>CM061919.1:90716152-90736489 GCA_031002005.1 Vandiemenella viatica | reverse complement strand
TACGCAAATGAAGTAATTTCATTATTCTTCAGAAACTACATAGTACAGCGAACATTTTAGCCTAATCTTTTTTGGTTGTTAATGAACATATTAATGTTGCGGCACTTTTCTGCACTGTATTGTTCATCCCGAGTAATGTCGATATTCCTTTACGGGAAAATATCGGCACTACCCCAAGTCCGATACTTTGAAATCTTTTTTTAAACGCGTAAACATTGGTTCTTGTTGTCTTTTAGATGTCAAATCCATTTAAAAAGAAAAAGAGCACAGAGAGGAGAAAATGGAGCGAAGAAAGCCTGAAACGAAGTTTTTAACTACATAGTTCAATGTTGCAGATCAGTTAGAAGCGTAGCTGCGAGATAAGATATTCCAAGAATTACCCTACAAGATCGTTTAAATTCTAATCCTACTAATAAAGTTGCCTAGGGAAGAAAGTCGACCTTCGCAACCAATCAAGGAACAAATAATATTGAGCAAATATATAACCCGTGCGAAATATCGCAAATAAATGCATGAATAGCAAGGTTGGTTGTTTTTAGAAGATTGAAAGTAGAACGGCCTCATGTGTAGTAATATGTTTGATTTCAACTGATGTATGTAGTCCGCTACATTGACATAAACAACTGAAGCTTAGCGAGTAAATTGTTTACAAAAGAATTAAACTGAACTCAACTGTCTGCTTAGTAAACAGAAATATGCGAAAAGCTCCCTTTTTTACAAAAAGTTTATGCTATATCTGTGATATATGGAGCTGTTACATAGCAATAACGCGATTAGTCTTGGTCGACGGCAGCGACACAGTTTCTTGATATATCAGTGATGTGTGTTTGCTGATGTGATCAGACATTTATTGATATCTGTGATATGTTGCTGCTAACGCGATCAATACTTAACGACGCCAGAGAAGCCCAATGGCTTTGTTCTGAACTGTATCATACGTGTGACCTTGATAATTCATACTTTTGCCAATTAGGGTCTAAACTTTCATTCTTAATTTACGATGTTACCAAAGCGGAGACATTAATCACTAAATGTTATCTGGTTTATTTATTGTTAAAGTACGCCTATGAAGGGAGATAAATGGCTCGTGACAAAAAAGTTTAAGAAATAATGATACTTTTGTCCTTTAAAGATAGAATTTTGAGAAATTTTTTTCTTAATTTATGATTACACCAAACAGGAAACCATAATCATTCAAATCATTCCAATTTCAGCTAGGTATGATGGAGATAATGGTTCCTGAGCAAAAAACACATTTTAGAAATAATGATAGTTTTTACCGTTTCACCGTTGTATTCCAAACAATTTCTTTTTAAAAATATGATGTGACCATAGCAGAGATCTTTAAAATGATAACTCTTTTATTGATTTCGGTTAGGTATGAAGGATGTTAATGGCTTGTGACAAAAATCACCTTTAAAAAAAAAAAAAAAAAAAAAAAAAAAAAAAAAAAAAAAAAAAAAAAACTCTCTCAGGAGCGTCCATAAACCACATACAGTAGCTCCATTTCGGCAGGGCCCGCTCTAGTGGTTTTGCCGCCCGGACAAATAGACAATTGCCGCCCCTTAAGATTATGTAGAATTATACATTTAAAAAAAATTAATCGAATAAAATATTAAATTTTAATAAAATCATATATTCATAAATAAACTTATTGAATTTTGATTTAGCGGCACAAAATAGAGAAATTAATTATGAAATATCTGTACATAGCCACAAATTAACCATATTTTTTTACATTTTTAAATGCTATTACAGATGGATATTATCACACAAACAATCTAAATGCCATTATTTTGAAAATAAAACGAGATTACATCAAATACGCTAAAATCACAAAAAAACTTTTTTTCTTACTTTCAGGTTGCGAATTTTTTATTACATCTTAAAATTTACTTCATCAGCAATTTCATACTCAATTGCCAAAATGGCTAAATCATTAAATTATCAATTTCTTGGTTTTCGTAAATGCTTAGCAAGGCGTCGTATACATCTCCCAAATGAAATTTTAAAGGGTTTAATGCCTCTATCCTCTCTATCCTACTCTCCCATCTAGTGTCACTCCATGTTTTCAAAGTTGAACCCTGAACATGCTTTAAAAGTATTGCCCATCGAAAAGTAGATGCCAAAGAATAAATATATTTTTTGGACCATGTTGAAGAAATTAGCGGCTTCCAAGGATGCTTTTGCCATTAATAACAATTGAGAGAATGGCTACTACACGGAACATTGAATGCTCGCGAATTATTGTTTAATTCTAGATTGCACTCCTGCTTTATTGCCCCTCATATTGGACCCGTTGTCAGTCCCTGTCCTCTGATATCCTGCAAATTTAAACACAAGTCATTAAGTTCTCCAACTATAATGTCAGACATTTGTTTTCTTGTGGATCTTTCGACTGGTAAGAAGCCTTAAAAGCTTTCATTAATTTTAATTTCAACATCAGGATTAAATTTATTGGTTGAAACATATCTGATTACAAGAGTAATTTGCTGTATCTTACTAAAGTCAGGAGTACAGTTTAAAATTATGGAAAATATTTGAATTTTTTATTTCATTAATAACATGAGACTTTACGCTTTGATGCAGCAGATCTACTATCCCGGTTTGTATATTTTTCCCAAGATCTCTACTTTTTAGAGCACTCAACGGACGTGCTCTTCCATAATGGGATCGTATTCAGACAGTAACTCAACTATTTTTAAGAATTACCGTTATTATGCTCAAACAACTTGTCGCTTGTACCTTGAAAAACCAGTCAACTTTTACCAAGCATTTTGGTAATTGCAACGATTCTTAGAAGCACCTCATTCCAATGATTTATTTCGGCATTAATAACTCTTTGAGTGGCAGCATCTACAGTTTTACAACAATTTAATCTTTTTGCCTGAATATGATTTTTCGAAATTTCATGCTCTTTTAAAGTTTCGAGGTGCTTCCAATTTTTAAAACCCTCCTTTGAGAGAGAACTAACTAAACAGCCGAAAATTTTGCAACAGAAGCAGTAAACGCAGTTTTGTGAAAGATAGACTAATCTCGCAATATTTGCTCTCCGTTGCTTAAAATTCGTGCATAATATTTTGCGCTAAAATGTCGATCTGTGTCATTGGAAGGAAATTTGTAATTATGCAATAGTTTAGGTGGACCTTGCTTACTAAAAAGCTTCTTACGGCGTCATAAAATTCTTGGCCACAAAGTTTTAGAACGCCTTCTGTGAGTCTCACGTTGGTGTCAGTTCCAGTTGGTTTAGAAACTTCGTTCATTTGTTTGCTATTATTCTCTGACGATTCTGTACTTCTTTTGTATCCCGACCTGATATTGGATTCTAAGATTTGTTTTGGTAAACCCTGAATACAGTATTTTTTTTAACGCGCCAGATTGATTCTGCCTTTCCGCTTCCTTTCCCAACCTTCTTTTTTTTGTACTGGTAACCAGATAGTTTTCTTTGACCGCCAGACATTTTGGAAGAGGCACGCACGTAACTCAAACAATACACTATAAAATAATATAAAAAGTAAATATTTATCCTTGTTCTAAATAAGCTAAAACCATAACTAAGATAAATTATTCTCAGTCGATATAAAAAAATATTTATGCACAACACAAAATATTTTCCATACCCTGTGAACATAAAGAAAGTCTAGTGTTACTACACAGTCAAAGCTATTCGCGGAGGATACTATCCGTAATTTGCTGCAAATACAGAAACCGTGTATACAGAATGGCAATTTCTATAGGCTTAAACGGAATACGTTCCAAGTTCACAAACAAAAAAAAATGATGTTGTGGAGTGATTGTCGCGCAATGCACTTATTAAACCAACTGACAAAGTTATTCACATTCACTAAAATAGTTAATGAATTTCTTTTTGTTGAGACGATTTACAAATGCAGCAATTAGAGTATCTGTAAACCGCATTCGTATATATAATAAGCATCATGGGTTATTATATATTAGCAGTTAACATTCTAAATTGAATATACTAATGGTATGTGAAGTAACTAATCGGTAATCAGCAGCTGGTAATATTATTTATTTATTAATGATTGTAAGTACTGTCCCACACCCACTAAACTACAGTATTTTCACAAGCGATCAAAGCTAGCGTATGTAATTTAACCCAACCATAACACTTACAATGCCTGTATCTAATTTGTACAACAAATCTGTGAGGCTCGGATTACGAGAAGAAATTATTATGCAAATTATTCCACTTCGATTTCCAATAACTAAGATCCATATTGATTTGGTTTATCAATTCAATAAAATAAATACTCAGCATCTCCCGCCAAGCACTATCGATTCCATGTATTAGAGCCTAGCTGCAATTGCGAAAAACACTCCTTTTCACCGCGTCTAGTAACTTGTGGGCAGTATAACGTCGGAATCAGTGCAGGTAGCCGAGGACAGGTGTAACAGCCCCCTACCGCGCTTCGCTTCTGTTGTGCGCTTTTGTCGTTGTGCGCTTATGTATATCCAACTAAATAACAGTTTTAATCATAGATGTACTTACCTTTAGAAATTATGAAATCCTGAAGTAAATTTTATGAACTTCCACTTATCACTAATAACGTAATACTAATACTAATGCTGTTGTGTAATGAAACACTTTTATAATTAGCAATAATAAGCAAGCTGAGACAACAAAGTCGAAACAGCGTTCTACTAGCGTGCTAAGGCTCAATTCACACAGAAGAGACGTGGTGCGGACCTCGGGCTGAGACATGGCGCGGATGCGGCGCATTTTGAAATTGCTTCTACAGAGCCGGCTGAGGTCCGTCTCTTCGAAGTCTCTAGGGCTGCGAAAAGATTTTTTTCAAAAAAGTTTATTGCTATATCTGTGGACGCGCCTTAAAGAGTTTCCACGGTGTGTTGCGCCCACAGCGATGTCGGTTGGTGGCGTCGCGTAGCGGCAGTCGCGGCAACTAGTGCCGAGTGCGTCTGTCCATGCACAGCGGACTGCTTTTTTTTTTCACGTGCGAAGTGTTTTGGCGAATTTTATGTTAATTCTGCGAACTACGCAAATGAAGTAATTTCATTATTCTTCAGAAACTGCATAGTACAGCGATCATTTTAGCCTAATCTTTTTTGGTTGTTAATGAACATATTAATGTTGCGGCACTTTTCTGCACTGTATTGTTCATCCCGAGTTATGTCGATATTCCTTTACGGGAAAATATCGGCACTACCCCAAGTCCGATACTGTGAAATCTTTTTTCAAACGCGTAAACATTGGTTCTTGTTGTCTTTTAGATGTCAAAATCCATTTAAAAAGAAAAGAGCACAGAGAGGAGAAAATGGAGCGAAGAAAGTCTGAAACGAAGTTTTTAACTACGTAGTTCAATGTTGCAGATCAGTTAAAAGCGTAGCTGCGACATAAGATATTCCAAGAATTACCCTACAAGATCGTTTAAATTCTAATCCTACTAATAAAGTTGCCTAGGGAAGAAAGTCGATCTTCACACCCAATCAAGGAACAAATAATATTAAGCAAATATATAACCCGTGCGAAAATATCGCAAATAAAAATGCGATGAATAGCAAGGTTAGTGGTTTTTAGTAGATTGAAAGTACCGGTAGAACGGCCTCATGTGTAGTAATATCTTTGATTTTCAACTGATGTATGTAGTCCCCTACATTGACGTAAACACCTGAATCTGTCCCTTCCATGAAGCAGAACTGTCATAGACCTCCCCTGAATAGATATCTCAGAGATCTTACGGTAATACCATCTCAGCCCTAGCGAGTAAAATATTTACAAAAGAATTAAACTGAACACAACTTCCTGCTTAGCAAACAGAAATATGCGAAAAGATTTTTTACAAAAAAGTTTATTGCTATATCTGTGATATATGGAGCTGTTACATAGTAATAACGCGATTAGTCTTGGTCGACGGCAGCGAGACAGTTTCTTGATATACGAGTATCAGTGATGTGTGTTTCTGATGTGATCAGACATTTATTGATATCTGTGATATGTTGCTGCTAACGCGATCAATACTTAACGACGCCAGAGAAGCCCAATGGCTTTGTTCTGAACTGTATCATAAGTGTGACCTTGATAACTCATACTTTTGCCAATTAAGGGTCTAAACTTTCATTCTTAATTTACGATGTTACCAAAGCGGAGACATTAATCATTAAAATGTTATCTGGTTTATTTATTTTTAAAGTAGGCCTATGAAGGGAGATAAATGGCTCGTGACAAAAAAGTTTAAGAAATAATGATACTTTTGTCCTTTAAAGATAGAATTTTGAGAAATTTCTTTCTTAATTTATGATTACACCAAACAGGAAAGCATAATCTTTCAAATCATTCCAATTTCAGCTAGGTATGATGGGAGATAATGGTTCCTGAGCAAAAAACACATTTTAGAAATAATGATACTTTTACCGTTTCACGGTTGTATTCCAAACAATTTCTTTTAAAAAAATATGATGTGACCATAGCAGAGATCTTTAAAATGATAACTCTTTTATTGATTTCGGTTAGGTATGAAGGAAGTTTAATGGCTTGTGACAAAAAACACCTTTTAGAAATAACGATAGCAGAAGTTCAGAAAGCCCTCTATAACAAGTCATCATAAGGTTTTTGCCTCTAGCAAATGGGAAGTCCATATATATTTCTAACTTCGATGCGATCTAACTCTCAGCTTACCAGAGTGTATCATTCAAGAGGTTGGAATTTCGACAGAAAATTGAAAAATATTAGCTCCAAAGGGCCTAAAAGAAACGTGGGCTCTGTGAAAAAGGAGCGTCCATAAACCACATACAGTAGCTCCATTTCGGCAGGGCCCGCTCTAGCGGTTTTGCCGCCCCGGACAAATAGACAAATTGCCGCCCCTTAAGATTATGTAGAATTATATTATTTAAAAAAAAAATCGAATAAAATATTAAATTTTAATAAAATCATATATTCATAAATAAACTTATTGAATTTTGATGCGGCACAAAATAGAGAAATTAATTATGAAATATCTGTACATAGCCACAAATTAACCATATTTTTTACATTTTTAAATGCTATTACAGATGGATATTATCACACAAACAATCTAAATGCCATTATTTTGAAAATAAAACGAGATTACATCAAATACGCTAAAATCACAAAAAAAACTATTTTTTCTTACTTTCAGGTTGCGAATTTTTTATTGCATCTTAAAATTTACTTCATCAGCAATTTCATACTCAATTGCCAAAATGGCTAAATCATTAAATTAATCAATTTCTTGGTTTTCGTAAATGCTTAGCAAGGCGTCGTGTACATCTCCCTAATGAGATTTTAAAGGGTTTAATGCCTTTATCCTATCTATCCTACTCTCCCATCTATGGTCACTCCATGTATTCAAAGTTGAACCCTCAACATGCTTTAAAAGTATTGCCCATCGAAAAGTAGATGCCAAAAAGAAAAAATTTTATTTTTGGAGCATGTTGAAGAAATTAGCGGCTTCCAAGGATGCTTTTGCCATTAATAACATGATTGAGAGAATGGCTACTACACGGAACATTGAATGCTCGCGAACTGTATTGTTTAATTCTAGATTTCACTCCTGCTTCATTGCCCCTCATATTGGACCCGTTGTCAGTCCCTGTCCTCTGATATCCTGCAAATTTAAACACTAGTCATTAAGTTCTCCAACTATAACGTCAGACATTTGTTTTCTTGTGGATCTTTCGACTGGTAAGAAGCCTTAAAAGCTTTCATTAATTTTAATTTCAACATCAGGATTAAACTTATTGGTTGAAACATATCTGATTACAAGAGTAATTTGCTGTATCTTACTAAAGTCAGGAGTACAGTTTTAAAATTATGGAAAATATTTGAATTTTTTTATTTTATTAATAACACGTGACATTACGCTTTGATGCAGCAGATCTACTATCCTGGTTTGTATATTTTTCCCAGTCTCTACTTTTTAGAGCACTCAACGGACGTGCTCTTCCATAATGGGATCGTATTCAGACAGTAACTCAACTATTTTTAATAATTTACCGTTATTATGCTCAAACAACTTGTCGCTTGTACCTTGAAAAAACCAGTCAACTTTTACCAAGTATTTTGGTAATCGCAACAATTCTTTGAAGCACCTCATTCCAATGATTTATTTTGCCATTAATAACTCTTTGAGTGGCAGCATCTACAGTTTTACAACAATTTAATATTTTTGCTTGAATATGATTTTCGAAATTTCATGCTCTTTTTAAAGTTTCGTCGAGGTGCTTCCATTTTTTATAACCCTCCTTTGAGAGAGAACTAACTAAACAGCCGAAGATTTTGCAACAGAGCAGCTAACGCAGTTTTGTGAAAGATAGAAGCTAATCTCGCAATATTTGCTCTCCGTTGCTTAAAATTCGTGCATAATATTTTGCGCTAAAATGTCGATCTGTGTCATTGGAAGGAAATTTGTAATTATGCAATAGTTTAGGTGGACCTTGACTTACTAAAAAGCTTCTTACGGCGTCACGTAAAATTCTTGGCCACAAAGTTTTAGAACGCCTTCTGTAAGTCTCACGTTGGTGTCAGTTCCAGTTGGTTTAGAAATTTTGTTCATTTGTTTGCCATTATTCTCTGACGATTCTGTACTTCTTTTGTATCCCGACCTGATATTGGATTCTAAGTTTTGTTTTGGTAATCCCTGAATACAGTATAGTGTTTTAACGCGCCAGATTGATTCTGCCTTTCCGCTTCCTTTCCCAACCTTCTTTTCTTTTTTGTACTGGTAACCAGATATTTTTCTTTGACCGCCAGACATTTTGGAAGAGGCACGCACATAACTCAAACAATTTACACTATAAAATAATATAATAAGTAAATATTTATCCTTGTTCTAAATAAGCTGAAACCATAACTAAGATTAATTATTCTCAGTCGATATAAAAAAATATTAATGCACAACACAAAATATTTTCCATACCCTGTAAACAGAAAGAAAGTCTAGTGTTACTACACAGTCAAAGCGTATTCGCGGAGGATACTATCCGTACATTTGCTGCAAATACAGAAACCGTGTATGCAGAATGGCAATTTCTATAGGCCTAATCGGAAAACGTTCAAGTTCACAAACAAACAAATGATGATGTGGAGTGATTGTTCGCGCAATGCACTTATTAAACCAACTGACAAAGTTATTCACATTAACTAAAATAGTTAATGAATTTCTTTTTGTTGACACGATTTACAAATGCAGCAATTAGAGTATATGTAAACCGCATTCGTATATATAATAAGCATCATGGGTTATTATATATTAGCAGTTAACATTCTAAATCGAATATACTAATGGTATGTGAAGTAACTAATCGGTAATCATTAGCTGGTAATATTATTTATTTATTAATGATTTGTACGTACTGTCCCACACCCACTAAACTACAGTATTTTCACAAGTGATCAAAGCTAGCATATGTAATTTAACCCAACCATAACACTTACAATGCCTGTATCTAATTTGTACAAAAAATCTGCGAGACTCGGATTACGAGAAGAAATTATTACGCAAATTATTCCACTTCGATTTCCAATAACTAAGATCCATATTGATTTGGTTTTTTCAATTCAATAAAATAAATACTCAGCATCTCCCGCCAAGCACTATCAATTCCATATATTAGAGCCTAGCTGCAATTGCGAAAAACCACTCCTTTTCACCGCGTCTAGTAACTTGTGGGCAGTATAACGTCGGAATCAGTGAAGGTAGCCGAGGACAGGTGTAACAGCCTCCATCTACCGCGCTTCGCTTCTGTTGTGCGCTTTTGTCGTTGTGCGGTTATGTTGTATATCCAACTAAATAACAGTTTAATCATAGATGTACTTACCTTTAGAAATTATGAAATCCTGAAGTAAATTTTATGAACTTCCACTTATCACTAATATCGTAATAGTAATACTAATGCTGTTGTGTAATGAAACACTTTTATAATTAGCAATAATAAGCAAGCTGAGACAACAAAAGTCGAAACAGCGTTCTACTCGCGTGCTAAGACTCAATTCACACAGAAGAGACGTGGTGCGGACTTCGGGCTGAGGACATGGCGCGGACGCGGCGCATTTTGAAGTTGCTTCTACAGAGGCCGCTAAGGTCCGTCTCTTCGAAGTCTCTAGGGTTGCGAAAAGATTTTTTACAAAAAAGTTTATTGCTATATCTGTGGACGCGCCTTAAAGAGTTTCCACGGTGTGTTGCGCCCACAGCGGTGTCTGTTGGTGGCGTCGCGTAGCGGCAGTCGCGGCAACTAGTGCCGAGAGCGTCTGTCCATGCACAGCGGACTGCTTTTTTTTTTTTCACGTGCGAAGTGTTTTGGCGAATTTTATGTAAATTCTGCGGACTACGCAAATGAAGTAATTTCATTATTCTTCAGAAACTACATAGTACAGCGATCATTTTAGCCTAATCTTTTTTGGTTGTTAATGAACATATTAATATTGCGGCACTTTTCTGCACTGTATTGTTCATCCCGAGTAATGTAGATATTCCTTTACGGGAAATATCGGCACTACCCCAAGTCCGATACTTTGAAATCTTTTTTTAAACGCGTAAACATTGGTTCTTGTTGTCTTTTAGATGTCAAAATCCATTTAAAAAGAAGAGCACAGAGAGGAGAAAATGGAGCGAAGAAAGCCTGAAACGAAGTTTTTAACTACATAGTTCAATGTTGCAGATCAGTTTAAAGCGTAGCTGCGAGATAAGATATTCCAAGAATTACCCTACAAGATCGTTTAAATTCTAATCCTACTAATAAAGTTGCCTAGGGAAGAAAGTCGATCTTCGCACCCAATCAAGGAACAAATAATATTAAGCAAATATATAACCCGTGCGAAAATATCGCAAATAAAATGTGATGAATAGCAAGGTTGGTGGTTTTTAGTAGATTGAAAGTAGAACGGCCTCATGTGTAGTAATATCTTTGATTTCAACTGATGTATGTAGTCCCCATGGAGGAAGGAATATATGGAGACGAGATAACGCGAAATCCGTGAAACCTCGTGAAAAAACTGTGCCTGCGCGGCGGACATCGTAGGAGTACCAAAACATTGGGCTGTTTGCACTGTGTCAGCTGCTGAGAATATTTCATTTTCTAATATTCTAAAGTTTTCTATAATGCCAAGTTGTGATGCAAATGGTCGCACAAACAGACGAGATAGGAAAATACCTGGAATAACGTTTCATAAGTTAGTCACATTGTAATTATCGTTCTTGAAGTATCTGACAGGCAACCGCAACATTAGTGCCATTCGCTATAAATTTATTCATTGCTCTGAATAGGATCATATTATTCTCAAATTTTTGTTGGTGTAGTGTAGACAATTAGCATATGTTACTATTTTGCACCTGAAAAGCTAGCCTTATTGTAGACAAATGTTGGAAATTTAATTTAAACGGGTCATGTTTACATCGCGACACAGTGAATATGGTATTCTGCATGCATTACTCACGTTTAAGTTTACACTGAAATTGCACGATGAAATTAATCGTGATAATTTGTGCTGTGCGAACTACTAAATGTGATTAAATAAACTTTTTTGACGGAAATGTAGTTCGCGATGCATTTCTTGTGTTTAGATGTGTCTACATAGTTTGGTTTTGTAGCGACAATATTAATGGAAATGTTGGCAGGTTGATATGCGGTGTATACCTAAAGAGAACAAACAATTTATTTATTATTAGCTGTTAGCTTCTGATTTTTGAGTGTACTGATTTTTCTAGCAAAATTATATAGGCCACTACCCGTACAATATCTTCTAAGTAAGCTCAGAAACTATGAGGTTTTATGAAGTATTAATTTTTTTTAAAAGCTCTAAATTTTGACTTACGCTTTTTTTTAAATTTCAGATATGACTTGTTACTGTTTGGAAATTTGTCTACAAGTATATTTCTAGATTTTGAAATCTTCCTTGTCAATTACTGAAATAGAATGTGAAAATATAACCTATTTGAATATCAACTAAAATTTAAGGACTGTAGAAATAAAACAGTTTGTTATTCAAGTTAAAAAGAATTACCTGCTCATTAAGTTACGTCCGAATTCATCATCAAATATGGATATGGCGATAATTTTTTTCTGGTCAACGCCGCATTTCAACCTAACCACGTCAATTTTAAGGTACAATATCTCGAGAACTAAGCGAGATATCAAAAAATTTTATTCTTTACTTTCAGTTTCCCTCATCGAGTTACATAAGAATTCGTCATCAAATTGCGGCGCCACGGTTATCGATGAATCCCCTCATAACCTAACAACCTCACTTTTGAAACAGTATATCTCGCGAACTAAGCGAGATATCGAAACATTTTATTCTTTATTTTCGATTTGTATCGTCGTGTTACCTAAGAATCTATCACCAAATTTGACTTTGGGGACACGTTTCTTCTGAATTTCAACCAGAAACTCCACTCTTTTGAGACAGTATATCTCGAGAACTAAGCACGATATCAAAACATTTTATTCTTCATTTTTGATGTGTCTCGTTGAGTTACATAATAATCCATCATCAAATTGCGGTTCCACGGTTGTCTTATGATTCCCTTGAGGTTTTTGTGCATATTTCCGTGTTTCTCTGGTCAAGCAATATGGCGGCCTCCCCTCCCCACTTGTCTCCACCCGGTTTCACTCAAGTATGTGGCGAAGGTCCCTTGCGTCGTCTCCATATATTCCTTCCTCCATGGTAGTCCCCTACATTGCCATAAACACCTGAATCTGTCCCTTCCAGGAAGCAGAACTGTCATAGACCTCCCCTGAATAGATATCTCCGAGATCTTACGGTAATACCATCTCAGCCTTAGCGAGTAAAATGTTTACAAAAGAATTAAACTGAACACAACTTTCTGCTTAGCAAACAGAAATATGCGAAAAGATTTATTACAAAAAAGTTTATTGCTATATCTGTGATATATGGAGCTGTTACATAGCAATAACGCGATTAGTCTTGGTCGACGGCAGCGAGACAGTTTCTTGATATATCAGTGATGTGTGTTTGCTGATGTGATCAGACATTTATTGATATCTGTGATATGTTGCTGCTAACGCGATCAATACTTAACGACGCCAGAGAAGCCCAATGGCTTTGTTCTGAACTGTATCATACGTGTGACCTTGATAATTCATACTTTTGCCAATTAAGGGTCTAAACTTTCATTCTTAATTTACGATGTTACCAAAGCGCAGACATTAATCATTAAAATGTTATCTGGTTTATTTATTTTTAAAGTAGGCCTATGAAGGGAGATAAATGGCTCGTGACAAAAAAGTTTAAGAAATAATGATACTTTTGTCCTTAAAGATAGAATTTTGAGAAATTTCATTCTTAATTTATGATTACACCAAACAGGAAAGCATAATCTTTCAAATCATTCCAATTTCAGCTAGGTATGATGGGAGATAATGGTTCCTGAACAAAAAACACATTTTAGAAATAATGATACTTTTACCGTTTCACGGTTGTATTCCAAACAATTTCTTTAAAAAAAAATATATGTGATGATAGCAGAGATCTTTAAAATTATAACTCTTTTATTGATTTCGGTTAGGTATGAAGGAAGTTAATGGCTTGTGACAAAAAACACCTTTTAGAAATAACGATAGCAGAAGTTGAGAAAGCCCTCTATAACAAGTCATCATAAGGCTTTTGCCTCTAGCAAATGGGAAGCCCATATATATTTCTAACTTCGATGCGATCTAAAAAAAAAAACTCTCTCAGCTTACCAGAGTGTATCATTCAAGAGGTTGGAATTTCGACAGGAAATTGAAAAATATTAGCTCCAAAGGGCCTAAAAGAAACGTGGGCTCTGTGAAAAATGAGCGTCCATAAACCATATACAGTAGCTCCATTTCGGCAGGGCCCGCTCTAGCGGTTTTGCCGCCCCGGACAAATAGACAAATTGCCGCCCCTAAAGATTATGTAGAATTATACATTTAAAAAAAATAATCGAATAAAATATTAAATTTTAATAAAATCATATATTCATAAATAAGCTTATTGAATTTTGATTTAGCGGCACAAAATAGAGAAATTAATTATGAAATATCTGCATATACCTACAAATTAACCATATTTTTTTACATTTTAAATGCTATTACAGATGGATATTATCACACAAACAATCAAAAATGCCATCATTTTGAAAATAAACGAGATTACATCAAATACGCTAAAATCACAAAAAAAACTATTTTTCTTACTTTCAGGTTGCGAATTTTTTATTGCATCTTAAAATTTACTTCATCAGCAATTTCATACTCAATTGCCAAAACGGCTAAATCATTAAATTATTCAATTTCTTGGTTTTCGTAAATGCTTAGCAAGGCGTCGTGTACATCTCCCAAATGAGATTTTAAAGGGTTTAATGCTCTATCCTCTCTATCCTACTCTCCCATCTATTGTCACTCCATGTTTTCAAAGTTGAACCCTCAACATGCTTTAAAAGTATTGCCCATCGAAAAGTAGATGCCAAAAAGAATAAATATATTTTTGGAGCATGTTGAAGAAATTAGCGGCTTCAAGGATGCTTTTGCCATAATAACATGATTGAGAGAACGGAACATTGAATGCTCGCGAACTGTATTGTTTAATTCTAGATTACACTCCTGCTCTATTGCCCCTCATATTGGACCCGTTGTCAGTCCCCTGTCCTCTTGATATCCTGCAAATTTAAACACTAGTCATTAAGTTCTCCAACTATAACGTCACACATTTGTTTTCTTGTGGATCTTTCGACTGGGTAAGAAGCCTTAAAACGCTTTCATTAATTTTAATTTCAACATCAGGATTAAATTTATTGGGTTGAAACATATCTGATTACAAGAGTAATTTGCCTGTATCTTACTAAAGTCAGGAGTACAGTTTAAAATTATGGAAAATATTTGAATTTTTTTATTTTATTAATAACACGAGACATTACGCTTAGATGCAGCAGATCTACTATCCTGGTTTGTATATTTTTCCCAGTCTCTACTTTTTTAGAGCACTCAACGGACGTGCTCTTCCATAATGGTATCGTATTCAGACAGTAACTCAACTATTTTTAAGAATTTACGGTTATTATGCTCAAACAACTTGTCGCTTGTACCTTGAAAAACCAGTCAACTTTTACCAAGCATTTTCGTAATTGCAACAATTCTTAGAAGCACCTCATTATAATGATTTATTTTGGCATTAATAACTCTTTGAGTAGCAGCATCTACAGTTTTTACAACAATTTAATATTTTTTGCTTGAATATGATTTTCGAAATTTCATGCTCTTTTAAAGTTTCGTCGAGGTGCTTCCATTTTTTATAACCCTCCTTTGAGAGAGAACTAACTAAACAGCCGAAAATTTTGCAACAGAGCAGTAAACGCAGTTTTGCGAAAGATAGAAGCTAATCTCCAAATATTTGCTCTCCGTTGCTTAAAATTCGTGCATAATATTTTGCGCTAAAATGTCGATCTGTGTCATTGGAAGGAAATGTGTAATTATGCAATAGTTTAGGTGCACCTTGACTTACAAAAAAGCTTCTTACGGCGTCACGTAAAATACTTGGCCACAAAGTTTTAGAACGCCTTCTGTGAGTCTCACGTTTGGTGTCAGTTCCAGTTGGTTTAGTAAATTTTGTTCATTTGTTTGCCATTATTCTCTGACGATTCTGTACTTCTTTTGTATCCCGACCTGATATTGGATTCTAAGTTTTGTTTTGGTAAACCCTGAATACAGTATATTGTTTTAACGCGCCAGATTGATTCTGCCTTTCCGCTTCCTTTCCCAACTTTTTTTTTTTTTTTTTTTTTTGTTCTGGTAACCACATATTTTTCTTTGACCGCCAGACATTTTGGAAGAGGCACGCACATAACTCAAACAATATTCACTATAAATAACATAAAAAGTAAATATTTATCCTTGTTCTAAATAAAACTAAAACCATAACTAAGATAAATTATTCTCAGTCGATAAAAAAAAAATATTTATGCACAACATTATGCACAACACAAAATATTTTCCATACCCTTTAAACAGAAAGAAAGTCTAGTGTAACTACACACTCAAAGCGTATTCGCGGAGGATACTATCCGTACATTTGCTGCAAATACAGAAACCGTGTATGCAGAATGGCAATTTCTATAGGCCTTAAACGGAAAACGTTCAAGTTCGCAAACAAACAAACAAACAATCAAATGATGTTGTGGAGTGATTGTCGCGCAATGCACTTATTAAACCAACTGACAAAGTTATTCACATTAACTAAAATAGTTAATGAATTTCTTTTTGTTGAGACGATTTATAAATGCCAGCTATTAGAGTATATGTGAACCGCATTCGTATATATAATAAGCATCATGGGTTATTATATATTAGCAGTTAACATTCTAAATCGAATATACTAATGGTATGTGAAGTAACTAATCTGTAATCATTAGCTGGTAATATTATTTATTTATTAATGATTGTACGTACCTGTCCCACACCCACTAAACTACAGTATTTTCACAAGTGATCAAAGCTAGCATATGTAATTTAACACAACCATAACACTTACAATGCCTGTATCTAATTTGTACAAAAAATCTGTGAGACTCGGATTACGAGAAGAAATTATTATGCAAATTATTCCACTTCGATTTCCAATAACTAAGATCCATATTGGTTTGGTTTATCAATTCAATAAAAGAAATACTCAGCATCTCCCGTCAAGCACTATCGATTCCATGTATTAGAGCCTAGCTGCAATTGCGAAAAACACTCCTTTCCACCGCGTCTAGTAACTTGTGGGCAGTATAACGTCGGAATCAGTGCAGGTAGCCGAGGACAGGTGTAACAGCCTCCATCTACCGCGCTTCGCTTCTGTTGTGCGCTTTTGTCGTTGTGCGCTTATGTTGTATATCCAACTAAATAACAGTTTAATCATAGATGTACTTACCTTAGAAATTATGAAATCCTGAAGTAAATTTTATGAACTTCCACTTATCACTAATAACGTAATAGTAAGACTAATGATGTTGTGTAATGAAACACTTTTTATAATCAGCAATAATAAGCAAGCTGAGACAACAAAGTCGAAACAGCGTTCTACTCGCGTGCTAAGGCTCAATTCACACAGAAGAGACGTGGTGCGGACTTCGGGCTGAGACATGGCGCGGACGCGGCGCATTTTGCAGTTGCTCCTACAGAGGCGGCTGAGGTCCGTCTCTTCGAAGTCTCTAGGGCTGCGAAAAGATTTTTTACAAAAAAGTTTATTGCTATATCTGTGGACGCGCCTTAAAGAGTTTCCACGGTGTGTTGCGCCCACAGCGATGTCGGTTGGTGGCGTCGCGTAGCGGCAGTCGCGGCAACTAGTGCCGAGAGCGTCTGTCCATGCACAGCGGACTGCTTTTTTTTCACGTGCGAAGTGTTTTGGCGAATTTTATGTAAATTCTGCGGACTACGCAAATGAAGTAATTTCATTATTCTTCAGAAACTACATAGTACTGCGAACATTTTAGCCTAATCTTTTTTGGTTGTTAATGAACATATTAATGTTGCGGCACTTTTCTGCACTGTATTGTTCATCCCGAGTAATGTCCATATTCCTTTACGGGAAAATATCGGCACTACCCCAAGTCCGATACTTTGAAATCTTTTTTTCAAACGCCTAAACATTGGTTCTTGTTGTCTTTTGGATGTCAAAATCCATTTAAAAAGAAAAGAGCACAGAGAGGAGAAAATGGAGCGAAGAAAGCCTGAAACGCAGTTTTTAACTACACAGTTCAATGTTGCAGATCAGTTAAAAGCGTAGCTGCGAGATAAGATATTCCAAGAATTACCCTACAAGATCGTTTAAATTCTAATCCTACTAATAAAGTTGCCTAGGGAAGAAAGTCGACCTTCGCACCCAATCAAGCAACAAATAATATTAAGCAAATATATAACCCGTGCGAAAATATCGCAAATAAAATGCGATGAATAGCAAAGTTAGTGGTTTTTAGTAGATTGAAAGTAGAACGGCCTCATGTGTAGTAATATCTTTGATTTCAACTGATGTATGTAGTCCCCTACACTGACGTAAACACCTGAATCTGTCCCTTCCAGGAAGCAGAACTGTCATAGACCTCCCCTGAATAGATATCTCAGAGATCTTACGGTAATACCATCTCAGCCTTACAAAAGAATTAAACTGAACACAACTTTCTGCTTAGCAAACAGAAATATGCGAAAAGATTTTTTACAATAAACTTTATTGCTATATCTGTGATATATAGAGCTGTTACATAGTAATAACGCGATTAGTCTTGGTCGACGCCAGCGAGACAGTTTCTTGATATATCAGTGATGTGTGTTTGCTGATGTGATCAGACATTTATTGATATCTGTGATATGTTGCTGCTAACGCTATCAATACTTAACGACGCCAGAGAAGCCCAATGGCTTTGTTCTGAACTTTTTTCATACGTGTGACCTTGATAATTCATACTTTTGCCAATTAAGGGTCTAAACTTTCATTCTTGATTTACGATGTTACCAAAGCGGAGACATTAATCATTAAAATGTTATCTGGTTTATTTATTTTTAAAGTAGGCCTATGAAGGGAGATAATTGGCTCGTGACAAAAAAAGTTTAAGAAATAATGATACTTTTGTCCTTTAAAGATAGAATTTTGAGAAATTTCTTTCTTAATTTATGATTACACCAAACAGGAAAGCATAATCTTTCAAATCATTCCAATTTCAGCTAGGTATGATGGGAGATAATGGTTCCTGAGCAAAAAACACATTTTAGAAATAATGATACTTTTACCGTTTCACGGTTGTATTCCAAACAATTTCATTAAAAAAAATATGATGTGACCATAGCAGAGATCTTTAAAATGATAACTCTTTTATTGATTTCGGTTAGGTATGAAGGAAGTTAATGGTTTGTGACAAAAACACCTTTCAGAAATAACGATAGCAGAAGTTTGAGAAAGCCCTCTATAACAACTCTTCATAAGGTTTTTGCCTCTAGCAAATGGGAAGTCCATATATATATTTCTAACTTCGATGCGATCTAAAAACAAAAACTCTCTCAGCTTACCAGAGTGTATCATTCAAGAGGTTGGAATTTCGACAGAAAATTGAAAAATATTAGCTCCAAAGGGCCAAAGGAACGTGGGCTCTGTGAAAAAGGAGCGTCCATAAACCACATACAGTAGCTCCATTTCGGCCACCTGTCCCCCCTCCCTCTTGCATAGCATATAGGTACACTCCCCAACCCCCACGTAACCCAGAGTAGCTTTCCAGCCAATTCCTCCCTCCTCTAGACCGATCACATAATTTATGGACGCTCCCAAAAATTCCCCCCCCCCCACCCCACTGTTTAGTCCAGAAGAGAATTTGTACTGTTTTTCTCTTGTCAGACTATAGTAAATTACATAAGAAGATAATTAAATGACGGAAATAAATATTTGTAGTGTCTACTGAATCTCATTTTAACTGCGACAAATGATACGAATGAAAAGCTACGTGGCCTGGCTCGGAAACACCTCCTCCCCCCCCCCCCCTCACGTATGCCGGCGTAACTTTCCAGCCGAATACGTCCTCAATGTAATAGCTGAGCAACTGCTATCAAATTAATTGTCATAATACATTCCTTACGTTTGCATTTCGTAGCGTTTCATAGTTAACAAAAAAAAATACTGATAAATTTTACGTCTGAAAAAACGTGTATCTTCTTTTCAGTAACATGTTCCTAATAAAAGCAACTTTTAAAAAAAAAAAAATTCCTGGTCTGTGCTGTAACCACTAATACAAATTGTCATTCCGGCTTAGGATAAATTTCAATTTAATAAACTCTCACTAATGTTGTTGCTTGACCAAAGTTTATGCAATACGGTATATTTGCTTTTTAGGTACTTTACTTACCACTTTCGTTAAGGGTCTTTCTTCATGTTCACTGTGCGTGAGTTATTAGGTTATTTTAAGTGGACAGGGATTTGTAATAACTAATTCCTTTTTCAAACTACCACCTAGACGCCTGTATACTTGGAGATCTCCCAGAGATTCACCGGAAAACACCATTAGAAATCAGTTTGATTGCATCCTAGTCAACAAAAGATACAGGAACAGCTGTACTTCAGTGAAAACCTACCCCGGTAATGACATTCACTCTGATCACAATCCATTAGTCGGTGTCTTCAAAGTCGGGATGAAGAAAGTTACAAAGAAGACAGTAATGAATACTGATATTCGGAAATTAAGAGGGCCCTCCATAAGAAGGCAGGTTGAGTATTTTTTTTTTTTTTTTTTTTTTTTGTAACTGCTTTACGTCTCTTTTTAACATCGAGGTCTTTAGAGACGGGAAAGGATGGGGGGCAAGGATGGGGGCAAGGAATGGGAAGGAATTCGGGCATGGCCT
>CM061919.1:90091429-90113033 GCA_031002005.1 Vandiemenella viatica | reverse complement strand
TGAATACCCTAGTTATCACTTGATTTTTGCCTTAGCCTGCACTACTTCGTTCTTGTGTTACTGTGTTCTCACACATATGGCAGCTGTATTCTATTTAAACATCTGGCAATTGTACGAATATTATAAACGCTGGTAGTTCATTATACAATGACATATGTTGCACTATTACACACTATTATTGTTGCCACTAAGTATTTTAGATATAGAAATATTGTATAATTCAGAAAAAGTATCAATATATTGAAGATCACCAAATTTTAGATATAATTATTCCTTGCAATTTTAAATATCTGTTAGCAAAAAGGGGCAACACTGCACTCTGAGATAGCAGGCAGTTCTTTACAGCTTGTGTGCTGCAAACGTATTGTGTTTTTAATGTTAAAAATATGATTTTAATGCCTACAATGCTAAGAGGAAATCCAGATGATATTCATAGAAGTATTTGAAATAAGACTGTGCCATCATTTGCCAATTAAACTATTCCCACGTACCTGTAATGTGAAAAACTTTCAGCAATGATGCTATGAAGCAGGCGAAAATAAAAGACCACTTGGAAAGTATCCTTTCCGATAAGAAAAACAAAGATTTTAAATATTTCAACATGCTAAAACAGAAATTGTGAATTTCACCAAATTTGAATACATATTTAAAGTCACCTGCTAGGGCTGATAGTGGATTTTTTTAAACTGCTTTACGTCTCTCAACAGCAAGGTCTTTGGAGACGGGAAAGGATGGGGGCAAGGAATGGGAAGGAATTTGGGCATGGCCTTTTTAAGGAAGCATCCTGGCATTTGCCTGGAGTGATTTGTGAAACCATGGAAAACCCAAATCTGGATGCCCGGACGGGGATTCGAACCGCCGTCCTCCCGAATGCGAGGCCAGAACGCTATCCATTACACCACCACGCTCGGTCTGATAGTGGAGGAGGACCAGAGACATCCTACAGCATCACTCTTAATACAGCAAACACTATTGGTAAAGAGATTATAAAACAGCTATCATATATATTATTTCTATAAGGTATTTTTTTGTCACAAGCCTATATCTTCCTTCATACTTAACCAAAATCAATGAATGAGGTGTCATTTTAAAGCGTATGGTCTCTACTTTGATCATATCATATTTTAAGAAAGAAGGCTTTAGGAATTTGACCCTTAAAAGGCGAAAATGTCAATATTTCTAAAATGCTGTTTTCTGTGTTTCAAGTCATTTATCTCCCTGGATACCTATCTGAAATCGTATAATGAAGTATCATTTTAAAGATTAAGATCTCCGCTTTAGTGACATCTTATATTAAGTCAGAAATTTTTCGGATTTTGACCCTTAAAGGGCAAAAGGATCAATATTTATGCAATTCGCTTTTGTGTCACGAGCGATTTATCTCCCTTAATATCTAACCGATATAGATAAATGAGGTATGATATTGAAGGATAATGTCTCCACCGTGGTAACATTATATTTTGAGAAAGTAATTTTTCGTAATTCGACCCCTAAAGGGCAAAAATGCCAATTTTTCTTAAATGCGTTATTTGTGTCTCGAGCCATGTATCTCCCTGGATATCTAACCAAAATCAATAAATGAAGTAAGATTATGAGGAGTAATATCTCAGCTTTGTGACATCATAATTTAAGAAAGAATGTTTTTGGAATTAAACCCTTAAAGGGAAAAAGTATAAAATTTTCTATAACGCATTTTTGTGTCACGAGCTATTTATCTCCCTTGATATCTAACCGATATAGATAAATGAGGTATCATGTTAAAGACTAAGCTCTCTGCCGTGGTAACATTATATTTTAAGAAAGGAATTTTTCGTAATTCGAACCTTAAAGGGCAAAAATGTCAGTTTTTCTAAAATGCGTTTTTTGTATCTCGAGCCATTTATCTCCCTTGACAATTAAACAAAATTAATAAACGAGGAATCACTTAAAAGACTGAGGTCATCCTAATGTCTTCGATTCAGTTACTACATTTTAAGAAATAAATTTTTAAAAATTCTAACCTCAGAAGGCAAAAGTATTAATATTTTTACAACGCATTTTTCTGTCACCAGCTATTTATTTCCCTTGATACCTAAGCGAAATCAATAAATGAGGTATCGATTTAAATATTAAATTATCCGCTATGGTCACATCATATTTTAAGAAAAAACTTTATCCAAATTCAATAACTAAGGGTCAAAAATATCATCATTTATCAAAACATTTGTTTTTACCTTACTTGAGAACTAACCGAAATCGATAAATGAGGTATAATTTTAAAGACTAAAGACCAAGGTGGCTGCTTTGATCACACCATATTTTATAAAAGGAATTTTTTGGAATTCAACCCTTAAAGAGTAAAAGTATCAATATTATTTATACAAAGTGTTTTTTTACAAGCCATTTCTCTTTTTCGATACCTAGCTGAAATCGACAAATGACAAATCGTTTTAAAAATTAAGGTCACCAGAGACCAAGGAGCAGTCAAAACAGTGGACTTTACCCAGCGAACATGCTCCGAAAAAGGCGAAGACTGTCCCATTGGCTCGAGAGGTGACAGCCACTGTTTTCTGGGATTCACAAGGTGTGATCTACACTGAATACCTGGAGAAGGGCGAAATGATAACAGGGCTTTACTATGCCGAATTATTGGGCCGATTCAATGCCGAATTGGAGAAAAATTGTCCCATTTGGAGAAGAAAAAAAATGCTATTTCACCATGACAATGCACCCCGGCTCACACCTCCGTCGTCGCCACGGCCAAATTGGGCTACGAACTGCTGCCCATCCACCATATTCTCCAGATTTGTCCCCGTACCACTTCTTTTTGTTTCCAAACTTGAAGACACTTGCCGAGCAGAAATTTGAGTCGAATAAGGAGGTCATCGCCACCATAGATGCCTACTTTGCAGATCTCCAGAAAATGTTTTTTTGAGACGGATTAAAGCACTGGATTAAACGTATCGAGCTAAAAGGAGACTGTTGAGAAATAAATCGCCACTTTTCCAAAATTTTCTTTTTTTCTTTTGTAGGCTAAGTACTCATATAATGTATGTTAAATTTTCATAGATAATTGTGTATTTTACGTTTTATGACACGTATGGTTTAAGAACTATAGGCAAACTTCCATATATCCATTATTTCGTTGTTCTTTTTAAAATATCCTTTTCTGTTAATGCAAACTATAAATCCTTTTATTGTTTTTTATGCAAGTTTCCTTATTGTTTGACATCAGAAATGCCAAAAATTATTTAATACTTTTGTTTATACCTAATCTGGAGGTGAATAAGCAAATATTCTACAAAGAGGTCGATGGGATAAAAATTTTGAGGAACCCTGGTTTACATCAAGGCAAAAACTTGTTAGGATAATTGTCAGAAGTGTTATTCATAATATATGGTTTATAGTTCTAGCAAAAATTTCAATACTAGTCAAATTCCTGCAGTTATAATGAAACCACGACTAGATTTGTTTGGAAAAAATAGTTGGTTGATAGAACTCAAGGATAGGAAACATCATGGAATAAGAAACAAAATAGTGTCGTTTGGGTTATGACTATTTTAGGCTGTTAGGTAAAATACAGTATTTATAGTTAATTGGAGCAAGTGGATACAACTTCAGAAATATTCTTCTACTGTTTTGTCAGCAGGTACTCAACTGGACTAAATCTGTCTTTCAGATTTTAGTAACCTCTACTAATATTTTGATTTCCACATACCCAGAAACCTGCACCCTCCAACATTTTTGTCAGCCTACTTCCTTACTCACTTCATTCTCAGACCAAATATCTACTACGGAAATCTAATTTCACAAGAACCTTATTCTTCCCTCAGTTCTATCATTACTAATCAGCATCTCAATGCGAAAATGACACAACATACTTTGTAGTTGGTGCACACTGTTCCCATCACTAAAATCCTATCAACAAAAAGTTTTTTGTGACTAATATTTTTTATATTCTTAACAATATGTAGTTAAGGTATGACAGCGCTCTTACTTGAATATTTTACAGTTACAAAAGCAGAAAAATGGTTAATTTAAATTCAGCCAACTTCTTGACGGCATACCCCCTTGCATAAATCTTTTCTTTTAGAAAGTTTCACACAGAACAATGTATTAACAGAATGCATTTCTTCAGGATACACCGAGTTTATTAAGATGATAGTATTGCAGTTATTTCTCTTCTTCCACTTGTATGGGCAGTTTCATTCCCAGAATCCATGCAAATGGCCTTGACCACTGCCTGTTACCCTAAACTCTTGGCAACCAGTGAATCGCCATTTTACGAAACTTTCTTACTTGTAAAATTATGTCTTTAAAACAGGGTGCAGCATGTAAAAAAACTGGCTTAAACTTGCATATCATAACCCTTCCAAATTCCCTAGAGCCACCTGGATATAAATATTGTAGTATAATCAGTTTTTGTTTACAAACTGTTGGACCTGTACATTAAGTCAAAGCTTGGAAGCTTCAGGTATTAAAGATAATCATATAAAATTCTCATAGAAGAAAATTTTCTTGACATCAGTATAATTGGTTGTCCAAGTACAGTATTTCAGCAGGACAAACTAATGTGTTTATCGTATAGATATACTCCAGAATAATTTCATCTTTTTTTAAAAAAAACTTACCTGTTCTAAAAATTCTTTATTCCAGTCCTGGAATGTACCATTAAGAAACTCTGCAAATGATACACATTTTTCACTAAGAGTCATCAATTCTGTATTTCTCCTCTGCATATTATTATCTGCAAAGAAATACACATCAACATTTGTTCAGATTCCAGAATCCAATGCAAAACGATATTAGCAATAAATGGTATTAAAAAGTTTTGTTTTCTGGGAAAGGAAGTAAAACCACAATTGAAGATGTCTAATCACGAGTCATTAGGTAACGTTCGTTGTGTACACACGTACTGCAGCTAATAGCCCGTTTTTCTACTAGTGAACAAGGCAGATGCCGAAATATTGTGTAGTTGTTTGTCAGCATAAGTGTTCCCTCTCATCAGCAGCCGTCCACTTTGGAATGTGGTGGGTTAATTTCCCTTTCTTCTCCTATTTAATCATTTCTTCTATAATTTATTTATGTACATATAAATCTGAACCTTTTTAGAACAAGGCAATTTTAAAACATATCATCCCTCACTATTAACCTTCTACAAGCTTCAAATTAAGAGCAACTACCTGTAAGTTTCAACTTTCTGAAGCATTATTGTTAATTATGTTCTACGAGTCATGAAAAATTATGTTTTCTTTCTACACTCATCTCAATTTTTGTGCAGATACTTTGGTTCTTTCAAGTCGAAACAAAAAAATAAACTGGAAACATTTCAAATATTGCTTTCAAACATCCTAAAAACTTTTCAATCAATTATGTAATGCACTGAGATATTACAATCATACCTGCCAATATTTAAAATTGTTTTTCCATACAGACCCTGAACCACAAAAATTTTAACATCTACATTTTATCAACTATGGACTAAAAATCCAGGAATTTGTAACATATTTAAGTGAAAGCTCATCTTCGTACTTGTTAACAAATATAACCCACAAGACAAATTATTCAGTCACACATTATTTTCTTACATTCTTTATGGTGCAAGTTCCAAAATTTCCTAAGATGTTCTTTTCTTTTGGCTCTTCTCTAAAAAAATAAATATTAACAGGGATCTCAATATTTTAAAAGCCACTAAATAAAGTGGCACACACAACCAATAATAACAATATCTGGACAAGTTTCTTTTATAACTGCCGGAAACCCATTCTTCTGTGCTATCATTACAAGGGCATTTTCAGAACAAGCCATCACAGTTTCCAACTGGCATTGCAATTGTGATAACGCGAGTTTACCTATCTTACACCCAGTTGAGTCCCATTCCAATGCTGGTATGCTTAGCACAGTTCTTACATTTTCATGAAATGTAACAATGGGATATAAATTTGCATTAGTATCATTGCTTCCTCTGTTTCCAGTGAAAATTGAACACCTTGACAACTTACAATTTCAGAAACAGCATTTTCAGTCATTTATTTTAAAATACAATTTGTTTTCGCACAACCATTGGTTATTTTTTTTTTTTTTTTTTTTTTTGCAACTTCTGTTGAACTGTATGATGTATCTAGCAGAATGGTGCCCAATTAAAAAAAAAAGACTATATTAATATCATTCACAAAGTGTACAAAACAAATTTCTCCCCTTCTCTTGATTTTAACATGCATGGAAATTCTAGGGAATATGCTTCCCTAAATGTCTGGTAATACTGTTTCTTAAAGTTATTCAGGTTCATAGCAGAGTCACACAATCTACACAAATTATCAACCAACCATATATTCAAACGACTACTGGTTCAACTTTTAGAAACAGAATCAATGTAAAAGTGGATCCATTGGTTATTGTCTACAGCGAAATGCAGCGCACCTTGACGTAATCATAGAGTCAAATGAAAGAAGCTTGCACATTCATAAAACAGCACACTTAGCCAGGAACAAAATCAGAAACATACAACTGTCCATAAAAACTGCCTTAACATGGTTCCATATAAAGATCTCAAATACGAACTCTAATTTTAGTATGGAAATTTATAAAATAATAATTCAGCCATACAACCATGAAGTAACAGCACTTTCCAGTTTAGCGAGGCTATGCACAAGTACTCCATTGCTCTGCCAGTAGCCAATAATAATCCAGAGCCTGTAGTGGTTATTTGAGTGTCGAAGATGGTGTTTTTGTGAAGTGAACAGCTGAAAATCAGTGGGTATTTCAATGATTCCTATTCTAAATAATGCAAGGCAAGCAGCAGCATACGCATAAGGTTCTGCTAAGGCAAAGCAGGAAGCACGTTTTTAAGCATATAAATATTTTATGTGCAAAGCAGATGCTGGAGTGTTGATTCACGTTTCTGCCAAAACTCAGTAGAGAGTTACTAGAACGTGTGATATTAGCCTTAGAACTGTACTGCAAACAGTTAAGGAGAGTAAACCTTCATTAGTGTTAAATAGGAGTGTGATTTTGAAGGCGCCAGATAAACACACACACACACACACACACACACACACACACACACACACCCCAAAAGCTTGTTACAGGATTATACCTTATCTGGGGCAACATACATGACATTTATACTGCAGGAAAATTTCCTACTGTGAAGCAACTGGTTGTAAAAATGCATACATCTATAGGGTTCTAGGGAAGTACAACATCCATGCTACATATTTTAAAGGCTATGGGTTTCAAATATGCAAAATCTAACGATGGGAGAAAATATCTTAGGAATGTTCCGATATCACTGCTGCTAGGGCCACATTCCTGAGGAATATGCACGAGACTAAACAACAAGAAGTAAATACTCAAATTTATTTGGATGAGATTTGTGGAAACCAGAATCGTACAAAAAGTATTTGCCGAGCATTAAATTATAGCTTAGGGAGACTGAAAGATATGACTGGTAAAGGTGCCTGTTTATTTGCCATGTTTGGTGCTGCTTCTGGTTTCATTCCTCAAAGTAAATTAGTTTTTAGGTCCAAACATAACAGTAATAGTGACAGTGACTATCATAGTGAAAATAATGCTGCACCATTTAACAACTGCAACATTTCACAACTGTAATGTATAATGCAAGGTATCACCGGTTGTAATTCATCTGGAGAAAATTTCAAAGTTAAATGTTCGAATAACTTTCACAAATTCTGCGTATATTTTCCATGCTTCTTTTGGATCCGGGCTTTGGACTGGTGAAGTTAAATAATGTAATGTAATTATTACTGTGCCGTTACCCACGGTTAATAATTCTTTTTCATGTGATAAGCCACGAAACATGGCACAACACACAGTGGTACTGTATTTGTGCCTGGTTTCTGGACACACTTTCTGTGTCGAACATCCAGCGCACCTACACATAGGCGTGTTAATATTTGAATTTTCAATATGAATAATATTTCAAAAAGTCTCCTAGTAAATCCTTCCACCTTGAAAATCTAGTGAACTGATTCAGATGTATTTGACTTCGTATAGAAATAAAATCTATTTGTTTCTTTAGCAAAAGATTTCCTAAGATCTTCAGTTAATAATATCAGGAACATGACAGAATGCTGGAATTTTGACCTAACCCATATTCGTGTCCTGGAGCTGAATCGTCAAACATATGAACAAAAGGATGAGAATCGTTTTTCTTCCAGTCAATCCTGTCACTAAAGCGTCTTCTCTTCCACATGTTTAGCTATCGCTATCTGAAGCTTCAGTTTCTGAAGAATTTTCACCTGTTGTGGAGACTGTTTTCCAATAGCTGATGTACACGTCTTAGAACTAGTACTTCGAGATCCTATCGAAGGGTCATCACTATCATCCATATCAAAGAGCTCATTCTCACAATCACATCTAGTAAGAATCTTCATGATTTGTTCCTCTGTACATACACAAAGGCAACCAATATTTTCAGTGAAAACTAAAATAGCAACACAAATAAGATCGCAGTGGCAAATGTTCACAAGCCGAATGTTGGAAAGCAATTAACCAGCGGGGGTGGAAATACGGCTACCTGACCTGACCCCTAAGTGGCTTACGCGTTAACACGTGCAGAGCACACAGGGACCCGAGCGGCAGGACGACCTAACGCGCCCAGGGCACAGAAAGGGCGGCACATGTATACACGTCTAGAGCACCTGACGAAGGAACAAGGGCGTGCGTAAACACGTCTAGAGCACCTGGGCGCAGTAGTAGCCCACGCGCGTTAACGTGTCTACAGTGGTCAAAGGGTTAAGAGAATCATGGCAGAAAGAAACAACTTTCAAATCACTGAAGTTAGTTCACATGGCTATTGCTATTGCAATCTAAGATCATGGGCAGACTGTTTGAAACAGGAAAAAGACTCCATGGAGACTTCAAGAGAGGGTGTTACAGAAAATGTGTTGGAGCCATTCATCATTACTCTCCAAGATTCTGGATCAGATATACGAGTGATCAAGGCACAGAATAATACGAGGTATTACAGAGTACTTTTGCTTATTGTAAATCATGACAGTAAATCAGGATACCGACGTATCTTATTCATCTAAATTTATATGTCATTGCTTTCACCCATTTCTTTTTCTAGTTAGCATTAATCTATACAACGACATACCATATACACGTTATCTTTAAGTGCTTTGTATTCATTTAAATTACTAGATTTTCTTCCCCTCCCTATATTGTTAGTCTCTCGCTGGAAATACAGCAGCTTTGTACGCCTTTCTCTGCATCACCCGTCTTCTGGTGTGCTGTTTGCTATAACTGTTTTGAGCCTTTCAATATAACACTCCAGTCAGATGAGATAATTTAGCCACCAGTCCTACTGTTCCTCTGCAGTTGAGTGGCATTCCTTTGAAGAGTTGCAACAATTTTTTTCGTTGTACTACTACCTTGCAAATGTTCCTCAGATGCGACTTTCTCAAAAATTTATCGGAATCACCCCACACTTTTAAAAATCCACAAGATTGTTACAGCAATGGCACCAAGTACTTTTACTGGACCTACAAAACTACTTCTCACAGTTGTGGAATAGTTACAAAATATAATCAACAGTAACTCCACATTTATATCACACCCTCATCTCAAATATTTATGCATGGTTTATTTGCATCTCCACATTGTAATTCACATTTTAATTATGCATAAAATTTGTTCTTGTTTTATGTGTAGATACCTCATTCCCTGAAAAGACAACTAAGCATTATACAACAACCAACTTACTGAAACCTTGACACTTCACAAGTGAATCAGGGAATGGAATAAATAATCAAGGGAGAAGAGGAATAATTTACCAATAATGTTGAAAGAATTAAAAAATGAAAAGCAGGAAAGGGTAGAATAATAAAAATGGGTGTGTAAGAAAATTTACACGAAGTGTGCCGCTACATCACAATTAGAATCAGACTTTCTAAGGACTATGCCAGGGATATTTACTGGTAGAACGGAGATGGAGATTCCCTTCAAGTGTATTTTTGATGGTATGCACTGCATCAATACAACTGCATGACAAAACTGCCCCAGTCCTGGGCCAACGATTCTTTTCACTACCCCTTTTCCCACCTGAAATGTCCCAATGGCCTCACTGAGGCGGCTCCAGTTATCAGAAGCCCAGGGACAGATGTGATTTGACTGTAAAAATCTGAATGGAAAGCCATGTAGTAAAAACTTCTGCCATGAAAACTGTCAATCACTAGCGAAGACATAATATTGCACCATGCCATTACCAGCAGAGGATAGTTATCCTGGATATTTTTGTTAATAGATAAAAGTAGAACAAAACAACAGAAAAAAAATAAGAGAACAGAAAAAATTGAGGAATTGTTCCTTATCACACGGGGTAGAAAGCTGATAAAAAATATGAACCTACAACAATTTTAAAACTTTCTAGATTAAACCCATCATCATCAGAAAAAACTGCTAGGAATAGTCATTCAACCCCATTCCCATGCACTTATGTTAGACTGCTAATGCATGGTTTCTTCCCCCACCATTGTGCTATTTTTTTTCTTTCAGGAAGAACCATAAATGATTATACATTTGATTAGCAGAGAGCGGAAACATGTTAAAAATAATGAATAATAAATTGATAACCTTTAGTCACTGTAAATATATCAGTTTCATAAGAAAGAAATATTCAGCATGAAGATAGCTGTGAATCATATAAGAAAAAAGAGAAATGTTTGCATCATACAGACTAACTTTAAATGCTTGGAATTATCACCCAAGCAGTAAATCTGCTGATTCCCAAACCCATAAAATTATTTTTAACAACTAAGAACAGGTTTAGGATATACTACAGCGTGTGTACACCTCCCGAACCATATGTCTCAGTTGCTATAAGGTGTAAAACCAAAATATTGTATATTTTTTTTTCGTCACTTACCACAGATGAAGGCAGCAGGACGAGACGAACACGTAAAAACACAAAAACAAACACAAATGCATAATACTTCGGCATGAGCCTTAATCATGTGATGAGGAGAGACATATGGCAGGGGGAAAAATGTGGTCACATTCGACCTGCCACATGAATGAAACAAAGGCGAAACACGACCAGTGGTGGTAGAATTGCCAGGGGGGGGGGCCTAAGGTTGATCAGCGATAAATGTGAAACAAAATAATCTTTGTCTAGTATAATTCAAAAAGTTATTGTTATAATTTGATTTAGATCGGTTATAAGTGAAAATAAATGGAGATAGAAATATACAGTTACCAGGAAATAATAGGAGCTAATTAGCGTATGGATTTACAAAAAAAAAAAAAGGGATAGTGGAATGAACTACTACTTCCCTTGGATGATGGTATCATGGGTTGAACACACATAAGCACAAAACACAGGAAAAACAATGAATATTTCGGAACTTGGCCCTTTGTCAAGAGAAGAAAATCAAGGAGGGAAAAGGGGAGGGGGTGTAGGAGTAGGATACTGTTTCACAGAATGATTGTTTGAACTTTGTTTGTTGGCTTTCTCATATCCCTAGCCAACTTTATCCTCTCCAAAAACTATTTCTCCTTCAACTCCCAGATTTATCACCAGATATGCGGCACTGCTATGGGTACCCACATGGCCTCATCCTATGCCAACCTCTTCCTGGGTCGTCTGGAGGAAAATTTTCTGATGAACTGCCCCCTCATGTGGTTCAGATACATACATGATATATTTATGATCTGGACCCACGGGGAGGACTACCTCCTAGACATCCTTAACTCACTCAATAACAATCCCTCCATCGATTTCACCTGGTCATATTCCCACACCTGTATCACGTTCCTTGACGTAGAAATCACCTTAGGACAGGGTGTCCTCCACACCTCTGTACACATCAAACCAACCAATTTACAGCAATACTTACACTTTGACAGTTGTCACCCCTTCCACATCAAACGTTCCCTCCACTGCAGTCTTGCAATCCGTGGCAGACGCATCTCTTCCGATCATGAATCCATCTCCAGTTACTCCCAAAAACTATAAAAAGCCCTTGTTTCCCGCCGATACCCCAATGATCTCGTGGGAAAACTAATTTCCCGTGCCATTACCCACAACCCTCATTCTGCACCTCCTAAAACTGACAATTGACCAACCCTTGTCACCCAGTTCTTTCCTGGCTTCCCCCCCCCCCCACCACCTCGGGCTTTACGCCTCATCGACAGCGATGTCATTAGAGGTGGGACGGGATTGGGGCAAGGAACAGGAAGGAATTCGGCCATGGCCTTTTTGAAGGAAGCATCCCAGCATCCGCCTGGAGTGATTTGGGGAAACCATGGAAAACCAAAATCGGGATGCCGGGATGGGGATTCGAACCTGCGTCCTCCCGAATGCAAGGCCATCTTTCCTGGCCTAGAATCTGTCGACCAGATACTCCGCTGTGGGCATGATTTCCTACGGTCCTTCCCTGAAATGTGTCTCCTCCTTCACAAAATCCTACCCACTGCTCCCCACACTTGCTACAGCAGACCACCCAATCTGTATAACATCTTGGTCCACAAGTATTTACCTGCCAACTCTCCTACTCCACAGGGATCTTTCCCTTGTTACAGACCATGCTGCAAAACTTGCCACCACTAGTTACACTAATCCTGTCACAGGCGAATCTTTCCCTATAATTGGACATGCTACGTGTGCTACCATTCACCTGATTTACCAACTCGCCTGCCTCCATTGCACTGCCTCTTACATTGGTCTCACCACTCAACAACCATCCTACTGGATAAACATCACAGAGGGAGGGTGGTGCAGGATACAATCTCCTGTATCTGCATCCTGCACCACCCTACCTCTGTGATGTTCTCCTGTTGACGAAGGGCCAAGTCCCGAAATACAGGATTGGAAACACAGGAAAAACTATGAAGTTTTTCCTGTGTTTTGTGCTTATTTGTGTATTCATCCCATGGTAAGGTAAGAGGTGGGTTATTTCACCAACCCTTTATATATATATTTATTTGTTAATCAGCTCCCTTCTCATATAAAGGACACCCAGCACTTTCTCTTCCGGCTTTCTACCTTACACACACATCTTCCTTCCGACTCAATACTGGTTACCATTGACGTCACGTCTAAGGATTGCAATCCCGCAGTGTTTTCAATCCCGCGGGATCCGTGCGGGATTTGCACCAATCCCGCGGGATCCATATGGGATTGACGCATACAGTTTTTTAACGCATATATTTAAAACATAGTTACTTAAAACGTTAATAAATTAAATAATAATTAAATTAATAAATAAAATTTAATGTTAAATGATAAAAATTAACAGTTAACAATATTTTAATTGGCAAAATGACATTAAAACTTTTTAGCATGTCTTAAGTACATTTCGAGGTTTTACAGTTTGCTTGGTGGCCAAGTTACCAGAGTTTTTTTTTTAAATTCTAAATAAATGTTCCATAACACAGAGAGAAAGCATTCCATTTCACAAAGTGAAATGAATATACTCTGTAAAGTATAGACTTGGCTCAGAACAAGATCTCATAACTTTTTGCCACTGCACAAGCTCGAGACTTGGCCTTTTTTTCCAAAAATTGTTTTTGTGGGATTCCTTATTATATCTCCAAATTCCTTAATTGATCTTACAGTTGATTCAATGTTATTAAAAGAAACTGCTCACCAACACTTAAACTGTCAAGTATTTCAGTTTTACTTATGTGGCGTAACGACGTTTTTAGAGTGTAAATTATTAATTTTTAGTAAGAAAGGAGACTTTCTCGGCGAATGATTGCAGTGAAGTTTTCATAGGTTGTATCTCCGGATTTCATTGTAAAAACACGAAATTTCACACATGAGGGAGACGGCGGAGGCAGCTGTCGAAGTATGGTGTTCCTACAACACAATTGAATACTTCATTATAACTTTTTTGCCTTTAGTCGAAATAATAACATGGAGAAGAGGTATTAATCGATAGCCTGAGCGGCACATTTAAGCTGGCGGCTTTCGTCAAAGAAACGCATTGAGGCAGCGGCCAAAACAACAATAAGTCAAAGGATATACAATTGCCTTTTGATGGCTCCTAAATAAATAGGTATGCGATGTTTAAAATTACGATAATATTAGTTTCCTGTTAACGAATAATCAAATTTTCAGCAGAAAATAAGGAAATTGTCACAATAACTTTATCTGCAAATACAGAAAATGGGAATAATGAAACCGTGAATAAAAAGCTGTAACTGTGTAGTTCAGATAACGTTTGCGACACAAAAAATTATTATGTAGTAAGAAAATCTTACTAAATATGCAACATAATTCAAATTACAGAAATGTGTTCTCAATTTACTTACGAATGACGAAGGTTGACAAAAACAAACTTTTGTTCACACGCGTCAAATGCCAACTTCAAGGGTACAGGCAAATAGTGCAAAACATCCGATAGAGTCCGAGTGGGGCAGCGAATAACACGTGTTTCCGCCGGATTTTGCGGATTGCGGATCCGCTTAATTTAGTGCGGGATCCGCCAGATTGTCTAATGATGCGGGATCCCGCTTTGCTGGATTGCAGTCCCTAGTCACGTCCTTGTATACAAACATTCCACACTGGCATGGCCTCAGGGCCATGGAACACTTTCTGGACCAGCGCACTCCCAATAGCCTCCCTATAACATCCTTCCTCATCAGATTAGCCCACCTTATCCTTAATAACAACTACTTCTCCTTCGAAGGCAACATCTATCACCAAACCTGCGGAACTGCCATGGGCACCCGCATGGCCCCCTCTAATGCTAATCTGTTCATGGGCCGGCTGGAACAGACATTTCTGGAGGAAGCCCTTCTCAAACCCCTCATTTGGCTTCGTTTCATTGATGACATATTTATGATTTGGACGCATGGAGAAAATGAACTGCTAAATTTCCTGAACCATCTCAATAACTTTAGCATGCTGAAATTCAATTGGTCCTACTCCCACACCCAGGCCACATTCTTGGATGTGGATTTGTCCCTATCCAATGGCTATCTCAACTCTTCAGTCCACATCAAACCATCCAATCCTCAACAGTATCTCCATTTCGACAGTTGCCACCCATACCATACCAAACGTTCTCTCCCCTACAGTCTTGGCACTCGAGGTAGTCGCATATGCTCCAACCAACAGTCTCTCATGGTTTATTCAAACAGTATTTCAGAAGCATTAATATCTCGCAACTACCCTCCAGCTTTGGTTAACAAACAGCTTTCACGTGCTACATTACAACTGAATCAGCCTATCAATCATCCCAGACCCACAAAAACCAACCACAATCCAGTCTTGGTCACACAGTACTACCCAGGCCTCGAAACCAACAGAATCCTCCAGCAGGGCTATGATTTCTTACAATCATGCTCTGAAATGAGATCCATTCTTCCTAAAATCCTCCCAGCCCCTCCTAGAACTTGTTTCAGCAGACCTCCTAACCTCAACGAACTTCTAGTCCACAAACACAGTCTTCCTCTTCCTAACAGTCAGCCCCAAGGCTCTTTCCCATGTAATAGACCACGCTGCAAGAAGTGTGACATACACCATGCTTCCACCACTTTCATCAACCCGGTCACAGGGGAAAGCTTCCCTATCATAAGACACGCCACCTGTGAAACCATGCATGTAATATACCAGTTAACATGCAACCACTGCCTGGCTTCATATACAGGAGGTTTGACCACAAATGCAATCCGTAAGAATGAATGGCCACCGTCAGACGGTGTTCACCCAGTTGCTGCCCATGCCATAACCCACGACTTGAATAATTTCAACTCTTGCTACACAGTCCGTGCTATCAGAGTTCTCCCTAATAGCAGCAGTTTCTCTGAACTCAGAAGGTGGGAACTTGCCTACCAGTATAAACTTGGCACAAGGCAACCACCTGGTCTCAACTTAAGATAATACCCGGTCATTATTATTAATAGTACATATGTTTAACCTTTTTTTATTCCTCTCCTGTCCATTACCTATATTGAACCACCACTAACCTGAGGTGATGTTTACTTCATAAATATTATTATTTTATATATATATTTTTAAATATATATTTAGTTTTAATTATATTTTGATCTTCCCACCAACCAGAAATTAGTTTGGATATTTATCTATGCTCGGGTATTAGCTCTGATTCACTGCCCCTCTAATTTTCCGATGTTTGAATTTACCCCCACCATTTTCTCGACCGGCGGTCTTTCTGTGAGGCAATCTCCAGCTGCACCCATCTCTCATAATGTTCTCTCGTTGACAAAGGGTTTTTTCCCCCGAAAATTTCTTTATTATTTGTGTTGTGTTTGTGTCTTTTCTGTGTGTTCGCGCCCCACATCCATCATCTAAAGGTAAGTGGTGGCTCATTTCCCTATCCTAATTTGATTCCTTTCTGCTACTTAGAGTCTTTTTTCCATTAATATATATATATATACCATTTATTTTCGCTTATAGCCAATCTAAATAAAATTATAACAATAAATTTTTTAATTATGCTAGACAAAGATTATTTTGTTTCACATTTATCACTGGTCAACCGTATCCCCACCATCCCCGGCAATTCTACCACCACCGCATGTGTTCCGCCTTTGTTTCATTCATGTGGCAGGTCGGGATGTGACATCTTTCCCACAGCCATATGTCTCAACTTTCAGATGATTAAGGCTTATGCCGAAATATTAGCTGAATGGCAAAATCTTGAAAACAGTTGTAACCTCTTTTTCTAATGTTTATTACTTCTGATGAAAATGAAATCAAATCTTACCAAGACTGCGCTTCATTTCCATAAACCAATCTGTCATATCTCGTACAAAGTTTGTTACATTTCCTTGCAATAGCAAGGTTTCACTGTGTAATTTTGATCGAAACTCTTGGGTTACTCGATAATTCTCTTCTTCAATATGTCTGAAAAGAGAAGTTTCAATTACATACATGCATACACACACATTCCATTACTGATGTATCTGTAACACCATACCTTTTCCTGTCAAGCTTATCGTGTAATTTGGAAGCGTCTGAAGTTGAAACTTTGGTAACTGCAAGAAGGTCATGAGCTTGTTCAGATAAAATCTGTTCTCTCTGGAACTGCTGTTCAACAATTTCAGCAGCATCTTTCAACACACTCTTTGTGGTGTCAAGTTTTTCTTCCTTATGTTTCAACTTCATTTTGAGAGTATTACATAACTCCTAAAAATATATATAAAAGCAAAACCTTTGAATGCAACCCCTTTAAAAAAAAAATCCCACTTTTTGATTTGATGAGAACGTACACAAAAATTTACTGTACTTCATAACAAAGCATGGTTGACTTGCCTCTTTGTTTGATTTTTCCTGTTCCAACACTTTGATCAACTGTAGCTTTTCATTTATTTCTTGACGATTATGTTCCAACAGCTGCGTCATTTCATTGTAATTTTCCAATGCAATAAATACACCATTGCGCTCACGACAAGCAAGCAAATCACGTTTAAGACGGTCAATCTCCTCTGCATATTCCTGCAAAATGCATTTACTATAGGACATCTTCAACTCAATTCAAATATACAACACTTAATTTTATATATATTTTAGACTTGACTTCCTTAATAATATATAAACTGAGCACTTAGCATTGTCCGCCCCATTTGATGTCGATTTACCCATAGAATACTTTTAGTCAGCAAATGAAAAACACAATATGCATGTCATCAAATTTGCCCCCAGCCATTTCCGCAATGCAGGAAATTGGAGAGTCACTCCTATCCTACCTACAAGGGATTGATTTACACCAGCAATAAGTGTTATCATCTCCCCCCACCCCCAACAAAAAAAGTATTGAGTGTCATCAAGATGGCCCCAGCTGATTGCATCTATGGAAATTAAGAAAAATGTCTGTAATGATAATGAGACCAGTATAATAAGAAAGCTGATGGCTGCATAAATGTTTTAATATAAACAAGCAATGGAGTTGAATTTTGCAGTGAGGGTAAGATCTATTCTGCAAGTATTTAATTTCGAAGGATAGTTCTACAGTTGGCATAAAACTATTTGTAAACCACAACCATTGGTTAAAATTTGTTTATTGAAAGCAGGGTTTAAAACTGGTAAAGGAATATTGCACTAGAGGCAATGGAATGCTTCACAGGAGAATGGCAATAGACACCATGGATGTCGTCAATCTAAATCACCACTGGTATGATAATCAGTCCAGCAAAAGAGTATTTCACAGAACCAGTTGTATACTTTTGGAAATAAACAATACATCACTCAATGGGATAAGGTACACCACGAAAGTGTATCGTACATTGTTGGGCTTGTTGAAACAACTCAAAGAACATGAAGGTGTTACAAACAAGCTCACTCTCTACGAAATAGTGATTAATTTTTACCTTATTAAAATTCACAATGCAAAATTCTTATCTCCACTTATTAGTAATATTATAAAGGGTCTAGTGTATCTCAACTAATTCTCTTCTGTGAAAGTTTTTATTCAGTTTTTCATGAATATAGATGGTTATTTTATCTTTAAAATGAAAATGAATACGTACCTTGAGAAGCTGATATTTTGACATTTTTTGGTTAATCTCTGGTCTATTTTGTATATTTTTTGCACGGTGAGCATATTCAAGAGTGCTGAGTGTCTCCTCTATATCGCTCAATGATGGTGAAATAGTTGCAATTATTGAAGTTTTTGTGCGTCCCCCTAGAGATTCTTGCAGAAGTCGAGTCAGCTTAGACTCTCTATAGGGAACATGTGGAGCACGCTCTACTAAGGCAGTTATAACACGACCTAGTGTTAGCAAAGACTGATTGATGTTCCCAGCTTCTCTAGCACGTTTCTCTGTTGCTCCTGAGCGACCAATATTTTCACTGCCAGCAAGATCAACAAGATTAAGTTTGCCTATTTTTAGAAGCTCATCTTCATCCACAGCAGCCTCTTTGATATGAACTGTTACCGAAAACACAGTATGAGAGCGGCTGGAAGAAAAAAGAAATATGGATAATTGAAAGATATTTACAGTTTGTCAATAATATTTACAACAGACAACTCATCTCATTACATCCTGTACCCTACATTATATTTAACTGCAATGGAACACATTCCCTGGTGGCAATCACCCCAAATGCCTGCTTTTCGATTGTATTATTTTATCTTTTTTTTCCGCATATAAAGTTCATTTATTCCAAAACACCACCCAACTATTATTTTGTTTATGGATTTAAATTTTAAATTCTTTCTGTCTTTCTGGTAAGTTGTTAATCATTTCATCCAGTAATTTGCTCCATTCTTTGGCTCCCTTACCTGCAAAAGATTTCCCAGTCTTACCACTGAAATCAAGAGCATCATATGACCATAGTCATTTTTATAAATACAAGCCTTGACACCAATATTCACCTCATACATTTTCCCCATTCTATTCACCCTTTTCATGTCTTCCAATTAATCTCATTCCAGCTCCTGCATCATCACAATTACCAATGGTGAACATTAGTAATTTCCGCAAACAATTCTGGCTGTCCTTTGCGACTATTAATGATCAGCATGTAAACAGCCCAGGGAGTAATAAACCCATAGGAAATTCTAGGAATTGCCTAGATTTGACAAATGGAATTATGTTTACAGTGCACAAGGTATAAATTAAAATAAATTTTTATTAAGCATTACCAGGCTTTTAAACAATAAAATCCATGGGAGACTATAGATACTAGATCATCATGCTTTTTATATGTCTGTTATTTTATAAATATACAAATAACCACAAAAATTAACTAAATGCAGTAATACCCACACTGCACATATTACTTCGATATGGGCATTAATTTTTATTTAGACTCTTTGGATAAATTTTCATCTTTACTCATATGAGTCACAAGTTGACTTCAGACATCTGAGTCAAGACTGCTGGATGCATATTTAAATCATATCACACGTGGTGGAATGCCTTGAAAGCAGTAATCCTGCATACCATTGGTTCAGCAGCGTAGCCTATGGAAACTTCCATGGAAGACCAGCTTTCAGCATCCTACATAGATTATGTGAAGCTGGTAGCATAGCTGGGCACAGTAAATCAAAAAGTTAACTTCATTAATCGTTCAAGTGTTACATTTTGGCAAATTTAACGCAAGTTACAGTTATCCGTTAAAAGTTAACTATCAACGACATGTACCCAATATCCCTCTGGAAACAGAGTTCTTACTGAGATTTAACATTTTAATCAGCTTCTCAAATATATCTGATTCTACAACATGTAGTGGAATTATGTTGGCAACGAAAAAAAGGTTTATAATTCACTGGTCCACATTATCTTGAGATAGGGCACTGTCGGTAACAACGAAGCCAAAAGATTCACCAATGCTTTGTTGACATAACCTATTGTTAGCTGATGGTGATGGGAAAAAAGACTTCTGCTGCTATCAATCAGAAGAATCCGCTGCACTTGAAGGCTTTGAATTGTTTTTCCTTTTCCAACGAGTTGATCCTGCTTTCACTAATGTAAATATTTGGATGTTTGCTTCCTACTCATGTGTTGTTTAAGATTATTAAGGCTCGATTGCAGAAAGTTTAGGCAAAGACTGTTTGAATTCGTAATAACTGTTTCCCAATCTTGATTTAAATGCAATATAACTGCATAAATGTGGCCAAAGATTTTTAATCTTCTAGTTGCTGTTGTTACCATTCCTGCTTTCACTAACAGTTTCTAGATCTTCATTTTCCATGATGTAATGAATATCAATTTCATTTATGTCACTTTTTTTTTTCTGTCGTCAGTCTTTTGACTGGTTTGATGCAATCCTCCATCCTTTCCTATCCTGTGCTAACCTCTTCATTTCTGCAGACCCCTTACAACCAACGTCCTCAATTATCTGCTTCATATATTCTAATCTCTGTCTTCCTCTACAGTTCCTTACCTTCGACTGTTCCCTCCATTAACAAATTAACCAATCCAGCACGTCTTAAAATATGACCTACCAGCCTGTCTCTTCTTTCTGTAAGCATCTTCCACAAACTTCTTTCTTCACCCATCATTTCCAAAACTCCTTCATTTCTTACTTGGTCAGTCCACTAAATTTTCAGGATTCTTCTGTAGCACCACATTTCAAATCCTTCAATTTTCTTTCTTTCCGATAATCCTAAAGTCCATGTTTCGCTACCATAAAGTGCTGTGTTCAACACATAGTTTTAAAAAGTTCTTTCTAATTCCTAGATCAATATTTGAAACTAAAACGTTTCTCTTTTTCATGAAGGCTCTCTTGGCTAGTGCTATTCTGCTTTTAACATCATTCCTGCTTCGGCCATAGGTTGTAATTTTACTTCCCAACAGAATTCTCTTACTTCTCCCATTGCATCCGATCCTATTTTTATATTTAATCTACTAGTATTAGTATCATTTCTGCAACATTTCATCACTTTTGTCTTGCTTTGATTTAAATTCAGTCCAAAATCTTCCTTCAGTATTTTTTTCATGCCATTCAGTAACTTCTCAATATCCTCAGCCCTCTCTGCTAACAAGACAATGTCATCAGCAAATCGTAGCATACTGATTTTTTCTCCCTGAAAACTTATGCCGCATGGAAATTTTTCTTTGACTTTCTTCATTGCTTCTTCTACATACAAGTTGAATATTAACGGGGATAGACTACAACCTTGTCTCACACCCTTTTTAACCGATGCATGTCTCTCGTGATTCTCTACTTTTATTATAGCCATTT
>CM061919.1:90051895-90090429 GCA_031002005.1 Vandiemenella viatica | reverse complement strand
TGATCAACCCCCCCCCCCACTCAAACAAAATCCGCTCATGCCTCTCCCACCCAAATCAAAATCCGCTCAAGCTCTTCCCAAACCAAATCTTGGATCTGTACCTAGAAACATGTGTGTCATTTCATAAGGGACAGACAATGTGATTTCGGCACGGCTAGAATTCAGAGTAGCTTTCTTTCAATGTTGCTGCCACAGAAGTGTTCATATTTACGTCGACAGCTGGTTAAGAAACATTTGATACTTTCAGTTTTGAGTATGTCGCAGTTAGGAAAGAATCAAGGATATATTCTTCGCATAAGCTATGTGTAGGTTCGGAATGTTTATAAAGGGAATAAAATTTTTTTAAAAGTAATATGAAATATTTTGATTCGAACAAAGAACCGTCCATTCAACAACCTAGAACGCTAAACACTGGAACATGGAGCTCAGGCTGCTTTCTTCCTCGTCAGAGTGTACACAACGCAGCTAAGGAATACAGTTTCGTTCAATCTGTCTTGCAGACACACTTTTTTGAACATGGTTATTCAGGGTGGCCACAAGGTAATGATTTAAAAATTCCCTGATATTTCCAGGTTTTACAGAGAAATTTGCCATATTTTTCCCTGATTTAGAAACTTTATTTGCATGGTTAAGATATTTAAAGTTTTAATTAGATTTTAATTCTAAATAATTAAATCTGGTATAAAACTCAAAAAATTAGAAAAAAAAACATGTTTAAAAATATTTATTTGAAGATATTATAAATAATTTAGTAATCTTATGAAGCATGATTAAAAATGAGTAGCACAAAAATAAGATAGGTCAGATGACTAATATGAACTAAAACAAATTAGTAATCTTTCAATATTTGGTGGACAAAAATAATTGAAGATTCTTAAATTGTTCATCAGTAACTTGACTCAGTCAACAGCTCAGCTTTTTTATGCCTTTTTTATTTGCTACACTTTTCTTTTCAAATCTTCTGGTTCAGTTATTGTAGCTTTTTTTGTTCCATTTTCAATTTCTTCTGTTGCCGAGTTAACACTTTCGCGTAAGTTTCTGTGAGTCTATGCAAGATAGCATGAACAAGAGTCTGTATGAACCATGCAATCATGTTGGTTCACTTTGTGTGGTTGCTTGCCTGTGCCGCTCGCCTTGGCAGCGGTTTATTTGGAGCAAGTCAAAGGCACAAGCACGATGTTTATACTGTCACATCGATTCAGCATTTGAAAGAGCTCTGCATGGTGCAAAACTTTATAAATCCTATCTATTTAGGATCTTACGTATTATTTTGTTCCTGCTTTAATTCCCCCTATATCATTAATACAAAAAAGTTGTAAAGCCGTATAATTATCGCTATTCACATTTTTGCTGGCATTGGTTTCAATTTTTCTCAGAAGAAGTTCAAAACCAGCCTGTGACATTCTACTGGACTTCGAAGATTCTCCACAAATTAAATTTTTTTGGAACATCTGTTTCAAACTGTGCTTGAAATTGTAAAACTGTTTAGTGAAACATAAAAACATCCTTATTTATATACTTACTCCTCTACGATTGCTGATTTATGCAGTAAAAAATATTACTATTATTGCAAAAGTTCAATTTTAAAATAAATTATCAAATTTTGGGTTGTTGCAATTAATATTCCCTGATAATTTTATATATTACTTGGATTCCCTGATAGTTCCATGATATTTCAAGGTGGCTTTAAATTCCCTGATAATTCCATATTTTCCAGGTTTTCCAGTTCTGTGGCCACCCTGTTATTCCCGTGTTTGTCCATTAACCAAAATTTCTCATCGATTATAAATAAGTGCTTTTGCTGTTTGTAATCCCTCCCGAAATACTGCCATATACGACCAAATTATTTTAAAATTAAAACTGGCCTAAATTAAAAATGCATATTCAATTACAATTTCTTAATATGCGTTCCTCATCTATCTTTTTATAGCCAAGCAGAAAGATTATTCGCGTTACAGATTAGAATTTGTTCTTAAATTTAACGCTGGAAATTGGGTTTTTATGACACCTAATTGTTCCAAGTTATTCTCGTTATTTCCACAGGAATGTGAAACTATTTTTAAAAAATCAGCTGTCTTCTGCAAATAGTAATATCTGCTGGGACGTTCTTTGAAAATAGTCACTGGTAGTCAATAATGCTAGAGAAGAAATTGTTCGAACTGGTTAGTCATGAGGAGTGGAGTGAACTTAAGAGATGATTCTGTTTATAGCTCAGTGCTTTCGATTAAACGCTATGGTTTTTATAACTAACATTTTATTCAACAAAATTTAATAGAAATATTTTTTTAGTCCTGATGTTTTTGCTACAGAAATTAGATATTTTATACATATACAATGGGTGTGTTGGAATAGTTTGGAAACGAAAAAGAAAAAAGAAAAAATTACCCCAATATAGTTTCGAACCAGCGACAGCACCGTTACTAGCCTACAATGGTAGCCACTAGATCACGCAGCTTGCTCTATGTTTTTGGCCATCCAGTCCATAAACAACATATATGGAACTTCCTGTCCACACACATCAGTTGCTTCGAGATACATGTTTTTACGTTAATTTTGTTTGGCCCGCTTCCATATCAACTAAAAATTAAGATTTCTACGATTTGTGACTTGTCTATCCTTTTGTCCGTTTATACATGGATTTATGGACAATACGAAAAGCATAAATAAGGAAAGAAATTATCCAAAATAAAATGAGAATAACGTTTAAGCGTAAACACAATAAATCTAAATAAAATGTAACATGTACGCTTTCAACCAATCCTTCACGTTACTTTCCAAACATTAATATTAGTTTTAATAGCTTGACGCTAGAAAAGGAATCAGTTGTAAGTGGCTGGAATATCCGGCCAATCATTCACTTTAGTGGGCGGAGCTAAGCCACATATCTGCCACCCATCTTTAATTGTATATTCTACAACTTGACATTAGGAAACGAATCATGTGAAATATAGAAGGACCTTGATTGAACATCCACCAATAGGATGCCATCGTGGGCGGAGTCAAGAGACCGGCTAAAGTTTCCTGTGACGTCATGCTTTTCCTGTGTTGCCGCACTGTGCAAAAATGGGAAGGCTGGCCACATTTGATGATGAAAACTGTACATTCACTGAATTTTGAAGTTGCAGTTACATCTTTTTATATAACCTCACATTTAATAATAGACACTACAATTTACAATTCTTTCATAAATTATTTTTTTCCTTCATTTTAATTTTCCATACTCCTATAGTCTTTCCTCTCTTTCTTCAATTATTCTTTCTTACATCTAGATGCCTACTTTATACACTGCTATTTGGCCAAATGCAAATTTCTTCGCAAAAAATTTATGATGAATCCTCTTTACAGTCTTTTCTGTTTATAAGAATGTAATTAGTCACAACTGGCATTTTCTGTCTGTTGCATAGTATGACTGTTCCTAGTTGCCACTCATCATTCACGCTTGGACCAGTCACCCAGTTAGGCAGAGACCATCTCTAACAGATTTCATCAATCACGACTGGTTAGTGTTTACTGTAAATACAACTCTTTGTACTTAATATGGCACAACATTTATATTTGTCCAAATATTACAAATGTTAATACTGACAAGCGTACACCCACATGCAAAACTTTAAAACTGATACATACTGGAATGAAAATGCAGCTGGCGAAAATTGCTGTATTCAATCACAGCCAGTTGAAACAATTTCAATAAAACCAAAGTTAACAACGTACATCAAAGAACTCTATAGCTAACTGGTAACATAAAAGACCGAACGAAATAATAAAAAAAGTTGAAATTGTTCAACTAGAATGATCCACAAAAGGGGGTTCTGTAAATGGAATGGAAAATAAGAAGATACAAAAACTAAATGCTTAAGGCTAATATTTGAAGTATATCTCAATTTAGTAGTGAGAAAGGTGTCAAAGTTAAGTCCCAGATGTAAGAGAAACCAATAAAATATAGGCAGCAATCTGCTGCCACCTAAATTGTAAAGCAACTTCTAATGAAAAAAAAAATAAAACAAACATTTGGATGTATAATAAGTATTGACAGTGTGAACAACGAACTAGAAACTTCAGTTCCTATAAAATCTTTTGGAATTATTAAAAACCAAGAGTTAACTAAAATTATATGGTTTGAACAGTAACAGTTTAAAACCAAGAACTATGCTGCCAATATTTTTTTGTTTTGTTTCAGTGTGCCAGAATATTTTATATTACTTTTTTCTTATCTAGTAGTTAGATTTAGAAATCAATAAAACCTATGGCTCCATGTTAATACATCGGAACCCACAAAAATTGTCCTATTAGTCCGAAATTAGGTGCAAATGTTCCTTATTCAATAATATTTGACTAAAAGTGTAGAAACAAAGCTTCAAATATGTGGGAAACGAAGAAAAATCGCTCAAAATGTTTGTAGATGCGTACAGGTTAATAAGCAAGAAATACACGTCAATAGCTGTTGATATCTATTCCAAGTACAGTAGAAGTCCAATTATTCGAGGTAAAAGGGACCGGGAACACATCGGATAATGAAAAGCTCGGATAAGGTCAAGGAAAGAGGTTACAATGAATCAAAAAAACGTATTGAAACTGAAATAACACAATTAATTTATAGTGTAAAACTAATGTGTGAAGCAATAAAGTTGCGATACACGCAAGCTCTACAGTACCACACTTAATATCTTACACACTCTAGTTGGACAAATATTCCATATATTCATAAAATCCCCCTATGATATTTCAAAAATTTACCTCGGTTAACCCGGCGGCTCGGATAATCTGAACTCGGATAACAGGACTTTTACTGCATTGGTAAGTCTTCATTTTTGGATAAAAACTGCTTTCCACAAGCAAAATGCAGCTACTTAAAAAAGGGAAAATCAGTAAAATTTACTATTTTTCTGTGCGTAGCAGAAATATTGGATTTTGAGCTAAGATATACTCATGGCAGCCTACCTTTCAGGATAAAAGATCGTTTCTACCACAACCGATCGTTGACATAGAGCATTTAATTCAGTTTAATTTTTCCTACTGGCAATTAAGGTTAGGTTGAAATGCAGTCAGGATTAAGAATTAAGTGCAAGAAACACCTGGAATAAATATCAGCAGGTAATAACTTGTATTGCTTGCATAACAACATATATACATCAACCAACATTTTGAGTGATTCTACTTCATTTCCACACATTTGAAGATTACGTTCTACATTTTTTGTCAAATATTTACACCTAATGAACATAAGCATCAAATTTCAGACAAATGTGACAATTTTTGTAAGTACCAACATATTAACATGTTACCAAACCTTTTAATGAATAATAGTAACAACTAAGCAGAAATTTTGAAATGATGGGAAAAAAGTTAAGACTTTCACATAATTTTCTATCAGGCGTCCTAAAACGTCTAAGTCTTATTTAATTTTTTTGCCATTTTTTGCAAATATGTAAGAAATATCACTTTAGCACATAATACGAAAAATGTTTTTAGAACAGCTGTTGCAAAGAAAGTTGAATACATAGGGCATGGAAAAGGGGGGGGGGGGGCGAGGGGGTTACCAGGAGCAAGTGCTTAGTGGTGTTTGTACCAAATGTTTTGTTTTTATTGCGTTTGTGGCTTTAGGGCACGTCGACAGCAAGGTCGTTGTACCAAACACTTAGCCTGAAACTATAACTGTGATGTATATCCTTTGGATATTAGGATTGGTCTTGCAGTTTATTGGTTGACACCAGATTGGATAACCTCAATCAGGAAAGATATGTTGAAATCAAAGTCACTCCTGCATTTGAAAAACTAAATCATAACTGTATTCTTCAAAAAAAATTTACAAGTTCATATAATAATCCTTTAGGCAGCGAAATTCTTTACCAAGTTAATTGATTGCAAGTACTGTTAAATGATTCGAGTCAGGCCAATCCTCAGAACCCCTAACTGCTTAAAGTCACATGAGGGTTTGCAAGTATTTCAAACACACACCAGAAATTCTAAGATGTCTGCCAGAAATGCTACATCATTTGTTGCTGAATGCCTACGGCCTCGCACCAAACAGTTCCTGCTCAACTAATTTTTACTGACTGGCCACGAGGAGTCTCAAACTTCCTATATATAGCAGATCCATGGGAACAAGAAAAAATCCCCAATTCTCATGACCATCCAAAACTTCCAAGTATCCAAACAACTTAAAATTTTAACACTAGATAGCTCATCTCTTAAACGTTAAAACTAATCCTAGTCAAAATTCTTGTATCTGTCCTCGTTTAGCAATAAAAAATTGCTTTCTTCAAAACTCCAAAAATGTTTATAACTTCCAAAGTTTTAGAGCTACAAAGTTGAAATAACATTTAAATTGATTTATTTTTGCTCCTCTTTCATTTGATACTGAATTCCACTTTCTTACTATTTTCAAATCGTAGATATTGCTAAAGTATTGCAGTTGTGGCTCTGAAAACTGTTTTAAACGATTTTACTCAACTCTTCAATAAGGTATCATCACCATGCAACTGTAATAACAGTTCATTGATAGCTTTTCCATTGTTTTACAAATTCAACATCTCCCCTTTATATTTTGAATGCTTACCAAACTCCTACTGGAAATTGCCATCGTTGGATGAATTTTAATTATTTCTTTTTCAGATATCTGTCAAAATCTGGCATAAATTAAAAAACCAATTAAAGTGTCATTCTCAGAAAAAAATCTCATTTAAACATAGTCTCTTCTTTGAATTTATTTATATTCTTTAATCTTAATTTTCTGTACTCCCTCACGAGAACTATTATTTTCATTAAAACCTCCAAAAACGACCCTTAACTTTTAGCTACCTACCTCAAAATTTAATATGATATGTAAGCAAAAATCACACTTCTTTTAAGCTATAAACTGTTTCCCTATTCTCAAAACTGTGGCTTCCAGAATTTTAAATGTGTTTACTGCATCATACTGATTTCAGACAAACTGTTTTGAAATACCAATATCTCTTTAGGAACAATTACTAGTTACAGTCTCAAGTAGCTCTGAAAATAAATGTGGCGTTTTCCTTTCTGAAATAATTTGAATCCCATTATACAAAAATGTTGATACTATGTTCTGATTTTATATAACTGTTTACCCTGATATATGGCTTGAAATATAGAAGCAAATTACTTTAAACCTGATCTGCAATGTTATTGAGGTGAGTGCTATAAAGTAATCTGGCCATGAGTAACAAAATTTTAGGTGACAGTAAAAGTACATTATATCAAAGTAAATTTATTATTATGACCAACAAAGCAGAGTGCCAAATGTTCACATACATATCCAACAGCATATCAAATGGGTATAGTTTATATATATCTAATTTTATTTTGCCACATACCTTAATTTATTTGAATCATCAACAGGAGACAGCAAGTCGCATAGTTCTTCATTATACAACTCAAGAAATGATACTCTTATAGTAAATTCAGCATCCATCATTCTAAGTTCATCAATCAGATGTCCAATGGCTCTTGGAATCATGCCTGCATGTGGATCCTGAAAAATATAAATAATGGTAACTTCAGCCAAGTTTCAAGAAGGTAGCACATTTTATTAAATGATTCCTTTTGATTTTGTTTCATGTTTTATTAATGATAATTGAAATACAATTTGATAGGGAAAAATAACCCATCACTTATCCCAGATGAAGACCATCATATAGGAAACGACACATTGGCATGCGGAAAGTGTAGGCGCATCCAGACTCGCCAAATGAATTCATGTGACGCGCCTGGATGTTCTCACATCTTCCCTTTGCTACATGTCTCTTCTACACGAGTAAGATTATTAACCAAAATATTGTGAATATTTATATTTTTTTTATGCATTCTTCTGGTCCTTCTGCCTTCATCTGTGGTAACTTACTGTTTCTGGCCAGTTTCTTTGCCCCATTATGCTACTGCTTATTGAACATTTACAAATTATTTCCATTACCTTAATGAATTTAAGTCACTAACTCACAGTTTAGTAATAAGAAAAACACAACTAAGAACTATGCAAGCAAAAAAAAAAGAAAGAACATTAAAAACATTCCAACAATCATTCTATTTCATGCAGTATCAGAAAAGCTTCTAAAGGAAAAATGAATAGCTATCTTTTTTCCCCCTCATTCTTGCTTGTCTTTGCTGTCATCAGTCTTCCGGCTGGTTTGATGCCACTAAGGAATGAAATCCCACAGTGTTTTCAATCCCGTGGGATTTTTGCGGGATTTGCGCTAATAGTTTGTTAACGCATATTTTCAAAACATTTATTTAAAGTGTTAGCAAATTAAATAACGTCTGTTAATTAAATTAATAAATAAGTTTTAATGTTATATGATAAAAAAAATTTAGTCCTAATAATATTTAGCGATTTAAATTTTTTAAATAAATAATAAAAAATGCACAATATTCCGTCTTAGGTCATGTTATAAATCTTACAATAAGCCATATCAGTTGGAAAACGGTATGCATAGTGGCCAAGTTAACACAGTTTTTTTTATTATTATTATTTTAAGTAAACAATCTATAACACAGAGAAAAAGCATTCTATTTCAAAAAGTGAAGTGTATATACTCTAATGTGTAGACTTGGCTCAGAACAAGATCTCGTAACTTTTTGTCACTGCACAAGCACGAAAGTTAGTCTATTTTTACAAGAATTGTTTTTGTGGGATTCATTACTATGTCTCCCGATTTCTTGATTGATCTTATAGTTGATTCATTGTTATTAAAAGAAACTGCTCACCTAGACATAAACTGTCAAGTATTTCAGTTTTACTTTAAGTGGTGTAACAACGTTTTCAGAGTGGAAATTAATTTTTTATGTAAGAAAGGAGACTTTCTCGGCGTATAATTGCCAATGAAGTCCTCACGGGTGTATCGCCAGATTGCGCTGTAAAAACAAGAAATTTCACACGTGAGGAAGACAGTGGAGGGGGTTACACACAATTTGGTGATACACCCATGAATACTTCATTATAACTTTTGTTGCCTTTAGTCGAAATAATAAGGAGTTGAAAGGACGCATGCTGTTCGCTCAAAAATAATGTATTATGGCAATTTAACAAAACTTCGCAAAAGGGATTAATCGAAAGCCAGAGTGGCACATGTAAGCAGGCGGCTTTCGTCAAAGAACATGTTTTCAAATGCACTGAGGTGGCGGTAGAGACAACAGTAAGTCAAAGAATATACAATTGTGAATCTATTTACTTACAAATGATCAAGATTGACAAAAACAAACGTTTGTTCACACGAGTCAAATGCCAACTGCAAGGGTACCGGCAAACCGTGCAATACATCCGATAGAGAGCGAACGGGACATCAAGTCATGCAGACTGACACACGTTTTCGCCAGATTTTGTGTATTGCGGATCCGCATAATTTTGTGCGGGATCCACCAGACTGTCTAATGATGCGGGATCCCGCTTTGCTGGATTGCAGTCCCTAGATGTAACCCTCCATCTCTACCTATCTTGTGCTAACTTCTTCATCTCGACATATCCCTTAAAACCCACGTCCTCTACCATCTTCTTCATATAATCTAATCTCTGTCTTCCTCTACAGTTCTTACCTTTGACTGTTCCCTCCATCAACAAATTAATTAATCCAGTATGTCTCAAGAAATGACCCCTACCAGCCTGTCTCTTCTTTCTGTAAGCTTCTTCAACAAACTTCTTTCCTCACCCATCATTTCCAAAACTCATACTGTCCACTTAATTTTCAGCATTCTTCGGTAGCACCATATTTCAAATGCTTCAATTTTCTTTCATTCTGGTATTCCTAAAGTCCATGCTTCGCTACCATAAAATCCAGTGCTCCACACAGTTTTAAAAAGTTCTTTCCAAGTCCTAGTTCAATATTTGAAATTAAATATTCTCCTGTTAATGAAGGTTCTCTTTGCTAGTGCTATTCTGCTATTAACATCATTCCTGCTTTGGCCATCAGCAGTAATTTTACTTCCCAAGTAGCAGAATTGACTTAATTCTTCTATCACATAAAATCGTATTTTTAAATTTACTGTGATTGGTATCATTTCTGCCACATTTCATCACCTTTTTTTCTTGCTTTGATTTATAATCAGTCCAAAATCTTTCTTTAGTACTTCGTTCATGCCATTCAGTAACTTCGATATCCTCAGCCTGTTCTGCTAAAATGACAATGTCATCAGGAAATCATAGCATACTGATTTTTTCTCCTTTAACACTTATGCCACATGAAAATTTTTCTTTTACTTCCTTTATTGCTTCCTCTACATACCTGTTTAATTTTAATGGGGATAGACTACAACCTTGTCTCTCACCCTTTTTAACTGATGCATGTGTCTAATGATTCTCTATATTTACTATACTCACTTATTCCTATATAGTTTATATTCTATCTCAATATTTTAGACCCGACTTCTTTAAAATTTTGAACATCTTGCCCACATAACATCTTAATGATTTTAATTAACTGATATTTTTGGTGATATGAATCATTTTTTTTCTGATTAGATTCTCTGAGTTTCTGGCTACGATGTTTTTTAAATAACTGAATTTTTAAATAACAAATTTTTAATGTTAAACAGTTTCTAACAGCGATTCACATCCTATTTGTAACAAATACTCAATTTCATAAGTTTATTCCAAAATGTGTAGTAAAAGTAAATATTATCTCTCTAACAAGGATTATATATCTAACTAAAAACAACTTATAGAAGCAAATACTGATATTTATTGTTTCTACTACACAAAAAACTACAGGGAAATAAGAGATCAACCTACATAAAATACACAGCATCCAAAGAGATAAAAAAAAAACTTCTTTGGATTGATTTCACTTAATCATTATTCAGTGGCTTTTTATGTAAAAATTAGCTACAGCAGTTCAATCAAAATGCTGCATGTGCTCTCCTCAAATTGGTACATTGCATTTTAAACAAAAAGTTAGGTTTTTCTGTCTTTTATCCAATTATATTGGCCACAACGCACTTTTTGTCCACTCACTGATGGGCTGGATGCAGCTGGTGGCTCTACTTATGGGATTTTTGATGCGCTGGAGATTGTTTGTGATAGATATCCCTTCATGAAGCTGTAGTTGAATAAGAGAAATAGCCAGTATTTTGATAAAATTTCTTATTGTGATATTATCAGAGGGTAGTATGGCCTTTTGCATAATCTAAGCGTTCAATCTGCCAGTATTCAGCCATCCAAAAATTACGCACATTGGCCAATGTTGAGTTTGTTTTCAGAGTTCCTAAGCATGTCAGGCTAAAGTTGTCTAATAGATATGCCATAAATGAAAAACTCACAAACCAACTGTACATTACATTGCGATTAAAATCTTTTATTGGGTTCCCCAATCTTTTCATTACATCGCTTTGAGAGTTAATGGTCTGATATGGACCATCGTTTTGTTTGCTGCTGTATATTTGAAGATTTGATGTATAATAAGTGCTTGTATCATAGACTGCAAATATTTTCAGTCCATATGTTGCTGTTAAGATAACGTCTGAAAGGACGACGACCACAAAATGCTTAAAGCATTTCATCTAGCTCAAAGATGTTTCAAATTTGCGACAATTTATCACTTTAGTTTCCAGTCTGGCTTGTCCTTTATATTGTCAAAATGCAAGCATTTAAGAAAATGAAATCTACGTTATCACAGATGCTAAGCAACTATCACATCCAGTACCATCTGTGGCACACAAGTCGTTAGCGAGTCTCAATAGCACCCGAAGTGTTTAGTATTCGAGTGTGCTTCTTTCAACTTTCCAATATAGAAAGAAGCCCAAAAAAGGCTTTTTATTTCCATTACGCTTGTAGTCTCTATCTCTTTCAAAATTGTCTCGAACTTTTTCAACCATGCAAATATTTGTACAATCCACTATTTTTATCAAAGTTTCGTCAGGAAAAATTAGACTAAATGATTCTGATGGTATAGTTACGTTCAATGCTTCATGACAAGGCCCTGGAACTTTACCTATTACATTAAGACTACAAGTTCTTATGTCTCTTCCAATATTCCATACCTTAGTTTTGTCCTTACGTGAGATGAAAAAGAGGGGGCGGGGGGGGGGGGGGGGGTCAACGGAAATCTCACACGAGGTTCTGGAAATTTTTGTTGGACTGCAGAGCTAAAAAAAATCTATAAACGACGCGAAAGTCGATTTTACAGGGGAATTTCATCGAAAAGTGGGGGTGTAACCAGCTTTGGAAGGATGAGACTTAAAAAAAGTCTCAAAAAGTTGCGAGGGCGATTCCTAGAGGGGAGGGGTCTCTCATGGACCAGATCTATCCAGAGGGGGGGAGGGTCGGACCAGATCTCACCAGAAGGGGGGGGGGGAGTCCAGAAATCAGGAAAAACACCTAGCGTAATTTATGGATGCCCCTTTACCGATGTAGTAGCTATTTTGTAGAATCTACAATGGAACACAATCTAAATCAATTTGGCAAAGATCAGGTGCCGGTCAACAAATACCATGCCTTGGCTGTGATCCAGGTTCAATAAGATTTTCATTACCAGGCTTTAACATTTGCTGCAGTTGTACAGACTGACCAATTGATGCTGATGAGCTTCCAAAACTAGATATTTCGTCGTCACTGTCTTGCAGAAACTGAGCTTGGTGAGAGTTATTAACAGGATGAGAAAAAAACTGACAACATAAAGGAACTAAATTAAAATTTATGAAGGCAGAGAATTAATGTGGAGCGTGACGATTAGTGGGATAGAATTAAAATACAAAATGTTTTGTAGGAAACGGGGGAGAAATTCTGCTGTTTAAGGGTAAGTTCAAAGAAATCTTCACATTTTTATTTTAATGAATATCAACATCTTTAAGCATTTTAAACTCGTAATTACAGGAGGAAGTTTAAACTGAACGAAGATATTATTAATTTTCGAAAGAATCTCAAGAATTGTAAAAAGTTAAAAATAGAAAAGTGGGGCAGATGAAAATGAATTCAAGTAGCCTTACTTCAAGGCAATGAAGTTAGTAATTCCAGGAATTTACTGCCTTTCCAACAACATAATTCGTGTAAGTTTTTGATATACTGGAGGCTTGAGTATGACTCCCCCCCCAAAATTACGTCAGGACGATGTAATAAGTAAAAAAATGAAATAGACTTATTATGCAACAAGTAAATTTACGTTATACATAAAAATCAAAGAGTAGCTGCATGTACTGACATAGATTTTCTCATTTTAGTATCCTGTTTGAAAATTGTGGATCCCACAGATTCCATGATAAACTCAACCTCACAGCTCATTAACCAACAAAAGTTCCTAAAATGTTGCAAGTCTTCGATCTGTAATGCTGGTTTTAGTGACTGTCTTACTGCAAAAACACTTCTTTTAGTCCAAGGTTTAACCCAGAAGCTTTTCCTACCCAGTTTTTCCTCTTTTTAGTAATAGTAGCTAGTACTACGATCACAGCTGACACTGCCTTGTTATTGTGCACTGCCATCTTGACTTCTCTCCAGTAGATAGGTTTCGGAGAGTTGTCGCAAGAACTGTTCTGGCAAGCAGCTCACTGAGTAGAGCTAGCCAAAATCTACTCTCAAATAGCACCTTGCTGAGAGTAACTCTGGTGAGTTTGTCGCGTGACTAATATCAAGTGGAAACACGCCTTATATCTAAGCAGCCTTTGTTTTTCTAAGTCTTCATTTTGATATTTTTCTATCTCAACTTCATAGGTTTATTGGGTGACATTTTCTATGAAATAATAAATTTAATAACAAAGTAATAATATTATGTAAAAAAATACGCATTTAGTTGCTACCGGGTCCAATAGACCCATTCACATCTGTTAAGGTGCGTTTCCAGTTGAGAATAAATACTGGCGAGAAGCTTTCGATAGCATAACTCGCTGGTGGACATGCCTCAGAATATCTCGCGGCGAGCTACTGCCCGAGATCTGATACTAACAACTTGCTCGCAAGTCCACACATAATTCTTGTGCTGTCTGATAGTAGCTCGCAGAATATCAACCGTGTTCGAAAGTTAGAGCAGAAGCCGAGAAGCTCGGGAGGTAAGAAATAAAGGAATTAATTAGAATCTTTGAAGGCTGAGAATTGTCGAAGAATGTGAAATTTGCCAATCAGTGTGACAGATTTAAAAAAACCAAATATTTTTAAGGAAATTGAAGAGAAATTATTTTGGTCAGAAGATGAAGTTCAAAGGAAACTATACAACTTTAACAAATGTGAACAAAGCAAATATACAATTTCATTACATTTATTTTCATGAATATTGTTTATAGCTATTGTAGATACATTATAATAACTGCAGGAAGTTCAAAAATGAAGCAAGACTACTAGCTTTTTGAGGTATCTCAAGAACTGTAAAAAAAAATAAAAAATAAAATAGAAAAGTGGAAGTGGAGCAGATGAAAATTACTAATTCAAGTAGCTTTACTTCAATGCCCTGAAGTTTGTAATCCCTGTAACTGACTGTCTTTCCAACATAACATAATTAACTAAATTTAATATAATGGAGAAATAAATACAAATCCCTTCCAAATTATGTCAATAGTATGTAATTTTTTTTTTTCCAAAAGGAAAGCAATGTATTATGCACCAAGTAAATTTACCAGATACAAAAAATTGATCAGTAGCCATAACTCGTTCATGTAATGATACATGATTTTCTCATTTCAGTGTCCACTTTGGAAATTGTGGGTAACACAGATTCTATGATAAACATTAACGTTCATTAACCCACAAAAGTTCCTGAACTGTTGTACGTCTTCGACCTGTAATTGCGGATTCAGTGTATATCTGGCTCCAAAAACACTCCTTTTAATACAAGGCTTAACACAGCAGCTTTGCCTACTCAGTTTTTTCCTCTTTTTAGCAGTAGCAGCTAGTATTATTACTTCACAGTTCACTAAAAGTGTGTGGTGGACAGGGGCATAGCTACTATGGGGCTAGGCGGTGCAGTGCACCGGGGCCCTCACGCTCAGGGGGCCCCCAAGCATACCTCAAGGGGCCCCTAAGCACACCTCTAGGGGCCCTCAAGTGCAGTTTAGAGGGCCCACGAGCCTTCACGGCAAACTGGCGACCTTTTTTTTTTAGCTCTACCGTCGTCTAAGGGGCCCCTGAGAACACAGGAGCCTTTCACTAAGGGCCCTCGCCGCTCATGGGGTGCCCCTACCACTGCTCAGGGGCCCCTAAACAACAATTAAAGGGCCCCCATCCTCAGTTCAGGGGGCCCCTACCAGCACATAAAGCAAAAAAAAGGTCGCCCGTCTGGCCTGAGGGCCCAAAATAAATTTTTTGCACCGGGGCCTGTTGTTGACCTAGCTACGCCACTGGTGGTGGAGGGTGCACTGAACCTATCCGAAAGGGTAATAGTTTGGAAGGGATATACAGGGCATGGCAGGAGGCGCCCATGGGCTACAGGAAGGAACCATCCCAGCAGTCGCCTGGAGTGATGTAGGAAAACCATGGAAAACTCAGATCAGAATGATCACAGCTGCTGCGACCTTTCTATTGTGCGCCACCGTCTTGACTACTCTCTGCTGTTCTCCGGAGGACAGGGCTCAGAGAGTTGTTCTGAAAACTGTCCTGGCGAGCAGATCGCCAAGAGTAGAGCTAGCCGAAATCTACTCTCAAATGGACACCATCCTGAGGGTAGCTCTCGAGAGTTTCTCATGCGACTACTATCAAGTGGAAACACAGCTTTATGTCCGTAACACAAGTGCAGCAAACTGAATACCTATGTCATTGGCTGTGCCACAATATTGTTGAAAGTTACCAAGAGCGGCAATGTTGCAATCGCCGAACTACAAAAGTTATGAAGGAAAATATGGAGGACTAGGTCTGTCCATGGAGGAAGGAAAAGAGTGGAGGCAAAATACCGTTAAATCAGTGAAGCTTCCTGTAATCACTCGGCTCCTTCTGCGCATAACAGCCATAACGGATTTCCCAAAACACTGCGCTGTTTGCACTGCGTTTGCTGCTGTGAATATTTAATTTTCTAATATTTGAATTTTTTTTATAATGCCAGCTTGTTCCGCATACGATTGCATAAACAGATCAGATATGAAAGAACCTGGAAAATCATTTCATACGTTAGTCACATTATAATTATTGTTCTTAAAATGTTTTATAGGTACCTGCAAGAGTAGGGCCTATCCCTGCAGTTTTATTCACTGCTCTCAATCGGATGATGTTCTCAAATACTTGTTGGTGTAGTATAGATATTCAGCATATCTTACCACTTTGCACATAACATGACAGCTTTATTGTAAATGAATGTTGAAAGTCTGCAGTTCACAAAAAAATGTTGTGTTGAGGTGGGCAGAACTATTGTAATTGTGGTGATGCAGTTTGGAGACTGATTCTCAAGTAAAACAACGAGGTTATTTCTGATTTTTTAACAATTTTTTTTATATCTCCCAAAGTTCTTGAGATATCGAGTACAGTCCTTGTGGATTTGGTGACATTTTTATCCTGGCCGAGGTCGCGTTTCAACCCAACCACAAGGGATATTAAAAAAATGAACACTGACTGCATGTCCCGCGTGTACGTTTGCAGTGGCTTTAGCAAAATTATGTTTTGGGCCAGGCTGCATCCTTACCTAACTACCTCAATTTGGAGACAGTATATCTCGAATTAAGAGAGATATCTTAACTTTTATTTTTTGTTTTTGATTTGTCTTGTTTTACAAAAGAATCTATCGCCAAATTTGACATTTGGGAATTTTTTTTCCGAATTTCAACCCAAAACACTTCACTTTTCAGACAGTATATCTAGAGAACAAAGCAGGATATAAAATAACTTATTCTTCATTTTTGATTTGTCTCGTCGAGTTACATAATAATCCATCATCAAATTGTGGCACCACGGTTCTTGTAGAATCCCCGACGTGCTTGTGCATATTCCCTGTTTCTAGCGAAATCCAATATGGCTACTTCCCTTCCCCACTTCTCTCTACCAGACTTCACTCCAGTCCGTGCTGAAGGTCCGTTGCATCACATCCACTCTTTTCCTTCCTCCATGAGTCTGTCAGACCTGGTAATGAGACCCTAAGTGTTAAAGCATAACTTCAATAATGAATAACCATTATTATTTCATTACTGTATTTTGATATTAACTACATTTCATGTAAAATTTTGGGTAAGTTATTAATAAACATCCCAGTTTCTTATCTCTTCTAAAAAGAAAATCCTAGGTTATGTAGCAACCTGGTTCTAAATCTGCTACAGGGAATACAATGTAAACATAGAATGTTCCGAATTTCTGCATCTAGTCATTGTAAATAAGCAAAAAGCAATTGAGTTTAAATGAAAGTCACACTAACTTTTTTTTAAAAAAAAATCTTTGCCTTGCTTTGTAATTTTTATTTCCTGTCCAACGTAATTTTGTGCAGTTACTTCCACAACAGACAAGTGGCTTTTAGCTGGTATCACAGTTACAATTCCTTTTCGCAATGTGAGTGTAAATAAAATCAAAATCAATTATTTTTCTTTAAAATTTACACTTCATTTCAATAGTATAACCACAAATAAAATCAACACAATTATTAATTTGAAATTTTTTGGTCTACCAAACAATGCTGTTGTAGTCAAAGGTTTTAGAGTTATCGAGTTGATATACAGCCTCCTGGTACAACATATTTTGTTAAAGTGGATGGGTTTCATTTCCCACTCATACATTTAGTAAGATGCTACAAAAGTAGTATTCCAGCATATACTAAATGATTAAAATCACTGGCAATATAGCCGGATCAAACAGTTTTGCAGAATAGAGGGAGAGTAGCCAAGTCAGAAATTTGTAGTTAAAGAAGGCAACTGAATGTTGAGGGAATCAGGCTATCTAAAACTGTACATCACATCATTGATGCTAAAATATATATACCCCATGTACAAAAAGATCCAAAACAACCATCAGTATTTTTCATATTTATTATGCATCTGCTAATCCTGAGGTTAGAGACAAATGGTCTACCTTTTAAAATTCCTACTTGGAACATAGTTTCATTAAAAATGTTAATTAGTTATACATGCATTTTGCAAAAAGAAAAAAACTGGCAAATTTTTTGAAAAAAAAAAAAATGAATTTTAACAAGAATTCATACTTCAGGAAACTAGCACATGGCTAGGCAATAAACAGTAAGCAGGAAACAACTGGGGAAAGCCTTATAGTTTACCTCTGGGGCTAAACCTGCATGAAGTTCACCTTCTGTGACTTTATGGCACCAATTTGCTTTTTGTGACCGATTCGTTGGCTCTGAAAACAACCACTTAGCAGTAATGGCAAATTCGTTTATCGATATGTATTTATTTTGAAACCAGTTATTACAAAAAGCAAATTAAAGGGCAGACTTTTCATTGACTATTCCCGTAATGCCTCAGGATGGAGTGAATGGAAATTGAGTGTAAAAAAAGTGACGGTATGGTTGGCAGTTTTCTTTTACTAGGATGCAACGTGTAGCATGAATGAACAATTCTGACTCAAATAAAACTCAGTTCCACGTGGGAGTCTGAAGGTAGGATTTTTAGTGGTCATTCATGGCTGGTGGCCTGGTGTTATCTGATTAAATATTTCAAATGCCCGGGCTAGTAAGACTCAATTTGCTCGGTGCACTGGTGGTACTGTCCTAAGGCAGCAGGTAGGAACTATACCATTTGATCCACCACCTTCTTATAACATCTATTGTCCATGGTTACAGTTTTCACAACTTCCCTTGTGTATCCTCCAAGTACTCTTTCCAGTATCTAAAATAACTTAAACATCTATCCATCATCCAACACAGACAAGTAAAAAATTTAATTTAATTAAAATCCATTTTTACCAAGCCATCATTCTGAACAATAATTTACTCTTGCACGAAATAACGCTGCACTAACACTAATAGGTAGTTAAGGAAATTCTACCAAAAAAGGGTAAGCAACAGGTTAGACTAAACAACAGGTACTTACAAATTACGACTATTATAGTAGCAATGGAAAACAGCCAACATAGCAAGAAACATAACTTTTATTTCGTACAGAATTACCATAAAAAAAAATAAGTAATGTTTAGCTAGGAATAAACCAATGGCAGCATTAATCGTTTTAAATAAACAAATAACAGTTACTAAAATTATGCAGTTATGTGACGAACACACACTATGTTCTGAGATAAGAACAGCTTGGGGAAGCTTCATACTGGTAAGCATGTGTTTCCAGTACAGTGACGAGATCATCCCATACCTAGATAGAATACAGCAGATAGATGCAGCTCTGGAAAATTATCAACTGGTTATTGCAGCGGACATCAATGCAAAGTCTGCTCTTTGGCACAGCAAAAAGACTGGCAGGAGAGGGCAACTTCTAGAAGAACTATTAAGCGACTTGGGTCTAGAGGTTACAAATCAAGCACATAATCCTACTTTCTGCAACAGCATTGGTGCAAGAACAAATATTGATGTATCAATTACAAACATTCATTCGGTAAATCTGCTTTGGAGTTGGAGAGTGCTTGACAACATGAGAACAAGTGATCACAATTTGTCTATGAACAGGGCAGAACGCAGAAAGAAGAAAGTAGTGGCAACAAAAGCATTAAAACAGAATATAACATCAGGAATGCTGCACGGGAGAAGTCAAGAAATGTGTTCACTCCACCAGATTTGCCAGAAAACCACTTACATGTAGACAAAGCCGCAAGAGAGCTGACATCTGCAATACAAAGTGCCATGAAATGGGCGATACCACTAAAAAAGACAAAATAGGACAGAAAAACTTCAGAAACTACGACTAAACATGAGAATAGTGAGAAGAACGTATCAACAAAGCATGGTGGCAGCAGACAGAAGTATCCTCCTCGAGTGCTATGGGCAGATTTTCAGACGCCATGAGAGACAAAACAAAAATGCTGGGAAGCCTTCGTGAGGGAAAACCTCATTTACAATCCATGGGGTATTCCTTACAAACTAGCTGCAGGTAAAAATCAGGCCTCAAACATTATTATCCATAGTAAAAAGAACAGAAGGATGATTAACCATGAACTGGAGACTCAGTGGAGGAGTTATTAAAAGTTTTGCTTCCCGATGACAACTCGGAAGAAGAAACAGAAGAACAAGCTACACTACTAAGGAACATGTGGCAGACCTGCTGGAGTCAAGAGGAAGGAAGTAATATCACACCCGAAGAAGTAATAACCGCGATAAACAAAATGAACAAAGTTAAGACTCCCAGTCCGGATGGAATTGCAGCAAAGGTCCTCCAGGAGTTAATCATAAAATTAACCCCCGTCCTATGTAAATTCCTGAACGAATGCCAATATCAGAGTAGAGTTCCGGTAATATGGAAAAACAAAGAGGTGGCAATTCTAAAGGAAGGAGATGACAAGGATCCTCTTCTACCGAAATCTTACTGGCCGATTTGTGTATTTAATGTACTTGGCAAAGTTCAAGAGAAGATTCTAAGCAAAAAATTACAAAACCATCGGGAAGTTCAGGGAATGAATCCTAGTCAATATGGATTTAGAACGGGGAAGTCGACAGAGTATGCCATAAATAAGTTGATGGAAATAATTTGTAGCTGTACAAAAAACTACGTAATGGGCATATTTGCTGACATCTCGGGAGCTTTTGACAATTTATGGTGGCACACCCTGTATGAACGGCTGAGGGAGTTTGGTTGTCCAAGAAGTTTATTCTATACCTTCAGGGACTATTGCAGATTTAGAACTGCTTCCTTGGGATGCCAAAACTCTTTTATCAGGAAGACCCTTACTAAAGGATGCCCGCAAGGTTCGTTTTGTGGTCCCATATTGTGAGATATTGGGATGGAACCAGTGATTGAACTATTACAAAAAATACCTGAACTTCTAGCTCTAATAGTTTTCTCTGATGACCTACTACTACTCGTGGAAGGAGCAACAAGAGCAGAAATTGAGTACAATAGTAATCTAGTACTTACTTCCTTAGCCAATCGTGCAGTAAAGTCAAGCCGAGTTTAGTACCAGATAAAACAACGTTTATGTTGTTCAAGGGTAAGCTGACTCTAAAACCTACCATGAAAATCAACGGTAAACCAATTTGCAGAAACCCAGTGTGCAGGTACTTAGGCATTCAATTGGATGAACGTTTAAACTTCGAAGCCCACTTAGAGAAGACAATAGCACGAGCAGTGGCAGTCATGAATAAAATCATTAATATGGGCCAATGAAAATTCACTGTTCCAGTCCAAACAATAATACTATACCATGATGCAATTTTATCCCCTTTAATGGGCTGCTCAGCAAGTGTGTGGGCAAAGCATCTAAGAAAAATAAAACTAAAACAGTGAGTCAGACATGTCCAATGAGGAATACTTTTACTATTGACAGGAGCATACCGAACCGCAGCAACTCATTTATTAACCGTTTTCATTACTGTATAGCCACTGGACCTTGAAATAAGGAAACTGGGTGCTCAGAAAAGGGAAACAAGATAAGGTAGCAGAAATTGTAGGCAGCGAAACAACATCAGAGATGCACATTTGGAAGCTCTTATTGGTGAAATTGCAACAAGCATGGAACAGTGAAACAGGTCGAAGAGCATATGATATAGGAGGAGAGGTTGAAGTTAAAGTACCTTCAATCTGCTCCCAGACTGGTACACTACATTACAGGTCACGGGCCATACAATAGCTGGCTCCGAAGTCGAAATATTGTGGACTCAAGCAGGTGCGAAAGTGGTGAAGAGAGTACGCCGGAGCACGTGGTATGGGAATGTGAAATAACAGCCAGTTTGAGAGAACCCTAATAAGCTCAGCTGCAAGGTAACAGAATATTAGACATACTATGCGACGAAAGTTTGTGGCATTTGCTGGATGAGGCAGCTGATAGTCTCAAAATTTTGGAAGGAGGAATTTATAATAAGGAAAAATGCCGAGCCAAATCAAAGGCCACAGATAGCAGAAGAGGAGAACACAATTACAACTCGTGGAATAGCGGAAGCTAATTCCAGAAATAACTGTAGAGGGAACAATGATGCTGGAAGTCTGGATTTAACAACACCGGACTGACAGCAGATATCCTACGACAATGAGCAACATCAATCCTTGGAGGAACTTTAGTGTGCTACAGTGAGGCCGTCTTCTGAGCGATAGCTGGGGCCGTCTTGGTATTCCAGGAGGTCAACTCCTGATGGCCTGGGCGGCTGACTTCGCTGCCCTTTCCAGGGGACTCTACCTTTGGAGCGCAATCAACACTAAAAAAAAATGGACATTAGTGGAATCGAACTGGGGCTGTGACAATCTGTGGTGGTAATAGTATTAGTGGTAATAGTAGTAGTAAAATAAGGGGCAATAGCAGTAGATATAGTGGTGGTGTGGTACCCATTCTGTTTAATAACAGTAGAAGTAATAGAGATATTGGAACCTGAATCAAAATTTTCTTGCATCCATTGTTTATATGTGAATACTTTACAGATATAAATATATATAAATGTAAGAAGAATGGAAATAAGGGTCCAGATTAGATACTAGGTGCTGGGCTATGTTGTGTATGGAAAATAAATAATAGTAACAGGAATCAGGAATAGTCAGTCACAGATAATGACCACTGGCAACTGTTTTTGGTGATAGTTTCTAGTTCCCTACTAAATGATACTAAATGATATTTGACTCCGAGTTCACCTTCTCTGTTCATGCAAAAAAAAAATATATATTTCATGTTAAAGATACCAAGCTCATCAAGGGTTCATTTTAACATACACATTGCTTCAAAATAAAACGGCTCGTCATTGAATGCAACAGTATGGCAGGGCTATTGTGCACAATACGTCCAGACTATTTTTACAAAGGCAGGTGTGGACTGTACTCCAGAGACGTCATTTCGACAATGAGGTCATTGGCGCCTTAACGAACAACTGCCGCAGTAACTTGGCTTAAAGCCGCCCCCACACGATCAATATTATTGTGCAATAATATTGATGTTCTCCCTAGACTGCTCAATAATTTTTGCACAATAGTTTAGTGGACTTCGAAATGGATGAGCAGGACGTAGCAGCTGTTGCTATTGCTTTACTGTACTGCGTGGAAAAAATGTTAGACGGATTGGTATGTGAAGTGGAAATATTCACACATAATGGAATTGTCTTCGAACTGTCTTGGTGTTTTACGCAGGAGACATCTAGTTATAAAGATACCTCCTGGTTCTGAATTCCTTTTTATAAGTTTAAACACCTTTCCAGTATTGCTCTGTTTGGTATAATAAATGTGAATTACAAGTTTTTAATGGTAGACGTCGGATTGAATGTATGTGTCTTCGTTTATATGATGGTGGCTTTCTTAATGTTCCAAATTTGGAGATATGGTTATTAATCGCCTCACGAGAACTTTTACTAAACAGTAATAAGCTTGACTATTTGTTGTTTTTTTCCTGTGACAATGCGCGACTGTTTTAACAATAAACGAAAATTTCGTTGGAAAGATCAGTTTTGTTAGAATTGTTTGAGTAAATTTTCTGTTGTATTCATACCTAATAACTCCTTTTGAGGTCACATGTATACTAACACAAGGTTTGTTGTTATTATTGTGGTGTAATGGATGGTTTTGAGACATATTAGTACTTTAGTTGAAAGCAACATCCCGTACGCACGCGGAGAGTTCGCATGAGGTTAGCCTCGTTTTGCAGACGCGAGCGTCAGCAGATGCCAGGACGGAAGGCGATGACCGGGGTGACGACCGATCGAACATCTAGAACGTTCGACGATCGGGATAAATTACGAGCGACGGTACGCACTCGCTCTTTTCTGCAAGTATCAGTACTGTAGGGCAGACACTATGTAAGTTTAACGGTTAGGGTGCCTCTCTCCGTAGCCGGGTCTTGCGTCATGGCCGATAGCAGGTACCATCGCTACCAAGACTAGCTGCTAGCCATTCTCCATTGTAAGTAATGGATCCACTATCTATACTTTGAGTAGATCATTAACGTCAAGAAACTATGGCTTCAGTTATTAGTACCATCGGGGTTAGCCTAGCAGGCAGTATTCATTCGGATGTATTGGCTTCAGTCTAGAGTGTACAATAAACGCCTATCGTAGCAGTTAGACGCCTTGTCTGTCGTAATAGAAGTAGAAGAACCTATAGCTAGCCATAGCCCAGTTCAATGATGATTACGTGGTACTATTACAAAGTAAAGGGTCATATCCTTAACCATATGGTGTCAGTTATCCTGATTAACAGTAATCCCTCTAGCCGCCGTACTACGAGGAGACAGCAGAAGATTGCCGAGGCAAACTGTGGGAATACTTCGCACAGGTCAGTACCTAGGATCTGGTCGGTTACTCCAATGCCACATTGCGCTCACAACTGCAACAACCACCAGCATTAAGCCCTAGGCCCATACGAGCGATCACACGCAGTGCCATGACAGGAAGGGCGGCCCACCACTAAACCATCCTGTCAACTAATCAACTAAGCCCAAAAAGGTCGGTTACAGTGGCTAGCAATAAAACTGAAATAATAAATACTTAAATCATTCAGTAACTTTCTCTGCTCTTCGAGTGGTCCCATTGTATGTTTTGATCTCACCACATCCTGGTCTCCAAGAAAACTCAGCTGGTCGAAGTACCCAAACGTAGGTTCCAACACTTCATCTCCACCCACAACTATTCTTTTTTTGTATCTTTAATTAGTTTTACTTCTTTTTTGTAGTTGGTCCTCAAAGAATCAATTATTTTTGTAACATCTTCCCTCGTAGCAATTGCATGTTTCTCTTTATATTTGTGCAGCAGAATTTTGTAAGCCTTATTTTTGCCTGTCTGTTTTTATACTCAGATGCTTTGACATTCCATAATTCTGGTAAATCTTGCACTCTCTTCACTTTTGCATTCATTTTCAGAAGAAAAAAATCAATGAAAAAAATATTACAGTAACAAAATACAAGCGGAGACGAGTGATAGTGCCCGTGTAGGGGCCGCTTAACAGCTAAGATGATTCTACTGTCTGTATGGCCGACTGTAAGTGGGTCGGTAACACAGACAGCAGAAAAAGTAAATCACTAAAATCATGGCTATAAAGGAGTCACAGGGTCAAAGGACTTTACGATGTCTGGTAGGCTGTAAAAGGGCCAACCAGGTGTTTAAATAGGAATTCAAAACCCTTCACATCTCGCTGGTTGTATAATGGCCAGCGAGACAACAATTATCTATTTTTATAAAACACTTATTTCGTCATGTTCTGTCACTCCATGGCATCACACTATATCGTCGGGCTACGTCACACTTTTAGTCTTTTTTGTCCAACTTACGATCAGAGATGTTGTTCTAGGTAACAGATGTTATTTAATAATAGTTCTATTTAGCTAAGCATCAGTAAATAAATTAACTGTCAGAACACTGAAAGAAAAGTATGTATTACATTTAAATCGACAAAATAATTATTAGTTGCTTATATTTATTTAATATTCGTTTGATGTAAAAGTATTTGTAAAAATCTTTGGCCATAGATAAGTATGATAAAACCTTTAATTTTGGCTTAGCAATGATTAGATTGTTATTATATCTGGCACTTGACTTTAAAGCAGAGTGCATTAGTAAATTATTATTTTTTAAGTAATTAAAATTGTTTTCATGAGTGTCCTGTTACTTAAATCATTACTTATTCTGAACGAAAATTACCCCACACCATGGCAATTTATACAGGCTAGACTACAATTAAATCTAATAACTGGCATGATGTGAGCTATTAGGATTATTTTAATTTCCTTTGCTTTTACTGATGACATGTTTCAGCCGTACATACCTGCATTAGCCATTCAAACCGTTGAAATATCGACCTAAATCACGGATAACAAGAAAGGCAGACGAACGAACCCTTGAAGATTTTTGATTTAGTTAATATCGCAATGCGTTATTGCCACTAAATTGTGATACATTACGTGTATTAATATCCTTGTAATTGAAGTATTGTTTCTCTGGCTGCTAGTTTCGTGAAGTATATAGTTAGGTTGAAAAACTACGTGAACCAGGATGGCAACGGAGAACTTATGTTACAGCACAAGGAATTACATTGAGCTTTATTTTATAACAATTATATTTATTTAAGAAATTGTTAAGAAATGAATTGCCAGAAAAATATGTATTTCCTTTAAATTGGCATAGTATCACTTTTTTTTTTTACTGAAATAATTACTTTGAGTGAAAGAAAGTAACAAACTGATTGCCATCTAGGAGGCCTAAACCACAATTAAAACTAATATTACATGGCATAACGTAAGTTGTTAGGATTTATTATTTTGTATCCTTCGTTTTCACTGGGGTCATTGTTTCAATTGCATGCAAGATGTGTCATCTATTAAAACATTGAGCTTCATTACAGATAATAAGAAATATAGATGTAAGAACACTTGGAAGATTTTCGTTCAAGTTTACATCGTGATGCATGATGACACTGACATGTGATGCAGGAAACAGTCTACTAAATCACTTGTGATTGAAGCTTTGATTTTCTAAAGGCAATATAAGCGGTGATTAGGATGAAATGCAATCTGGATCAAGTTAGCAACTGAAAATTTTTGCTACTGCACAAGGGATGATAAATAAAATTAAGCTTTATATTGTATTGTTATTTCGTTAAGCAACTGCAAAGAGTAATTACCAAAACACTCCGCTAAGCCTGTGATTTTTGACGGGCTTGGAAGCTGGTCATATATATAAAAATGAATATTTGTTTGTATGTTTGTCCTCTGCGTTCCTATACTGTTCATCTGATTATGATGAAACTTTTGTGAATTACTGTGTGCACGCGTTTGAAGGTACCAGACCAAAAAACATTTCCAAAAAATCACCCCTCTCCAACACTTAATTTTATAAGAACCCATATTTTTATTCGATTGCCCTGGAACTTTGCACACATATAGGCACTACTTTAAAATAAACAGAAAAATACTGTTAATATTTCGTTTTCAGAAACCCAATCCCTTACCCCCCCCCCCATAATTTTTGTCAATGCTCTTTACACATACCCACATTTTTTTTGTCCACTATAGATGGAACTTTGCATATGTATACTTTAAAAACCTACAGAAAAATACTGTCTACATTTAATTTTCAGAAACCCAACCCCTCTCTCCCATTCCACCCCATTAACTTTCGTCAATGTTCTTTATATGAAGCTACAGTTTCTATCTGCTTTTGAAGAAACTTTGCACACATATACTTTAAAGCAAACAAAAAAGTACTGTCTACATTTGGTTTACAAAAATACTACCTCTCCCCCCATTTTAATTTCAAAAGTTGTTTATAGACACTAAGTTTTTATCAGATTTTTTGATGGATCACTGCACACCTATACTTAAAAACATAAACGTATTACCTACATTAGATTTACAAAAACCCACCCCCTTCTTAAACAAAAATTACACATGAAACCATTCAGTTTTAACGAATATCTCGAAAGTGGATGGTGATGTAGAATTTTTAAGACATTCCGATTAGAAGGTTTTTATTTATTTTTTGTTTGTTTAAATCACAATTTTTATATCCAATCCATGAACAATGCTGGATATTCTGGTTTTGAAGAAGACGGAAAAAACAAAAATATCGTATGTCCCAAAGCCCTAGAATAAACTTCTTCCAATTTAATTTATACACAAAAACCCATAGACTCATTTACTTTGTACATGTAAATGGGTATGCTTCAAATATGTGTAACTACTTAGAAAGAAAAACCGGCATTGTAACACATGCTGGGCAAAGCTGTTTACAATATAAAAAATGAAACAATGTACATGGACGGGGAGTGGCTGTAAGGAGACCACCCATCCACCTTAAAATTTTAGACACCATACTGTCCTCATTTTTTGAAATAAGAGCCAGATTTTTGGTCAGGCCAGCATCTGCCCTCAAGTCTAAAAACAGCACACAATCAGTTAAAATGTGGCACACGGTCAAAGGTACGCCACAAGCATCACATTCTGGCGGGTCCTCCCGGCAGAAGAACAGTTTACTATACAGATGTAAGTAGAGCCTCATACCTCCTTGTCTGCTGAAAGGAGCTGCTCCACGACTGAACGGTAGTTTTATCCAGCTGATTATGCTCTGCCTCCAGCCACTGTCTCTGCTTAAAATCAAAAAAATCTTTTCGCCAAGGCTAGGTCCAACTTTGGGACTGGATCAATGACAATTCTGACCTTGTCACAGGCTAACTGGGCAACTTGGTCAGCTGCCTCATTCCTCCCCCCCCCCCCCCGACTCCCACATGGCCCGGTACCCAGCAGAATATGAACTCCTTTTCCTGAAGATTGGAGGGATCGGAGGGTGTACTGTATGTCCTGGACAGGACAATCTGCTGGGTACATACTTCCTAAAGCTTGAATGCAACTGAGGGAGTCACAATATATAATGTACTTTATACCATGACTTACTTTCAAATGCCAGTGACTTTAACAAAGCATAATACTCTGCAGTGTATGTGCAAGTCACTCGAGGGAACAACCTACTCCTTAGACCCATCCATATATACCAGTATAAAATCATGATACTGGTTTAAAATATCATTAAAAAATTCTCATAAAAAACATTGCCAGTGGTAAACAGCTTGTACCAAGACAGTTCTAAAACCATTCTTGGCCTCTTTAAAAGCAAGGGAGATTTACTCCAACCCTGGCAATAAGATGGAAGCTCAAATCCATATTCTTCCAAGATGGCCCTTGTACGGTAGCTGAACGGTTTTATCACTTTATGGCGATTGGTGTAAAGCTGTTCGAAGTTAGGATGCATTAACTACACCTTGCACAGGGCTGTCAGGAGTTGCGGCAATGTATAGTGTCACTCCATGAGGAGATGCCGGTGGATGGAAAGTGGCAGCTTGCCTGCCTCAGCACAGATGCTGAGTATCGGGCTGGTGTGGTACGCACCTGTGGAGAGCCGAATTACTCTATGGTGAACAATATCCAAAATATGGAGGTAACTGTCCAGTGCCAAACTATGTACTATGCAAACATACTTCAAACACGACCATACAAAGGCTCTATAAAATTGTAGCAGGCAGGAGCGGTCCTGCGCCTCAACGGCCTGCCACAGACATATTAAATCATTCCAAGTTTTATGGCTATGGCTTTCACAGATTTAAGTTGTTGGGCCAACTTAATTTACTATAAAAAAATGGGAACCAGAAACAGAATACTTTCAGTAAAACTTAAAACTGTTCAAGGTAAGGTGAGATTCTGTTACAAGACTTCTGCTACAGGTAAAAAGATGATCCAAACATCCAGGTACTGGCAGACAAGAAGCACCTGCCAGATAAACTGCAGATGGACTCCCATACCTTTGAAGACATTGTGGAACAGTTTAATGGTGCTCACAAAGTTCTGCCATGACCTGCTCTCCTTAATAACACAACACGCATTAGCTCTTGCAATTTGGAATTTTGGGTGCAACTTAAACCAATGCGAAGCCATGCAACCCTGTGTAGCGGAACGAAATTCACTGTTCCATCAAGGGACAGACGTTCCGAGCAGTACTTCCGGAACTGCAAGGCATGGAAATATCAGCCACACGGTGAATCACTTCTGTATGAAGTGATTCACCATCTTTTCAAATACTCTAGCGCTGTTCAAGAATGAACAGCTGAAGAGCTGCCAATCAACTTGGCTGATATTCCATTTTCGTTATGTAGTTCTTTCTCCACATTCAAATTCTACATACAACCAGCTTGGGAAGTGGTTGCTTCCATAAAGGTCACGATGCATCTCCCAATGCATGGAGTCCACAATCAAAGGAGAGCAAAAAGAAAAATCAATGTCAGAGAACGTTAGTGTTGCAACTGAAAAAAGAAAAAAATGTTTTTTTTTCAGATTTGTGAAAAAAAAAAACATGAAAAAAAACCTAGCACCCTCGTTTTTTTTCTAAATTTGTTTTTTTTTTATTTCCAGAAAACTATATATTTGATAAATTATAGTTTTATTTATGGAACTTACATGTGTGTTTTAAACCTTACTAAATCATATAATATCTTACATAATGATTCATAAATGTATCTATATAGGTAACAATTTTTTATTCATCTTCTATGTCGGAACCACATTCACTAGTACTACCAACACTAGTTCGGTGGAGTTGGAATTTTCTGTTTCTTCTTCTGTCCCCTCTAGATCCATAACTTCAGAAATAGTTACATTTTCTTTTACTGGTTGTATTGCATGCAAAAGCTTTTGAGATTGCAATTTTAAATTGTGAGCAAAGTACACACTGTGAATGAAGACTGCGCCGATAGTTCTGTATTACGGTCTTTTAAGTTTGAATTTAAATATATTATCATACAAAATAGGAGCTTTATTTGTTTTCAATCGTTGGTTTACGCCAACGGTTGCAAGGAAATTATTCATAATTACTGACAATGACTCAGTATTATCACTATACGCTGCGAGTTTAACAAGTATACGAATATAAGGAAAGCACAACAAGTAATAAAAAGAGGCAAAAAACCGTAGTTAAATTTCCTAATTTTTTGAAAAGATTCGTAGGTCTACAGATAAATTTGTAGGGCCTGGCAGCACTAGTTCAAATAGCGAGTATCAATCCAAACAATGGGGAACGGCCGAACGGGGATTCCTTCTCACGCAACCTAGCCTTTTCGGGAAGTCCCCTTTCGTAAAAGAAAACTTCAGTCGATGTTACCAATATTTTTGTATTATTTTTTTTCTACTGAACCAGAAAGATATAGTAGATTTAAAAGTAAGATAAGTACTTAGTATAAACTCTAAAACAGTCATATTAAATGATAAATGCCTTAAAAAATTTGAAATTTAGTAGTTATGAAAAAAAAAACATGTCCCAGAAAAAAAAATGATTTTTTTCATGTCAGAAAAAAACTGTTTTTTTTTTTTACAACACTAGAGAACGTGCTAGTAGCAGTAGTGAAGTGCATCATTTGGCAGATATTAAGGATGCACCTCTTCTCACTCCAGTAATCTATGTATTTCTCGACCTCTGAATTAAGCAGTTGTCGAACTCCACAACATGTAGTGTGCGATGAAAGTCTCTCAATAGCAGAAAAGGCCAAGAAATTTGTTGTAAGATATCAGCCAGTTGACCGAAATCAACTAGTGACCCAAGCATTAAATATAAGGCGCAGAAAGTCAATTGCACCAGTCCATGTTAACTGCTACAGCTTGAAAGAGAGCTACAGTTCGGAGTGAACAGTGTTTCATACAAACAAAGCCACTCCGCCCTTTGCTCGATAACCCTCGGTATTGTCCTTTCAGTATATGTTATATCCCTTAGCATTGCTTGGTGTGTTGGTCTAAAATCTCTCTCTTGGAGACAAACACAAAGAGTATACTGTGCTAAGAGTTGTAACTCCTCTTTGTGAGCCATAAAACGGTTAATGTTCCACTGAAGTATAGGAGTCATCCTACCTGTTGATCTTAACCTCCTCCAAATCGGGTGGGTCCTCTGTCACTCTCAGCTGAGGATCGGCACCAGTCTCATCCACCAGCATTTCAGTTTCGTATGGCTCTGAAGGAGACAGACATCACCAACCCAGTAGACTCCTATAACACCTACCAGTGCTTCTTCCTCCTCAGCCTCTTTCCCTTTCTCCTAAATAGGTAGCCTACAAGGGGACAAAGAGGGGGATTTCACGAACTGAGTCAGATACATCTGCTCAAACTTCGGGTCCCGGATAGTCTGGTCTCTTTCTTTTCCAGTGGAAGCAGATGGTGTTGCTACCGTTCACACTAGGCATGGTGGAATTGGAGGTGCGATTACTTTTACTGCTACCACTGGTAGAGCCTTTGTTACTGCTGATAGAGTGGTCAAGGTCACAAACATATTGTTACAGACATCCAGTTTTAAATGTTGCGACCTTGATGGTTTTTGCACCACACTTCCACGGACATGATCACATCGATGCTCAAGTCTGCAATGGACGTCTGGGTATCTTTCTTTCCAGATGGGAGTTGATCCATCTTAACAAAACTAGATGGGAAAATGGGAGAGGAAAGCAATTTGGCCTTCTTCGCTTTGCCGTACAGCATTCTCTCTTTGGTCTTCAACTCCTGTGTCTTGCACTCTTCAAGATACACTTGACACTGCCTACACCAGGCCAGGTGTGATCCAGAGCAGTTGACGCATGCCTGTGGTAACGTACAACTGACACCCATCTCATGTGCCTCTTTGGCACACTTACCACATATGAGGCTGTCCTTATACGATGCAAATGTATGTCAAAACCTATGGCACCGCATTGGGTCCAGAACATACGGGCATACATTCAGGTTTATGTAGCTGCTTTAATTCACTTGAGCAACATTGGAGGGTCAAACATAAGGACAAGGGTTACCATCTTTTCTAGGCTGCCATTTACCCTCCGTGTAATCTGACTCACCTCAACCACTTTCTGATCTTCCCACTCCTTAACAAATTCCTCAGTACCCAAATCAAAAATGTTATGGCAGGTAACCAAGCATTTACTACAGTCAGGGTTTTGTAGAGTTCATTTTTAACAGCGAACTCCCCGATATTCTCGCAGTTAAGGAGTTGTCATGCCTGCCTACTAGTTGACGATTCCGGCAGCAGCGTACCATTCCTCAGATTTAACAGATCTTAAGGTACCAACAAGACCCTCCAAACCTTTTACATTAGCAAATGGGGACACTTCTCTATCCATTACAATGAAAGCATTCTCAAGCAAAACACATTACTGTTGCTTTCATTTACAGAAGCAAGAGGGCTATTGACCCTGACCCACTTCTTAGAATTGTGGGTAGTTAAGGATCCATCCTATCCACTAGGAATGGAATTAATTTTGTTGTTGCTTTAGATTGGTTAAGAGGCAATTTTTGGTCCCATACCTCCACTACATATCCACTGGGCAAATACAACGATGTGCAGGTACCCTTAAGGCTCGTTCGCACTGGGCGAGTAATTTAGTCGAGTGGCGAGTGATTTAGTAACTAAACGTGTGTGAACAATGAAATTTAGTCGAGTAGTTTAGTCGAGTCGATCCGTTTTGTTGTATTAAACCGGGCGAGTAGCACCCCCCACCACGCGCCACTCCCCCCACCACGCACCACTGCCCACTCGCTCAGCAGCTAAACAAGTCTCAACCAATAGTTTTAGTAGAGTTCATTAGCAGCCGCAAAAATGTCGTTTCGCTGGAATAAAGAAACAATTTTAAAATTTGTTTCTAAATATGTAGGACATGACTGCTTGTAGAATATTAAGTCCCCAACTAGAAATACAAATAAAGGAAGCAATCTGCACGCATAGATTTGGAAAATACAATAAACATACCTGGATTTGGTGCGAAGTAAATTTAAAAACATCTGCTTAGTGCACAATTTTATTAAATTATTTAATTTAATTACAATAGCATCTAGATTATACATTAAGATGTTATTCCTATTTTTATTAGAAGTACTACCTAAAGTGATAAAAATCTTTTTAGTATTATCTACTCTCAGAAGTTAAAAAAAGTAGTCCAAAAATTTAGGCGCAGGTACTGAAACAGTTTACATTCCTTCAATAAAATGATTCAGTTTACTGGATGCATCTCTATGAAACATTAATTCAATTCCTTTAATGTTTCATAGATTCCTTCACACTGTGATTAATTGGGAAATACCCTATTTTCCGTGTATAAATACGAGGCGTGAGTGTCCATAAACTACATCCGGTGGCAATAAAGCAGAGAACTGCCTGTAACTACGTAGTTGCCGGCATTGAACTCCTTAAATAGGTTCCGGCTGCATTTTCATTAACTCAAAATTTGGACATTCTCAAACTATTCGTAGGGATCTTCTAATGCTAATTCCTTCAGAAGACGATTTCAGCTCCTAGTTCATTAACCCATTTTCGTACCCATTGCTTTTTTTTCTTTCTTTATCGCATAAACTTCTTCATCCATCTCTTATAAAAGAGCGCTGTATCAGCTCATTCATTTGATTGCGATGCAGCCTGCTCGCAAAATACCACGCTACTTGTGTACTGTACTCGACCGCAGTAGTAAGAACGATTTTTGGTCAGTGGCGAGTAATTTAGCTACTAAACTACTCGCCACTCGACTAAATTACTAGCCCAGTGCGAACGAGCCTTTAAGGTTGCACGCTAGTGAGTGATTGTCCTCATTACCCATTCACTTCCTCGGCACGCGTGAAATCTTGAACTGGAGAGTTCATTTTATTTATTTTTTTAACAGAGGTTTGTTCCGTCCTTGTGATATGCTATGAAGCCAAGATCCCCATTCTCCTAGACACGTAACATTCCATCATCACTCCCTATGGTGGTTGTTGAAGCATGCAAGGAATTTACCGTGCAACAAACTTGCGGCGCCCACACATTTCCAGCTCGGGCACCGCAGGTTCATCAAACACATACCCAGCACTTGCATACCAGGCACCTGCGGGCACTATAGAGACAATAGCTGTACTTACTCGCTATTTAGGTGGCCATGACAATAGTTGCTCACACTTCCTCCAGTCAATATATCCGTGAAAAATACAAGCTATGTATAAATTATTTTTATTATATAACTCTTACATTCACATATCCTTAGTTACTATCCATGATTACGTTTCTGGTGCTTGTAACTGTTTGAATGCTTGTGCATTACACTTCGATTTTAAAACCACAAAACATATTAGCCTTCTCACTTAAATTACTAAATATTGTACTGTTCATTTAATTCCATATAAAATTAATTAGTTAAAAAAAACTGCAACCATTACTCAAGGAGAATGATATTCCACTGGTCAAGGCCACTTAAATAGGGATCAAAAATAGTTTTGTCACGTGTTAATTCTAGATCACAATACCGCTACCACTACTTTCTGCCACACAGACAGAAACAATGTAAACACAAATTGCTGCCTATCACATATGTCATTGTTTCTATGTGTGATGTATTAAATACACGGGCAGCTACAAATGTAACGGAAAATATCTTCTCTCTCTTTTTTTTGGTAGAAACTAACCATATGCAATATATCCATAGTTAATTATGATTAATAATAATACTTTCAATGTTAGTGGTATCATTATCTAAAATTAAGCCGAAATGTTTTCTGATGGTTAGATTGCGTTGCCATTACAACATTTTTGATACAAAATCATAACCTAAACTTTTCTCCCTTCCCGATGGTTGTTAGGTTGAAATGCACCCTGGAAAATGGGATTTTTTTTTTGTAAAAGACACTTAAATGCACTATTTGCCTACAGCAAAAGCACTAGACTTTTATCAATTCAACATGGTGAGACACATCTACCATTAAGTCGTGGGGAAAAATCCTACCATTAATTTTTTGCAACTTTTTGCAAAGGAGAGACGCTAAAATATCAAGGACACACAATGTAGGTTTTGATGTTTTATTGACAAAATAAATATCTGGACATAGAAATACATGGAAGGGTTTAATTCTAGATTCCAGTGCATCTTTACTTATTCTCATATAATATAAATTTATATGAAATACAGTATTTTAACTGTCCCCCTCCCCCACCCTAAAAAAACCTGTGCAGATTCAGTCAGTAATATTGTGGAGCACTGTTCCACAAAATAAGTATTAATTAACTCGGGATTGTATTTGTAGATTACAGGAGATATTGGTTATACTAATGGGTTGTTGCTAACTTGTTGTCAATATATAATAATATTATCAATTATATAGTAATATTGACATTATTAATAAGTGTATGTACTGTTCCACATCCCCGAGATTATTCTCACATGGGATCAAAGTGAACATATCTATCCATCTAATATTTGTAGCTGACAGCACAATGTATGCATCATTGCCGGCAAGGGAGTGACATTGTAAACAACACTGGCAGAAGTGTTTACATTGTTGTTGTCTGTGTGACAAAGTAGTGGTGACAGTATCACAATCTAGAATAAAACCCATTCTACAATATACCATATTATTGTATCATCAATTTGTACATGTGTAAAGTGGTTTAATCTGCTTCATGTACTCATACAGATCTCAAAATAAAATACAACCCCACAGTTAAAAACTGTCAGGTTATGATGCACCCTAGTTCATGTCTAATTAGTATTGTTTTTTTTTTTGGGGTGGAAAAGTATATTCTCCACCATCCCAAAACTGGTACTGACCTGTTGAAATTTGTATTAACTGCTTCCTTATAATGTCCTCTTCACGTTTGCACTCTCCCTTTCCAAAAAAGGAGCACGAATTAAATTAAAAATACCGAAATGTGGGACGCTCCGTAACTGCGAAATGTTAGCAGCACTGCAAAAATGACAAATTATTGGCGCAGGGATCATATCAACCTAAACAGGTTCGTTTTGTCATAGTGATCGTGGTTGGATTGACATTTGGCCTGGACCGAGAGTAAAAAATTTACGGGAATTCGTCCTGCGGCATCCATCTCGGAAATTGCACATTTATTTACAATGGAAGCAATCGATTATCTCAGACTGATTATATCGGTTCTAAGATTTCTAGCCTTGTTGAACTGTACTTCGGATAAATATTTTGTATCTGTTAATTTCGTGCGACATTTTACAACGGAGTGGAGCTAAAATGACAAGAAAATATTACAAGAAAGAAATAAACCAACATTTCAAGAGATTATCATTGATTTCGCAGTGCCAGCTGCATCTAATAGCTGCACTGCAATGTAATAGTTCAGCATTTTAACTTTTTCGAAAAAGGAGAGTGCAAAATATGAAGAGGACATTATAAGGAAGCAGTTAATACAAATTTCAACAGGTCAGTACTAGTTTTGGGATGGTGGAGAATATCCCCTCCCACCGTTTTTTTTTTTTTTTGGTCCACTGTAAATTCCAGTACATTGTAATTTTGGGATTACTGGAGATCGCGATTCCGTCAGGAGTTGTCATCATAATACTGCAGTGGTCAAACGTAAGATTCCACTATAAATTCTTCCCAAAGTACATTTAACCGTTTCATGCTGGTCCAGACTGTATTACAACTAATTTGTGGTTGAAAATAATGGTCCAGGCTGTATTACAATGGAGTTACTGCTTGAGAATAATACGTCTTGCGATTGACTGCAGCAGTAGGCCTATTCCAACGACATTACTGTATGTTGTAGAGGAATCACGATTTCCAATAGACCCCGTAATTTTTAGTTCTGTTTTGTGAAAAACTGCACAAAGTAACAGTACTGTACGATAAACTGATGTTCAGTGGTAAAGTAAGTGCTACTGATGGAATCAAATCATAGTCACAAGAAATTGCGGGTTTTATCTAACAGGCAATACCGCTCGCTTCGCGCTGTTAACGTGTCGTCATAGTGACGTCACGTTCACGTACAGTCAAATTTTGTGTGTATTGTGCCCTCGCTACGCTCGGTCACAATAATTTAAAACTGTACAATATCAACATAAACTGATATCCCGAAGGTGGATCAGATGCAGGCGGCCGCTGGTAAGCGGCCGCAGATGTCCGATAACACAACCGGATGTCCAGTGTTTGATGTGTTATCGGACGTCTACGGCCGCTTACTAGCGGCCGAATAGTAACAAAAATGACTGTACGTGAACGTGACGTCACTATGACGACACGTTAACAGCGCGAAGCGAGCGGTATTGCCTGTTAGATAATACCCGAAATTGCCAATGACAAGTCATACACAATTGTCAATAGATGGCACACAATGGTCACAAATAGAAAAATAAAACTACAATTCATAACAAGCCATAGCACAGTTTAGCTATTAGAAATCTCATGAACCCTGACCTAAATAAATATCATGTAACAGTTTTTACCAATTACTGTGGTGGAAGCAGTGGAACATTACTATACTTTCAGAAAATCAAAATCATCAAAACACTGTGTAGGAGCTAGTTCCTAGAGCTCGTGACCAATTAATAATTTTTCAAACGCCTTACGTTAATTTTCAATCACAACTTCATCTTAACTAATTCCAATTATCTGTTATATGTGACATAAAACAATAAAATCCTTTAAGCTTGAAACACTGTTACAAGGATTGATAATTATTAAATGGTACAAAAACAAAAAAATACTAACAAAATATTACATGAACACACTTACAGACTGCCAAGCAGAGGTAGAGCCAACAGCAGCTTTTTCTCCAATCATAGTATGTGTTTTACCAGTTCCAGTCTGTCCGTAAGCAAAAACTGTGCAACTGTAACCTGATAAAACCTCCTCAATGAGTGGACTAACAACACGCTTGTAAACATCAACCTGCAAAAACGGAGTTTATTGAGACAAATATTTTGGCAACATCACAGATCTGCCAAATCATATCATAAGTACATAATTTGCAAATTTATGTAAGGTTCTACATTTAGCAAAAAATGACGATAAAAAAAGCTTCACACCTGTTTCGTCGAAGATCCAAATACTTGATCAAATGTAAAAGTTTTAACCATTCGATCATTAGGTCTCTCGTAAATTTTAATCTCTTTAGGGCCACAAACATCAATTACACATTGAGTATTATGCTGTTTTTCAGCATCATTCATTGGCCTGTTAAGGAAAAAATTAATAAAACCATACAATTAACAATACAATCATACAGAATTTTTTAAGAGTATCATCGCAACAAACGTATTTATTATGCACTTACCGCACTCTTACAAAACTTTTATTAGCTGATTCTTTTCTTTTTTCTTCGCATTCATATTTGCAAAAAAAATCG
>CM061919.1:89965343-90050895 GCA_031002005.1 Vandiemenella viatica | reverse complement strand
AATTCTACAAAAAAGGGTAAGCAACAGGTTAGACTAAACAACAGGTACTTACAAATTACGACTATTATAGTAGCAATGGAAAACAGCCAACATAGCAAGAAACATAACTTTTATTTCGTACAGAATTACCATAAAAAAAATAAGTAATGTTTAGCTAGGAATAAACCAATGGCAGCATTAATCGTTTTAAATAAACAAATAACAGTTACTAAAATTATGCAGTTATGTGACGAACACACACTATGTTCTGAGATAAGAACAGCTTGGGGAAGCTTCATACTGGTAAGCATGTGTTTCCAGTACAGTGACGAGATCATCCCATACCTAGATAGAATACAGCAGATAGATGCAGCTCTGGAAAATTATCAACTGGTTATTGCAGCGGACATCAATGCAAAGTCTGCTCTTTGGCACAGCAAAAAGACTGGCAGGAGAGGGCAACTTCTAGAAGAACTATTAAGCGACTTGGGTCTAGAGGTTACAAATCAAGCACATAATCCTACTTTCTGCAACAGCATTGGTGCAAGAACAAATATTGATGTATCAATTACAAACATTCATTCGGTAAATCTGCTTTGGAGTTGGAGAGTGCTTGACAACATGAGAACAAGTGATCACAATTTGTCTATGAACAGGGCAGAACGCAGAAAGAAGAAAGTAGTGGCAACAAAAGCATTAAAACAGAATATAACATCAGGAATGCTGCACGGGAGAAGTCAAGAAATGTGTTCACCTCCACCAGATTGCCAGAAAACCACTTACATGTAGACAAAGCCGCAAGAGAGCTGACATCTGCAATACAAAGTGCCATGAAATGGGCGATACCACTAAAAAAGACAAAATAGGACAGAATAACTTCAGAAACTACGACTAAACATGAGAATAGCGAGAAGAACGTATCAACAAAGCATGGTGGCAGCAGACAGAAGTATCCTCCTCGAGTGCTATGGGCAGATTTTCAGACGCCATGAGAGACAAAACAAAAATGCTGGGAAGCCTTCGTGAGGGAAAACCTCATTTACAATCCATGGGGTATTCCTTACAAACTAGCTGCAGGTAAAAATCAGGCCTCAAACAATATTATCCATAGTAAAAAGAACAGAAGGATGATTAACCATGAACTGGAGACTCAGTGGAGGAGTTATTAAAAGTTTTGCTTCCCGATGACAACTCGGAAGAAGAAACAGAAGAACAAGCTACACTACTAAGGAACATGTGGCAGACCTGCTGGAGTCAAGAGGAAGGAAGTAATATCACACCCGAAGAAGTAATAACCGCGATAAACAAAATGAACAAAGTTAAGACTCCCGGTCCGGATGGAATTGCAGCAAAGGTCCTCCAGGAGTTAATCATAAAATTAACCCCCGTCCTATGTAAATTCCTGAACGAATGCCAATATCAGAGTAGAGTTCCGGTAATATGGAAAAACAAAGAGGTGGCAATTCTAAAGGAAGGAGATGACAAGGATCCTCTTCTACCGAAATCTTACTGGCCGATTTGTGTATTTAATGTACTTGGCAAAGTTCAAGAGAAGATTCTAAGCAAAAAATTACAAAACCATCGGGAAGTTCAGGGAATGAATCCTAGTCAATATGGATTTAGAACGGGGAAGTCGACAGACTATGCCATAAATAAGTTGATGGAAATAATTTGTAGCTGTACAAAAAACTACGTAATGGGCATATTTGCTGACATCTCGGGAGCTTTTGACAATTTATGGTGGCACACCCTGTATGAACGGCTGAGGGAATTTGGTTGTCCAAGAAGTTTATTCTATACCTTCAGGGACTATTGCAGATTTAGAACTGCTTCCTTGGGATGCCAAAACTCTTTTATCAGGAAGACCCTTACTAAAGGATGCCCGCAAGGTTCGTTTTGTGGTCCCATATTGTGAGATATTGGGATGGAACCAGTGATTGAACTATTACAAAAAATACCTGAACTTCTAGCTCTAATAGTTTTCTCTGATGACCTACTACTACTCGTGGAAGGAGCAACAAGAGCAGAAATTGAGTACAATAGTAATCTAGTACTTACTTCCTTAGCCAATCGTGCAGTAAAGTCAAGCTGAGTTTAGTACCAGATAAAACAACATTTATGTTGTTCAAGGGTAAGCTGACTCTAAAACCTACCATGAAATCGACGGTAAACCAATTTGCAGAAACCCAGTGTGCAGGTACTTAGGCATTCAATTGGATGAACGTTTAAACTTCGAAGCCCACTTAGAGAAGACAATAGCACGAGCAGTGGCAGTCATGAATAAAATCATTAATATGGGCCAACGAAAATTCACTGTTCCAGTCCAAACAATAATACTATACCATGATGCAATTTTATCCCCTTTAATGGGCTGCTCAGCAAGTGTGTGGGCAAAGCATCTAAGAAAAATAAAACTAAAACAGTGAGTCAGACATGTCCAATGAGGAATACTTTTACTATTGACAGGAGCATACCGAACCGCAGCAACTAATTTATTAACCGTTTTCATTACTGTATAGCCACTGGACCTTGAAATAAGGAAACTGGGTGCTCAGAAAAGGGAAACAAGATAAGGTAGCAGAAATTGTAGGCAGCGAAACAACATCAGAGATGCACATTTGGAAGCTCTTATTGGTGAAATGGCAACAAGCATGGAACAGTGAAACAGGTCGAAGAGCATATGATATAGGAGGAGAGGTTGAAGTTAAAGTACCTTCAATCTGCTCCCAGACTGGTACACTACATTACAGGTCACGGGCCATACAATAGCTGGCTCCGAAGTCGAAATATTGTGGACTCAAGCAGGTGCGAAAGTGGTGAAGAGAGTACGCCGGAGCACGTGGTATGGGAATGTGAAATAACAGCCAGTTTGAGAGAACCCTAATAAGCTCAGCTGCAAGGTAACAGAATATTAGAGATACTATGCGACGAAAGTTTGTGGCATTTGCTGGATGAGGCAGCTGATAGTCTCAAAATTTTGGAAGGAGGAATTTATAATAAGGAAAAATGCCGAGCCAAATCAAAGGCCACAGATAGCAGAAGAGGAGAACACAATTACAACTCGTGGAATAGCGGAAGCTAATTCCAGAAATAACTGTAGAGGGAACAATGATGCTGGAAGTCTGGCTTTAACAACACCGGACTGACAGCAGATATCCTACGACAATGAGCAACATCAATCCTTGGAGGAACTTTAGTGTGCTACAGTGAGGCCGTCTTCTAAGCGATAGCTGGGGCCGTCTTGGTATTCCAGGAGGTCAACTCCTGATGGCCTGGGCGGCTGACTTCGCTGCCCTTTCCAGGGGACTCTACCTTTGGAGCGCAATCAACACTAAGAAAAAAATGGACATTAGTGGAATCGAACTGGGGCTGTGACAATCGGTGGTGGTAATAGTATTAGTGGTAATAGTAGTAGTAAAATAAGGGGCAATAGCAGTAGATATAGTGGTGGTGTGGTACCCATTCTGTTTAATAACAGTAGAAGTAATAGAGATATTGGAACCTGAATCAAAATTTTCTTGCATCCATTGTTTATATGTGAATACTTTACAGATATAAATATATATAAATGTAAGAAGAATGGAAATAAGGGTCCAGATTAGATACTAGGTGCTGGGCTATGTTGTGTATGGAAAATAAATAATAGTAACAGGAATCAGGAATAGTCAGTCACAGATAATGACCACTGGCAACTGTTTTTGGTGATAGTTTCTAGTTCCCTACTAAATGATATTTGACTCCGAGTTCACCTTCTCTGTTCATGCAAAAAAAAAAAAAAATATATATATTTCATGTTAAAGATACCAAGCTTATCAAGGGTTCATTTTAACATACACATTGCTTCAAAATAAAACGGCTCGTCATTGAATGCAACAGTATGGCAGGGCTATTGTGCACAATACGTCCAGACTATTTTTACAAAGGCAGGTGTGGACTGTACTCCAGAGACGTCATTTCGACAATGAGGTCATTGGCGCCTTAACGAACAACTGCCGCAGTAACTTGGCTTAAAGCCGCCCCCACACGATCAATATTATTGTGCAATAATATTGATGTTCTCCCTAGACTGCTCAATAATTTTTGCACAATAGTTTAGTGGACTTCGAAATGGATGAGCAGGACGTAGCAGCTGTTGCTATTGCTTTACTGTACTGCGTGGAAAAAATGTTAGACGGATTGGTATGTGAAGTGGAAATATTCACACATAATGGAATTGTCTTCGAACTGTCTTGGTGTTTTACGCAGGAGACATCTAGTTATAAAGATACCTCCTGGTTCTGAATTCCTTTTTATAAGTTTAAACACTTTTTCAGTATTGCTCTGCTTGGTATAATAAATGTGAATTACAAGTTTTTAATGGTAGACATCGGATTGAATGTATGTGTCTTCGTTTATATGATGGTGGCTTTCTTAATGTTCCAAATTTGGAGATATGGTTATTAATCGCCTCACGAGAACTTTTACTAAACAGTAATAAGCTTGACTATTTGTTGTTTTTTTCCTGTGACAATGCGCGACTGTTTTAACAATAAACGAAAATTTCGTTGGAAAGATCAGTTTTGTTAGAATTGTTTGAGTAAATTTTCTGTTGTATTCATACCTAATAACTCCTTTTGAGGTCACATGTATACTAACACAAGGTTTGTTGTTATTATTGTGGTGTAATGGATGGTTTTGAGACATATTAGTACTTTAGTTGAAAGCAACATCCCGTACGCACGCGGAGAGTTCGCATGAGGTTAGCCTCGTTTTGCAGACGCGAGCGTCAGCAGATGCCAGGACGGAAGGCGATGACCGGGGTGACGACCAATCGAACATCTAGAACGTTCGACGATCGGGATAAATTACGAGCGACGGTACGCACTCGCTCTCTTCTGCAAGTATCAGTACTGTAGGGCAGACACTATGTAAGTTTAACGGTTAGGGTGCCTCTCTCCGTAGCCGGGTCTTGCGTCATGGCCGATAGCAGGTACCATCGCTACCAAGACTAGCTGCTAGCCATTCTCCATTGTAAGTAATGGATCCACTATCTATACTTTGAGTAGATCATTAACGTCAAGAAACTATGGCTTCAGTTATTAGTACCATCGGGGTTAGCCTAGCAGGCAGTATTCATTCGGATGTATTGGCTTCAGTCTAGAGTGTACAATAAACGCCTATCGTAGCAGTTAGACGCCTTGTCTGTCGTAATAGAAGTAGAAGAACCTATAGCTAGCCATAGCCCAGTTCAATGATGATTACGTGGTACTATTACAAAGTAAAGGGTCATATCCTTAACCATGTGGTGTCAGTTATCCTGATTAACAGTAATCCATCTAGCCGCCGTACTACGAGGAGACAGCAGAAGTTGCCGAGGCAAACTGTGGGAATACTTCGCACAGGTCAGTACCTAGGATCTGGTCGGTTACTCCAATGCCACATTGCGCTCACAACTGCAACAACCACCAGCATTAAGCCCTAGGCCCATACGAGCGATCACACGCAGTGCCATGACAGGAAGGGCGGCCCACCACTAAACCATCCTGTCAACTAATCAACTAAGCCCAAAAAGGTCGGTTACAGTGGCTAACAATAAAACTGAAATAATAAATACTTAAATCATTCAGTAACTTTCTCTGCTCTTCGAGTGGTCCCATTGTATGTTTTGATCTCACCACATCCTGGTCTCCAAGAAAACTCAGCTGGTCGAAGTACCCTAACGTAGGCTTCCAACACTTCATCTCCACCCACAACTATTCTTTTTTTGTATCTTTAATTAGTTTTACTTCTTTTTTGTAGTTGGTCCTCAAAGAATCAATTATTTTTGTAACATCTTCCCTCGTAGCAATTGCATGTTTCTCTTTATATTTGTGCAGCAGAATTTTGTAAGCCTTATTTTTGCCTGTCTGTTTTTATACTCAGATGCTTTGACATTCCATAATTCTGGTAAATCTTGCACTCTCTTCACTTTTGCATTCATTTCAGAAGAAAAAAATCAATGAAAAAAATATTACAGTAACAAAATACAAGCGGAGACGAGTGATAGTGCCCGTGTAGGGGCCGCTTAACAGCTAAGATGATTCTACTGTCTGTATGGCCGACCTGTAAGTGGGTCGGTAACACAGACAGCAGAAAAAGTAAATCACTAAAATCATGGCTATAAAGGAGTCACAGGGTCAAAGGACTTTACGATGTCTGGTAGGCTGTAAAAGGGCCAACCAGGTGTTTAAATAGGAATTCAAAACCCTTCACATCTCGCTGGTTGTATAATGGCCAGCGAGACAACAATTATCTATTTTTATAAAACACTTATTTCGTCATGTTCTGTCACTCCATGGCATCACAGCTATATCGTCGGGCTACGTCACACTTTTAGTCTTTTTTGTCCAACTTACGATCAGAGATGTTGTTCTAGGTAACAGATGTTATTTAATAATAGTTCTATTTAGCTAAGCATCAGTAAATAAATTAATTGTCAGAACACTGAAAGAAAAGTATGTATTACATTTAAATCGACAAAATAATTATTAGTTGCTTATATTTATTTAATATTCGTTTGATGTAAAAGTATTTGTAAAAATCTTTGGCCATAGATAAGTATGATAAAACCTTTAATTTTGGCTTAGCAATGATTAGATTGTTATTATATCTGGCACTTGACTTTAAAGCAGAGTGCATTAGTAAATTATTATTTTTTAAGTAATTAAAATTGTTTTCATGAGTGTCCTGTTACTTAAATCATTACTTATTCTGAACGAAAATTACCCCACACCATTGGCAATTTATACAGGCTAGACTACAATTAAATCTAATAACTGGCATGATGTGAGCTATTAGGATTATTTTAATTTCCTTTGCTTTTACTGATGACATGTTTCAGCCGTACATACCTGCATTAGCCATTCAAACCGTTGAAATATCGACCTAAATCACGGATAACAAGAAAGGCAGACGAACGAACCCTTGAAGATTTTTGATTTAGTTAATATCGCAATGCGTTATTGCCACTAAATTGTGATACATTACGTGTATTAATATCCTTGTAATTGAAGTATTGTTTCTCTGGCTGCTAGTTTCGTGAAGTATATAGTTAGGTTGAAAAACTACGTGAACCAGGATGGCAACGGAGAACTTATGTTACAGCACAAGGAATTACATTGAGCTTTATTTTATAACAATTATATTTATTTAAGAAATTGTTAAGAAATGAATTGCCAGAAAAATATGTATTTCCTTTAAATTGGCATAGTATCACTTTTTTTTTTTTTACTGAAATAATTACTTTGAGTGAAAGAAAGTAACAAACTGATTGCCATCTAGGAGGCCTAAACCACAATTAAAACTAATATTACATGGCATAACGTAAGTTGTTAGGATTTATTTTTTGTATCCTTCGTTTTCACTGGGGTCATTGTTTCAATTGCATGCAAGATGTGTCATCTATTAAAACATTGAGCTTCATTACAGATAATAAGAAATATAGATGTAAGAACACTTGGAAGATTTTCGTTCAAGTTTACATCGTGATGCATGATGACACTGACATGTGATGCAGGAAACAGTCTACTAAATCACTTGTGATTGAAGCTTTGATTTTCTAAAGGCAATATAAGCGGTGATTAGGATGAAATGCAATCTGGATCAAGTTAGCAACTGAAAATTTTTGCTACTGCACAAGGGATGATAAATAAAATTAAGCTTTATATTGTATTGTTATTTCGTTAAGCAACTGCAAAGAGTAATTACCAAAACACTCCGCTAAGCCTGTGATTTTTGACGGGCTTGGAAGCTGGTCATATATATAAAAATGAATATTTGTTTGTATGTTTGTCCTCTGCGTTCCTATACTGTTCATCTGATTATGATGAAACTTTTGTGAATTACTGTGTGCACGCGTTTGAAGGTACCAGACCAAAAAACATTTCCAAAAAATCACCCCTCTCCAACACTTAATTTTATAAGAACCCATATTTTTATTCGATTGCCCTGGAACTTTGCACACATATAGGCACTACTTTAAAATAAACAGAAAAATACTGTTAATATTTCGTTTTCAGAAACCCAATCCCTTACCCCCCCCCCCATAATTTTTGTCAATGCTCTTTACACATACCCACATTTTTTTTGTCCACTATAGATGGAACTTTGCATATGTATACTTTAAAACCTACAGAAAAATACTGTCTACATTTAATTTTCAGAAACCCAACCCCTCTCTCCCATTCCACCCCATTAACTTTCGTCAATGTTCTTTATATGAAGCTACAGTTTCTATCTGCTTTTGAAGAAACTTTGCACACATATACTTTAAAGCAAACAAAAAAGTACTGTCTACATTTGGTTTACAAAAATACTACCTCTCCCCCCATTTTAATTTCAAAAGTTGTTTATAGACACTAAGTTTTTATCAGATTTTTTGATGGATCACTGCACACCTATACTTAAAAACATAAACGTATTACCTACATTAGATTTACAAAAACCCACCCCCTTCTTAAACAAAAATTACACATGAAACCATTCAGTTTTAACGAATATCTCGAAAGTGGATGGTGATGTAGAATTTTTAAGACATTCCGATTAGAAGGTTTTTATTTATTTTTTGTTTGTTTAAATCACAATTTTTATATCCAATCCATGAACAATGCTGGATATTCTGGTTTTGAAGAAGACGGAAAAACAAAAATATCGTATGTCCCAAAGCCCTAGAATAAACTTCTTCCAATTTAATTTATACACAAAAACCCATAGACTCATTTACTTTGTACATGTAAATGGGTATGCTTCAAATATGTGTAACTACTTAGAAAGAAAAACCGGCATTGTAACACATGCTGGGCAAAGCTGTTTACAATATAAAAAATGAAACAATGTACATGGACGGGGAGTGGCTGTAAGGAGACCACCCATCCACCTTAAAATTTTAGACACCATACTGTCCTCATTTTTTGAAATAAGAGCCAGATTTTTGGTCAGGCCAGCATCTGCCCTCAAGTCTAAAAACAGCACACAATCAGTTAAAATGTGGCACACGGTCAAAGGTACGCCACAAGCATCACATTCTGGCGGGTCCTCCCGGCAGAAGAACAGTTTACTATACAGATGTAAGTAGAGCCTCATACCTCCTTGTCTGCTGAAAGGAGCTGCTCCACGACTGAACGGTAGTTTTATCCAGCTGATTATGCTCTGCCTCCAGCCACTGTCTCTGCTTAAAATCAAAAAAATCTTTTCGCCAAGGCTAGGTCCAACTTTGGGACTGGATCAATGACAATTCTGACCTTGTCACAGGCTAACTGGGCAACTTGGTCAGCTGCCTCATTCCTCCCCCCCCCCCCCCCGACTCCCACATGGCCCGGTACCCAGCAGAATATGAACTCCTTTCCTGAAGATTGGAGGGATCGGAGGGTGTACTGTATGTCCTGGACAGGACAATCTGCTGGGTACATACTTCCTAAAGCTTGAATGCAACTGAGGGAGTCACAATATATAATGTACTTTATACCATGACTTACTTTCAAATGCCAGTGACTTTAACAAAGCATAATACTCTGCAGTGTATGTGCAAGTCACTCGAGGGAACAACCTACTCCTTAGACCCATCCATATATACCAGTATAAAATCATGATACTGGTTTAAAATATCATTAAAAATTCTCATAAAAACATTGCCAGTGGTAAACAGCTTGTACCAAGACAGTTCTAAAACCATTCTTGGCCTCTTTAAAAGCAAGGGAGATTTACTCCAACCCTGGCAATAAGATGGAAGCTCAAATCCATATTCTTCCAAGATGGCCCTTGTACGGTAGCTGAACGGTTTTATCACTTTATGGCGATTGGTGTAAAGCTGTTCGAAGTTAGGATGCATTAACTACACCTTGCACAGGGCTGTCAGGAGTTGCAGCAATGTATAGTGTCACTCCATGAGGAGATGCCGGTGGATGGAAAGTGGCAGCTTGCCTGCCTCAGCACAGATGCTGAGTATCGGGCTGGTGTGGTACGCACCTGTGGAGAGCCGAATTACTCTATGGTGAACAATATCCAAAATATGGAGGTAACTGTCCAGTGCCAAACTATGTACTATGCAAACATACTTCAAACACGACCATACAAAGGCTCTATAAAATTGTAGCAGGCAGGAGCGGTCTGCGCCTCACGGCCTGCCACAGACATATTAAATCATTCCAAGTTTTTATGGCTATGGCTTTCACAGATTTAAGTTGTTGGGGCCAACTTAATTTACTATAAAAAATGGGAACCAGAAACAGAATACTTTCAGTAAAACTTAAAACTGTTCAAGGTAAGGTGAGATTCTGTTACAAGACTTCTGCTACAGGTAAAAAGATGATCCAAACATCCAGGTACTGGCAGACAAGAGCACCTGCCAGATAAACGGCAGATGGACTCCCATACCTTTGAAGACATTGTGGAACAGTTAATGGTGCTCACAAAGTTCTGCCATGACCTGCTCTCCTTAATAACACAACACGCATTAGCTCTTGCAATTTGGAATTTTGGGTGCAACTTAAACCAATGCGAAGCCATGCAACCCTGTGTAGCGGAACGAAATTCACTGTTCCATCAAGGGACAGACGTTCCGAGCAGTACTCCGGAACTGCAAGGCATGGAAATATCAGCCACACGGTGAATCACTTCTGTATGAAGTGATTCACCATCTTTTCAATACTCTAGCGCTGTTCAAGAATGAACAGCTGAAGAGCTGCCAATCAACTTGGCTGATATTCCATTTTCGTTATGTAGTTCTTTCTCCACATTCAAATTCTACATACAACCAGCTTGGGAAGTGGTTGCTTCCATAAAGGTCACGATGCATCTCCCAATGCATGGAGTCCACAATCAAAGGAGAGCAAAAAGAAAAATCAATGTCAGAGAACGTTAGTGTTGCAAACTGAAAAAAAGAAAAAATGTTTTTTTTTTTCAGATTTGTGAAAAAAAAACATGAAAAAAAAACCTAGCACCCTCGTTTTTTTTCTAAATTTGTTTTTTTTCTTCAGAAAACTATATATTTGATAAATTACAGTTTTATTTATGGAACTTACATGTGTGTTTTAAACCTTACTAAATCATATAATATCTTACATAATGATTCATAAATGTATCTATATAGGTAACAATTTTTTATTCATCTTCTATGTCGGAACCACATTCACTAGTACTACCAACACTAGTTCGGTTGGAGTTGGAATTTTCTGTTTCTTCTTCTGTCCCCTCTAGATCCATAACTTCAGAAATAGTTACATTTTCTTTTACTGGTTGTATTGCATGCAAAAGCTTTTGAGATTGCAATTTTAAATTGTGAGCAAAGTACACACTGTGAATGAAGACTGCGCCGATAGTTCTGTATTACGGTCTTTTAAGTTTGTATTTAAATATATTATCATACAAAATAGGAGCTTTATTTGTTTTCAATCGTTGGTTTACACCAACGGTTGCAAGGAAATTATTCATAATTACTGACAATGACTCAGTATTATCACTATACGCTGCGAGTTTAACAAGTATACGAATATAAGGAAAGCACAACAAGTAATAAAAAGAGGCAAAAAATTGCCTAATTTTTTGGAAAGATTCGTAGGTCTACAGATAAATTTGCAGGGCCTGGCAGCACTAGTTCAAATATCGAGTATCAATCCAAACAATGGGGAACGGCCGAACGGGGATTCCTTTTCACGCAACCTAGCCTTTTCGGGAAGTCTCCTTTCGTAAAAGAAAACTTCAGTCGATGTTACCAATATTTTTGTATTTTTTTTTTCTACTGAACCAGAAAGATATAGTAGATTTAAAAGTAAGATAAGTACTTAGTATAAACTCTAAAACAGTCATATTAAATGATAAATGCCTTAAAAATTTGAAATTTAGTAGTTATGAAAAAAAACATGTCCCAAAAAAATGTTTTTTTCAGTTTTTTTTCATGTCAGAAAAAACTGTTTTTTTTTTTACAACACTAGAGAACGTGCTAGTAGCAGTAGTGAAGTGCATCATTTGGCAGATATTAAGGATGCACCTCTTCTCACTCCAGTAATCTATGTATTTCTCGACCTCTGAATTAAGCAGTTGTCGAACTCCACAACATGTAGTGTGCGATGAAAGTCTCTCAATAGCAGAAAAGGCCAAGAAATTTGTTGTAAGATATCAGCCAGTTGACCGAAATCAACTAGTGACCCAAGCATTAAATATAAGGCGCAGAAAGTCAATTGCACCAGTCCATGTTAACTGCTACAGCTTGAAAGAGAGCTACAGTTCGGAGTGAACAGTGTTTCATACAAACAAAGCCACTCCGCCCTTTGCTCGATAACCCTCGGTATTGTCCTTTCAGTATATGTTATATCCCCTTAGCATTGCTTGGTGTGTTGGTCTAAAATCTCTCTCTTGGAGACAAACACAAAGAGTATACTGTGCTAAGAGTTGTAACTCCTCTTTGTGAGCCATAAAACGGTTAATGTTCCACTGAAGTATAGGAGTCATCCTACCTGTTGATCTTAACCTCCTCCAAATCGGGTGGGTCCTCTGTCACTCTCAGCTGAGGATCGGCACCAGTCTCATCCACCAGCATTTCAGTTTCGTATGGCTCTGAAGGAGACAGACATCACCAACCCAGTAGACTCCTATAACACCTACCAGTGCTTCTTCCTCCTCAGCCTCTTTCCCTTTCTCCTAAATAGGTAGCCTACAAGGGGACAAAGAGGGGGATTTCACGAACTGAGTCAGATACATCTGCTCAAACTTCGGGTCCCGGATAGTCTGGTCTCTTTCTTTTCCAGTGGAAGCAGATGGTGTTGCTACCGTTCACACTAGGCATGGTGGAATTGGAGGTGCGATTACTTTTACTGCTACCACTGGTAGAGCCTTTGTTACTGCTGATAGAGTGGTCAAGGTCACAAACATATTGTTACAGACATCCAGTTTTAAATGTTGCGACCTTGATGGTTTTTGCACCACACTTCCACGGACATGATCACATCGATGCTCAAGTCTGCAATGGACGTCTGGGTATCTTTCTTTCCAGATGGGAGTTGATCCATCTTAACAAAACTAGATGGGAAAATGGGAGAGGAAAGCAATTTGGCCTTCTTCGCTTTGCCGTACAGCATTCTCTCTTTGGTCTTCAACTCCTGTGTCTTGCACTCTTCAAGATACACTTGACACTGCCTACACCAGGCCAGGTGTGATCCAGAGCAGTTGACGCATGCCTGTGGTAACGTACAACTGACACCCATCTCATGTGCCTCTTTGGCACACTTACCACATATGAGGCTGTCCTTATACGATGCAAATGTATGTCAAAACCTATGGCACCGCATTGGGTCCAGAACATACGGGCATACATTCAGGTTTATGTAGCTGCTTTAATTCACTTGAGCAACATTGGAGGGTCAAACATAAGGACAAGGGTTACCATCTTTTCTAGGCTGCCATTTACCCTCCGTGTAATCTGACTCACCTCAACCACTTTCTGATCTTCCCACTCCTTAACAAATTCCTCAGTACCCAAATCAAAAATGTTATGGCAGGTAACCAAGCATTTACTACAGTCAGGGTTTTGTAGAGTTCATTTTTAACAGCGAACTCCCCGATATTCTCGCAGTTAAGGAGTTGTCATGCCTGCCTACTAGTTGACGATTCCGGCAGCAGCGTACCATTCCTCAGATTTAACAGATCTTAAGGTACCAACAAGACCCTCCAAACCTTTTACATTAGCAAATGGGGACACTTCTCTATCCATTACAATGAAAGCATTCTCAAGCAAACACACATTACTGTTGCTTTCATTTACAGAAGCAAGAGGGCTATTGACCCTGACCCACTTCTTAGAATTGTGGGTAGTTAAGGATCCATCCTATCCACTAGGAATGGAATTAATTTTGTTGTTGCTTTAGATTGGTTAAGAGGCAATTTTTGGTCCCATACCTCCACTACATATCCACTGGGCAAATACAACGATGTGCAGGTACCCTTAAGGCTCGTTCGCACTGGGCGAGTAATTTAGTCGAGTGGCGAGTGATTTAGTAACTAAACGTGTGTGAACAATGAAATTTAGTCGAGTAGTTTAGTCGAGTCGATCCGTTTTGTTGTATTAAACCGGGCGAGTAGCACCCCCCACCACGCACCACTGCCCACTCGCTCAGCAGCTAAACAAGTCTCAACCAATAGTTTTAGTAGAGTTCATTAGCAGCCGCAAAAATGTCGTTTCGCTGGAATAAAGAAACAATTTTAAAATTTGTTTCTAAATATGTAGGACATGACTGCTTGTAGAATACAATATTAAGTCCCCAACTAGAAATACAAATAAAGGAAGCAATCTGCACGCATAGATTTGGAAAATACAATAAACATACCTGGATTTGGTGCGAAGTAAATTTAAAATTAAAAACATCTGCTTAGTGCACAATTTTATTAAATTATTTAATTTAATTACAATAGCATCTAGATTATACATTAAGATGTTATTCCTATTTTTATTAGAAGTACTACTTTTTAGTATTATCTACTCTCAGAAGTTAAAAAAAGTAGTCCAAAAATTTAGGCGCAGGTACTGAAACAGTTTACATTCCTTCAATAAAATGATTCAGTTTACTGGATGCATCTCTATGAAACATTAATTCAATTCCTTTAATGTTTCATAGATTCCTTCACACTGTGATTAATTGGGAAATACCCTATTTTCCGTGTATAAATACGAGGCGTGAGTGTCCATAAACTACATCCGGTGGCAATAAAGCAGAGAACTGCCTGTAACTACGTAGTTGCCGGCATTGAACTCCTTAAATAGGTTCCGGCTGCATTTTCATTAACTCAAAATTTGGACATTCTCAAACTATTCGTAGGGATCTTCTAATGCTAATTCCTCCAGAAGACGATTTCAGCTCCTAGTTCATTAACCCATTTTCGTACCCATTGCTTTTTTTTCTTTCTTTATCGCATAAACTTCTTCATCCATCTCTTATAAAAGAGCGCTGTATCAGCTCATTCATTTGATTGCGATGCAGCCTGCTCGCAAAATACCACGCTACTTGTGTACTGTACTCGACCGCAGTAAGAACGATTTTTGGTCAGTGGCGAGTAATTTAGCTACTAAACTACTCGCCACTCGACTAAATTACTAGCCCAGTGCGAACGAGCCTTTAAGGTTGCACGCTAGTGAGTGATTGTCCTCATTACCCATTCACTTCCTCGGCACGCGTGAAATCTTGAACTGGAGAGTTCATTTTATTTATTTTTTTAACAGAGGTTTGTTCCGTCCTTGTGATATGCTATGAAGCCAAGATCCCCATTCTCCTAGACACGTAACATTCCATCATCACTCCCTATGGTGGTTGTTGAAGCATGCAAGGAATTTACCGTGCAACAAACTTGCGGCGCCCACACATTTCCAGCTCGGGCACCGCAGGTTCATCAAACACATACCCAGCACTTGCATACCAGGCACCTGCGGGCACTATAGAGACAATACTGTACTTACTCGCTATTTAGGTGGCCATGACAATAGTTGCTCACACTTCCTCCAGTCAATATATCCGTGAAAAATACAAGCTATGTATAAATTATTTTTATTATATAACTCTTACATTCACATATCCTTAGTTACTATCCATGATTACGTTTCTGGTGCTTGTAACTGTTTGAATGCTTGTGCATTACACTTCGATTTTAAAACCACAAAACATATTAGCCTTCTCACTTAAATTACTAAATATTGTACTGTTCATTTAATTCCATATAAAATTAATTAGTTAAAAAAAAAAAACTGCAACCATTACTCAAGGAGAATGATATTCCACTGGTCAAGGCCACTTAAATAGGGATCAAAAATAGTTTTGTCACGTGTTAATTCTAGATCACAATACCGCTACCACTACTTTCTGCCACACAGACAGAAACAATGTAAACACAAATTGCTGCCATCACATATGTCATTGTTTCTATGTGTGATGTATTAAATACACGGGCAGCTACAAATGTAACGGAAAATATCTTCTCTCTCTTTTTTTTTTTGGTAGAAACTAACCATATGCAATATATCCATAGTTAATTATGATTAATAATAATACTTTCAATGTTAGTGGTATCATTATCTAAAATTAAGCCGAAATGTTTTCTGATGGTTAGATTGCGTTGCCATTACAACATTTTTGGTACAAAATCATAACCTAAACTTTTCTCCCTTCCCGATGGTTGTTAGGTTGAAATGCACCCTGGAAAATGGGATTTTTTTTTTTGGTAAAAGACACTTAAATGCACTATTTGCCTACAGCAAAAGCACTAGACTTTTATCAATTCAACATGGTGAGACACATCTACCATTAAGTCGTGGGGAAAAAATCCTACCATTAATTTTTTGCAACTTTTTGCAAAGGAGAGACGCTAAAATATCAAGGACACACAATGTAGGTTTTGATGTTTTATTGACAAAATAAATATCTGGACATAGAAATACATGGAAGGGTTTAATTCTAGATTCCAGTGCATCTTTACTTATTCTCATATAATATAAATTTATATGAAATACAGTATTTTAATTGTCCCCCTCCCCCACCCTAAAAAAACCTGTGCAGATTCAGTCAGTAATATTGTGGAGCACTGTTCCACAAAATAAGTATTAATTAACTCGGGATTGTATTTGTAGATTACAGGAGATATTGGTTATACTAATGGGTTGTAGCTAACTTGTCAATATATAATAATATTATCAATTATATAGTAATAATGACATCTAATAAGTGTATGTACTGTTCCACATCCCAGAGATTATTCTCACATGGGATCAAAGTGAACATATCTATCCATCTAATATTTGTAGCTGACAGCACAATGTATGCATCATTGCCGGCAAGGGAGTGACATTGTAAACAACACTGGCAGAAGTGTTTACATTGTTGTTGTCTGTGTGACAAAGTAGTGGTGACAGTATCACAATCTAGAATAAAACCCATTCTACAATATACCATATTATTGTATCATCAATTTGTACATGTGTAAAGTGGTTTAATCTGCTCATGTACTCATACAGATCTCAAAATAAAATACAACCCCACAGTTAAAAACTGTCAGGTTATGATGCACCCTAGTTCATGTCTAATTAGTATTGTTTTTTTTTTTGGGGTGGAAAAGTATATTCTCCACCATCCCAAAACTGGTACTGACCTGTTGAAATTTGTATTAACTGCTTCCTTATAATGTCCTCTTCACGTTTGCACTCTCCCTTTCCAAAAAAGGAGCACGAATTAAATTAAAAATACCGAAATGTGGGACGCTCCGTAACTGCGAAATGTTAGCAGCACTGCAAAAATGACAAATTATTGGCGCAGGGATCATATCAACCTAAACAGGTTCGTTTTGTCATAGTGATCGTGGTTGGATTGACATTTGGCCTGGACCGAGAGTAAAAAATTTACGGGAAATTCGTCCTGCGGCATCCATCTCGGAAATTGCACATTTATTTACAATGGAAGCAATCGATTATCTCAGACTGATTATATCGGTTTCTAAAAAAATTTCTAGCCTTGTTGAACTGTACTTCGGATAAATATTTTGTATCTGTTAATTTCGTGCGACATTTTACAACGGAGTGGAGCTAAAATGACAAGAAAATATTAAAAGAAAGAAATAAACCAACATTTCAAGATGATATCATTGATTTCGCAGTGCCAGCTGCATCTAATAGTTCAGCATTTTAACTTTTTCGAAAAAGGAGAGTGCAAAATATGAAGAGGACATTATAAGGAAGCAGTTAATACAAATTTCAACAGGTCAGTACTAGTTTTGGGATGGTGGAGAATATCCCCTCCCACCGTTTTTTTTTTTTTTTTTGGTCCACTGTAAATTCCAGTACATTGTAATTTTGGGATTACTGGAGATCGCGATTCCGTCAGGAGTTGTCATCATAATACTGCAGTGGTCAAACGTAAGATTCCACTATAAATTCTTCCCAAAGTACATTTAACCGTTTCATGCTGGTCCAGACTGTATTACAACCTAATTTGTGGTTGAAAATAATGGTCCAGGCTGTATTACAATGGAGTTACTGCTTGAGAATAATACGTCTTGCGATTGACTGCAGCAGTAGGCCTATTCCAACGACATTACTGTATGTTGTAGAGGAATCACGATTTCCAATAGACCCCGTAATTTTTAGTTCTGTTTTGTGAAAAACTGCACAAAGTAACAGTACTGTACGATAAACTGATGTTCAGTGGTAAAGTAAGTGCTACTGATGGAATCAAATCATAGTCACAAGAAATTGCGGGTTTTATCTAACAGGCAATACCGCTCGCTTCGCGCTGTTAACGTGTCGTCATAGTGACGTCACGTTCACGTACAGTCAAATTTTGTGTGTATTGTGCCCTCGCTACGCTCGGTCACAATAATTTAAAACTGTACAATATCAACATAAACTGATATCCCGAAGGTGGATCAGATGCAGGCGGCCGCTGGTAAGCGGCCGCAGATGTCCGATAACACAACCGGATGTCCAGTGTTTGATGTGTTATCGGACGTCTACGGCCGCTTACTAGCGGCCGAATAGTAACAAAAATTGACTGTACGTGAACGTGACGTCACTATGACGACACGTTAACAGCGCGAAGCGAGCGGTATTGCCTGTTAGATAATACCCGAAATTGCCAATGACAAGTCATACACAATTGTCAATAGATGGCACACAATGGTCACAAATAGAAAAATAAAACTACAATTCATAACAAGCCATAGCACAGTTTAGCTATTAGAAATCTCATGAACCCTGACCTAAATAAATATCATGTAACAGTTTTTACCAATTACTGTGGTGGAAGCAGTGGAACATTACTATACTTTCAGAAAATCAAAATCATCAAAACACTGTGTAGGAGCTAGTTCCTAGAGCTCGTGACCAATTAATAATTTTTCAAACGCCTTACGTTAATTTTCAATCACAACTTCATCTTAACTAATTCCAATTATCTGTTATATGTGACATAAAACAATAAAATCCTTTAAGCTTGAAACACTGTTACAAGGATTGATAATTATTAAATGGTACAAAAACAAAAAAAATACTAACAAAATATTACATGAACACACTTACAGACTGCCAAGCAGAGGTAGAGCCAACAGCAGCTTTTTCTCCAATCATAGTATGTGTTTTACCAGTTCCAGTCTGTCCGTAAGCAAAAACTGTGCAACTGTAACCTGATAAAACCTCCTCAATGAGTGGACTAACAACACGCTTGTAAACATCAACCTGCAAAAACGGAGTTTATTGAGACAAATATTTTGGCAACATCACAGATCTGCCAAATCATATCATAAGTACATAATTTGCAAATTTATGTAAGGTTCTACATTTAGCAAAAAAATGACGATAAAAAAAGCTTCACACCTGTTTCGTCGAAGATCCAAATACTTGATCAAATGTAAAAGTTTTAACCATTCGATCATTAGGTCTCTCGTAAATTTTAATCTCTTTAGGGCCACAAACATCAATTACACATTGAGTATTATGCTGTTTTTCAGCATCATTCATTGGCCTGTTAAGGAAAAAATTAATAAAACCATACAATTAACAATACAATCATACAGAATTTTTTAAGAGTATCATCGCAACAAACGTATTTATTATGCACTTACCGCACTCTTACAAAAACTTTTATTAGCTGATTCTTTTCTTTTTTCTTCGCATTCATATTTGCAAAAAAAATCGGGTTAACAGACAGATAAATAAGCAACACCGATCAAACGTTATTCCGTAATGTACGTAACGAACTAACGATACAAGCTGATTCAAATTCAAGTAGATCAGAGACGACCAGAGACGGCCTCTGATTGGTTAACAGTGAAGGAAAGATATTAGTAACGTAGTCAAAGATCTTCAGTAAAAAGATGCAAAAAAATTATTTATTTATTTATGTTTATTGGCATTTGCTGTGTACCATGTATATTCCTTCCTCCATGGTGTGTACCATACAACCAGCGGATTACATCTAATCAAATACTACATATTATTCTTTGGTCATGTACAGGGTCAGATTTACAGTTTATAAGTGCGTATACATTTATCGAAATATGGCATACAATATATGAACAAAAATATGTGGCATACAAATTTGAAAAGTACAGTATTTAACATGCAAGATATTAAAATGTTTCACTCAGACTTCTTCATTCGGCTCGTTCAGGTGTCATATTTCGATTTTGTTCCTCGCTGCAAACTTGAAGAGGGTCATGAAGATTTCCGCTTTAGTCTTTTGAAGGAGGGTCTGCACCTTGGTAGGCATTTCTTCCCTGAGACTGCCCAGCTCTGTTATTAATATTGATGATTCATCCTAATGTCGTCTGCAGGCAAAAAATATGAATAGTCCAGTAACAGGGCACTTTTACCTTGCAGTACATCAAGTAAATTTTTTTTTATGTCACCAGTAATGTTGCTAGGTCCAGGTTGTTAAAAATCGGGACGGAAGGTCAAAAAAATCGGGATTCGGGAATACAAATCAGGACAAATAAAAAAAATAGGTTTTTATATAATTCATGTTTATTTTTATAATTTATGGAGGACACGGGTTATTTCAATAGGTATTTATCATATGTTAGGAACTTATGAATCTCAATAAATATTATAATAATAGTCAGACTTGTTGACTAAAGTATTTATTTTATTATTAAATATTATTTAGTGCTTTGATATTCTCAAGTAATTATTCTAGCTCTTAAAATAAATTATATTAACCTGGTATAATTTGCTTTCAGCTGCCGCGTTTGAAACCGGTATTGATTCCTTGAAAGCGGATTAATACGTCTCATAAAAGTGTTTTAAACCTTGAGCTCATTTGGCATAGAATAAGAAATGACTGTAAAGTTTCGGGATGAAATTCTCCAGTTCAAATGTACTCATACACAGAGCATATTTTACACTGTAATGCAAAATGTGTGCAGGACATGCCGCTGATATAATTTGATTGTTACTATGGTACAGTAAGTCGTAAAACTGAATTGCAGCACCTAAATATCACATCTGCGTTGTCTGCATAGTAACTTGTAAGAAGTTTACTATCAATACTGGGCTCCTTCAGTCGAATCATTTAATCTTACCATCAGCAAAAAGTTATAAACTACCGTGATTGGAGGTTTCAGTAACAACTATAAAACGTATCATTTTGAATAGTTTAGATCGCTTCTTGAGTAGATACCGAACCTGAATCATTACGAGTATGTGAAATCCCATTAGCCTTTGTTCTTCTAAGTGACATTTTCTCAGCAATTTTACAATCATTATATGTGTCTTAGTAACTTAAGCAGCTATCACTTCTTGATTCTTCGATACTCATCTGATCGCTGTTAAAAATATATTCAGCGATTTTGTTAAACTGACACTCTGTTCTTCTTTCTTGTTTTCACTACATTTCTTGATTTTTGCAATGTCATTTATGCCACCATGAAATATGCTAAACTGTTACTGGCTCAATGTGCAGGATAGTGGGGTCAGTTGTACCATAAGCCGTGGACAGCGCTGCTGGTTGGATGCGATGGGTGGACACGCGACTTTATTTTTTGCGAAGAGTGATGGGTTTTTATCACTTAGCTAAAAAAATCGGGACATTTGGCGTCTCGATCGTGGTTAAATTGGGACGCATCCTAAGACCCCGAAAATCGGAGACAACTGGCAACGCTAGTCATCTGTCTCTCCACTGGTTTAATGCAATCCTCCATCCCTTCCCATCTTGTGCTAATCTCTTTATCTCTACATATTACAACCCACGTCCTCAATTGTCTGCTTCATATAATATTCTAAACTCTGTCTTCCTCTACAGTTCTTACCTTCGACTGTTCCCTCCACCAGCAAATTAACCAATCCATCATGTCTCAAAATATGACCTACCAACCTCTCTCTTCTTTCTGTCAGCTTCTTCCACTAACTTCTTTCCTTGCCCATCATTTCCAGAATTCGTTCATTTCTTACTTTGTCTGTCAATTGTCAGCGTTCTTCTGTAGCACCACATTTCAAATGATTCAATTTTTTTCCTTTTCCGTATTCCTAAAGTCCATGTTTCGCTACAATAAAGTGCTGTGCTTCACACATAGAGTTTAAAAAAGTTCTTTCTAATTCCTAGATCAACATCTGATACTAAAATATTTCTCTTTTTCATGAAGGCTCTTTTTGCTAGTGCTTTTCTGCTTTTAACATCGTTCCTGCTACGACCATCGGTAGTAATTTTGTTTCCCAAGTAATATAATTCACTCACTTCTCCTATTGCATCCGATCCTATTTTTATATTTAATCTACTAGTATTAGTATCATTTCCGCTATATTTCATCACTTAAGTCTTGCTTTGATTTATATTCAGTTAAAAATCTTCCTTCAGTATTTTGTTCATGCCATTCAGTAACTTTTCAATATCCTCAGCCCTCTCTACTAACAACACAATGTCATCTGCAAATTGTAGCATACTGGTTTTTTCTCCCTGAACACTTGCGCCACAAGGAAATGTTACTTTTACTTTCTTTATTGCTTCTTCTACATACAAGTTGAATATTAATAGGGATAGACTACAACCTTGTCTTACATCTTTTTTTAAAATCTTGTAACGCCTTTATGGCTGTAAGCATATCTATCATACATATTATTACTATAAGGTATTTTTTTGTCACAAGCCTATATCTTCCTTCATACTTAACCGTAATCAATGAATGAGGTGTCATTTTAAAGCTTATGGTCTCTACTTTGGTTAAATCATATTTTAAGCAAGAAAGTTTTCGGAATTCGACCCTTATAGGGCAAAAATGTAATTTTTCTAAAATGCTGTTTTCTGCGTTACGAGTCAGTTATCTCCCTGTATTCCTATCTGAAACCGTTTTATGAAGTATCGTTTTAAAGATTAAGATCTCCGCCTTAGTGACGTCATATATTAAGCCAGAAAGTTTTCGGAATTCGACCCTTAAAGGGCAAAAGTATAAATATTTTTGCAATGCGTTTTTGTGTCACGAGCGATTTATTTCCCTTAATATCTAACCGATATAGATAAATGATGTATCATATTAAATAATAAGGTCTCCGCCATGGTAACATTATATTTAAAAAAATAAATTTTTCGTAATTCGACCCTTATAGGGCAAAAATGTCACTTTTTCTAAAATGCTTTTTTTGTATCTCGAGCCATTTATCTCCCTGGATATCTAACCAAAATCGATAAATGAGGTAGGATTATGAGGAGTAATGTCTCAGCTTTGTGACATCATATTTTAAGAAAGAATTTGTTAGGAGTTCAACCCTTAAAGGGAAAAAGTATAAATTTTTCTATAACGCATTTTTGTGTCACGAGCGATTTATCTCCCTTAATATCTAACCGATATAGATAAATGAGGTATCATATTAAACAATAAAGTCTCCGCCATGGTAACATTATATTTTAAGAAAGGAATTTTTCGTGATTCGGCCCTTATAGGGCAAAAATGTCACTTTTTCTAAAATGCGTTTTTTGTATTTCGAGCCATTTATCTCCCTGGATATCTAACCAAAATCGATAAATGAGGTATGATTATGAGGAGTAATGTCTCAGCTTTGTGACATCGTATTTTAAGAAAGAATGTTTTTGGAATTCAACCCTTAAAGGAAAAAGGTATAAATTTTTCTATTACAAATTTTTGTGTCACGGGCGATTTATCTCCCTTGATATCTAACCGATATAGATAAATGAGGTATCATATTAAAGAATAAGGTCTCCGCCGTGGCAACATTATATTTTAAGAAAGGAATTTTTCGTAATTCGACCCACAAAAGGCAAAAAAGTCAATTTTTCTAAAATGCGTTTTTTTGTGTCTCGAGCCACTTATCTCCCTGGATATCTATCCAAAATCGATAAATCAAGTACGATTGTGAGGAATAATGTCTCATCTTTGCTGACATCATATTTTAAGAAAGAAGTGTTTGGAATTCAACTATTAAAGGGAAAAAGAATAAATTGTTCTACAACGTATTTTTGTGTCACGAGCATTATATTTCCCTTGATATTTAATCGATACAGATAAATGACATATCGTATTAAAGACTAAGGTTTCCGTCGTGGTAACATTATATTCTAAGAAAGGAATTTTTCGTAATTCGACCCATAAAGAGCAAAAATGTCAATATTTCTAAAATACGTTTTTTGTGTTTCAAGCCATTTATCTCCCTGGATTTCTAACCAAAATCGATAAATGAAGTAGAAGTATGAAGAGTAATGACTGAACTTGGTGACATTATATTCAACCTCACTATTCAAAGCATTTTATACGCGAAATTTTCGCATGGGTCGTCTAGTCGATAAATATATTAATAAGTCTGTTCAGATTGATTTACTAAACAAACAGTTATATTCAGTTTTTTTGAGTAGCTTTAGATATACTGCAGGTTCGATATTGACCACAGTTGCCACGGGCAATTACCCGAAATAAAGTTATTCAACGGAGCTACGAGCATGCAAATGAAATATCACTCTGGAATGTAGTTAACACTCATTTATTCCGTAAACAGTTCACAAACTACTACAAATCACCTTGGAAACCACCAAACGTATAATACTCATCGGACTTCGTGAATCTGAAGATTTTCAGGCTCGTTTAAGCAAAGAACAAGACATTAATGATCGCCACAGCTACCACACAAGCAACTACAACACATTTCACCTTCCACAGTTCCTCCTTATTACCACTTTACACTGAAATTATCACTGCCATTAAGTCTGTAGTCACTCTTAATAAAGTTTCTGTAGCTGACTTATAATTTATTAGTTCATCGAACTTCCAGTTCGCGCGCTTACACTTCTATATAATCTCGCGCCATCTTGTCTCTTACTTACTATACTCAGACAGTCCGCTCTGCGGCAAACAATCGATCTATCGATCGTATCGTTACAATCTCGTGCATAATGGTGAGAGTGAATGGATGAAAATGTTACTTGCTGGATAGAGGAATTCTTAAAACCCAGAGAGCAAAAAGTAGGAAATATATTATAAAAAGAGGCGGAAGTAAATATGGGAGTGCCACATGGTAGTGTATTGGGACCGTTGCAGTTCATTATTTTAATGAATGACTGTGTTGATTGGTTACAGTCAGATGATATAATATATATATAATATACAGTGGAAATAAAACAGGTGAAGACTGTGAACAGCTGCAGGATGACCTGGATAGAATATTTAAATGGTTAGGTCAGCATGTAATGAAGATAAATGCCAAGAAGTGTCAGCTTATTAGGTACACATAGGGTGGGATCAGAATTGCTTGTTGAAAGTTTGAAGTGTAAATATCTTGGCATAACGTTTGATAATAAACTCAATTGGGTAGAACACTTTGGGCAGGTAGAAGGAAAAGGTTACAAAATCCATCATTTAATAGAGAAGATGATGAGAGGGCATACCAGGGAAGTTAGGGAGTTGGATTACAAAACTTTGGTCAGACCATCAGTTAAATATGGGGGTGTAGTTTTGGACCCATATTTTGGTTATTAAATACAGGAGATGGAAGGTGCGCAAAGAAGAGCAGGTATATTTGTTTGTGGAAATTATCGCAGGACCCAGTCAGTAACTGATATGTTGAAGGAGCTGGATTGGAACTCATTGAAGGATAGGATCAGGGTGAAGGGGGTGATGGGAGTGCTGGGAATGTACAGGGCATATGTTGATGATGGGGCTTGGAGGGATATTGGTGAAAGAATTAGGAATAATGCATGGAAGGGGAAAGGCGACCATGACCATAAGTGAGCGTTCGATTTCATGTATAAGTGAGTGGGAAAGTTTTCTTTTGTTGGTGAGGGTGTCAGGGATTGGAACAAATTATCAAGTGAAGTGATGAATAATTTACCATAAACGCTTACGGAATTAAAACTTGTAAATCGAAAAAGTTAGTGGGAGAGGAATTTAATATTCCAATTTTAAAAGAAATATGTATATATATATATATATATAAAGGGGGATTAAATGATTAGGGGGATTAAATGATTAGGGAAATTGCAACTAGATCGTTAGATCCAAGGAAAATAAAATAATAAGAAATATGCAGAAACTTTCGACCTCCGACACCCTCTACACAATTTTCTGTAGCCAAAAAAACTTCAAAATTTTGGTACTTTTATCAGTTTTTTTTTATCTATAGCTGCCATCTGATAAAATTATTTCAAATTTGAAAGAGGACAAAATTTCCTACAACTTTTTTACTACAAATTTTTCCTACACTCAAAATTAATCGAGCTATTGCTCCTCGAAAATCTGCAAAATTTCACAGTTTTCCTAAATATTAGGTTTTCAACTCATCATCGCTCTAAATGAGATGGAACGCCTGTGTATATAATTGATACACATCTATTTCTGTATGACAGTATATATATATTGCTTTGTTTACTAAAGGTCAATTCAATAATAATATGACTACTAGCGGGCTTGCCCGCTGGCTTAGCGGGCTTTGCCCGCTTTTGGTCATACGAATGAAATATTATTTTTATTTTTTTAGAAGGTTTGTGGGGTTGAATTTGCAAGAAATAGCATTAATCTATGAATAGCTATCCCAGCCGCTTGTAAAGCAAGACTTGCCTACGAAATATCCACAGCGCTGGCATAGTGACGTAAAGAAATAGGAATATGGTAGAAAGCTCCATAATTTGTACAAAATTCCTAAGAACGCAGTTTTATTCGCCGTTGAGAATATAGGAATTGTTCTCGGGTGACTAGCCGAGTTAAATAAGTGTTACAATTATACAATATTTCGGCGATCTCAAACGCTGTCACCATCTTCTGATGAAGTGCGGTCGAGAACGTGCGGTGTTGTTGGAGAGAGGCCAGACATGAGAAGAGCCACAGATGAATGGACAGATGAGAGTTCATATCTTTCAAGGAGACATTAAGGCGGATGAAGCAGGAGGTAATGGAGCAGATTCTAGAGGAGCAGATCCCTGCCAGTCCGCGTCTGCAAGCTTCATTTTTGCTGAAGCCGGAAATTTCCGAGGAGGAAATTTCGGAGCCGGACGAGGATGACGACTTCTCGATCGACACAGAGGTCGTCTTTAGCGAAGAGGAGGTGCAAGAAAAAGCAATATCGGATGGCTCAGTACTCCCCATCCCTATCACCTATGATGGGAACTGGTCGACCATAACGGAGCAGATATGTTGTCAGGCGCTGCTGCCCGTTATGTGTTGGCCAGCAAGGGACGGGGTGCGCATTTGTGCATCTTGCCCTAGCGACTTCGCGGCTGTGGAGTACTTTCGAAGGAAAAGAAAGATTGAGTTCCACGTTGACGACCTCCAGCGCCGGAAGCTGCAACACATCGTCCCCGGGCTTCCGGTGGATACCAACGAAGAAGTCGTGGCCACCGAGATCACCAACCAGGGGGTGGAGGCAAGCCATATCTCTCAATTGAGGAAGACAGTTACAGAGGAAAGGATTCCTCTGTATGCCTTCAGGACAGCCGAGGAACCTGAAACCCTGAGGTCCATCGAGAAGAAAAAACCGCAGCAGCCGGAGTACGTGCAGTGCTTCAACTGCCAGTGGTTTCAACACCGCTCCTGGCAGTGCACGAACCCAACGCGTTGTGTGATATGCGGTGAAGGGCATCGCCACGCCGACTGTACACATCCGTGGCACCAAACCTGGTGCTGCAACTGCAAGACCGCCGGGCACATAGCTGCGTACGGCGGCTGGCCACGTTTCTGACGCTGCCCCCCACCAGCCGGCCGCATACGAGGCCCGCAACTCGCTGCCATTATAGTCGACCACCACCCAGAAGGACCAGCGTCTCACGGCCAATAAGCCTACTCCCCTCCGCCACTGAAATACTAGAAACACTAGTACTTAAAAGAATAAACACCAGCCTAGAGGCGGCAGAAACAATTCGCAAGGAGCAATTCGGCTTCCAAAGCCGAGTCGGTAGCACTAGCCAACTACTCCGATTAACTGAAGACGTGTCAAGGGGATTCAACATGAAAAACTCGACGGCCGCTGTGTTCTTTGACATTTAAAAAGCGTTCGACAAGGTGTGGCACGCCTACCTTATCACCAAACTAAGAACACAGACGACCATCCGTCACTGTTACGTTAAGTTAATCGGAAGCTACCTCACAAACCGAAAGTTCTTTGTCAGAATACAAGGACAAAGATCTGGTCTACACCCAATCCCGGTGGGTATTCCTCAAGTATCGCCGCTTGCACCGGTACTATTCACCAAATATGTAAATGACGCACCAGTAGCACCATGGGTCAAAATCGCTCAATTTGCTGATGACACCACTGTATATGCTGCGGGAAATAAACATAATGTTATAATCAACAGACTACAGCGGGGCCTACACCTACTTGACAAGTGGTGTCGAGTCAATAAAATCAAAGCTAACACCACAAAATGTGTCGCAGTTTATTTCACAAAAACGGCCAATATTAACCAAAAAACTCAAAATTATGGGCCAAGAACTAGAGTGGCAAAAACATACCAAATATTTAGGCATCACGCTGGACTATATACTTCTCTTCCGTGAACACATCCTGGATAGGAGAAGACAGGGCCTGGCTATAATCCAGAATCTCTTTCCAATACTTTACAGCACGGAATTATCGACTCAAACAAAATTACGTATATATAAAACTGTTATCCGCCCCTCCATCCTGTACGGATGCAAGTTGTGGGGGACGGCAGCAGACTACAACATGCTCTACCTACAAAGACTTCAAAACAGGTGCCTCAGGACAATCCTACGTGCACCAAGGTTAACATCAACAGCTCTTATACACAATGAAACCGACAAAGAAACAATACAAACAGAAATCTTTCGTCAAACTGAAAAGTTTCAAGAAAGAATAGAAAAAATTCAAAAAAAGCGACGAGAGGCTCCATACCCTTGGCACCACGATGCCAAGGCACTGGCACTCCCATCGAGTACCATTAAGTATCATATATCAGCCGGAATAGCACTGATATGATTACAAGAAAACTGTAGGGGTTCTTCACATACGGTCCTCCTAGACGACCATAGCCATGTGTTCCCCTCAAAGCGAAAACAACTTTATCCAATACAAAGTGACATATAGCAGTAGAGCTACCTAGTTATCGGGACATGCATGAACACGCCGTTGAGGCGCACACACACACACAAAACCAGACTTAGAGCGTATTGGCGCCGTCCCTGGGAGTGAGCATCTACCTCACCTTGGTCAGGCCTCTGCTGGAATATGCCTGCTAAGTGTGGGGGTACGCCGCACCCAAACACCTACAACGACTCCAGACAATACAAAACAGGGCACTGAAACGCACCTTCCACCTACCCTTCCGCTTTCCAACAACGGCTCTGCATGATGCCACCGGCATCATGCAAATAAGAGACCGCTTCAGAGTGCTGGCCACAGCATTCTACCGGAAAGCAGAATCAAGCCCAAACCCGATGATCAGTGTGCGTGGCCGATATGAAATTCTCCCAGGCCGACACAGGAGACCATTGGACCTGACGCTATAGGACAAACCACCTGACCAACGAGAACAAACTAAGCCAACAAAGACGACAAATCAATAACTATTTTATACCTAACCAAATAAACAGTGGAGGAAATGTCGAAAGACAAAACCTCCAGTATACACTGAGTAACAATTTTTCTTTTTCAGTCAGAGAATGGCTGTACTGTCAGACTCAGAGGAGTTTTGTCACCGTGAATACGCCGTCACTTCTTAGCAGTGGGTAGAGGCCGGCGAGCTTTGCTCTGGATTTGTTTCACTAGTCATCTATACGTTTATACCACGTGAGCCTTTTGTCTAGCCGCAGTCCCAAGTACTTGACCTGGTCCACCCAGTTTAATTCCAGATCTTTGAAGTGCAGTTTGTATATCGGGTATTTTAATACGATTTGAGTATATTATTGGTTGGCATTTTGATTCGTTTATTTTAATCCGCCACAAATTACACCACTGTGTCCGTTTTTCTAGGTGTCTCTTGACCTTTCTTATGGCGTATCTTAGATATCTGTTACTGGCATATATTCTAGTCTGCATATAGTGATAAGTAACTCTCTGTTGTTTCCTGGATTTTGATGAGGTAGATATTAAATAACATAGGTCCAACGACATTTCCCTGAGGAAATCCAGCTTTAATGTTCTTGTAAGTGCTGTTTACCCTGTCATAACATACATAAAATTTTCTGTCGGTTAGATAGGAATGCAGTAGATGTATTAAGTAGTCTGGCATATTGCATTCTTGCATTCTATAGAGCAGGCCTTCGTGCCACACTCTATCAAAAGCTTTCTCAATGTCGATGAATATCGCAGCAGTACCACTCCCTGCTGCTTTTCTTTGCAGATATGCTCCACAAACATAGCACATTTTTGTACAGTACTATGATCATTTCTAAATCCAAACTGTTGAGCTATGAGAATGTTGTTTGTTTCTAGGAATCAGTTGAGGCGAGTTTGTATGATTCGCTCAAAGATTTTTACCATTATTGGTAGTAATGAGATTGGCCTATAGTTTTCCGGTAGCAGTCTGTTCTTCCCAGCTTGGGGGATAGCCACAACTTTGGCTATTTTCCAAGCTCTCAGGTAGTAGCTTAGAGTCAGACAATCATTATAGATCACAGTTAAAAATCTAATGGCTTGTGGCGGCAGATTTTTGACTTGGAGGGCGGAAATCTTGTTGTACCCAGCAGCCTTCTTGGTTTTTAGACTGCGTACGATAGACTCTACCTCCTCGTCTTTTGTTTTCTGCACATAATTCTGCTGTCCGATGTGGATCAAGCGGTCTACTACAGTCAGAACATGTTATTTGTGAGATTCGCTTACATCGTCAGCTATTTAGTTCGGTCTGAAATGAGTTTCTAGCGTGTCCGCAAGGAGCTGAGCTTTCCCAGCAGGGTCTTATACAAGCCCTTGCGGTCCACGTAGCGGCCGAATTGGTTGAGTTGTTTTGGTGACTGACTACGCAAATGCCCATGTCTTTTTTGTTATTGTTTGGTACTGCTGCAATTTTCCTTTGCCGTCTTGATGTCTGTGTTCTTTCAGATTCTCTCTCATTTCATCTACTAGGTGGTTGACCATCCCTATGTCAGTCGGGTCACGCCAGCGTTGCCACCTCCTTCAGATCCTGTTTTTTTTAAAGGGTTATTAGGTTTCTGATGTGGTCTGGTAGAGTTGACTTTTCATAGGTAATTTTAATTTTGGTTGTTGATTGCTTTGTACATTCATGTACTACCAGATTGAATTTAGTAACAGCTTTGTCAATTTTTTCTTTCGAGTCAAGAACAGGTGGATCTTTGAGGTGCAGCGAGACGCCCTCCTTATAGTAGTCCCAGTTGGTTTGGAAGCTATTGTATATCATCTGTTGTTGATGTTCTTGCAGCTTGACTGACAGAAGAATCGGATTGTGATCGGAGCTAAGATCGCATTGGCCTAGTCCTTTCTCAACGAATACATCCAAGACATCCGGTTGATACCTTGCCGTATTCGGTAAGTATGTTGCTGCACTTCAACATTTCTGTTGGCGTGCAGCATCCTAAGCAGCCCCCTTCTAATCCGATTGGTAAGTCTACTATCCCAGATCTGGCTCTTGGCATTCAAGTCACCACCTAGTATCACTGTTTCATTCCTATCTAACAGTGCCTGCACATTCTCTTGCTTCAGGTCCTAATGTGGCGGATTGTAGACTGCGACTAGATATAAAGGTTCCCCATTTGCTACGAGTTCGACGGCCGTGTGCTCTAGGTCACTAGTTAGTGCGTCAGGAAGGTCTCTGTGAACCAACCTGTTTTTTTACCAGGACAGCGGTGCGCCCTCCCTGCGTCAGTCTTTCAGTGCGTATCACGATGTAATTTCACAATCTAAAGTCATTTCCCGGTTTAAAATGCGTTTCCCCGATGAGTGCAATGTCGATGTCATTTTGTTCAACGTAATTTCAAGTTTTTTCTTGGAGATACCGTTGGCATTCCATGCTAGTATATTTATTGTTGTCTTATTTTGTCTCGCCATAGCTGAAGAACTCGCTGACGGCTTGTGCGAGGATAAGTCCCTTTTGAAACATACCACCGGCACATCGTAATTCGGTAACCACAGTTTTCACTGTGTTTAACATCTTGCGAAGAAATTCCTTTAGATAAGCTACTAACTCCGCAAAGTCCGAGGCAAATTCCCCAGTTTTGGCTTGGTATTCTGTCTTATTTTTGTCTTGGCTTTGGTCTGTTTTGTACAGTTTGTCTGTCTGTTTAGTCTTGTTTTCGTCTGTCTTTTTACCCCATGCGTTTTCCCTAGGTGGTAGGGATGGAAAATGCTGCCTGTCAGAGACATTTGGTGCCTCCTTTACCTTCTCATTTTTCTGACTTTAGAGCCTGGCATTTCGGACTTGCACAATTTTCTTGTACAGGGGGCATCCGCGATAGCTCGCGGGATGCTACCCCTGATAGTTTGAACACTTTGGTGGTTCATGTTTTGTTTTTGTACAGGTACTGGTAAGGTGTTCCCCAGAGCACTTTACGCAACGAGGATTTAATCTGCAATTAGTCTGACCGTGCCCGAATTTCTGACAACGGTGACACTGAGAGGGACCTTCAGGAATTTTTGTAGATTTCTACCTTGACTTTTAGTTAGAGGAATACCTGTAAGTCATAAATCTTTTTCCCCTCATCCGTATTGTCTAGTGTGACCATATATAGGGCATGGGGACCCTCACATTCCTTAATTTATCGAAATTTGTTAGTTGGAAACACTGAGAGCTGGGTGTCTCAGCCTAACTAGTTCATCCTTCATCTCATTAACATCCATGTCATTTGGGAGTTGTCTGAGTACCACTTTAAGTGGTTTCTTTCAGCTATCGAACTCGTAGGTATGCATATAATGGTTTCGAAAATGTGCTTTCGGGGCTGAGAAATCTATTTCAATATGTACCTGACATTTGATGAAGCTTTTTAGGCAATGTTCATTTTACCACTCATCTTTTTCTTAAGTTCAGCAACAGTCTGTAAGTACGAGTGTGGTAAACGATTATCTGGGGAAACTTCGGCTCGCGTGGTTGCTGGGGCCTTTCACTGTCAGTTCCGGTAACAGGTGCAGCACTGTCAAGGCTCTGTAGAGCATCGTATCGATTCTCCGTGGGAACGTTCGGCACAGAGGCCACCTCTTCGGCCTCCATGTTGAGCGCGCCCACTTCGTCAAAGCGCTGGCGCTTAGGGGAGGACATGGCCGCGGTAGCTCTTTCGGATTCAGTGACGGTGTGGGTATTTGAAGTACTGGAGTTGATGGTAAAACTATCCTCTATCTAGCCTATCTCTCTAGTCAGGGTGAGTTGCACTGGCCCTTCAGTTATCACCGCAGGGTTTCCAGGACAGTGCAACCCTACTCCTCGCGCTCGGTGGTTCCACCCAGGAAGTGGACCGTGGAGCGGTAAGTCCCTGCCTTCCTCGGCAATCCCTAGCACGATGTCTATTTCACGGTATCTAACCAACCGAAGAGGCTGATGAGCTCACATGCCCAGACAACCAACAGACTTTACTTTTTCGTAGAACCAACCAGAGTTGATAGCGTCGGCATTCTGACTTGAACCCTCTTGCATAGGATCCGAAAGCGTTATGCGGGCACCGCTGCTTATTTTTGGAGGGGGGATCCCACAAAACCCACTCATCCAAGCATGGCGGCCTTCCTGTTATCTACTGCTTGCCTCTGTAAATGCATTAAGTTAGTAAATATACAGGTAATCACAGGAATGGGATTGTGATGTATTCTATGCGTCCAGGGGTCCACCCGTTTACATGGGTCCATTGGATAAGATAGACAGAAACTTTTGATAGAAGAGACAGGACAGAGGGAAAAAAGTGCCAGGGTTTTACAACAGTTAAGTTGGGATATAAGGGCGACAGGCGCAGATACTACCAGTACCGCGACAGAATCTATACTACAGTTGAGGATGATGTGGGAGGTGTTGTTAATTGGTTAGAGTGTCATGCAGCTAATTACCGCAGGGCCGGCTTGACGCCTCCCGGTGTGGATGACTGTGAGGATAGCGTGTTGTTGTGCCTGGTGTGGTTTCCTTGCAGCCGCCACGCCAGTGTAGTCCCCTGTGGCAGCACGCGTTCCGACATCCAGGCTGCAAAGCAGAGGTCCAGCGCGTGCGACTTACGCCACCAACGGCCACCAGTTCCCCGTCAGGACGATTCGTCGCATCCACGTGCCAAGACCGACGACCGACGATCACCAACTACGACGCGGCTGTTCAGCCACGAGGGATAAGTGGAGCCACATAGCCGAAGTGGTTTCAGCGGCTTGAACCGCAGCGATTTCACTGGCAGCCCCGTAATTCCAGCGTCCTCACCGCGACGGAGCTCCAATGTCCCCACCAGGCGGTACAACGGTTTCCGCTTATACACTGGCGTCCCAGCCGCGACGGGCCGGCGGCGCCAGCCCCTTAGCACTTCCACCGACATTCTCGTTATGCAGTTTTGCCAGATCACGCACAGCAGCAGGTCCGCAGCTTACGCTCCAGGTAGCTTGCCGAGTTCAGCGCGGCCGCGCTGTCGTCAGCGTGCATGCCAGTGATGTGGTGGTCTTCGTCTGTCCGGCTTGGCTCGCCCCTCCACACAGCAGTGGTCAGCCAGCAGAGTCAGTCGGTGGCCCGCAGGCCCCCATACTGCTGCGCTTCCCCTAGGATCACACCGCAGAGCGCCCCCGCCGCGCCCGTTGACGCTTAGCCAGCGTCTGTGCCGCAGCGGTTTGCACACAGCCATGCAGTAGAAATCAACCAACCAAGATGGCCACCCCAGCGCTCGGCCGGCGCCACACACTGTTGTGGTTTCTGGAATTTGGTGATTGGTACAGCTGTGGCTGTGCACTGCATGGTTCCCGGTATGCGAACGTTGTGCAGTGCATACCAGCTTTCACGTCAGAGCGGTGGCCGGCGGTTAATCCACCGCAGGCTACTAGCGCCCTGCCTTGGTGTTTCTGCCAGCGTTTCCACCGCAGAGAGACACCGACATACACACCGAGGCAGATACAGGTATACGCCCAGCAGCAAGCGGCTAACGTCTCGCCAGCCCGCCCCTCCAACATCACTCTGCCGCACCAAGTCGGCGCTCTATATTCTTCCTGGTGTCGTCTTCTTCTGCCTGGTTGGTTACGCCGCTCGACACATCAGCCGTCAGACGGCCGAACGCCCCGGCAGCCCGCCGGCCTACACGCCACCGTACTTCCTCCACCGTCATACCGCAGCAGTGCCCCCCGCGTACTCGTTTGCGGTTAGCCCGCGTCGGTACCGCAGCAGATAGCCCGCAACCACGAAGCAGAAATAGACCAGCCCGAGGTCCGTCACCCTAGCGCTTCCTCTGGCGCCGCACACTGTAGCGGTTCCCGGGATTCGGTGTTTGCTACAGCTGCAGATGTGCACAGCATCGTTTCCCGGTATGCGGAGGTTGTGCAGTGCGTACCAACTTCCACGCAAGGGAAGCAGCCGGCGTTCATTCTACCGCGGGTCGCTGGCACCCCACCTTGGTGTTTCCGCCAGCGTCCCCCCCGCAGAGAGTCCCGATGTACACCCCGAGGAATACGCCAACCCCCCCCCCCCCGACATTAGGCCACGGCATCAAGCCGACGCTTTCTTAGCGTTGGCTACTGGATGCGTCACGGGAGCAGCCTCGCTACCTCCTGGCTACAAATGACGCGGCGTCGCAGTGGCTCGAGTCAGTTGTGAAGGAGCGCCACGAGGGTGCACCACGGGAGCAGCCTGCACTCCCGGCAGCACGCAGCTCTGACGCCCAGTTACTGTCGCACAGCGGTGGTGAGTGGACGGCCCGAACGTTCTTCTTAAAGTGGAGTGCCGCTCAACGGCGCCACCTGTCCCGAGGGGGAGCCATGATGCCTCACGTTCTGGCACTGTCAGTGATCGCCCGACACCGAGTATCTCTGCGTCAGGGTGTTATAACGGGGACTCGTACTACTCCTCAAGCGGCCAGGCTATACCGTGGGTGGAATCGCTCACAGCCTTGAGAGACGTTTCTTTGTCAACCATCGTGGATGACGACCACAAGTATGAAGTCGGAGAGCCAGAGGTTCCACATCAAGGCGCTGCGGATCTCACTCCAAGAGCTCGAGAATTTCCTTGCCGAGAAAGGAGGGCCATGGACGATCGATCTTAGGGTGGGAGTCTGGAGCAGAATGTATGTCTGGGAAACTCTCACCGCAACCAAGCAAATTCGTCGTACACTCTGCAACGAGAAGTACTCACACCTCACCAAGCTAGTCTTCGCATCTTCGCCGACGGCTTTGACTGCGACCAGTACTTCGAGGAGTTGTACCATAGGCTCTTCGCGTCGCCGTCACCAGTCACACCGAGCAGCAGGAGGGAACCGTCGCCCACCACTCCGAGCAACGAGAGGACCAAGCATCTCTCAAAGGACCAGTCTACCAGCCGCGAAGGGACACTGGACCAGCTGCCACAAGCGGTTTTACCCACACACCACGGTACCATGAAGGAAATGCTCCGCCAACTGGCAACCTTCCCGGCCAGCACGTGACCGGCACTCGCTGGATTTCTAGCTTCCAGCCCAAACCAGGATGACATCATGATGGCCATGTAACATATGGGAGCCAGAAGCCGGCCACCTCCACGACTCGGTAACGTGGGGGAACGGAGACCGTGCCACGCCCAGCCGCCGAAAAATGCTCCCATCTCAAGGCTGACACTCTGGAGCCACCCAGTCGAGTCACCACGAAGCGGGCGGGGCGACCTTACAAGAAGTCAGTTGCAGTTATCCAGTGTTTTCGCTGCCAGCGTTACTGGCACCTGGCAAAGGACTGCCGGAGCCAAGTAGGCTGTGTACGCTGAGGCGGAAATCATAGCGCCATGGTTTGCGCACGACCGCGTGATGCCACGCCAAAGTGTGCGAACTGTGGTGCTGACCACGCAGCCTGCTACAGAGGCTGTTCAATGAAGAAGTGACTTCGAGCCGAAGGAGAAAGAAAAGCACCCCAACCCGGTCACACCAGAGCAGCAACAGGAGTGGAGGGTAGGACAGCGCACCAAGCTAGCAGGACCACACATGGACGACAGATGAACCAGCAACCCGCGACAAACGTCTGGTTCTCATGCAGCCGCCGACAGAAGCAACGAGCCACCCGCAGCACTGGCGCTGCATCCACACTGATTCACGAGAAAACCAGCTGGGGAAAGGCGTCCAGCTGCTAACGCAGCTGATCACAACGATGGTCCCCGGCTGAAACATGAACCCTACGGGGGTTTTGACATAAGGACGCCTAAGGCACCCACTGCCCTTTTCCCCCCTAAAGCGTATTAAAAAATTTCTCCAAAATTTCCCATTATGTATCCCAACATAGTGACTCGTAGTAGTAGGGTAACCAAGGTTGCGGGACTACACAAACATGGCAGTTGAGGCCGAGACACACACAAAAAAAAGGGCAGCCGCCAAGAAGGTCGACCAACGGATCACTGTCACGCCTGCCGTACCGGATCCAGTGACTAGCTAACTGTGGTGGTGACGCTGCTCACGCAGCTCATCATCACCCTCATGAACAAACATCCAGACTGCATTGACCAACAAATGACTTGTCCAGAAAGCCATTACAAATAAAAAGCAAATCAGACAGCAGTAGAATATTTTCCACCTGGGACATGTGACATATGGTCATTTTATAATGCACCATTTCTTTTATCAATTAAAATTATTATTTTTTATTCTTGGAATAATTATGGTAAAGAAATAATTAATGATTTGTGTATATTTTTTGCACAATTTATAGTAACGAGTATTCCAGAGACGATATACCAATATACAGTATGTCGTTGGAATAATATAAATGTCTTAATTTTTTATAAGTATTAGTATCTTTGATTTAATTTAATTCAATTTAATTTAATTGCAATGGAGCACACGCTCCGGTGGTAATTTCCCTACACACCCAACTTCCCCCTATCTTGCACCCACCTACATTTGCCGTCTACAAATTTTAACTTTAAATTTTTTTATTGTTTTCGGTAAGTTATTAATCATTTTCCTCGGTAACTCATTCCAATCCCTGACACCCTTACCTAAAAAAGAAAATCTTCCCACACCCTTGTGCCTGAAATCGAGTGCCAGCTTGTGGTCATGGTCATCTTTTCCCTTCCATTAACTACTTTTCATACATACTCCAATATCTTTCCATGCCTCATGGCCAGTATATGTCCTGTACACTCCCATGCCCCTCCTCATCCTCCTCCTGTCTTTTAATGAATCCCACTCCAGCTCCTTTATCATATCTGTCACTGATTGCATTCTGTGATAATTTCCAGAAACGAATCTAGCAGCCCTTCTTTGCACTTTCTGCAACTCCTGTATTTGATACTAAAAATGTGGGGCCCATAGTGTGTTGAAAAAAAAGAAGAAGGAAAAAGATTGTTAGCTAAAAGTGAATGTGCGTATTTGTAATAATTACTATTGAATTGAACCTTAGATGTGATTAAAAAGAATCGTTACAAAGTATATTCACGTGGTGTATTAAATTTAAAAAAATAGGGCGAAGTGAGGAAGGGGTTACATTTTGGTTACCGCTGCCAGAATCTTACTGGAATCTTCTGATGTGATGCAGTTAGTTACCGTTGAGAAAATTCTATGAAACAGTATGCAGTACTACATATGTCAACTACTGGAATAATGGAAAACGGTGGGAAAGAGAACTTCTGATATGACAACTTGGGTACGTAGCAGACAAGCGACAGCGGAACAGAGCGACGCAATGGGCAAATACTAATTTGTTCCTTGTTTTGGTCCGGGCGTCAACGTGCAACTACTGAAAGGATTGGCAGTTAATGTGGACAGTCGATTGATAATTAGGTTTGCTATACTGAAAATAAAAAACAGAAACTGAAAGTATATTTCAATTATTGAGTTCAATTTTGATTAAGAAATAGAGAGTTTTGTGGATTCAAATTGAATTAAAGTCAAATGGTAATGAAAGTATGGTAGGAGAAAAAATTCAACAAGCAATAGAATTATTGTAAAAGAATTACAGTAAAATGTCTAATGTAGAATTAGGCGTCTGTGGAAAACTCGTAATTTAAAAGAAATAAAAGAAAGGCATTAAACAAAACAGGGGGAAATTTATTTTGCACGTAATTATATGAAATTTATGATTTTTTGTATATGTATGTGCATGTCTGATTTAATATCAGCGCTGTTTCCTAGTGGGTTTGTTCTGTTGTGCATTTTTGGCATGCAATACAGAATTTTCAGAGTATTAGTAAATGAGATTGGTGTTCTTGGTCTCTCTTGTTGAAGTATGTGGAAGTATTAACGGCGTTGCAAACAAAGTTGAAACATTGCTGTCTATCGTGCAATTTGATAGAGCGGTCATTTTTGTGTGTTAGCGGACTGATTAATTCCCCATAATAATATTTTTTTTTGTGTGGGTTATATTGTGAATTTTTTTTTATTTTATATATGGCAAACTGATATGTGTGGTTGCAACTAAGGACTCCATAAGCCGGTAGAGGGCACCACCAGAGCCACAGCGTGCTCTGACGGGCGAAACTCGCATACGGGTTCTGCAGGAACCAGCATCAGAAGACAATCGAGGGCGGGGAAAATAAACAATGCTAGCCGAGCACGGCTCAACCTCTCCCACGAAAGCCACAACCAGGGAGATCAAGATGTCAAGGCTTAGTCTTACATTTAACCTGAGATAGATACACCCTCATAAGTTTTTTGGAATTGGGATTTTGGACTAACAGATTAACTGGCGATAGTATTTTATGTCTAATACAAGGTCCCATAAACCTATAGGCTAATTTACCAGATTGCCTGCCCTCAGCAGCACCTTGAGGATTCAGATTATGAACGAAAATCTTGTCCCCGACCTTGTGGTTAAAGGGGATTCTGCCACTATTATACCTTTTGCGTAATCTCTCGTGGGCTAACTTAACGTTCTTACGAGCTCTATTCCAATTCCGCTTGATGGAAATGAGAATTAACTTTATCAGGCAAGAGTTCCTTAATGTCCCACAAATTGGATAAAGGTGAATTCAGTGGGTAGGAAAGCATCAGACTAGCTGGTGAGGCCTTCAAAACTTCATGACGAGTGTCATTAAAAACTAAATTAATCCATGAAAGAGACTCATCCTATTTGGTACGCGAATAAGCGTGATAAGCAATCAATGCGGCTTTGAAATTACGGTTTAATCGTTCCACAAATGAAGGTTGGGGATGATAGGGAGCAGTGGTCACATGTTTGATGCCTTGAGAAAAACAAAACCTTTTAAACTGATAAGAAAGAAATGTCGAAAATTGTCACTAACAATAACCTTAGGAGGCCCAAACAAAGCGAATATTTGTTGGAGATGCTCTACAGTACTCGGGGTGGAGGTAGTACGAACAGGAACAAGCCAACAAAAGCGGGTAAAAGCATCCACAGCCACCAGGATTTACCTATTACCTAGCTTTGTATGGGGAAGGGGACGAACATGATCAACGAAAAGTTTATCCATGGGGTTCTGTTCCCGAAGGGAGCACAAATAACCTTTCTTGGGACCAGTATCAGGTTTAGACATGTTACAAATACGACACTCCCCCACCATTTTGCGGACATCCTTTACTAACCCAGGCCACGTGATACATTCATTAATTTTGTGTATGGTTTTATGAACACCTAAATGGCCCCCAGCCAAAGAATGATGAAAGTAATAAAAGACAGAAGAGATTAATTCGCTTGGAAGACATATGCTAAGTTGTTTTCTCTTTCCTACCTCACGACACAATATACCTTTATGCAATACGAACCCCGGAGACGGTTCACCATTGCAAAGTTGTTGATAGATGGGACGCAGCAAGGAATCAGAGCTCTGTTTAGCCCTGAGATCAATAAACAATAGGGGAACCTCAGTTAAAATACCCCCCCACCAGGCTAAAACCCTGATCGCTACCTTCCGAGGGCTCTCCGGGACCCTCAAACATGCGACTAAGCGCATCAGCAACGTTGTTATCAAATCCCCGAATATGTCGTACCGAAAAGCGGAAGGCGGTGATTCGGACGGCCCACCTAGCAATGCGCCCTGTATTACGGGGGCGCGCCAGAACCCAGCTTAAAGTTGATTATCAGTTTCAAGAACAAACACACGGTGCTCCAGATAAAAACAAAATTTCTCTAGAACAAAGAGAACCGCGAGAGCCTCACACTCGTAAACAGAGTATTTACATTCGGGGCCAGCTAACCTCCTGGAAATGTAAGCAAAAGGACATCTTCCCCGATCACCTTCTTGCAGGAGAACGGCCGCAATACCAGCACTAGATGCATCCGTTTGTACCACAAAGGGTTTATTAAAATCAGGAATGGCTAAAACAGGGGGATTCGTAAGCGCAGATTTCAGCGCATCAAAGGCAGATTGTTGGCTAGACGCCCCACACAAATTTGCGCCCTTTCTTACGAAGATCATTTAAAAGGGCAGCAATATGAGAAAATTTAGGCACAAAACGGCGAAAATAATTGGCCGTACCAATAAACCGAGCAACCTCTTTAGCATTAGTAGGGGGTGGAAACTTTCGAAGACCTTTAGTACGCTCAGGATCTACTCTAACACCATCACCTGACACGAGGTATCCAAGAAAGGAAACTTGTTGACAGGCCAAGGTAATTTTTGAAGGCTTAACCGTCAGGCCAGCTTCCCTAAATCTGGTTAGAACTTGACCAAGTTAATGCAGATGTTGCTCAAAGGAGTCGCTATAGACCACCACGTCGTCCACCACGTCGTCCAGATAATTATACACAAAGCGAAATTTAAGATCCCCCAGTAATCAAGGAGGTGGGATAACACCGCGGCCCCAGTAGATAAACCAAACGGAACACGATTAAACGCAAACAAATTCCAATCCGTGCAAAATTCCGTAACCGCCTTAGAATCCTGAGTAAGGGGAATTTGATGATACGCCTGATTAAGATCAAACACAGTAAAATATTTGGCACCGGCAAACCAAGTAAAGGCATTGTGAAGGTCAGGAAGGGGAACTGATTCTAATACGACCTTTTTATTTAATGTCCTGTAATCAACTACAGGTCTGTATTCCCCTCTATCAGGTTTAGGAACTAAAAATATTGGAAAAGCGTAAGGTGAAGTGGAGGGTCTAATAACTCCATCCTTAAGCATCTGATCGATTTTTTTTACGAAGAAAGTTCATCTTCGGCGGTGGGGGGGGGGGGACAAACGGTAGGGACCCTGCCTCACCGGAATATCATCAGACAGGCGAATTTTATATTCAATAAGGTGTGTTACTCCTAATTTATCCACCAAAACATCTATAAACTGCTCTAACATTTGCAGAAGTTGAAGAGCTTGACTCTGAGACAGATGACCCGGCTTATAATCACCCACTTGTGTAAGAACCGCGTTTACTCGTGATGAGATGCGACAAGAGCAAAGGGCAATTTGATTCTAAGGATCAAACTTAATATAAAAGATGCTCGAACTACAGTCCATGACCAGTCCAGTACCTTTGATAAAATCTATACCCAATATAACGGGTATTGATAATCCTTTAGCGACCACCAGATTAAGGGGCCAGGTATAATTACACACTCTTACCCAAACTCGACACACTCCCACGAGAAGCAACTTTTGACCAGCAACAGTACGACATCCCTGCGCGGGGGGTTTGAGTACGGGCAAGCGACAGATGTTACGAAACAAGTTGCAAGGCCTCAATAGAAGTAATTAGCTGATTAAGCTGAACAAAAGATACTGGTCTTATATTAAACACGGCCCTAGACCTATCCTCCAGACGAAGACCTTCGACAATATTGGCAACGATATCCTTTTCAGAAATATCCATTTGTAATGCCGCTACAGCCATACGAACCCTCTCCACAAATTCCCCCAACGATTCCGTCATAGATTGTACTCTCCAAAAATGAACTCTTTCTAACTCCCTCAATATACATATTGGTATTTTCCCTCGAATCACCTTTTGTCTTAAATCTTTTAAGGTCCCCCTTACCTGTATAATCTCCGCAAGATAATCTGCCAAACAACACTTAGCTAAAGGATATAACAAAGCCAAAATACTATGTTGAGGAACCTGAAGCGCATCTGCGTGTTTTTCAAAACGACCGGTGAGCCACAACAAATGTTCAATTTGTCTCATATCTCCCACTGAAAGTTCCTTGACATCCCTTAACAATACACCCAAAGGATTAGGTAATTTGGCAAACTAATTTGATATGGCCTGATACTCGGGAACTACTTGGTGCATCTGATGATTATCAGTTCTCACCGTTACCCCTTCTACTGACTCACTACAAGTGTCATTTTCTAAACCCAAGGAATTAACCAGCAATAACAAGGTCTGTAATTCAGCTCTCAACTGGTCTACAGAGGAAAGTTGATCTTTATCCAAGTTCAAAATTGGTAAGACGATCATTAAAATGGTTAAGCTGAGCCTGAATCCTATAAATCTGGCGTCTAGTTGGCCTGCTTTCTTTCAAGAAGGCAATATTTCTCCCGAGCTCCTGCAACCCCACTGAACAAGCGGAAATAGCATCACCTACCTCCCCAATCCGCTACGGTGGGACGGCAACCGGAGCGGGACCGGCGGCACGCAAGCGTTCAGTGAGGTCAGACATTTTATTTATTTATTATTTTTTTTATTTTGTTACAACTTTTTACAGCCTAACATATAGTATCTAAATTAGGCCATATTTACAATAACAATACGATTAAGTTTTTACATAGATTTTCGCTACCTAGCGAAATCAAGTGAGTTGTTGTTTACAGTTACTGTTGTAAGTATAGGCATTTTATTACAAAAACTAAAGTGCTTGACTACATATAGGTTAATTTTTAATAAAAGAAAAACTAATATTAGTAACATAACCCCTTAATTAACCCACCACCACTAGTTTATTACAAATTTTACTACGCTACTGCTAACTACAGATTAAAAGTCAGTTTTTTAGGATAGATCTTCAGCGGGATCCACGTCCTCCGGAATTCCTTGATGTCTAGCCCATCAGATGCGATTATGCGATTTCTGGAATCACCAAGACCGTCCAGGGTCTTCAGAGGGGTTGCCACCGGCTTCCGGTGGCTGTGAATCCCAAATCCTATTTGGGTCAATAGGGTGCTGAGGAGGTGTATTCTATCAAGTCACAGTTTATTTCCTCTTATATAATTTCTTTTATATCTTACGTAAGGAGCTTAATTTGATAGCTGTCTCCTTTCCATTTTGCTGCCACATCATTTTAATTTTTTCAAGTGAGAAAAATAAACAATAATAAAGTATAATAATAGTCTCTTTTTCCTCTTCATCATGGCATGTAACGCTTGGCAGTCAATGCCCGCACCGCTTGGTAGGCATTATACCTTCCTGCTGATGTAATAATGCTTTGTCAGGCTATCCGCCGCATACCATAAGCTGACTAAAACTTGAATGCAGCGAAATGTTAATGAGAAAGAAGTCTTTAACTACGGTATCGTTTACTATTATGTTTCGTTGTATAACACGCACTTCAACAAAAGTCTTTAACTACAGTATCAATTATTATTATGTTTCGTTATATAACACTCCCTTCAACAAAACAAATAATCTCTCTCTTTTTTTTCTCTCTCTCCTTTTTCCTACTCTACTATAAAATAAACTACTCTACTGTTAATTACGGATACTGTAATAATTGTCGGTCCAGTATTTGAGGAACGGCCTCCATCAGAAACGGTGTCCTCCGGTAACACAGCGTCCAGCCCATCAGAAGGATCTTCTGGAATAGCCGGGTGCGTCGGTCTCCAGAGGGTGCTATCGTTCTTGTGTCTGTTTATGACATATCCTTTGATGTTCAGTGCCATGCTTAGAAGTTAATTTCTCCATTGTTGGTGCCTTCTCGAGCCTGCTAACTGCTCAAGGTATTTTGTTTTGTAGTGCATAGAAATCCTGTCTGCTATTTGACTCAGAATTTCACAGTCAACCCTGTTTTTAATTATACTTCGAACCTCTTTGCCAGTTAGTTGTTCACATTCTATTTCCCTCGCTTCCGCAAGAAGAATGCATTCAAGGGCCACATGTTCAGGTGTCGCTTCCGCTCCACACTCGCATAGTCTCGATTCTTTGAGGCCCCTGCTGTGTAGCAAACTGTTATAAGGACCATGTCTGGTTATGAAGTGTATTAAGCCGGCGGAAGGATTTAGATGTTGCAGTTCCAACCGTTCTTTGACACCTGGATGGATGCCGTAAGTTCTCCGACCTGTACTGCTAATATTCCATTGATGTTGCCAATCTTGTAGGAGGGCCGACATGACTTCCTTTTTGGCTATTTCTTCAGCTGCTCTCTTATCACCGGACTTTAGTCAGTATATTGCACCGCGTTTTCTTACCATCATGTCTAGGGGCAAGACACCTAAAACCGTCGTCAAAGCATCTGTTGCGGTGGTGCTATATGCACCACTTAGTCTTAAAAGGACTCCCCTCTGGGCTCTTCCTTGCGTTGTTTTTGACTTAACTTTCTTCAGATGTTTCGCCCAGACACTCGCTCCATAGCTCACTATTGATGCCAGAATAGCGTCATGATAGAGCCTCATCACGTGGAAGGGAAGATGAAATCTTCTTTGTCCAACGCTGATGAGTTTATGCATAACGACCTTCACCCTGCTGGACACTTCTTCTATATGATCCATTAATGTTAGACGCTCATCGATGGTAATGCCAAGATATTTGCACTTTCTTGTCCTTTTTATGCTGTTTCCGTTAACCTTGATCTTTGGATTCCGCTGCAGATTTCCCCGCAGAATCATATACTGAGTCTTCTGGGGTGCGAGCTTAAGCTTGACCTCCTTGCACCATTTGTCAAGTTGCTCCAGGATGATATTGCTTCTCTGCTCAATTTCTCTTCTTGTTCCTCCCTGTATCAGCAGAAGCAGGTAATCAGCAAAGGCCACCAAGCCTAACAACCCTTCTAGTCCTTCCAGTCTACACAATACAGTTTCAAAACATATATCCCAAAATATCGGGCCACATACCGATCCCTGAGGACACCCTTTAGACAATTTTTTCCCAATGGTCATCCATGGACATCTCAGTTTCGCATATCTGTTTCTACAGTAATCCCTAAATGAATTGTATATATTGCTTGGACATTTTAATTCTCTGAGCCGAACAAACAAACCTGGCCACCAGAGACTATCAAAAGCCCCTTCAATGTCAACGGATATTGCCAGTAAATAATCACTAGTGCATGTTCCAACCAGTTGCATTGCTCTGTTTATAGCGTCCTCTGTCGATCTGCCTGCTTTGAATCTGTACTGGTTTACATTCATTCCTATTATATTCCTATGCGCTTATAGGCGCCAGACAAGAATTTTCTCTTGAACTTTACCAAGTACGTTGAGCAGGCAAATAGGCCGATAGGACTTGGCTGAGTCGGATCCTTGCCAACCCCTTTCTTTAAAATGTTCACCTTGCTTTGTTTCCATACATTAGAGATTCTTCCCTGCTGTAAACATTTACTAAACAGATTGCACAATGGTGGGGCTAACTGAACAACTAGAGGCTGGAGTACCTCTGCCGCAATTCCATCTGGTCCGGGGGCCTTGTTCTTCGACATTGTATTTATCGCTTTTATCACTTCTTCTATGGTTATTTCATCTACTATCACCTCTGTTGTATAGATACCCTCTGCTTTGGTACGTAACTCCTTTTGTTCGTTCGTTTCTGCATCTGTTTCATCGTCTGACAAGAGTTCGTGTAGCAGTACTTCCGCCATTGTGCCCCAGTCAGTGGTTCGTGTCCCGTCAGCCCTCTGCACTTTCGACAACATGGTTGGAGGCCGTGAGGTCAGACACACTACCATCGTCTGACGCTCCCCTAATTCTGAGTTCGTACTGCAGCTGCTCTTTCTTAAGATAACTCCACCCTACAAAGCGCGGGCCTTCCATTACGAATCTGTAAATACAATATATGAATGTATGACAACAACAAAACAACCAACAACAAGGCTTGATACTTACGCAATATAACCACGCTCTGCCTATCATTTGATATGTGTGGTTGTAACTAAGGACTCAGTGGGAAGCATGTGGGAGCATGGTTATAAAGTGCATACCTTGTTCAAACATTTTATTACAAGAATCATGGTCAACGATTAAACATATACAGAATATCACAAATAATATAATACAATATAATACATAAGAAAGCTTCGATCTGGCAGATTATGATCTTAATAAATCCTGTACCAATACAAATTTATGTTAATGCGATGACAAGCTTGTTAAGCCATGAGAATATCCCTAATCACAATATCTCCACTTGTATTAAACATCCAAACAGAAAATCATTACGTGCTTGGAAACGTAATATAACAGGGTAATATTACCAATTTACCATCATATAACAAATTTACAGCTAGTACAAACACAAATTTGTACACAGGATGTAAAATACAAAAATTACTTTACACAAACAGGAATCAGTTTACCTTAGCGCCCTTCAGTTTAACCTTAAGAATCAAGTTCTTACCAAAAGATTCTGACACACTATAGTGTCTACACGCCGGCGCATAAGTCGTTACCACCCACACACACTGATAAGGTGGCGGGAACGATTATCACCACATATCGGGGAACTTTGTCCATTCCCGTAACAAAATTACTAAGCACAATTAACAAGAATGCAGTAAGCGACGCACTTTGTAGTTGGAATCATCAGGTAGTCTACCTCAAATACCCGACAGTGCTAGAATATGGCAATTTATCACCTCGACGCCACCGGCAGCCCCACCCGCTGCCGTGCTCCCCAATCGGCGGAAAACCGCTCACGAACATAGAGCGCAGCGGAGGAATTCCCTCGATTAATGCGGGCGAGGAACGGTCTCGGTCGGGTCACAAATCCACATCATGCAGTACTTCCAGGCCGCCTGGTGAAATTAAAAGTCCTCGCTTATACCAGCAGACCTCTAACGTCGCAGTCAATTAGGAAAAATATTAGGCCCAACAAACCAATCCGCTGCTGCTGACCGACCGACTTCCCGGTTTCGTGTCCCCGAAAATCTACTCCCTAAGCCGGTAAAGGGCACCACCAGAGTCACAGTGCGCTCTCCCGGGCGAAACTCGCACGCGGGCTCTGCAGGAACCAGCATCAGAAGACAATCGAGGGCGGGGAAAACAAACAATGCGAGCCGAGGCACCACTTTAGTTAGAATGAATATCCAAACTGATTTGGAAGATCCGAGTAATATGTCGGGATGGCAAACTGAAAGTACGGGTGTTATTAGTTTTAATATTGGGGATGCGAACAATGGTAGGCATGTTCAGAATGAGAATACTAGCAGTCCCCATATTAATGCCGAACAAAAGGGGGTTGATGAAAACAGCAGTGTTAACAATAATGCCCAGAATAGCGGGTTAATTAACTAAAGTAGTATTAATGGGGGGAGAGAAAATTATGAAAGTAGAACAATCTCATCAGAATTATGTCAAACATCAAACACTCGAGAAAGGAATCGTGATACCCAAATAATAATGTCCCTTTTAATGCAAATAAAAATAGATAATCAAGAAATGAAAACAGAAGTTATGTCAAATCTAGAAAAAAACATTCAGAATCAGGCTAATCAAGAAAAAGCTATTCAGAAGATCGCTTTGAGTCAAAAGAAGACCGAAGAAGGCTTGCAAGTCATGAGGAATGAACTAAACAAAATTCGGGAGAATTGGAAGCAAGAAGTGGAAGTTATATTAAACAATTTCCAAGAAAAGGTTCAGCAATATGTTGCTGTATTGGTGGAACGGAGTATAGAGGATAGGAATGGAAGGTTATTGAAGATGTTAAGGGAGTTATTGTTGAAAACCGGACGAAACACAGGGCAGAATTGATTTCTATAAATAAAAATGTGGTTGCTATGGAGTTGAGGGTAAAAGAGCTTAATGAACAAACTACAGAGAAAGTAGATACAAATAGAAATAAGGCTAATGCAAACCAAACATTACTAAAATCCCCTGAGAACACTGTCAGTATCCCAAGTAGTGTTAACAATGATATACCTATTTGCATTAATGATACAAAGTTTGACAGAGTGTTAAATAGTGATGGAATGGTTATTCTTAGTCATTTAAAATATATGATAGAATTTGGTAGAGCATTCAAAGTAAAACAACTGATCGGTACTGAGGATAAAATGAAGCAGTGTGGTGAAAATTATTTCCATCAATCCAAAATGAAATTGTGCTTTTTCAGTGTAATTGTTACATTTGTTTATAAGCTTCTAACCATATTCAGTGTTGGCAAAGACGTTTTATTTCCAAAAAGACAGTAGGTTTTTGAGTATGAGTTTGCAAGGATTATCGGAAACGCAGAAAGAAGCATTTTCATTAATTTGGAGGGGCGAATGAACTCGCTACCTCTTACTATGTACAGATTTATTTTTGGGAAGGGTTCTTTTAAAATCGTGGGAAAACCGAATGCTAGAGCTTATGTATTGGTGTATCCAAAGTCTGGTAAAAAATTTGGTTTAAGGAATGTTGTGGGCGTAAAATTGTATATACATGTATTTGAGCAATGAAGTGAGAGCATTTAATGGTCAGCATAAACTGATAAACAATTTTAGTAATTAACGTTCTGACAAAAGACAGTGATATTTTTTTGTGTTGTGTAACTGAATGGTTTGTTGTGTGTAAATAATTTTGCTGATTGGTTTGGACATTATTACAGTGCAAGCACATTGTAAAATAATGTGTAATGTACATGTTACAAAAGAAATGAGAATGGAGTGTGATTTTGGTACATCTCGGCAAATAAATGCTGCACTGTGGTAATAGATAAGTAGTTTGGCAGCTTTAAGTATGACTCGATGTGGGGGCATGTGTAATATAGTCATTTTATGATGCACCATTTTTTTTTATAAATTAAGAAATTATTATTTTCTATACTTGGAATTATTATAGTAAAGAAATAATTAATGATTTGTATATATTTTTGTAAAATTTATAGTAACGAGTATTCCACAGACGATATATCAATATATTGTATGTCGTTGGAATAATATAAATGTGTTTTTATTAGTATTAGTATCTTTGATTGTTTGGTGTGTTAAAAAAAAGGAGAAGAAAAAAGATTGTTAGCTAAAAGTGAATGTGCGTATTTGTAATAATTACTATTGAATTGAACCTTAGATGTAATTAAAAAGAATTGTTACAAAGTATATTCACGTGGTGTATTATTATTATTATTTTAAAAAAAGGGTGAAGTGACGAGAAGGTGACAGACTGTATAAACAACATAGCGCAAGCTATACCGATGACGCTGCTGCTGCATAAGAAGCCCCTCAGTCTGCGGCGAGCGAGCGAGGGAGACGCACGCGCTTTCACCCTCCACACGCAGCTTATACAGAACGCCACCAGAGCGCAGGAGCGCCGCGCTGCCTGTACTACTCGTGCGAGCTAGGCGCTGGCTTTAGTCCACCATCACTCTCTGTGGAACTGCCGAGCTGTGAGCACGCATGAGAGCCATGTCGTCAAGTATCGAGATTGTATCTACATTTCGGGGATCTACTTATGCCAACCCGATCGATGCCTTTCCACTGGAACGGTGGGAGGTGCTACTCGGGAGAGGCAAAGAACCGTGGGAGGTTTTTATTGCCGTCACGCTTGGCACCGTCAAGTACCAGTGGTAAATTCCTACCACAAACTTTGATGAGTTCAAGAGGACGCTGTCCGACCCCGATTTTGCGACAGACCATGCGGACCCATCGGTTTCTGACGCCAGAGACGACCGCATTCCATTTCCCCTGATTTTCTAATAGGGCTTCTCAGAAAAAGCATACTTTGATGTGGTCAAGCAACACATGAAGTCACCGCCTGACGAAGCAACACCTGAGACCTCGAAAAAAGCAGAGGGCAGCACTGAGTCACCCGACATCGCGGGATGGCGCGTCAACCGACTGCAGTGACGACGTGCCGACTGTCTATGTGCAGGGTTCGGTGCAGTTGCTCACTGTCTATTGGTCGGGCAACTTCGGACAGCTGACGCTGGATTTATGGGAGGAAACAGAGCTTCCCCTGTTCACCTGGCCCAGCGCGGAGGGGCTTCTTGTGGCCTTTACATGCCCTACAGAACTGGATAATGTCATGGCACTTCTCGACCGCCGTGACATCCGCTATGGCATTAAGCAAGCAGGGAAGCCACGACGTCTGGTAGTCCATGGACTGCCAGAATCTACGAACGTGGAAGACATCACGCGGGGCTTCAAGGAGCAAGGCGTCACTGTCCGTGATGTCAACGCTATGGTACGCCCAGGCACCGAGCAGCGCAGAGATCTCTTTGCCCTGTTGGTGGAACCTCCCGTCGCCAGGGCATAAGAGGTCAAGAAACTGCTCGGCCAAGATGTCAAAGTCGAAGCCAAGAAAAAACCAGCGGGGGCATTACAACAATGCTTCCGCTGCCAAGCTTTTGCCCATCGAGCAAAAGACTGTCGGGTCGCAGAGCGTTGCGTCCGTTGTGCGGGACATCACAACGTTCGAGCCTGCAGCCGACCACGAGACGCCAAACCAACATGCGCCAACTATCTCGGCTTTTTTTTTTTAAATTGGGGGAGCACCCAAAACCCGCTCCTCCAAGCATGGCGGCCTTCCTGTTAACTACTGCTCGCCTCTGCACATGCATTAAGTCAGTAATACTATAGGTGATCACAGGAACAAGATTGTGATGTATTCCATGCGTCCAGGCGTCCGCCCGTTTGCATGGGTCCATCGGATAAGATAGACAGAAACTTTTGAAACAAGAGACAGGGCAGAGGGGAAAAAAATGCCAAGGTTTTACCCCTGGGAAAAAAAACCGCTGCGATAGTTAGGTAGGGAATAAGAGCGGCTGGCTAAGATACTACCAGTACCGCTACAGATTCTATGCTACTAGGTTGGATGTATGAGGGATTTCGTAGTTTTGTTTAGGATATTTTTTTTGTGTGTGTCGCGGCCTCAACGGCCCTGTTTGTGTAGTCCCGCAACCTGGGTTGCTCTACTACTACGTGTCGCTATGTTGGTAAGTAGCTGGACGACTCTCCCCAGATGGTTGGCTTGTGTGTCTGCGTGGTCGCAGCGCCTTTGCTGTGGACAGCATGCTGGTCCCGTCAGCGGATGCGATGGCGGCCAGCTGGTTGTCCTGGGTTGCCGGCTTGCCTGTTGACCGTGGGTGGTCCTATTGGATTGGAGGTCTGTCCTTCCCTCCGTTCCTGTTGATGGATGTGTGTTGCTGGGTCGGGGTGGTTTCCTTCCCTTCTGCATGACGGCGCTTCCTCTCTGGGCAGCCTCCGTAATATGCAGCGTGGTCAGCACCACAGTTTGCACACGTTGGCGTGGCATCACGCGGTCGTGGGCAGACCGTGTCGCTGTGGTTTTCCCAGCATCGTACGCCGCGTACTTGGCTGCGGCTGTCCTTTGCCAGGTGTTGATACCGCTGACAGCGGAAGCATTGGATGACTGCGGCTTCCTTCTTGCGAGGTCGCCCAGCATTCTTCTTGGTGGCCTGCCTGGCTGGCTGCAGGGTGTCAGTCTTGGGGACTGAACACTGGTCGACGGCTGGGCGTGGCACGGCTTCTGCTCCCCCGCGTTCCTGGGTCATGGTGGTGTTGGCCGGTTCATGGATGCCAAGGTGTTCCATGGCCGACTTGATGTCCTCCTGGCTGGGACTGGTTGCTAGATATCCGGCGAGTGCCGGCCAGGAGTTGGTCGGGATGGTGGCCAGTTGGTGGACCACATGCCTCATGGCGCCGTGGTGTGTGGGTGGGACCGCTTGCAGTAGCTGGTCCAGTGACCCATCGTGGCTGGTTGGCGGGTCCGTGGTCCCCTCGTTGCTTGGAGTGGAGAGCGACGGTCCCACTCTCCTGCTTGGTGCCGGCGACGCGAAGAGCCTGTAGTACAACTCTTCGAAATACTGGTCGCAGTCGAAGTCTTCGGCGAAGATGCAGGGGAATGGTACTCGTTGCGACCAGTCCTTCCCTTCATCGATGACAGGCTTGGCGAGGCGCGAGTACTTCTGGTTGCAGAGTGTACGGCGCAGTTGTTTGGGTGTGTTGGGAATTTCCCAGACATACACTCTGCTCGAGACTCGTACCCTTAGCTCGATGGTCCATGGCCCTCCATTCTCGGTAAGGAAGCTCTCGAGCTCTTGGAAGTTGGACCGCAGTGCCTAGATGCGGTACCGCTGGCTCTCATTGATGCACTGGAGGTAGAGTAGGTAGCCGACTTCGAACTTGTGGTCGTCATCCACAATCGTTGACCACGATGCATCACCCAAGGAAGCGGGCGATTCCGCACACGGCGTGCTGTGTCCACTCGGGATGCAGTGAGAGTCCCCGCTGTTCCCTCCGGATGCAGAGAACCCCGGTGTGGGGCACTCACTGTCAGTGCCTGACCGTGAGGCATCGAGGCTCCTCGGGGCCGTCCGCTCACCGCCGCTCTGGGGCAGTGACTGGCCGTCCGGGCTGCGTGCTCCCAGGAGTGCAGGCAGCTCCCGAGGTGCGCCCTTGTGGCGCTCCTCCCCACTGGGAGTGCCGGCTTGGGCCGATCATCCGCCACCCCTGCGGGGCGCGGACTGCCACGGCGCATCGGTTGCGGCCGGGAGCTGGCGAGGCTGCTCCCGTGGCGCCTCCTGGGTGCAAGCCGTGGCACCAGGCGTCGGCTCCAGGCGCCCCTCTCCGCGAGCGGAGCGGTCCGGAGTCGACCTGCCTCCACCACTGTGTGGCGGCCAGCCAGAGCAGCTATTCTCGTTCTTCCTGAAACAAAGAGAACAGTGTATGCAGGAGGTTGTTGTCTTTCGACATTTCCTCCGCAGGGATTAGTAGATGGAGTAAAACTTTGCGTGGGGTTTGTCGTTACAGTTGGCTAGTTATTTTTGTCGTAATTTGTCGGGGCGACTTTTGTCTAAACGGTCAGATCCAGTGGTCTTCTGTGTCGGCCTGGACGAATTTCGTACCGGCCAAGCACGCTGATCAATGATTAGTTCATGTTTGTAGAAGGCAGTGGCCAACACTCGGTAGCGGTCTCTTAGGGGCATGATGACGGTGGCTTCATGAAGAGCCGCTGTCGGGAAACGGGGGGGGGGAGGTGGAGGGCACGTTTAAGTGCCCTGTTTTGGATAACTTGCAGTCGTCGCAGGTGGGTGTGAGCGGCATATCCCCACACTGGGCAGGCGTACTCGTGGAGTGGTCTGACCAGGGTGAGGAATATGAGCACTCCCAGGGATGGTGACAGTGCACTGTTCCTGTTTAGGAGGGGGTAAAGCTCGTTTAGCCTGGCGCTGGCCCTTCTACGCACATCGTTGATGTGAGTGCGCCAGGTGAGGTATCTCAGTGAGGTACTCCAAGGAATGTCGGATCCGTGCAGCCTCAGCAACTGGGCCGGTTGGCGGCCGTTGCGTGGGCCGTACTTCCTCGTGAAAACGATGGCCTGGGTTTTGGTGGGATTGACGTCAATGCGCCACCTCCTAGCCCAGGCCTCCGTCTTCTGGAGGACTCCTTGTAGTCGGGCGGTGGCAACGGTCTTACTCCTGCTACGGGTGATGAAGGCCGTGTCGTCCGCATACGTGGCTGTCTGTACATGGTCTGCCGTTGGTACGTCAGCCGTGTACAGAGTGTACAGGATGGGGCCTAGGACGGACCCCTGGGGGACTCCTGCAAGGATGTTTCTGTTGCCTGACTTGACTCCGTCCACCTTCACATGGAAGGTGCGGCCAAGCAGGTAGGACCTGATAAGCTTTACCAGTGGCCCCGAGAAGCCCTGCTGGTAAAGCTTCAGTAACAACCCAGAATGCCAGACTGAGTCAAAGGCACGCGCTACGTCCAAGGACACCATAGCGCAGTACTCTTTGTGGGCGAAGGCATGGGTTGCTGTTTACACAATGCGGAGCACCTGTTGGGTGGTCGAGTGTCCATTGCGGAAACCGAACTGGTGGTTGGGCTGGAGACTGCTATCTGAAATGAAGGATTGCATCCTCTTCAGGAGCAGCCTCTCAAAGACTTTGTTGATCGACGGTAGGAGACTGATGGGCCTGTAACTCTAGGGGAGACAGGGATTCTTCCCGCTCTTGTGGATAGCTACTATTTCAGCATGTTTCCACCGTTGCGGGAAGACCCCTGTCCGCAAGATGCGGTTGAAGATGTCTGCCAGAAACCCGTGGGCTTCTGGTGGCAGATTCCTCAGACATCTGTTCCCGATCCTGTCGTGGCCAGGAGTCTTGTTTGGCCGGAGCCTTGCAATACAGCTGGCCACTTCCTCAGGGGAGACGGGATCTATCTCCTCGTCTCCGTCGTTAGCTTGAAGGAAAACGCGCAGACGGTCTTCGGTGTCTCTCAGGACCTGATCGTCTGCATGCGTTTCGGAGGGACGGAAGTTGCGCTCGAATCCATCGGCCAGGGCATTTGCTTTGCCTTCTGGTCGATAGATGGGACCGTTTGTTCCTCCCAGGGGGGGGGATTCTCCGCTTTCGCCTTGTGAAGCTGCGTGTCTGGGCCCACAAGGTCCCGTCGTCTGGGGTAAGCGCCGAGACTCGGGCGTCACATAGTCGGTTCCTGTGGTGGGTCAGATACGCTTTCAGTTGCTTCTGAAGGCGGTTTAGAAGTCTTCTGGAGTCGGGGCTGTGGGTCAGCTTCCACTCCCTTGCAACCCTGTTCTTATGCCTGATGGCAAGAAGGTGGGGCGGCAGGTGAAGTGTTGGGAGTCTCCTTGAGTAAAGCGGGGTGGAGACTGATATAGCCTCCTCCACCATTTCCTGAAAGGCCCTGATCGCCGCGTTCATGTCCTCTACTCGCTGGTCAGCCAGTGAGGAGGACAGCGACTGCTTAAAGCATCTCCAATTGGTTTTACGAAGGTCATGGGATTCTGGGCGCGAGTCATGCCATTCACCTGCGTCCACTTCCAATGTCACGGGACAGTGGTCAGAGGACAGCTGGCTTACGGCTCGACCAGTGACAAGGCCTGTCAGTCCCCTGGTCACTACTATGTCTAGGACGTCCGGGTGTGCTCTACCTCTACCTGCAGGGTAGTGTGTCAGCTCATCCGGACCCCAGACAGACATGTCCAGCATATTGGCGAGCCTCCGTAGCTTGATGCCTGCCATATTTCGGATCCTGCTGTTCCAGTCGGGGTGCTTCGCGTTGAAGTCGCCTCCGAACAGAACCTTGCCCCTAATTGAGGCAAGTGCAGTGAAGTCCGTTTCCAGGGTGTTCCTGTTGTCCGCAGCCGCAAGCCTGCATGGGGGTCGGTAAACTGCCACCACTGTGAGTCTCCCCCAGCGGTGGAGACCTCCACCCCAACAGCCTCGATAGTCTGCAGACCAGGTACCCTAGCTTGGCAGTGGGGGATTCCACGCCTGATATATATCGCTACGCCTCCCCCTGCGGTTAGGCGGTCGCGACGATAGCAGGAGTAATTTGCCACTGATACTCGAAGTCCCGGCTTGAGGTGCGTCTCGCTAACTAGACACACATCAATCTCCTGCTCTTGCAGGAAGTGCCTGAACTCCAACATCTGTCCAACAATGCTGTTTGCTTTCCACACGCAGAATTTCAGGCTTCTAATGTTAGGCCGTCTATCCAAGGTGGTTCGGGCAAGAGCATGTGGTGGTGGTGGCCTGGGCCGTCCTCACTGAAGCTTGGACGCTGCTTGTAAGCTGGTCCATCTTCAGGACGAGGGCTTGCACCGTCATCGTCAACGTCTGCAGCATTACGCAGAGCGCTTCCATGCTGCAGACGGAGACGATGTGGTATTTGTCTGGGGCGGGGGGGGGAGTTTCGGGATTCTGCTCTGCCACCTCCGTAGGAACCGAGGTGTCAGCAGGGGCCTGGCTGCCCGTTGCAGCTTGGGCGAAGGTTTGATTCTCAATGCGGCGGTTGGCCGCATTGGAGAACGTTTTCTTCGCCGGCTGCTTGGGCTGCTTCTTCTGAGCAGGGTTTCCTCCTTTTTTGGGGGGATTCCTCTGCTGGGGGGCTTCTGCTGGGTGGGTTTGGGGGGCTGGGGCTTCTGCTGGGCGGGTTTGGGGGGCTTCTGCTGGGTGGGTTTGTGGGGCTTCTGCTGCGGGGGCTTTTCCTGCTGCGGGGTCTTCTCCTGGACAGGAGTAGTACCCTGGGCAGCAGGAGGCCCCTGAGCTTCAGCTCCGGTCTGGGGCTGGACTTTCTGCTGGCGTCCTTTGCCCGGTTTCCCTCTTGGGACTGGACGCCACGCATACGGTCACGGGCCCTCTTGAACGATGGACAGCCCTTGTAGCTCGCTACATGGGCGCCACCGCAGTTGCTGCATTTAGCAGTGGATCTGTCCTTCTGGACCGAGCAGGTTTTCGAGTCGTGTGCTCCTGCACACTTCACACAAACCGGGCTCCGGCTCATCTTGCAGTTTCGTGCAACATGGCCGTAGGCTTGGCAGTTGAAACACTGCTGTGGTCCAGGGGACGAGCGGAGGGTTTCTGCTTTCACCATGAGGTGGCAGATGCTTTCAACCCGGAAAAGCTCTCTGTTCTGTGGTGTGTCAGGGACAACCACGAGAAACAGAGGCATCTCCGTGTTGGTGCCGGGGCGTTTTAGCTGGGCTACAGACTTCACGTTGTAGCCCATGGCTAAAAGTTCCTCTTTGAGGTCCTTCACTGGGAAGGTCCTCGGGAGTCCACGTATCACCACCTTCACAGTTTTCACCATTCCGGTGGGAAACGTGTAATACGGGGTGTTTCGCCATCTAGCGTCTTTCTGACGCTGGTGAAATCCTCCACCGTGGTGAAGGTGAATTTGATCTGATCACCCCCGGCCGTCTTGGCCAGGAACGGGTCCTTCACAACGGATTTCACCCAGTCGTGGAGCTTCGTATAGCTCTCGCTAAACTCCACGACGTTGGGCCGGAGGTTGGCTCTCACGGGCTTCGGAGCCGACGGAGCTGACGCTTGGTCAGCGTCCATCCTCTACGGGGCCAGCGAGAGCTGGGGGGAGGGGTTATCCTGGCTCTGGGAGCCGGCTCGGGGACAGTCCACTGCTCTACCGGGGCAGAGGCTTGCGGCCGGTTGCACGAGTGCTCCTCGGCCTCAGCCTCCTGCGATAGGCAAGCGAACCTGTTGTCCAGGACCAGCTGCTCGGGAGCCATGGAGGGAGGGGTCCTGTAAGTGCGCCTGGCAGGTACGTAGTCTCCAGCGTCGATGCCGTGGCTCGTGCTGGTGACTGGCGTATCTTCCCGGCGCCGGGAGGCGGCGGTGGAGAGGGGAGGATTTCCATAGGCAGCCTGTTTGCCCTTGCGGGAAGAAAGACGCGCTACCGGAATACTACTGACCCTGTGGCTGCCTCGGGGGTCCGCTTTAGGCTGCTTCACCTTACCAGCCTGGAGGGGAGAGCGGACCCTCTTGGTACCACGGTCGTCGGGGGTTTCCTCGGGAGCCTCAGGTTGAAGTTCATCAACCTTGTCCACCAGCGCGTCCATGGCCCTCGCGTCGGGTGAGGGTATACCTAGGGACACGAGGAGGGGGAGAGTCTCGGGGCGGTTTATGTCAGGTCGGGTGTTCGTGTTTGAGTCCGTCATTGTCGATCTAAGGGGGTGCCGCTTAGGGTGATTCGTTGTCACCGTTAGGTTGCCCTCACCCAGAAGCGGCCCTAATCTCACGTACGCTGGTCACTGCACAAGTGCAGGCCCTGGAACGGTAATCTCTACTCCTAGGAGGACAGGGGAGGATGCCCCTCTAAACACTGGATTGCACTGCGCGGGCCTAGTCTGACAACTTTGCTTTTTTGAAAGCATCCACGCAGTACAACGGGCGAAGATCGTCTGGTCATTGTCTGGGTAGTCGGTACCTTGGTGAAGCTCGGAAGCCTCACACTGTGTGGCGAAGACTGCGGTCGGGCGGTCTGCGCAGCGCCTATATCCACGGCGCTCGTGGTCCCGCCTGGTGGCGCGTGGGCGTATCGTCGGGCGAGAGTGGGCGGCGCCTTCTTCCCATGGTGCGCGCGCAACTGCAGCTGCTCCACGATGCGGCTGCTCACGCTGGCGACGACTCGACGAGTGTTTAGGATATGGTATCATGCAACAACTTCCAGCTGGTCCACACACCGTCGCTGCCGTTGAGATTGTCAGCTGGTGTCGCTCGCCGTCGCTGTCGTTGAGATGGTCCTGGAACATGCCAAATAGTTTTATTAGTAACTGCTGTGTGCAACAGGTGGCGGAGCCAGTCCTAGCAGCAGCACAGAGGCAGCACACGACGGTGGGAGGCTGGGCGCTACGCATCGCGTCCAGTCCCGGCCGACAGCGGCGACCAGCTGACGACCGTGCTCCACGCTCTTACAAGAGCTCTGGCTACAATGTCGGAGCTGGTGGCCAAACTCCAACCACGGCAGTAAACCGTTTGTGACCAAGGGTCCCACGCCTCGCCAGACCACTCCATACCCGACCAGTCACGTCTTCAACCACGCCATAATATAAAACCGGCGCATTTGCAGAAGCAGGGTAGAGGGGTGACAGAAGCTGCCCAAAGTGCCCAGTGCCCAAAGTTACCCATGGCGTCACGAAGTTCAATTGTTTGTTTGTTTGTTTGTTTGCTGGCTTTAGTTGTCGTCGGGCACCGACGGCGGGCGGACTTCTCTGAGCGGTCTCTCCTGTTAGGGGAGCGCTCGGGGCTTGGTGGCCACTGCTGGTCATAGGTGACGTGGAGACACCACTGTTACCAACTGCCCTCCTAGAATTAGGGATATACTGCTCCACGGCCCATTCCCACTCGGAGTGGAACCCCTTTGCGGTGTTAACAAAGAAATAGAACAGCACCCTCAATAGTCGGATAAAATGGCGGCAAGTTCGTCTTGCATCAGGACATCAGTCGACACCCCAGCTTCCCCTAGTGAGTCCGAAATGGATGACGAAACCAATGAGAGTGATAGTTTCGACGAGTAGAGTGACGACACACTCACAGGAGAAGTGCCCGTAAAGAGAATGTGCACTAAGGGCTCATCATGTGGACAATCACTCGGACCATCTGAGGACTGGGCCGAACAAAAAAGGAAAAGACCTAAATAAAGGAAAGAGATAACAGAAAAACAATTGAGACACACTGCATACATCTTGACAACCAACCAGTACGAGGGACTTGCAGACAGACAGACAGGAAAATGTGGGGACGGAGCTGACAGCATGGAAGTATCCGAGGAACATGCAGAAGCAAAACGCACACCGCCCAGAGCGAGAATTCCTCCAATAATGATCTCAAACCCAACTAACAATGCTGCAGTGAACAAGACCCTACAAAGCAAGATGAAGGGTAAACTGATCGCCCGTGGAAATGACGGCTACTACGTTGAGAGCCCAAGCGAATACGATTTGATCAGATCATTCTTCTTCAAAAATGAGATTCCACGCTTCACCCACCAACTCCTGAGTGCCAGACTGCTACAAGTAGTGATAAAAGGGCTCCCTCGAGAAGCGGCTGTGGAGGACATTAGAGATGATCTCATCAGCCGTGGCTACAACATCAAAACTGTTCATCAGTGCAAAAAAAGGACCAAGGAAACTCTGGAACTTATCTTATTATCAATCTTTTCAGTGACGTTGGAACCAAGCTCCAAGTCAGACGAAATTTATAACGAAAAATCCCTCTTGTACACCAAGATCCAAGTAGAGAGGTACAAACATGGGAACGGCCGACCACAATGCGTCAGGTGCCAAAGAATAGGACAGACCTGCAATTACAGATGTGTAAAATGTGCAGGACCACACAACACCAAAGATGGCATTATCCCAAGGGATCAATCGGCAAAGTGTGCAAACTGCAATGGGAACCACTCAGCATCATACCGCGGTTGCCAAACATACCAAAAAGCACTGCGACCACCCAGGCCACCGAAAAAAGTAGGAATCGAGGAAAACAACAGAAGGAAGGAAAAAACATCAGAACAACCAAAAGGAAGAACGAAATCCTCACAAACCAAAACAGAAACATAACAAGGAGGACGAACCAACAGAGAAACAACAGATAAACCCACAGGATGAACTACAGAAGGATAAGAAAAGAACGTATGCTCACACAACTTCTGGAATCCACAATAGCAACCCGGAACCAAACTACAAAAAGAAAAAATGTAGGCACACAGAAAAAGCAGATGATATCAAAGAGAGTCTCAACGGGAAATCATTCATCAAAAAAATGATGAAAACTATGAAAATGATAAACGAAGCATAGGATGACATAAAAAAACTGTTCACCTTAATGAAAGTTGTGATGTCGCTCTTGAATGAATGGCGGGCTACAGGTACGCCAAACTGACTGCAAGTTAGCCATCTGGAACGCGAACAATGTCGGGAATAAGAAGTTAGAGTTACAAGATTTCATGCGGCGCAATGAGCTAGACATATTCCTCCTCACTGGAACATGCCTAATGCTAACATTAAATTCAACAGCTCTGGATACCAGGCATACCGAAAAGACAGGATCGGGCTAAAGGGAGGTGGGATGGCTATCTTAATCAGGAAAAAGATATCCCACCAACACATACAGACACACCAACTTTTATGCGTGGAGGCCACGGCAGTACGGATACACACCGTCGGGGGCCACATCGTACTCATTTCGGTGTACCTCTCACCGAACAGGGTGCTGCACGAATTCGACCTGGACTCCCTGATGGCGACGGGAAGAAAGGAAGGAACTCCAAGCATCAATCATGGAATTCTAGAACCAGCAATGCGAGGACGGAGCGGCTCCTGGAAATAACAGGAAGACGGAACATATATGTGCTGGGACCAAAGGAACCAACTCATATCCCTCATGACAGACGGCGACGAGGAGACGTCCTTGATGTGTCCGTCGTCAAGGACATCGACCGCAGAGTTCAACTACAAACAATCAACGTTCTGTCCTCGGACCACCAACCAGTCCTTCTATCAATTAGAAATTGGGTCTTGCCTCACACCATAGCAAAGAAAACCAAGTAAACCGACTGGGACCAATTTAATAGGATTAATAGCAATAAGATTAAAGCCAACTACAATGTCACATCCAAAGTTAGGATCGATCAGGCAATCGAACATTTGGACAGAGTGGTGAAGCATGCGGACAAGCGCTTCTCTGTAACAATATCCCACAGGTTACCAACAACCACAGAGTTGCCACCTGATATTGAAAACCTACGGTACCTCAAAAATACATCTAGGAACCGATGACAGCGTTTCCGTGACCCTCGAGACAAGCAGAGGTACAGGCAACTAACCAATGAGTTGAGAGGGCGCCTGCAAGAACTTAAAACTCATCAGTGGGAAACGAAAATGGCACAGCTCACACTCCAAAACAAAGAAGCCTGGCAACTGGTGCGGGCCCTTAAACAGCCAAGAGAATCTAACATAGTGATCAACGGACCAGCTGGGCCATGTTTTGTACCGATGGTGAAGGGAGAAGACCTGGCGGAGCACTTCGCGGCACAATAAATCGAGGTGAACTACAATCTTACTGATGCTGAAAAACAGGCGGCTGACAATATCAGAGCAACAGCCCAAGACATAATGGAGGCACCACCAGAGGACGAACCTGAACTCGCCACAACAAGAGAAGTCCGCGGAGTAATAAAGAAACTACACAAAAATAAGTCACCGGGGGCAGACCGAATCACCAATATGCATTTAAAAAACCTGCCGACCAAGGCCATAGTCCTCTTAACCTAAATATTCCAGACTATACAAATCGTCATTCGCCTCTTCATTCTGTATGGATGCTAAATCTAGGGAACGGCGGCGAACTATAACATCCAACACCTGCAACAACTTCAGAACTGGTGCCTCAGGACCATCCTTAGAGCTCCCAGGTTTACCTCAACAGCCCACATTCACAATGAGACAGATACAGAAAATATAAGGACAGAAATATTCCACCAGACAGAGAATTTCTACTGTCGAATTGAAAACCGCAAAGACATAGACGAGAGGCTCCATACCGTTGGCACCACAATGTCAAGGCACTGTCACTCACACAGAGTACCATTAAGTATTATATACTAGCCTGAATAACACTGGTATGATACATAAGAAAATTCATATAAGATCGTCCTAGACGACCTTAGCCATGTTTTCTCTCAAAGCGCAAATAAAAAGAGCCCCCAAACCTTAGCAGTAGAGCTACCAAGGTAGCGGGATATGTACAAACAGAGCCCTTGTGGCCGAGACACGCATGCACACACACACACACAAAACGTCGAATTAAGCAGTGGCTCCATCATCGCAGAAACACAATCTTCTGGGATGACTTCTGTCCCAGCGTATGAGGAAGTTCCTGCAAAATTAATTGCATCTCCTTCCAGTTCATTTATGGTTGTCTTCGCTGATGATATGGCTTTGTTGGATGTGTCTCTTCTGGGTTGGTGGCTTATCTTGCTATGAACTGAGGCAGTAGCAGGTTTTGTTGCTGCAGTAGCTGCATCATGGTATTTAGTTGGCATCTACTGTCACTGTCCGCTGTAGCACCTAGGTGATGCTGCTGCCAGAGAGTGTGCTGTCGTCGCGACGACGTTGTTTTGTGTCGATGTGTGGCTTATGGTGACTGGGCGTCGGCTTGTCGACGCGCAAGTGTCTCTTCACTGGGCACCCTGTAGCAGGCGTGGTGGTTTTCGCTACAGTTGCAGCATGTAGGTGTTCCATCCCTTGGTATGTTGCAGTCCACAACATTGTGAGTGCCAGCGCATCTCACGCATCGCTCCTGTCCCGTGCTGTAGCGAACCAGGTGTTCGTGGCCCTGACAGCGAAAGCACTGAGCCAGGGCGAGCGGTGGTCTCTACTTCATTTCTAGTCGGACCTTGTGTCCAAGGAGAGTCGTCGTCCCCTTCAACCGCGGTACACGCTCCGCAGGCTGAAACGAGTACAACGGCAGACGCTCTTCAGTGTCCGGGTGGCGCATCTGATGCAGGTCCGAAGTGACGATGCCCTCGCTGTTGAGCTCGGCGGCCATCGTCTCCTCAGGTACATCAGCACGAAACCCATGGACCAACAGTCTCGTTGGACGCCGAGGGTAATGTGGGGTGTTGCGGACGCCACACCCTTCCAGGAATTCCGTCAGACGACGTAGATGTGTTGGGTGCTGCCGTAGGAGACGCAGCCCTTCCTTAACTGGGCAGCAGAGACGGTGGTTGTCTGTCTCCCTGGAGAAGGCGATGGCCAGTTCAGCGTAGTTGCCTTCATAGAATATGTTGAGTGGAAGGATGGGTCCTTTTTCATCCTGCAGGACCTCGATAGTTGCTTGTGCTTCAGGATGGTTGTCCACCGCCATCGCGTCGGGTGTCGTACTGATCTGCGGTGAGCGTGGTTTGACAAATTGAGGCTTGGGCGTGCTCGGTGGCGTCGACTTATTTGGAGCAGGTTTCTTTGTGTGTGTGTGTGGGGGGGGGGGTGTTACCAACCGGGTCGAAGTCGAAGATTCTGAACCCCTTCCTCAGGAGTTCGGTATATCTCTCGAAGACGTAGTGGACTGAGTGCATGGTCCGGAAAACCAGCGCTTCCGGCGTCACGGTTACCCCAGGCGGGAGAATCTTCTCGGCGTAGTGACTGTATTCAGGTACTGTAATAACTTTCTCAAAAGTTGAGAGGTCGTCTGTGGGAATGACCCAGATGAATTTGTAATTTTCTAGGTAGACAGCGATGGAGAGTGCGAATGTTGCCATTAGCCAGTCGGCGTCTCCATACCTCGATAGGAATGTGTTCTGGAGAGACGTTCTCTCGCGGTCCGTCTTGGTAGCTCCCATGGAAAGATGTGAAGCTTCCACGATTACAGCGAAATTCTGTGGAAATTGAGAGATTCGGCGCTTAGGCGTTGCGAGTCACTAGGAAGTCAGGACGTCGAATTGATGTGGCTCCATGATGTTACAACGAGACGGGACCCCTGGGCTCCATCATGTTGCGACGAGATGATTACAGCGATGTTCTGCGGAAATGGAGAGGATCCGCGCTTAGGCGTTGCGAGTCACTAGGAAGTCAAGACGTCGAATTGATGTGGCTCCATGATGTTAGGACGATACGGGACCCCTGGGCTCCATCATGTCATCATAATCATCTTAGTCATTTGTCAGCCAGGCACAGTCTTCCGTCTTCCGGCCTTCAGCCTCGGTTTTATGTATTGTATTCGGTAACCAGAATCCGCCAGGAAGCACGCCACCCAAGCCGACCGAAAAGCCACCACCAAGGCCGACAGGAGCAAGAGGGAGATGGGTGATGCGCATAGTCAGTTGATTGTTGTTTGTGATTAGTCAGCATTGTTCTTTCTTGTTTAGTTTAATATGTTTTATTTTGGTTTTTGATTTGCTGTTATTTGTGAGTCAAGATTGTGTGTTGTGCGGCAGAATTTCTTTATGCTGCCTTTGTATGTGGGGTAGGATGTTCGCGTGTATGTATGTTACTGGTTGTTTATGCTTTGTGTATTGTGCTTGGTGATATTGTTTTCATTCACCAGTTTCTTTGTTGTGGTGAATGGGCGTCTTGTACTATGCGTCACGTAGTGTTCTAAGTGTGAAGTTGTAGTTATAAGGTGTGTTGTCTAGTGCGTTAAGTTTTTCGGTCAGTTGTTGGAAGTATGGTCTGTTAAGTGCCGTTTGAAAGTACTTCCTGTACTCAGACAGTGGCTGAACTTGTGTTTGTGTATGTAGTGCCTCAATCCGAGTCCGCCCGTCAGCTCGCAGTGCTAGACGTAGTGCCCACCGTTCCACTCGCAAACTCGCTGCAGTTGGAGTACACCGGTGCGGGAGGCTTTGTGTATGAAGATATGTGCATAAGTCATGTACGGTTGTATTAGAGTTTTGGAGAGTGTCAACATTGTTTTTGTTGTACAGCCATGGTTGCTGCCCTTAAGGAGTCTAATGGTTTTGATTCTGTTTCTACTTTGAGTTGCTATATTTTGATAAAGGCTTTGAAAGTTTATTTGGGGGTCTAATTTCACGCCTAGATATTTTGCACGCCTAACGTAGCCCACATCCACTTCATTTATACGCAGGCCCGGTAGTTTGTTCCAGTATATGCGTTGTCCTCTGCCTCTGAAAATTATTATCTGAGTTTTTGCGACATTTATAGTAATTCTCCATTTGTTGCAGAATTTGGTGAATGCGTTTAGTTGATTTTGTAGTTGTGCCTAGTGTTGTAAAAAAAAACGGTTTTTTTCTGACTTAAAAAAAAAACATGAAAAAAACACGTTTTTTTCTGGGACATGTTATTTTTCATAAGTACTAAATCTCACATTTGTAAGGCATTTATCGTTTAATATGACTGTTTTGGAGTTTATACTAAGTACTTATCTTAATTTTTAAATCTACTATATTTTTCTGGTTCAGTAGAAAAGAAAATTACTAAAATATTGGCAACATTGATTGAAGTTTTCTTTTACGAACGGGGACTTCCCGAAGAGGCTGGGTTGCGCGAGAAGGAATCCCTGTTCCCCGTTGTTTGGATTGATACTCGCTATTTGAACTAATGCTGCCAACCCTGCGAATTTATCTGTAGACATACGGATCTTTTCAAAAAATTAGGAATTTTAAATTTATTTGCGGTTTTTTGCCTCTTTTTATTATTTAATAGCTGACACTGGCAAAAATTAAGGGGATGTAAAGGGAAAGAGGGGTTGCTTTTTTGGAAACCATATTTAGGCAGTATTTTTCTGTATATTTCATAGTATACATGTGCAAATTTCCATCAAAATCGGATGAAAGATGTGGGTTTGTCTAAATTAGGGAGACGTAAAGGAGATGAGGGGATGAAACTATATGTAGGCAGTACTTTTCAATTCATTTTATAGTACTAGTGTGCAAATTTTGGTCTAAATATGATTAAATCTCGGTATGTTTAAATTAAGGGTTGTAAAGTGCCGGAGGGTGTTGTTTTTCTGAATTTTTATTTCTTTGGAACCTTCTCTGATTCGCATTCGACAACTCACAAAGGTTTCACAGTAATCGGATAAAACTTGTGGGTTTCAATAAAAATCATTGGAAATTCAGAGGGGAGGTGGTAAAATGGGAGATGGATGGACTTCGGCAAAGACATTATTTTTCTGTTTGTTTTAAAGTACACGTAAGCAAAGTTCCTTCAAAATCGGATTACAATTCTAGCTTTATATAAGAGACATTCGCAAAAATTTAAGGGATGTAAAAGGGAAGAGGGGTTGAATTTTTGAAACCATAGGTATACAGTATTTTTCTGTTTGTTTTGAAGTATGTCTGTGCCAATTTCCATCAAAATTGGATAAAATCTGTGTGTTTTTTAAATTATGGGGTGCTAGGGGAAAGAGGGGGTGGTTTTGGGGTAGAACGGGTGAGAGGGGTTGGGTTTATGTGAAACTAATGTCTACAGTATTTTTCTATTTTTTTAATGGTATATACATTTAAAGTTCCTTCGAAATCTGATAAAAACTGTGGGTTTGTGTAAAAGTTAAGGGGTGGAAGGGGGAAAGGGGATGCGTTTTTGGAAACCAAATGTAGACAGTATTTTTCAGTTTATTTTAAAGTATATGTGTGCAAAGTTCCTTAAAAATTGGGGAAAAAACTGGCTTTATATAAGGTATATTGGCAAAAATTAAGGGGGTTAAAAGGGGAAAAGGGGTTGCATTTTTGGATACCATATGTTGTAAATTTTGGTGGAAATCTGATCAATTCTATGGGTTTGTTTAAATTAAGGGGTGGAGGTATTTTTTTAAAAAAAAAAATTCTGGAACCATCCCAGATGTGCTCTCTACAACTCAACAGAGTTTCATCATAATCGGATAAAAATTTGGGGTTTTTGATAAATATCATTGGAATTAAGAGGGAAGGGGGTAAATGGGAAGAGGGGTGAGATTAGGCTAACCAAATTTACATAGTATTTTTCTGCTTGTTTTAAAGTATACGTATGTTAAAGTTCCTTCAAAATCGGGTAAAAACTGTACCTTTATATATGATGCAGTGGTAAAAAATTAAGAGGATGTAAAGGGGACGAAGCGGTTGCCTTTTTGGAATCCATATGTAGACAGTGTTTTTCTGTTTGTTTTAAAGTATATGTGTGCAAATTTCCATAAAAATAGGATAAAATCTGTGTATTTGTTTAAATTAGGGGGATGTGAAGGGGTATGAGGTATGGCGTTTTTGGAAACCGTACATAGGCAATATTTTTCAATTTGTTTTAAATTATATGTGTGCAAATTTCCATTAAAATTGGATAAAATATGTAGGTTTTTCTTAATTTATGGGGAGTAGGAGGGAAGAAGGGATGGTTTTGGGGTAGAACGGGTGAGAGGGATTGGGTTTTTATGAAACTAATGTCTACAGTATTTTTCTATTTTTTTAATAGTATGCGTGTGCAATATTCATTCGAAATCTGATAAAAAGTGTGGGTTTGTGTAAAAATTAAGGGGTGGGAAGGGGGAAAGGGGGTGTGTTTTTGAATTCCAAATGTAGACAGTGTTTTTCTGTTTATTTTAAAGTATATGTGTGCATATTTCCGTACAAATCGGATTAAAGATATAGGTTTTTTACGTTATGGGGAAGAGAAGGTGGTATTTCGAAATTTTATATCTTAGGAACCATCTCGGACGCGCACTCGACACTCACCAAAGTTTCACAATAATCGGACGAATGGCTTAGGAGCGAATAGAGGACAAACAGACAGACAGACAGACATTGATTTGTATATAATATATTGTGCTTTCATTATATTCGTATACTTGTTAAATTCTCAGTTAGTGATACTGAGTCATTAAATTGTCAGTAATTATGAATCGTTTCCTTGCAACCGTTGGCGTAAACCAAAGATTGAAAAAGAAGTAAAGTTCTTATTTTGGATAATAGATTTAAATTCAAACTTAAAAGACCGTAACACAGAACTACTATCGGTGCATTCTTTATGCACAGTGTGTGCTTACTCAAAATTTAAAATTGCAATCTCAAAATCTTTTGATTACAATACACTATAAACCAGTAAAAGAAAATGTAACCATTTCTGAAGTTATGAATCTAGAACAGACAGAAGAAGAAAAATAAAATTCCGACACAAAACGAAATAGTGTTGGTACTAGTGAATGTGGTACTGATATAGAGGATGAATAAAATTATGATACCTATATAGATACATTTATGAATCATTATGTAAGACATTATATGATTCATTAAGATTTAAAACACACATGTAAAATGTAAGTTCCGTAAATAAAACTATAATTTATCAATATATACTGTTTTCTGACACAAAAAAAAAAACAAATTTAGAAAAAAAAACAAGGGTGCTAAGTTTTCTTTCATGTTTTTTTTCACAAAGCTGAAAAAAAAAACTTTTTTTTTCAATTTGCAACACTAGTTGTGCCACGGCTTTTTTTGGTCGCAGCCTTGTAGTTCAGAAAACCGTGTCATCTGCTAATAGTGCTGTTCCTGTCCACGGGTCGTCTGTGGTTTGTAGTGTTTTCCGTATATACTTTATGTACAGCAGTGGTGAGAGTGGGGATCCCTGTGGTACGTCTGCATGCAGATAGAATGGGTCCAGCAGGATGTCTCCCAACCTACAATGCCCCGATCTTCCCGAGATTATGTTGCATAGCCAGTGGGTTGTCAGGGAGGTAAGTTCGATCAGTACTCTCCGAAGTCCATCGTGACAAACGGTATCGAAGGCTTTCTGAACATCCATAAATGCTGCGACGGTTGTTTTCCTTCCTGCACGTCCTTCCTCTACCGCTGTCACGACGCGAAGGAGTTGATCGTTGATTGTTACTCCGGGGCAGAATCCGGCCTGAATGTTACCCAGTTTGTTATCAATTGCGAGGTGGTTATGGGTTCTCTTCACAATGATTCTTTCTATGAGTTATAGGAAGACGCTGAGAAGGATTATTGGTCGATAATTCTCGGGCTGGATAGCGTTTTTCCCAGGTTTGGGAAAGAGAAGTACGTGGGAGTGCTTCCACGTTGTGGGTATGTACCCTGTGGGGTAGCTTGCAATGTATAGCACTGCTAGGTGGTAGTGGAAGGTATGCGGTAGTTGTTTCAGGACTGTATTTGGAATTCCGTCTGGTCCTGGGGCTGTATTTTTTAAGAATTTGATGTTAGCTTTAATTTCAGTTGTAGTGATGGCATAGGTGAGTAGGAAGCGTTGTTCTCGAATTTCCGGTAAATGCTGATGCAGTAAATTTTGTGCTGGTTAAAGAATTGTTTAGTTTGATTTAGAAAAAGGTTATCGAAGGTTGGCGAGTTTTGAACTTAATGGATTTGCCTTAGGTATTCACTGAAGATATTTGCTTTTTCTAAGTTGTTGCTTGGCATCCTGTCGTTGATCAGTAGTGGATAGCTAGGACTTGGTCGCTTGTTATCTAGTCTTGCGATGCACTTCCAAAACTCATGTGGGTTTCGTATTCTCTTTCCGTCGATTCTGTCACAGTAAGTACGCCACTTGTCTTCACGATGGAGTATGATGACTTCGGCGACTTCCTGTTTGAGTCTTGCATAGTTCTCCCTATCCTGGTACTGTCCACTGCACATATATCTGCGGTGCACCCTACGCTTTTCTTTAATGATAGCTATAATTTGTGTGGGCAGTCTTCTGTCTCATGAGCCGCTGGATTCTGTTTTCGGGAGTGCCGTATTCATTGCGCCCGTCACAACCGCCACTAATCGCGTAGCATACTCATCAATGTTTCCCGGGGTGTCAACGTTGATTGTCATCCAGTCTGCGAGTCGTTGTTGAACTTCGTGTCTGAAGAGTTACCAGTTCGCTGAGTCGTATTTAAAGTGCTGGGGGCGATTTGGTGGTACATTCACCTCAGCCGTCAGCTCGACTAGTACCGGTACGTGATCGGATATTACAACCGATCTGGTCGCCATTGTTGTGATCAGTCGGCTGACCGCATGGCTTGCGAAGATCTTGTCAGGTGAGGTGGTTGACAGCCTGCCCCTGCGTCGGATTAGTCTCGTAGGCCCCGGGGTGGGAATGAGCTCCAAACGGCGGATTTCTCTTAGCAGTGTGTTTCCATAGTTATTGGTGTGGTTGTCCCTCCAGATACGGTAGTGTGGGTTCACATCCTACAAGATTAGTTGGTCGGAACAGGTATTTTCAAGATGTTTAAACAGCTTGTCTGGGGCTTGCCCACTCGGAACACAGTACGCGCTCACCACCGTGACTTGTCTGGGGGGAGTGAGATCCTGATGGCAATCGCTTTGTTCTGGTCTATGGCTGGGTCATCTATCGGCACTGCGGTGATTTCCGTTTTATATGTTAATATGATTCCTCCTTTCCTAGCATGTATCAAGAGATCGAAGAATACTCTATAAACTATATAAGAATCAAGTGACTATAATAAAAGTAGAGAATCACGAGAGACATGCATCAGTTAAAAAGGGTGTGAGACAAGGTTGTAGTCTATCCCCGTTAATATTCAACTTGTATGTAGAAGAAGCAATGAAGAAAGTCAAAGAAAAATTTCCATGTGGCACAAGTTTTCAGGGAGAAAAAATCAGTATGCTACGATTTGCTGATGACATTGTCTTGTTAGCAGAGAGTGCTGAGGATATTGAGAAGTTACTGAATGGTATGAACAAAATACTGAACGAAGATTTCGGACTGAATATAAATCAAAGCAAAACGAAAGTGATGAAATGTAGCAGAAATGATACCAACACTAGTAGATTAAATATCGGATGCAATAGGAGAAGTAAGTGAATTCTGTTACTTGGGAAGCAAAATTACAACCGATGGCCGAAGCAGGAATGATGTTAAAAGCAGAATAGCGCTAGCAAAAAGAGCCTTCATGAAAAAGAGAAATCGTTTAGTTTCAAATATTGATCTAGGAATTAGAAAGAACTTTTTAAAACTCTATGTGTGGAGCACAGCACTTTACGGTAGCGAAACATGGACTTTAGGAATACCGGAAAGAAAGAAAATTGAAGCATTTGAAATGTGGTGCTACAGAAGAATGCTGAAAATTAGGTGGACAGACAAAGTAAGAAATGAACGAGTTTTGGAAAAGATTGGTGAGAAAAGAAGTTTATGGAAGAAGCTTACAGAAAGAAGAGACAGGCTGGTAGGTCATATTTTAAGACATGCTGGATTGGTTAATTTGCTTGTGGAGGGAACAGTCGAAGGTAAGAACTGTAAGACAGAGATTAGAATATATGAAACAGATAATTGAGGACGTGGGTTGTAAGGGATATGTAGAAATGAAGAGGTTAGCACAGGATAGGAAGGGATGGAGGATTGCATCAAACCAGTCGAAGACTGACGACACACCCACACAAAAAAAATCCTGTCCCTTCTTTGAATCATGTACCCAGGGATGGAATATTTGTGATGTGGTTTGAGGAAGGTTCCCACTATGGATACTATGTCTATCTTCATGTCTGCAATAATGTTTTCAGAATCCGCTCTGCTGGATTGGAGCCCATTCAAATTAATGTGTAATGCGCACAGTTCTCTCATCTAACTGCGGGACCCATGCTTGTTTTTCGCTGTAGGGGGTGGGGCGGTTGTCGGTGTGTTCAGCGGCTTACTTTCTCTCGTCGGAGCCGGCTTTTTTTGGATATTAATTGCTATTTTATTGCCAAGGTTGGTATAGCCAATGTCCCAGGCTGAGTTGTTCCTGGCAACTGTACGGATAGTTTTTCGTAGTTTTTCGGTTTCCTCCTTCCCGAACATGTTGCCCATAATGACTATTATTAGCTCGAACATTTTGTTCATCTTCTGCTGCTTTGAGCTAATGATTCTAATGTGGGTGTAGACGGCTCCGAGGGCGTTCTGAAGGCGGGTTCTCTGCGTTTTCTGCTCCCAGTCCTTTTCTTAGGTTACTGACCGTTTCGTTACTTTGCCAGCATGCTGGTTTTACCGGTGGTATTACTATGATAGGACTAATCTGTTGTTTGGTTGGCTGGGCTGCTGCTTGTATTTTTGGGTATTGTGGGCAGCAGACCTACCCGGTGTAATGGTTGTCTGCGTCGCAAGTCGTGCAGTACTTGCCAGATGGGGTTTGCTTTTTGTGTTGGCAGAGATGGCTATGGAATCTGTCTCCACATATGAAGTATTTTGGTTGGCTTTTGCATCCTGATTTGTCATGGCTATATTTCTGGTATTGTCTGCAACGATTTTGTTTTTCTTGCGCAGTGATGACTCGGTTCAATAGAGTTACCCAAAGAGAACGACTCCGTTCTTCAATGCATAGTGTATGGTCTCTTCACACTTGGTGTAGAGACGGACTTTCTTTGTGAGTGAGGTCTGTCCCATGATTTTGGATGCTTTATTTATATTACATCCACTGGCTTGAAGAACAAGCGTCAGTTCCTATTCGGTGATATTAGTGGGCACGTTCAGGACAACAAATGTCAGGTTTCTTTAGGGGGGGGGGGGAGGTTCTGGGATAGTAACCTATATGTCCTGTGTGCAGGCCGAGTGTGCCTGCCTTAAGATTGATCTTAACTATATTGAATCTCTGGAGGCGTGATAGACCTTTAAGTAGAATGTGGGTTTCCCTTTTGGTTCATTGATTTCGGTAGCTGGGTGTTCATTGGTTTTGTTATTTGCGGGAGCCTCTGGCGGATAGTTGATTTATGCTGCCAGATCTTTCATAAAATGGGAGGTTTTCGTAGGAGTCTCGTTTATTTTCATTCCCTACCATGGATGTTTCCTTAGGTGGCGTGAAAGTGACTTTTGGGTATTTCCGGTACTTAGTCAAGGTGGCTACTTTAACGAAATTTGGAATACTAGTGTCAACAGCCGGCTGTCTTAATGAGCCCTCCCAGGGGTCTGGGCCTTCCTTCGGGGAGACTCAGATGACGGGTTTGGTGCACCCGGGATTCCCGAGCCTCCCCGATGCTTTTCTTGTATCTTTATAGTATAGTTAGAGCATGGGGGGAAATTTTCTCCCTCTGGAGGAGGTGGTAGGTTGATTGAGCTGGAGGTGTCTGTAATGAACTTAATCTGAATTGTGATGACTGGCTAACTTTGAAACCGCTAGTTTTGGTCATGTACCTATTGCGTCTACCAAGAGAGGGGATATTGCTGGGCGTCGGAATTGGGTCCTCGCAGGGGGCGGTTGTAGGAGGCGGGTTTGTACCGCCTTCGCCACCCCCTGGACTTATGCCTGATGTCCACAGTCTCGTCGCCTCCAGCTTGAGGCTGGGGGTTCAGGAGGGGTCGCGCCCCCTGCTGGACGGAAGGCTTGTGTGTAGTCAAGCTGCATCTAGGCACACTACGGTGTTGGCCGCAGCTCAAGTGCAGTGAGCAACCTTGCCCTGACTGCTCCGGTGTTGGGGGTGTCCTGGTGAAAGAAGACCAAGCACCCCAGGGGCTTAGTGCACCCCTGCTATCAGCGTAGCATAGACCCTGGAGTGGTATGAAGGGGCCAGTGTCACGGTCTCGGGGGCTGTGCTTGGTTGCGGCTCGCCGCCTATGGGCTGAGCTCCGGGGGCTCAGGATTGCATTCCTGCTGGTGGGAGCATATCTCTATGTTGCCATAGTAGGTTCACTATATATGTGTGAACCGGTAGCGCATTGGCTCGCCAGGGGTGGGGCAACATACACCCTGTGAACGCGGAGGGGACCTTCGGGCCTCTTCTGCGGGATCATGCGCTGCGACGGTTTTCTGTGGATCTGGGACTGGTGTGTGGGATCCTGTTCTCGCACTGGACACAAGTGTTGGGCGGGCGCGGGAGAAAGCGTACCAGGCGTAACCCCCCGGTGTGGGACGCTGCGTTCGGGGACGATACGTTCGGCCTGCTGGCGTAGTGGATGCTGGGGGCTTTCAAGCACGGCTCCCGGTCGCTAAGGCTTCCGCCCGCCCCGCGGGGTTTGGGTAGGGCCGGGGGCTTAGTGTGGGAACCACAGAGAGGCATTTGCTATACGGCCAGGTTTTGGAAGGGTCTTCGGCCTGGTTCGTGGTGGGCGCTAGCTCCGCTCGCTACCCCTTGGGCACCCTATTAGAGGGTGGCGAAAGCGCCTTACCTCACCGTCCCCGCTATAATGGCGGGTGATTCGGAAGAGTTCCAATTCCGCGGAGGGGGCGTAGTGAAGTAGTACGATAGAATGGTGTGGTCGGGGTTGCAATTTGAGGGCTTCGGCCCAGTTGCTGCGCTAACTTCAACCCGGCCGGTGGATCAAATATCTGTACTTATGTCTTAATGAGCGCGGTGAGCAGGGGCTCACGTGGCGCCCCGGGTGACTGGTCGCCTAGAGCAAACAGCGCCCAGCTGACTGCCGCAGCAAGCGCGTGCCGGCAGCCGCATGTCGACCACTAGGCGGCAGCACCTGAACGGTCCGGGTTCGTGGGTGTCGTAGTGATGTCTGTGTGTTGTTTCAGTCAGTCTCGGGAGTGTCACATTGGCCTTTCGTTGACACCGGTAGGTATCAGGACCAAATGTGACCCTACTCAGAACGCCTGGCGGTTTCGCTCAGGAAGCGGGCCGTAAGGCGGTAAATCCCTAACTTCTCGGGGAGCTATGTCTGTCAGTAAGGGGGTTTGCCCTAACAGTCACTCACTCTCACTCTCTCGGCCTGCAACCCGGACTGTTACAGATGCCGACCTGTCGGCAGTCGATACAGCAGACGGTGACGATATCTTCATTGAGGGAAATCGCGAGCGAGACGGACATGTCTGCCGTTTAGACCTGAAGCGCTTTGCGCCTAGCCTCGACAAGGTGCAGTTCAGAAACTTGTCAGTGCCGGCATGAAATACGGCTGGTAATTCCAGACAACTACATGGACTGTAGTACTGCTCTGGCCTGCCAGGGAGTGGAAGACCCAGACGTCATGCTGATACGCGACGATGCTACGGCAAAAGGGCACAAGCGCCCGGATGCCCTAACATCCATTCCATTGGTTCTCAAGGAGGGTTTCTGCGCGAAGAAATTCTTCCGAAAGCTAAATGGAAAAAGAAAGAGGCTGCGCAGGAAGCAACAATCTGCAGCAACTGACGTCTGGCAAGTCGCTGGTACCAACGACTCCACCGTCCCAGAGGTGGAACCAACGACTGCTGGGAACACTGAAACGCAAAATCCGCCTGAATGCTCTAAAATCCCAAAGCTGCCCAAGGAATCCAGCCAAAGCCACGGGGATGCGGAGTCAGTCACTGCAAATGAGGAGACACCCGACGACCAAGCAGAGCTGGAGCCGGAGGCGACCTCACCCTCTAGCCCAGTTCAGGAGGAGGAGGAACCGGTCCCAAGCATCGAAATGGGACCTTTACTACCGATAACAGTTCCGTTCTCCGGCAACTGGGTGGGCCTGTACGTGAAGCTGCTGTTAGCAACTGAGCTTCCCGTATTCTGCTGGCTAGCGGTCGGAGTTCTCAAGATCCTCGAATCATGCCCGCCGGACCTGGAGAGTGCCTGCAAGACGGTGCGGGACATAGGCCTCTACACGAGTCCGCCGAGACAACCGCTCCCTGCGCCTGCGAATGTTGAGGCACAGCCGAGGGTGAGGGTCAAGAGGGCTACCAAGAAGAAACCCTCTCCCCCCGAGCTCCGGCAATGTTTCAATTGCCAGCTACACGGGCACGAGGCGAGGTAGTGCAAAAACCGGCGCAGATGCACCAGATGTGGGGCTGAGCATCGTGCGGCGGAATGTACCACAGCCAGGGAAGAGGCTGTCTGCTGCAACTGCGGACTAAACCATGCAGCCTGCTTCTCTGGCTGTGAAAAGAAGAAGCAGGTTAGGGCGAAGTACTGCTCCAAAGCTGCCACGGCGCCCAGGAGAGTCCAGCAGGAGAGCAGCTCCAGCAAGCCACCCCACACCGACAGACCGGCGACAACGCGCGGGCTCCATACACGGGCCGCACCGCGTCGCCAAGACCAGCCCACGACGGTACGAGGGTTCAGTCAGCAGCCAGCATGCCAACACGAAGGTCGGCCAGCGGGAACCTGCCACGCCTGCCATACCGGACCCGGTGATCAACTGACGGCGGTAGTGACGCTGCTCACGCAGCTCATCACCGTCCTCATTCCACGAGTGCCTATAAATTAGACTTCTCTACAACCTCATGACTTAACATAAAAAGCCAAGTTCAAATAATCAGACAGCAGTAGAAGGGTTAAACCCTGCCACTGCCAAAATCACCGTAGCCACAACAGATGACGCTGACGCCCTAACAGTCTGACAACAACTTTGCTTTAGGCGCCTTAGAGCGCCTGTATCACCGTCGGGAAATCCATCCTGCAAACATTCCGTTGAGGCAGTGACACACACAAACAAAAACAAACAAAAATCCTGCCGACGCGCGGGCACCAAACGATGTCGAAGAGCAGCTTCCCGAAGCAAAAATAGTGTTTCGCATATCAGAACAAAACTTGCAATCATCCATCATGATTGGAGCGCAGCTTCTGCCAACGCCGTAGGCGTTCGCTGTATTGGAGAAGGCGTACCTGTCACCCATATTGGTGACATCTGCCCCTACATTGCAGCTTGGTGATGTTGGTAATACAGTTGATTTGTTGGCTATTTCTGCTGTTCAGCAGTTTCACTTGAAGTGAAGCAATATCAGAGAGGCCATAACTATCAAAAATCGACTCACTAGGTAATGGCAGATCACGCGTGATCCAGCCATCAAGCAAAACATAAATCGGATGCGGCGCGAAATCAAGGTAGAGGTGCAGCAACACAGAAATAAAGAATGGGAAGGCCTACTCAATACCATAAATACAGAAGACAGCTCTGCTTGGAGACTAACTAGGCGAATGCTACGAGGAAGAGAGAAGCTACCGCCTCTCTTGGTAGGCCACAGAATCGTTAGCGAACCAGAAGAAAAAGCTGAGGCTATAGCAGAAGTCTTCAAAGCCAACTTCCGTCCCGTGCAGGACCATCTAGATGTGCAACACAAACAGCTGGTAGAAGAGCGAATGCACATGTTTCTAAATGCTAACATCCCTGAAGAGGATTCAGTAGATCCAATCACGGAAGATGAGGTCATGGATATGTTACAACACGCAAATCCCAAAAAAGCACCGGGACATGATGGTGTAGGGGCACCATTATTAAAACAACTAACAAGGCAAGCTATAAAATACCTAACTGCTACTTTCAATCATATTATGAAAACTGATGATTTCCCTGAGAGCTGGAAGCAAGAAGATATTGTGGCCATTCCCAAACAAGGGAAAGACAGAAGATCCCCGAAATCCTACAGGCCTATAAGCCTGTCATGTCCAAAATATTTGAAAAGCTCTATCTAAGGATGCTGCGACATCATATAGATCAAGAGCAACTGCTTCCGTAAGATAAATTTGGATTCAGAGAGCACCATTCTACAGGGCGTTTCATTTATATCGCGTCCGCGCGCACGGTAATAGTCGCCCGGCGCAGATCCGGCTCGCTTGCCACCAACTTATACGGGGCAGCGCCCGTGCTCGGGAACGTCTCTTGTGTGCGTCGATTTCTTACCTAATAGCATGTGCTGGAAATGTTGGCCATCGGCTTCAATACACGCTTGGCATCTTCTAAGGATGTTTTGACTAATTTTCTGCAGTGTTTGTGAAGAAATATTATTAATTATAGTCATTATGTTTTTCCTAAATTCCTCTTCCATACGGGGATTTAAATCATAAACAAGCTCTTTTAGGTAATCCCACAAAAAGAAATCACATGGTGTCATGTTTGGAGAACGCGGAGGCCACAATCCACTACTGATAATTTGATTCTCATTGTAAATACGCTTTAAAGCACGCATAGAATTTTCGGCTGTATGTGGAGTTGCGCTGTATTGTTGAAAATGACCGTAATTTCTTTCATCTTCTGTCAGCTGTTCAAAAAAGGTATTTAAAATATTGTCCACATAGCGAGAAGATGTAATTGTTTCAGTAAAAAACACTGGTCCAATAATTCACTTCGCACTAATTGCACACCAAACTCCAACTTTCACATCGTGTCGCGGCTGTTCGTGGATAAGATATGGTTTTCCTGTACTCTAGTACCGACTGTTTTGATTATTACGCGTCCACTTAAATATAAATACGCCTCATCGGTGAAAAATGTCAATTTCAGATCCAGCTCGCCATCGTGCACACTTTGCACAAACCAGATTGCAAACCTCATTCATGCAGTTTAATCTGCTTGTTTTAATTCGTGCACATCAGTTGTTCGATAAGGGCTAAATTAATAATATTTTTTCTCAAACACTGTAGAGAGTTAGCCAAAACATCCTTAGAAGATGTCAAGTTTGAACATTTCCAGCACGTGCTATGAGGTAAGAAATCGACGCACGCAAGAGGCGTTCCTGAGCACGGGCGAAGCCCGGTGTGATTTACTGGCAACCGAGCCGGCGCTGCGCCGGGCGATTATTGCCGCGCGCGCGGATGCGTCATGAATGAAACGCCCTGTATATCCCATCAGCTACTCAAACTTGTAGAACATGCACTAAGTATATTCGAGAAGAAAGAGTATTTCGGGGCAGTTCTCTTGGACGTCTCGAAAGCCTTCGATTCTGTATGGCACCAAGGACTGTTATATAAGCTTTTAGTACTAGGCATCTCACTGCCACAAGTGAGGATGCTGAAGAACTATCTGACCGGTCACAAATTGGAAGAAATGCATACACCCGAAAATGGTCACATGCTTGCAGTAGCACTTCTTCCTCGCCAGATTCGTCACAACTAAGTTTTCTTTTGATGGAACGTTTTTGATTTCCTTTCGCCGGCATTCACGTATTTCGAAAGAATCTCATTTTTTTAAAATAAATGAAATTAATGATTTGTAAAGATCTGCAAGGTCAATATCTACTCCTTGCAGAGCATTCGAGACTAAATGAAATTGTTTCAATATGGAGCCCCACAATTCACACATTATGGCAGTCTCTAAAGTAGATATTTGTGACAGCAGTCCAGTCGCCTCACTGCGGACCATAGGTTTTTGTGACGAATAATTTTTTATCTTTTGAAGAGCTGTTATAATCTGATTCCAGTCATTGTTAAGACTAGTGCAGGCGTCATCTCTAGCTGACCATCGAGTATTCGATACACTTTTTAGAGAAACATTCTGAGGCTCAGTCATAAATTCTTGAAACAGTTTTGATCGTTGTGTTGTTACGGTGAAGAAAATACTGTATATAAGTTTTGAAACAACCCGAAAAACTGAATAGCCTGTTGGCAACACTGAGCGGCTGACGACCCTATCAAATTTAAAGAATGCGCAGAGCATGGTACATAAATTGTATAAGGGCAAATTTCCTTAATTCTTGCCTGTAGACCCTTGTAGCATCCAGACATATTGCCAGCATTATCATAAGATTGACCTCTGCAATTATTAATGCTGATATTAAAAGTCTGAAGGACTGACTTCAACATGTCTTCTGATTTGTGACCAGTGTTACGAAGGAAACATAAAAACCGTTTAACGGGTTGTCCGTTTACTTCGACGAATCTGATAATTAAAGAAATTTGGTCCACATGAGTGATATCAGGGGTAGAGTCAACACTAAAGGAAAAATGGTTTGCTTTTTGGATGTTTTTTATAACAGAGTGGGTTACTTTATCAGCGATAATTGCAAATGACAATTAAGACACGTGACCTTTACCAGGATTACCCATTATTTGTATGTGTCTTGCCAAAAAAGGATCGAATTCAGCAATCGCTTCTAATATCATCATAAAGTTTCCTTTGTGAATTGATCCAAATTCGTCTGACCCTCCCCGGAAAGATAATCCCCGAGTAACCAGTGCTTTTACAGTCACAACAACTCTCTGTAAGACACATCTCTAATATTTTTTTTTTTTTCATTTTCCATCTGTTCAACTAATTTTGTGTCAACTCTTTTCCCGGCCATACCTCGCTGTTTTATCATTAACAAACAGTTTTTATGTGTTAAGCTATTTTCGTGTGTACTTACTCTATCATAAGCATGTTTCCAATCACTGAATCCTTCATGGGAAGATAATGGACCTTTCCCACTGTCAAATAAACGACAGGGACCACAAAAAACTGATCCAAGAGACTTCGAGTAAATCAAATAATTTCGAGACACTTTTTCTCCGTTTAGCAGACGTCCTTTAAACAAATCTTTCGCCTGCCACCAGCATCAATGAAACTTTTAGATTTAGAAAAATCTTCACGTGAAATATTTTGATCAAATCCTTTTCTTGAAAAATAATCTGGTAGCTCATCATTTACAGTACATATTGCGAGATCAGCTTCAACTAATCATGAGGGAGCTGCAGTATTTATTACCGAACTCTCAATGTGAAATTGCTGTGTCGCTCCCGATGGATTACTGCTTGAAGGGGAATGAATTAAATTCATGCTATGTTCGGGCAGGGAACCAATTGAATCATCCCTAGTAACAGTATTAGAATCATTAGTAGCTTGAGTAGAATTTCCAATTGGAATACTTCTGAACGTATATCCATGGACATAATTATTAATAAATATAATGATCACTCAGAAATAATTTTTTTCCCTCATTTTTCTTTCATTTTCACTTTTAACAAATTCATGAAATGATCACAAACAAATGTATTGGAATTTGAACAGGACAAAGTTTGTCAGGTCAGATAGTCTGGAATAATTTTTTTAATTTTTTTTTATTACTGAAGTGAACTACACTTACTGGTTCCTTGAGGTTTAATACTCTGTATACAAAACAACTGGTAACAATAAACAAATGAGGGTAAAGTTATCAGATGACCGTCGAGAATTTTAGCCTGGTCCTGATCCGGGGTAGAGAGAGACGGCTTCTAATTCTCGCGAACTTCCGGTGGTCTTCTGTAGTTGACGCTGGTTCCGCGGTCAGGCCGGAACTGCCGGTGGAGCTGTCGGCTACGCTTATATAGGCGGCCTGGCGCAGGAATACAGTTGTGTGGTAGTACGGCGACCTCTGTAAGAAAAGGTCCCACTTAGCCTCTAGATGATTCTATTTATTTTCCTGGTTTGTTTTGATGCCTCTGCACCTGTTTGGAGTCGTATGTATGTATCCCGGCGTGCAGGCGCGTTGTGTGTGAGGTCTGCCTGGCAGGGGCCTTTACTGGCAGACTGAACATACCTCCCTCCGGGGGGGTGGGGGAAAGCGATGTCTGCGACGTCTGCGAGGTCGTCTGCCGCGGCGCCCTGGAGCAGACTATGAAGGCTACCTCCGGGGGAGTACGGAGCTGTTCTCCTGGCGATGCGTGCCGACCTGCGTCGTGGTGCAGGTTGTGATGGAGGTACCTGTGGAGCTAACGGCATCGGTTCGTCGGCGTCGATGGCCGGGGGCTGTACGAGGGGCGCTGAAGATGGTCCCCGCAGGTGGTCGAGAGGCTGCGGCTGAAGGGTGTTGGAGCGACCAACAGGTTGTGGCGTCGGTGGTGGCGCTGTAACTGTCTCTGAGCAACGGTTAGACGGCAGGAGTGGTGGAGGGGGCGGGGAAGGAGAGGAAGAAGTGGATGGCCGTGCCGTGGTGGAAGAGGACGGTGCCGTGGGGTAGCGAGGACGTAGTTGGTTTCGATGGCGTCGCACTACCCGGCCATCCAGGCTGACGTCGAACAGTTGGCGGCCCCGGGGCCGCTGGATGACCCCCGGAAGCCAACCGGCCCGGGAGCCAAACCCGCGGGCCCAGACTAGGGAGCCCGGGGTGAAACGGAATGGGCCCGAAGGTACCTGTACTTTGGGAGGGGGTAAGAGGAGATGAAGGAGAGTGCGAGGTTGGCGGCCATGCAGCAATTCCGCCGGGCTTTTAGCCCCCACTGGAGTGGTTCGATAGGAACTGAGGAAGAGTGTCAATGCCTCTTCGAGTTTGTGACTTGTGGTGTATTTGGTCATTTGGGTTTTGAATGTTCTGACTAGCCGTTCCGCCTCCCCGTTAGATTGGGGGTGGAAGGGCGGGGTGAGGAGGTGTTGGATATTGCTGGCGGACAGAAGGATAGGAATTCCCGACTTCGAAATTGCGGTCCGTTATCTGTGATGATGGCGTATGGTAATCCTTCGATGAAAAAGATTTTCGTGAGGGCTGAAATGGTGACCTCTGTGGTGATTGTGGAGCAACGGACGACATATGGGAAGTGGGAAAAGGCATCCGTCACTAAGAGCCACTGGTGGCCTAGGAATGGACCAGCGAAGTCGAGGTGAATGCGTTCCCAGGGTCCGGACGGTGCCGGCCAGGAAAGGAACTTTTGAGGGGGGCGGGGCAGTTGTCGGGCACAGATGGTACAGCGCCGCACCATCTTCGTGACATCCGTGGTAAGGCCGATCCAGAATACATGGCGTCTGGCAAGGGATTTGGTGGAGCGTTTGGAGGATTGTCGGCTGTAGGGATCTCGGAACGACGACCCTGGGGTGGAATTTGGTTCTGTGCGGAGAAGCACTCCCTCTACTACTGAGAGCTGGTGGCGGATGGAGTAGTAGAAGTGGAGGTCTTGATGATGGCGTGGAGGGGAACGTGTTTGCCAACCGTGTTGGATGTGGTGTCGGATGACACGGAGGAGGGGGTCCTCTACTGTGGCTGCAGCGACTTTTGAGGCCGTGACTGGAAATGTCTTCAGTGCTTCTTGTATGTCATCGTCGATCTGGAACACAAGAAGTTCCGAATTGTCGAAGGCAAGGTCTGGTCCCTGCGGTAGTCTGGATAAGGCGTCTGCATTGGCATGCCTGGAGGTGGTACGGAAATGCATGGTATATCTGAACTGGGACAGGAATAGTGCCCAACGCTGGATGCGGTGGGATATTTTGGTAGGCAGACGTGTGGACGGATCAAATAGCGATAGGAGTGGCTTGTGGTCGGTAATGAGGTGAAAAGAAATCCCATAATAAAAGGGAATAGAATTTGGAGCAGGCAAAAACAATAGCTAGCGCCTCTTTCTCGATTTGAGAATATTTAAGCTGGGCAGCCGATAGGGCTTTGGAGATGTAAGCTACGGGGCGTTCCGTGCCATCTGGTAATTTATGAGACAGAACCGCCCCCACACCGTAATCGGATGCATCTGTGGCAAGTATCAAGGGGAGGTTTGGAGTATATGGCATGAGGCATGCTGCGGACTTGAGCTGCTGTTTCAGGTTGTGGAATGCGGTCTCGCAAGCTGGGGTCCAACGGAACGGAATATTCTTGCGACAGAGGTGGTACAGGGGTGCTGCCACTAGTGCTGCCGAGGGTATAAATTTTCTGTAGTATGAAATCTTGCCTAAAAAAGATTTCAACTGATGTAGATCCTGAGGCCGAGGTAATTTGGAAATAGCGTCCACATAGGAAAATGCTGGGGAAATGCCTTCCTGAGCGATGATGTGACCCAGGTAGGAAATGGATTGTTGAAAAAATTGACACTTGGAAAGGTTGCATTTCAAACCTACTGCACGGAGGCGGAGGAAGAGTAGGCGGAGGTTGGTCATGTGTTCGGCCGCGGAGGGTCCCGTGACGACTATGTCGTCGAGATAATTGATGCATCCCGGAATATCCTGGAGAAGTTGTTCGAGATACCGTTGAAAAATCGCTGGAGCACTGGCCAAGCCGAACATGAGCCGGTTGAGTTGGAAGAGGCCAGAGGGAGTGTTGATGACTGTGTATTGTCGGGACTGGATATCCAAAGGGATTTGAAGGTATGCTTCTGCCAGGTCAATTTTTGTAAAGTAGGTACCTCCTGCTAGTTTACGGAAGAGGTCGTCCGGTCTCGGAAGTGGATAGTCGTATACCAGCAGATGCGGGTTGACTGTGGTTTTAAAGTCACCACAGAGACGTAAGCGGCGTCCTGGCTTCTGAACTATGACCAACGGCGTGGCCCAGGGGCTGAACCGCACCGGCTGGAGGATCCCTTCGTCTTGGAGACGTTGAAGTTCTTCCTGAAGTGGTTGTTGAAGCGCTACTGGTACTTGGCGTGCCCAGAAGTATCGAGGCCGTACGTCCGGCCGGAGTTGGAGTGATGCTTCGAAGTCCTTTGCACAGCCGACGCCTGGTGAGAACAGGTCCTGAAACTCGGTGCAAAGGGCGTCCACTTCAGGAAAAGGAACATGCTGAGATACGAGGTGTATGTTATCCTCAATTGAAAATCCGAATAAGCGGAAAGCGTCCAGTCCAAATAAGTCTGCTGTGAGAGAACTGTTAACTACTAAAAAGGGGACTGAACGATGTACAGACTTATACATGACGTTTGCTGTGAATTGTCCCAGGAGTGCTATTTCCTGTTTGTTGTATGTCAGGAGGCGCTTGGGGGCCGGCGAGAGGGGGGGGGCGAGCCAATTTGCACATAAGTAGTATAATTAAGCAATGAGACTGCTGCTCCTGTGTCGACTTGTAGGCACAGAGGCTTGCCATTGACCGTAACGTCGATAAAAAGTTTGGATGCTGTGGAAGTGTCTACCTGATTGATATCCATAGGTGCGCCGCTCAATCCGTCTTGGTAAGACCTTGGGCGGCGAGAGCCGGGATTGGCATTGGTGGTGTTGGTGCGGCAGACGGACGCCAGGTGTCCCTCCTTGCCGCAACGTGAGCATTCAGCCCAACGATCCGGACAATTTTCCCTCTCGTGTGCTGAATAACAGGCGGGGCAGGAGGGCAGGCGGAGCGGGCTGCGGCGTCGGCGCTGCGGGATCCGCTGCTGCTGCCGAGACTTGGTGCCCCGGCCTGAACGGGCCGGTTCGATGTCCTTCTGAGGAAGCAGTCCCCGGTTGTGGTGTCGGGAAGAGCGCGACTGGGAGCTCTGGATGGCGGCGACGTCCTCCGTGTCCTCTACGTCGGTTCGGATTGCGGCCACATCCGCCCAGGACTCCAGGCGGCGATCTGCGGCCGTAGATATTTCGAATTTGTAGGCAAGTTCGATGACCTG
>CM061919.1:89832828-89964343 GCA_031002005.1 Vandiemenella viatica | reverse complement strand
TTGGTGGTGTTGGTGCGGCAGACGGACGCCAGGTGTCCCTCCTTGCCGCAACGTGAGCATTCAGCCCAACGATCCGGACAATTTTCCCTCTCGTGTGCTGAATAACAGGCGGGCAGGAGGGCAGGCGGAGCGGGCTGCGGCGTCGGCGCTGCGGGATCCGCTGCTGCTGCCGAGACTGGTGCCCCGGCCTGAACGGGCCGGTTCGATGTCCTTCTGAGGAAGCAGTCCCCGGTTGTGGTGTCGGGAAGAGCGCGACTGGGAGCTCTGGATGGCGGCGACATCCTCCGTGTCCTCTAAGTCGGTTCGGATTGCGGCCACATCCGCCCAGGACTCCAGGCGGCGATCTGCGGCCGTAGATATTTCGAATTTGTAGGCAAGTTCGATGACCTGCTCCAGGGATGGGTCCTCTAACTTCAGGGCGTCATGCCGGAATGCGGCATCTGGTGCAGCCTGTATGATGTGATCACGCACCATGTCGTCGGCGTAGGATTCGTGGGAACGACGAGTTTGAAACTTACATTTTCTGCTAAGGCCTTGGAGTTCGGCCGCCCACTGGCGATACGTCTGATCGGGCTTCTTCCGGCATTGATAGAATTCGACGCGGGCCGCGACGACATGGTACCGGCGTCTGTAGTATGCATTCAGTGTCGTACAGATGGTCGTGAAGGTGAGGGTGTCAGGGTCTTGTGGCTGAAGTTTGGTGAGCAAGACATACATCTTCGATTGGTTCCAGGAAAGAAATATGCACGCTGGTCTTCTTCTTGGATATGTGATGAATTGCGAAGTTTTGTTTTATGCGCTTCTCGTAGGTCTCCCATTCCTCGACGTCGTCGTTGAAAGCTGGGAACGGAGGCGGGGCCGTGGGGTGGCGGAAATTCCTGACTTCCGCAATCAGTTGTCTCTGAGATTCTGCGAATTGCTGCTGCATTGCTGTCTGAGATTCTGCGAATTGCTGCTGCATTGCTGTGAACTGATGTAGAAGTCCTTGGAGGAACTGTTGCCATTCTGTAGGTGCTGCTGGCGTAGCCATGATGGTCGAGAGTTCTTATCCCAACCTTGTAGCCACTGAAGTGAACTACACTTACTGGTTCCTTGAGGTTTATTACTCTGTATACAAAACAACTGGTAACAATAAACAAATGAGGGTACAGTTTTCAGATGACCGTCGAGAATTTTAGCCTGGTCCTGATCCGGGGTAGAGAGAGACGGCTTCTAATTCTCGCGAACTTCCGGTGGTCTTCTGTAGTTGACGCTGGTTCCGCGGTCAGGCCGGAACTGCCGGTGGAGCTGTCGGCTACGCTTATATAGGCGGCCTGGCGCAGGAATACAGTTGTGTGGTAGTACGGCGACCTCTGTAAGAAAAGGTCCCACTTAGCCTCTAGATGATTCTATTTATTTTCCTGGTTTGTTTTGATGCCTCTGCGCCTGTTGGAGTCGTATGTATGTATCCCGGCGTGCAGGCGCGTTGTGTGTGAGGTCTGCCGGCAGGGGCCTTTACTGGCAGACTGAACAATTACCAGCAAGTTTTTATTGAGCAATTAAATAAGGCTTATATTTTTGACTGATATATGACATAATTCAGTGAAAACAAGAATGGGAAGCACAATTACTTATTTACATAGGTACCATATATAAGAATTAAATAACTTATCCTATTATATAAAACGCTAACGTGGCGTCTGCGTGCGTCGTCTATAGCTGCTACTCCTATTGGCTAGAGAACGACCAATCATCAACCACCATATTACATTCGTACCATCATCTTGCTTTTCGTTTATTTACAGCTAGATGCAGAAATTCAATAAGGAGAATCAATATTTACGCTATCTTATCCGTATCAGTTAGACTCAGAAATTCATGTAAGGAGAAGGGGATTCAATATTTACGCTATTTTATGTGTATCAGTTATGAATACTAGGTTAAACCATAACCTAAGAATTTTTTTGGCAGAAGGTAAGAAGCAATGAAGTTTATTAAAAACTAGGAGAAATGTACATAATGTGAAATGTATTAGTCACATAAATAACAGTTATCCATTTTCGAAATGATAGTCTCCGTCATCTAAAGTGAAATGCATTTTTTTATTTTAAAATCCTAACAAAATACTCTGATAATCTAACGAGAGTAACATATTCATATAACTAAAGTTATCATTAAGGATGACTTATTCGTTTCTCCTTATAAGCTTTTCCATAATAAATTCCTACTACCATTATATATGATACCCTTAGTTTCTGATACATGTGTTAGCTATTAAATGAGATTTAAGATAACTTTTTTTATCAGATTTAAATCATCAAGGATATGACACTCGCAATTCAACAACGATATTACTGTCGCAAAATAGCAGTGAGCAGTGATATTAGAAATACTGAGAGTAGGGGGAAAAAATTAATGCCAGGCAATTATATGTCACAAAGTTACAATTAGTACATTCGATTAAATTTACATATTGCTTTTTATTTATCTACGACAACCAGATGCATAAATTAATGTAAGGAGAAGGGTTTTCATTATTTACGCTATTTTATCTGCCTCAGTTGTAAACACCAGGTTAAACCGTAAACTAAGAATTTTTTGGCACACGATAAGAAACAAGGAGGTTTATTAAAAACTCAGAGAATCGTACGTATGTAATCGCGACATCTATCAGTCAAATAAATAACAGTTATTCGTTTTCGAAATTGTAGTCTCCGTCATCTAACGTAAAATGCATTTATTTATGTCAGACTCAACCAACTGCTCTGATAATCTAACCAGAGTAACGTATTCATATAATTAAAAATGATTCTTTTTCTTAAAAGCTTTTTCAGAATGAATTCCTACTACCACCTTAGGTGATACCCATCATGATTCATATGAGGGTAATAGAAGCTATGATTTTCGAACGCAATATTAGTGGAGGTTGTGGTTAAGTTTACCAGAATCGTAACTGACACATTTTGTTACAGCATAATTTAGTCTGAAATGAGTTTTACAAACCAAATAAGCTGCTTTCATAAGCGCCATGTTACTAAAGGTATTAATTAATACGGGTGGAAGTAGTTTCATATTTAACGTGCTGAATTGTGCCTGGACCAGGAATAAAACTGATATTATATGGATAGCAAAAGTTTTTTGAATTCCTAATCTGAATTTATTTCATTGGTTCTTTACTTCCGGCGTCATTAATTCAGTAGAAGTTACTACTGTATGGCTATATGAACGGCAAATGAAATATGTAGAACATTGCAAAATCAAGGTCATTAGCACTACGTAATATCAGTTCTGTACAATTAAACAACTGCAAAAAATGAACTGCCAGAATATTGCGTTCAAACCGTCATTTTTGACGGGCTCGAAGCTAGTGCCATAATGTTTAAATATTTTATAGTATCCTTAATAAACTAATGAGACTATCTTACAACAAGGATGTAAATTTAGATTCCTTCTCTTCTCGTTGTCGAGTCCTGGCCGCATTCGTCACCCTCAACTGTGTAGTTATATGCACTCATTAACAAATATCGGAAAATCCAAAAAAAACCAGAAACGCGATACACTATTTCTCTGCATATCAGATTACCAATAGAGCCTGAATGACTCTCATTGTGACAGCCAAAAATCTAATGCATAATCAATTTGACATCACTCAGCGTTGGTGCAGGGAAACGACAGAATCATCAGAAGCACGCTCAACAGATCTCCGGTTAATCTCTGAAAGGTCACCAGTTTTAACCCACCCAGAAAAACTTGGACTTGTCTAATTAAGCTAATTAACATTAGGACCAATAACGGTAGATGCACAGACTCACTATACAACAGGAATGTGACTTTATCCCCAATATTTGACTACTAAGCATTGGTATTTGATTTAATGCAGAAGGGTGTAGGAAGATTCTCTTTTTTGGGTAAGGGTGTCAAGGATTGGAATAAGTTACCAAGAGAAATGATGAATAATTTATCTAAAACGTTCAAAGAATTTAAAGCTAAAATTTTGCAGAGGGAAAATGTAGGTAGGTGCAGAAGAGGGGGAAGATGGGTGTGTAGGGAAATTGCCACTGGAGCGTATGCTCCATCGCAATTTAATTAAATATATAACTCCAAATGGTCCACTACATATTGCAAGTGTGTCCCTTAAGAGTGTGCCACAAACAATTTAGTGATTTTATTAATTCGGATGATGCTGTAATTAATTATGTTTGTAAACTAGATATAAACTTGTAACACTGACTGTTGTTGTGGGATTTTTTTTTTTTTTTACAATTATTTCATGGTACAATGTATACTGACTTGTGATTTGTATTAATGCTATTTGTTTGGTAATAATAATATGGAAAGAAATGATGATGTTATTTAATGTGAAATACAATTCTAAAGATATAAACTCAAATAAGGGACTAAAATGAGATTTTCTTAAATTGTTAAAATTTCTAGGAGGAAGAATCAACAAATCATTCACACTGATATCAAAATTTTTTAGAATTGATAGATCTAGCAGATATTCATAAAAGTATAATCTTATTGAAGAAATTTCCAACTTTCAATGTGAGGACTAATGTTTAGTAAGTATTATATTATGTTTTCAAAATTATTAACTAGGTTGTTACATAGAAGAAAAGAAAGGGAAGGAGATTTATTGGATAAAATTCAATTTGGATTTTTTCTTTAAAATGAGGTAAAACAATTTAAAGAAGGGAAGATACATTTATGGTATCAGTAAATTTGAAAAACTTTTTGATAATCTTAAATGAGACAAGATGCTCAAGATTTTAAAGTGAGAAAAAGATAAGGAAAAATTGCAGTATATCACAGCTGGCATTCAACTTCTACTTAGAGGAAGCAATCAAGGGAGCTGCAAAAAAAGGGAAGCTGAGTATAGTGTAAAGTACAGTGATCTTTGTTGATGATGGCCCCTAGGCATTAGAAGGTGTATTAAGAAATAACTGATTGGTATTTACAAAACAGCGAGAAAAGAATTTGGACTCAATACAAATATAGATGAAGGACATAGAGTGCAGGAAAAATGATATCTATAAAGAAAGATAAAACATAAACATTGGACCAGATAGAGTAAAAGAAGTATCAGAATTGCTAGTGAGGCATTACAACTGCAAACAATAACCAAAATAACAACAAAATGAAGCAGAGATTATCACCAGTGTAAAGAGCTTCCTCCAAAATGAAAAACCTTGATGTATCAGAAAGTGATAATAAAATCAAGAAGGCTCCATTCTTGGATAGCAGCTAAGTAAACTCTGCCTTTGAGCTGGAAGATACGGAAGACACTTCAATTTTCAACAGAAAAAGTGGAACGACTCCAGGAACTTCAGATTCCTCTGAAACATCTTCAAGCCCCTAGTCACTTCGAGAGCGCTCCATCAGCTTTCAAACTGTCATCATAACTATAATTTAGAAATCCAATTCTCTGTCTTCTTTAGAAACATCCCGAACAGGGGTGCAGGCGGTGCAGTGCACCGGGGCCCCTACGTTCAGGGGGTCCCCAAGCATACCTCGGGGCCCCAAAGCACACCTCTGGAGGCCCCCAAGCGCAGTTCAGAGGCCCACGAGCCTTCATGGCAAACTGGCGACCTTGTTTTTTAGCTTTACAGTCGTCTAAGGGGGCCCCTGAGACACAGGAAGCCCTCTCACTGTTCAGGGGGGCCCCATCCTCAGCTCAGGGGGCCCTTACTTGCAACATAAAGCAAAAAAAGGTCGCCCATCTGGCATGAGGGCCCAAAATAAATTTTGCACCGGGGCCCTTGTTGACTTAGCTACGCCACTGATCCCGACGTTTCACCACATTACCCCGAGCCATGAAGTCCCAGCCCACCGCAGACATCTAAAGGAGAAATATGAACCATTAACCCTGCAAGTGATAATATCTACCTCAGGTCAATAACCCAGTTTTGAAATGTTTTTAGTGGCGCCACATGGGGCTAAATATTAGGTTTTTTATTTTAAACAACATATGAATGAATTTAAATAAGTTCAGCCCATAACTATCTCGATTGTATCGGAGGAAATAATCTAGCGGTGAACCGCTTCCGGAAGATACGCTTATAAAACAACGAACATTCATTTTTGAGCAAACGTGCAGCGAGAACAAAGCCGGAAAAAGCAGATCGGTGAGTCCCCTCGCTCATTTCACGTATTCGGCATTGCTAAAAATTGATTACTGAATCGCGAAATATCGGATACCACAAATTAAAACCGACTTGTTTCTGACTTGTATAATAATGAAATAACTATTTTCAACAGTTCTCTAACAGCTCTGTAAAAATTAATGGTTTTCCGCTTTTGGTTTTATTAATTATTTTTATTTCCTTGTGTTATCAATTTTCCAAAATGATGGCCCTGAGACTAAACGTATTCAACTATACTGTAAACATTTGTGAAGTGCAATTATTATCTTTATAAAGCACAAATATTGATGTCTGTGATCGTATATTAGCAGACCGGTGAATATTTAGCACCACCATGATCGGCACCATTGGCCTGAATATCAGTATGTTATAAAATTTAATGATCACCCCTATCAAACGCAGAGTTCACTGGTGTGTAGCACCACTGAGGTCGTAATCGAAAACGAACAAGGAAAATACTTCTTGATAGTAAATTTATCAAATTATAACACGGCATTAAGACATTTGGAAGCAAAAGATTACTTCAGTGTTTTTTTTTTTTTTTTTTTTTTTTTTTTTTTTTTTTTTTTAAATAAAATGTCAAAGACAATGAATATAAAAAGGTTTAAGGTACAGTTTTTAGGTGGTTCTGAATCGCAGTTTACATCGGACGTCATCAAAAGACAGTGTCGCAATATACGGATAAAATTAACCATAATTGTCAGATTTTTTGTGTCGGCCCCGGTGGACCAAGAGACATCGGATTCTGTGCGGAAGCATCCGGTGTGTAATTGTGGGGGTGGGAGGACATGTACACCCATGATACGACTGGATTTATCAGATGCGGAGCATTTATTCTATTGGAAGACTGTTGTGTTGCCATTAGTCTGAGAAACGGTTAACTGTGTTCTGTGTGATAGGCGTACTTTTGTTTGTGCAATGTGTAGTTTATGAGGAGATTTGGAACCAGGGGTGGATCCAGGGGGGGGGGGCTAGGGGGCTCAAGCCCCCCCAAAAGTATCTAGGTCCACCTCCGTCATTGTAATTTTGGAGACTTTTTTTTTTTCTTTTAGCTCTACGGATTCGAGGCCCGAGGGGACTATAAATACTACCTTTAGCACGACTCAAGCCCACCCAAAGCCAAAATCCACTCAAGCCAAGCCCCCCACCCCCAAACCAAAGTCCGCTCAAGCCCCTCCCAAAGCAAAATCCTGGATCCGTCCCTGTTTGTAACCGTTATAGGATGATTGCGGGAAACCCTCCAGATACCGCAATCAGAACGGCCCGTACGCGGGGACTAGTACTCGATCCTGGTCCCGTTGTATCCCCCAAACCCAGTGTGATGGCGCCTTCACGTTCGCAGCCACGTCAGCGCTTTTTTTTTTTTTTTTTGTTAGAATTATTAGTTTGTTTTAATTTAATTGAGATGGAGCTCAAAGCCCCAACGGCAGTCGTCCTACACACCCACTTTCGCATTTCACCAATGATTAAATTAAATTCATTGTTTCAGGTAAATTGTTTAGAATTTCTGTCGGGAAATTTTCCAGTCCCTTACTCCCTTACCTGCGAAAGAAAATAACGCCCTCCGATACGACTTAAATCAAGGAATAGTTTGTGAAAATGGTCATCTTTTCTCTTCCACATTCAGTTCCTAAGTCTTCTGCCTATGTCCATTCAGGCCACATCGCCAGTACCATGTATGCTTTATACACTCCTTTGTCTTTCTTCACTGTATCCTGTCTTCCAATGACTCACAGTGCAACCCCCTTACCATTTCAGTTACTAACTATTGTGTTCTTCGATAATAATTTCCACCTCCTCCATTTGATATCTACTATGTGGGTCCCATATAGGCATTGCAATCCCGCACAAAATTAAGCGGATACGCAATCCGTAAAATCGGTAGAAAACGTCTGGGTGACCTTGCCTCCACTTTGTAATTTTCCAGCCCCTCTCGGACTCTACCGTTTTGTTGTCGCATTTGCCTGTACCCCTCAAGTTCACATTTGACTCGCGGCAACAAATGTGTGTTTTTTGTAATCTTTCCTGTTTTGTAAGTAAATAGATTCACTTCTATGTTTATATAAGAAATCCAATTTGTTTTTTTGTATGCATTATTATAATTTAAGTCCTATTGCAAAAAAAGCTCCCAGATCATACACCAAATAACGATACAATTGGAATTGTTTCTGAGAAGAAAGTACAAACAATACAGAAAGTTAAAACCTTTTTTTTCTTTTTACTTGTGGCTTTACGCCCCGTCGAAGCTGGATGGGACTGGACACAAGGATCGGGAAGATCCCGGCATTCGCCGGAAATGATTTTTGAAAACCATGGAAAACCCAAATCTGTATACCCGGACGAGGATTCGAACTGGTGTCCTCCCAAATACGAGGCCAGTGTGTTAACCGCTCACCCAACACGCTCGGTTTAAAACTATTGACAGCCATTTCCAAAACGAAAAATCTATGAAATAAATGGATTCCAGAATGTTTTGCAAACATATTTTACTATAAATTGTTCTGTAATCTGTACGTCATCAGATTTGAGATATCTGTTTTTAAAATGTGGATTTCAACTTTCTAGCTTCTGCTAATATTATAAGATCTATAATCGCAATTTTTCCAAATACCAGTTGTTCAGCGTGAATATCTTGAGAAACAATTACAAAGGTTTTCGTTGAGTATTAATAAGTGCACGTCCCAAAAAAAAATCACCAATATTTGAACGTTTATGTTCACACAGTACAAAATTGGTCCTTGGCGTATTACTCTCTCACACACACACACAAAATAAAAATGAATAAATAAAAAAAAACTCTACTGAAAGAGAAGTCGAACGCACAGAAACAATTTATGACTGACTGGTACATAGACGACGAGGAGCAGGACGGGGCAATTTCTAGAATGTCGTTGCACAACAGTTACACAATTTATTCATTCAAGTACAAATGTTTTCTTTGTAGCATCAGCCTATCTTTTGCAGCTATGCTTGCCAGGAATCTGCTGTAAACCTACCAACTTTCTCGGTAGTGCAAATCTTCCACTGTTTCTCAAAGGCACGTAAGTAATGTTGACGACATATACAAGACTAAAAGTGTCGATTTCAATTTTGTAATAAATCTGTAGAAATATTTCTGCATGTAATAAATGCACACTCGAGTGAAAACATTTAACTAAACATATAATTAAACATTTAAGTAAATGTTTCCTAGGCTATAATTGAACCATTACTACACGATCCTAACATCTTGCCCTTAAGCTGCATGGCTTATTATGCAGAAAGCTAAGCTTTCATGCGTGAAGGAGCGTCCACAAACTACGTAGCTCGGTCTAAGTGTGGGGGTAGGGGAGGGGTTGACTGGAAAGCTATCATTTTTCACAATTAAAATGAGGTACAGAACGCACAACAGCATGTGAATAATTATTTACTTCATTTAATTATTTCCGTATGTAAGTTACAGTAGTTTCACAACAGAAAACAGCACAAAATTTTCTGGAATCAAAAGTGAAAGCAGCTACGTGCCACGTGGTGGTGGGGGTGGGGGAGGAGGGTAGGGTTGAGGCAAAAGCCACGTCGGGCTACGTGGGAGGTGATGGGAGGGGGGGGGGGGGGGTTCACAGGAGTCCAAAATGGAGCTACGTGGATTATGGAATCTCCCTTACACCCCGATTTAGTTAATATTGTTCGTTCATATCTAGTCCAAAATCTTTCAGGCAAGTATAAGATTACAGTACATTTTAATTCAAGAAAGTTTATATAACGTTGTTGATTTTTTCAATTATCTTAATACACATGCTTAATCAATCACGCAAATGCTGTAACCAACTGTTTCAAGGTAAGCTCATTAAAATTAAATTTTGATAGAATACGTTAGATTAGGTTTAAAACAAAGAATTATGCGCAGCAAGATTTACACAAAAATTGCAACAAAAGAGTATAAAATTCCTTAGTATTCGAATAGATGAGAAACTCAGTTAGCAAGAACACATTACTACTGAAGAAGTTAGGTAGTGCCATCTTTGCTGTAAGAACACTTTCTCAGACAGCAGTTCTAAAATTAACGAAACCAGGTATACTTCTAATATTTTCATTGATTCATGTCAAGTGACATAATTGTTTGGGGAAACTCTTTACAAAGTAAAATGTTTTCATTGTGCAAAAAAGAGCTATACGGATAATGTACAGGATAAATCCAAGAACATTTTGCTGACAACTTTTTAAAATGAACAATATTCTTACAATTACTTCTCAATATGTATATTCCGTCATTATCTTGTTTTCATTAGATTCTCAGGTACACAATTTTAGAACAAGAAACAAAAATAATTTGTGCAAAACACAAAGTTATTCCAGTTAGTACACAGAGAATTATTCTGTCACATATCTGTTCAGAAAACATACGAAAAATATGAAACAGTTTGTTGGTAACAAAAGATATATTTAAAGAAAAACTGAGATATAATCTCATTAACAATTTCTTCTACCGCATCGTAACAACGTCCGGGCATACAGATTTCGGTTTTCCATGGTTTCTTCAAATCATTCCAGACGAATGCAGGGATGCTTCCTTTTAAAGGCCATGGCCAAATTCCTTCCCGTCCCTTGCCCCCAACCTTTTTCGTCTTTAATGACCTGGATGAGGAGTGAAGTCATAACAAAAAAATAACAATAATAATTTCTACTTCAGCTAATGTTAAGGATCTAGTTTCTGTTTGTTAGAAACATTTTTTTTTTACTATGACATGTTCTACAATCCAGAGGTCCTTCGTCAACATGGATCTATGGAACAATGGATTGATGTGTGTGTGTGTGGATTTGTAGATATAATAAGCTTATGTTAGTTTGCTACCTTTACTTCATTGTCTCCTTTATGGATTGAATGATATCACCCATTTGAATGTGATTCTGATTAAATGTTCACGTGCATGTCTTTCTGTTGAAACTTCTCCTGCGTCAGCTGTACCTTGTATTCTATAAGATTCTAAGGGACCAATACAAACAATACAATAGTTTCACTAAGTTTTATCACCGACGTTTTCTACGAAGACCTCGAGTTTACGTAGGCAACGTACCAGGAAACAAATAAAATAAGTAAATTTCCGTGTAGGTACGTCACCAGTAGCTCAAGTACATGCAACCTGATACATATAAACCGAGATAACAGGCGGCTTACTTGATGTTGACATGAGGGCCACAACACTGGCGGAAGAAACGGAATAAACAAATAAACAGGTAAATCTAGGAAAAGTGGTGTGCGGGGGCACACGATAACGCTGTATAAACACACGTTACGTTTGTAGACATCGTGTGACGGGATGACCCGTATGTCACAGGAGCCTTGGCCCGGGCTCTTCTCAACCCGCATGCCTGCACGCATATATACAGAGCAGACGTGCTGAGCAGCCACGCACAGAGAAACTGTACGTGCACGTTGTAGACACCTCCTTATTTCAATCAAACACCAGGTAAGATCACGCATAGGTGCTAAGATTAATACGTGTCTCTCGATAAAAGTTGATAGTGATTTCTCCTTGTAGCGCCGGCTTAAACCTCATGATTTGACTGTGGTAGAGCGACTATAAATAATTTGCATCTGCCGACTTGTAGTACTGAAAATTGCTTTTAGGTTATACTTCTGCTGAGGTAAGTGACGCTAATTTTTTCGAACCCCCCTGCGGTCAGTGACGATTTTAATTGAATTTTGTGTTCATTTTTTTACGACTTTACAGTATGATTTTTATCAAGTTCACTACACAAATAAAAAATTTATACCGATAACGCCATCTCTCTTGCGTTCAAAGAAAAAAGAAATGACACCCTTTAAATTTGCCTGATGGAAATGAAATAATAATTAACATTTCAAATTATTGGTTGTAAGGAAAATATCTCTAATGTTTTCTTTCTTGTATTTAGTCTCCGTGTGTGCTTGTGGTTTTTTTTTTTTTTTTTTTTTTTTTTTTTTTTTTTAACGTTGGCTTAACGCCTCGTCGACGGCTAAGGTCATTAGAGGCGGGATGGGACTGGGGACAAGGAACGGGAAGGAATTCTGCCATGGCCTTTTTGAAGGAAGCATCCCGGATTGCGCCTGGAGTGATTTGGGGAAACCATGGAAAACCCAAATCTGGATGCCCGGATGGGGATTCGAACCCGCGTCCTCCCGAATGCAAAGCCAGAACGTTAACCGTTCCCCCACCACGTTCGGTGCTTGTGATCGGCTCGAAATATTGGGGAGTGGCTCATTCGATAGTGCATACTTGACGGTCATTGTTCGGTTCCGATTAATTCACGTGTTATTTTTTTAATATAAAGAAGCTGAAAGTATAGAACGACTTTCAAATTCTATTCAATAATCAAGGAAACATCTTGGGGTTAAGAAAGACTGAGGAATAAGCTTACCTTTGCCATTTTATTTTTTACGGTATATGAAAATGTTTAGGCAAATTAGATTTTATTCTGCACAAACATCAGCTAAAATGTGAGCATTTAATGTCTATTGATGAAACTGTTAGCATCGCTATTTTGTTATCAGTATAACGATTGGTTTGATGCAGCCCTCAGTGTCGTCCCATACCTCGACACTGAGGTAATTACAAGCAACATCCCCATCACACACTACGTTCTCAATTATTTCTGTAAAATGCGCCTACCTTTGTTTCTTTCTACAGTCTTTCTCTCCCCTTTGCTAATCTTAAAGTCATATCCATTTCCCACCTCTTTTTATTACACTATTCCATATATTTCTTTATATATTTATCATTCCAGAAACGTTCTAATTTATTTCTATCCAGGCACATTTAATTTTCAAGGGACTTCTATAGCAATACATTTCAAATTATTCAGTTTCACTTGATGGTGGCCCACATTTCATTTACATGAAACAGCTTTAGCAAATCTTTTCAGTTCTGAGATAAACGATTGATTATTTGATATAATTTTCTTCTCGCTTATCGATTGTAATTTCACATTCCAAGTAAAAGTTTCAGTTCTTGACGTTTACTTATATTGGTTTCATTTCTGCTGCAATTCCTGACTTTTGACTCACATTCAAGTGAGTAGAAGAAATGGTATCATCATAATTAAGTTTTATTACACCTGTTCTATATGCCAGTGGGACATCAGAACACTGATATCCATGGCAGCGAAGTATGGATATTTAATGTTTATACGTTCTTTTCGATCGATGGTTGTGAATCGAGGCAATATTTTCCTACATTCAACTGTGAAAAATAATATCTGAATCCCTGAAATAGATTCAACGGTGTTTGCTACATCTATGTTTAATCCGTTTTGGAAACATTAATAAGGTTTTTAAGTATCTCTCAGTACCTTCGCTAAACGACTTCTGATGCGGATCGACACAGTAAACTATTATAGATTACTTCATCCATCCTTTCGCTGCATTTATCTTAAATTCGTTAAATGCAACTAAACCTACCCTTTGATTTGCTTTTGGTTTGCAATAATTTTTGCATTCATTTTATATTATTATTATTGAACATTATACTCACATAATTTGATGACGTTAACAATGTGAAAGTCTTCATAGGAGTATTTATGAGCTAAGGGCTCAATTTTACGGTTCTGTACCCAAAGGGAAACCAATTCCCATTTCTGTCACTTCGGTATTTTTCTGTCCGTCTTTCATAGGCATCTAGCTCGTCCCATAGAGACAAAGTGAGCCGAGCAAATAGATTTTCTTTTTCTATCACAGCGTGTTGGTTGCGTTTAGAACTCGTCAAGTAAAGGCATACGATATTTTTTCAGTTCTATTTTTAATTTTTTTTTGCCGAGAAAAAGAAGAGCGGCCATCATTGTTGACCATTTTTGAAATTAGGTTTATTTCAAAAACCTATTACCTAGGAACTTAAACTTATTCTCCTGTATTTAAACAACAAATATCAAAAATTCTTGCATTTTATATGGTTTATAACAAATGGCTGACCGAACTTCGTTAGGAACCATTGTGAAAGTTTTTCCACGTGATTAGCAGATATAAAGGATCTTGAAAATAAAATTCAATAATTCATTAATCACTGTTTTTATGATAAATTTCAATCAAGTTATGTAACTACTTATTATTTTCCAATAAATGAGTAAAATTTGACTATGAAAACCATATTAATGTTAAACTTTTAGGCAATTCGGTTATAATCTGAGACCTCTTTCCACACTATATTACAAAAATGGATTGGATTCTCTGTAGTGAGAGTAATTTACTACAGTTGCTCTCTTGGCTGAAAATACAGAACACCATGAATAAAAAACGGTATTCTAAGATCCACGCCTACAAACTCAAAAGTCTGGCCCTGGATATGTATACCATAATGGCCAATAAACCCGACATACACTGCCGATTAATTAAACTTTTCTAAGAAAATCTCCTAGTTACGTAATATTCTAAAAAACTATATATGTCACTTTTTCATCTTGAAAAATAAAAACTTAATAAACGTCCGAAAATTAATTTTTATGAAGATGAGACTTGATACATCAATTTCTAGATAAAGAAAACCTATTTCGTGATTTTAGTAGAAATTGTTAGAGCCGTTTCTGAGAAAGCCAATATATATATACACGAGTACAGTATATAGTAGTACTACTTTTTGCCTGCAGCTTCGCCCGCGTGGCCCTAGATGTTAGGTTAGGATTTTATCTGTAATGAGTATAGCATCTTTGTTGCATTTAACGTAGAGAGAGAGAGAGAGAGAGAGAGAAACAAACACACATTTTCGTATGTCGTGCCCCGCAATCTACCCTCGTTTTAGGCTAAATTTTTTCCATCACCAGAGGGGGAAAAGGGGAGGTGGCAAATATGACGTACGAAATTATCAGGATATATTTTAAGCCAAATCCGAAACTTTCAATCGAAATCCCTCAAAAATGGAATAGTATCTATAAATTAAATAAATAAATACGAGAATTGGTACTGTAAATTGTTCAGTCCCACATTTCACAATTTCATGGTTTTCACAATTCGCAGACGTGTAGAAACACTACAATATCATGAAGTCGTAGACTTTTTTTTAGGCTACAGCGAATAGCAGCACACAAGGTAATTTTTAAGATAACTGTATTATTTATCTTACATGTTGTGTGCAATCTCTGGTCTAGATTGTTTAAGAATCTTTAGTAGATATCTGTTTACGTGAAGAAATTATAATTTCCTTCTCCGATGTCCGTTCCCGTAGTCATAAGACCGTAGATTTTAAGCTAGGTTTCAAACTGTGAAAACATCATCAAAATCGGTTCTATCGTTTTGCGTAATGCCAGAACGTAGAGAGGGTCGTGGAGCGGAGACTTCTAAATAACCGGCTATGTCTCAAGCACTGATTTTTACACCAAACGACAGCCATCAGATCTATCACATTCATATCTGTGAAGCTCATTCGGAAAAGGAACCGTAATTGCGTGGGGCTCGCTTTACTTAGCCGCTTTTTATGTTGTTTCTTTTTGTTGATTTTGGGCAACACGCACAATCTAGGTTTGTCAGATGTGAATCATACGACTACAAGTGACTCAGTACAATGCCACACTCACCTCATCCTCAATACTGCTGTCTGTTTTAAAAATCAACTTTGATGTAAATAGTCGAAAAGTATATAAGATCACTAACGAATTGCGGATGTTGAACACCTCACTGTTCTCTTGTTTCTTTGACAGAACTTTGTCCGCTCGTTAGAATACGAAAGAAATGATATCGAAGTAATACACAGAAGCTATACACGCGCCAACCGTGACACAGCCAAGGTCAAGCGGGGCTGAGCTGCTGCATCTAATCGTGCGAAATTCCGGCTGAGATCACTGGTTTAGTTTACCATAAACGCTTGGGAATCACGAGTTATTCAAGGACACACGACTTGGTTGAATAACGACAGAGTTGCAATGATTTGACTCTTATGATCAGCGAAGCTACTCGCTACGATTTTTTTTAAAAATGTATTGGCAATCGGCCTTTACCCATTTAGCAAGCGAAATAATTTTTATCCACACAGACAATGAGATGAAACGGGCTAAATGCGAGTCGAGCTTCGTGAAATCCTTACTCTAATGACCTGATCGTATTTTTTATGCAGTAGGTTAAAAGGTAGTTATTTCATACAAAAATCTTTGCTTGATGCGTTTTGAGATAGACAACACACTCCGCAGGCATCTCACTCGTTGCCACTCGAATAGCTAGTGCAATTCTTACCACTTAATTTTATCATCGGTATATTAATATGCAATGTTAAGAACACTTTTCCTTAAAATAGTAGGTCTATTAATTAGGGAGCGTCCATAAACTACGTGCCTTGGTCTAAGGGGAGGGGAGAAGGGTTGGGTAGAAAGCTACGATGGGATACGTGCGGGGGGGGGGGGGGGGGGGGGGTGGCGGGGGTAATCCGAGCCAAGCCACGTAGCTTTTCATTCATATTGTTTGTCACAGTTTAAATAAGGTACAGAACACATGACAGCATGTGGATATTTATTTAATTATCTCCGTGTGTAAGTTAGGTATCCTATATATTGACAGTGCCATGCATGCATGTGACTTTCCGGTGCTTTTGAACTAACCGACATGCGACGTCGCATTACGATTTGAAAAACATTGGAAATGCTGTAATTAGACTTAAATTCGCTTACAGACTTCGCCCGTGATTTTCCAAGGCAATAACAGTAAGTATTGTTTTGAGGATTTGAAATAAAGATGTTTTAATTATGATTACACCGCTCGTTTAATTATGATTACAATGCTCGTTCAGAAAATAATTCTAGTTTTGTTCCCAATAATTGATCATTTGCAGGAGTGGCTATTGTCAAAATTCCATTAATAATATTTATAATTATAGAAAAGTACCTAACGCAAATATCGATTGTATACATTATATACGATATAATTTTAACGATAGTCTGTTAAGAGAAAACAGTACAAAATGTGTTCTGAAATTTGTAAGGAAAGAAGCTACGGGCCACACACGAATGGTAGGAGAGGGAGGGGGCGAGGTAAAAGCCACGTCAGGCTACATGTGAGGGGAGGAAGGGAAGTACAAAGGGGGTCAAACTGGAGTTACTTAGTATATGGACGCTCCCTTATGGTAAAGTAGCCTCAAAATAAAAACTTATGCTTTGTTTCTCGAAACTGGGAAACTATATTAGATTTGTTTATCGTTTAAATACAAATACCTATACTAGCGACAAAATTAATTTTTTTAGATAATTCAGTGTTTGAGATAGATCCGTTAACAAAAATGACTTAAAATCGGCAAGTTTCCCGGCCACTCACGGCATTATTTTCAAGTGGAAAAAGTATCTTAGTTCTCTACTTAACGAGCTTGTAACATCTATACATCCACGATGGGGTAGAATAAAATAATACTTTTTACGGATCCCTTTATTTCGTGAAAATTCCCAAGAATAAAATTTCGCAAAATTTTAAATACGATGTCTGGTTTTGGGTCAGCAAAATACATAACAAGTGCAAATTTGAAGAGTCGTCTTATTCCTATTAATAGCTATAAGCCAGTGACAGAAGAACAAATAGCGGTGCGTCAGTATACAGGGATAAGTTTCCGAATGGTACGGGATCCACCGAACTTTCCTAGCGTGGTATATAGGCGGTAACGTTTTGGCATCGCATTCGAGATGGAATCCCTGTCCGGCCATTCAGATAATGGTTTTGAATGGTTTCCCCAGGTCATTCCAGGCGAATGGTGGGATGTTTACTTCAAAAAGCAATGACCGTATTTTTCCCTTTCCTTGCTTCCAGATCTTTCCCGCCTCTGTTGACCTCGTCGTCAGCGTCAGCGTCATCTATTAGCTTGCGCTATATTATTTTTCACAGTACCAGGATAGAATCCTATGACTGCTGCCGAAGTAGCTTTTTTTGGCTTGGTTTGTTGTATAAATCATCAGTTGGTGTGAGTTGTCTTGTATGTAGGCACTCATTGACATGGCAGCAATGAGCTGTGTGAACAGCTGGACCAGTGCAGTCAGCTGTTCGGCGCTTTTGTTGGGAAGGTTGCAGCAGGCGTGACCCTGTTGCTGGTCGGCTTCTTGTTTGCAGATCGGTGAGGTGGAGCGGACCGCGGTTGCGACCCAGTAGCATTTTTGGCTGCCGGGCTGTGGTTCTGTTGGGAGCTGTCACTATGATCAGCTCGTTTGGCGGTGGTTGCAGCTTTGTGGTCGGGTCTGGTCTTCACCCGAAGTTGCTTTCGGATCTGGCATCCAGAATAGCAGGCTGCATGACTCCCGCCACAGTTACAGCAGACCGCTTCCTCTCTTGGTATGGAACAGTCGGCAGCTCGATGGTTTCCCCCACATCTCACGCACCTTTGTTGGTTGGTGCAGTCGCACGCCTGGTGACCATGGGCTTAACAGTTATAACACTGCAGATGTTTGACGGCGATGGGCTTCTTATTGGCAGCCCTCGGCGTTTGTTGTTTCGGCTGCGTGTCATGTGTCTTCGGCGGCGGCTGACTTGGTTTTCAGGGGAGCTGATCGGAGGGGCAGATGCCCATGTCCTGCAGCGTCTCGCGGGCCCTTTCCAGGTCCGTCGGGCATGTGGCGAGGATCTTGAGTCCTCCGACCCCAGGCCAGCAGAACATGGGAAGCTCAGTTGCTAACAGCAGCTTGACGTACAGGCTCGCCCAGTTGCCGGAGAACGGTACTGTTATTGGCAGTACAGGGCCCATTTCGATGTGTAGGACCGGTTCTATCTCCTCCTGAATTGGGCCATCCAAATTTCGGTTTTCCATTTTTTTTTTTTTTTTTTTTTTTTTTTTTTTGCTTTTGCTTTACGCCTTGTCGACGTCGAGGTCATTAGAGGTGGGAAAGGACAGGGGGCAAAGAATGGGAAGGAATTCGGGCATGGCGTAGTTTCCTGCTTTAGCTTCGTCTTATTTGCCAATCGATTTTTACTTCTCCACACTTAGCAGTTTCGTAGGCCTACATCCCATTCTCTGCGGTTTCCCCACTATATTCCTGTCATGACGATGATGATGAAGTCTGTCTTTCCAAATCTCTGCAAAATACCACTGTCGTCGGGAGGCGGCAATAAATTGTATTTACTCTTTTATCCTTCCTTTCATTCAAAACCTAACTGGGCCTTTCAGCACCTTAGAGTATAATATGTATTTCCCGGCTAATTCCCTCCGGGACTCATTGGTTTTGTTGTTTGGCAGACCCCTCAGGTACTGTTTCTGTGGTCAATGTTCCGCCCTAGGCGTCTCTGCAAGTGTGAATAACTAGCAGCTATTGTAATAGCAGCCGTTATAATTGTTCTGATCACACACACATAACACCACAACAAACCAGTTTCTTTTCCAACCTGATGTTTTACAGCCACTACTAATCGAACTCCTTAATCATGCGCTTTATCAAGTTTGCTTCTACGGTAAAGGTAAATGCGCCTATGACTATTTGTCGGAAGAGCTCGAGGGACTGTTCGGCCACTGAGTGAAAGAGTTTCAATTTGCCGCACGTTGTGCCTCTGTCTTGTCTCGATCAAAAGTGGAATTTTCATGATCAATAAAATTTACAATACCATTATTAACAATACAACCGCTAATCCCGTGCCAACCAGTCTTAATATTGCATTACTTTACATGAGCAATATTATTGACAGTATTTTTGTTAACAAGCAGGATGAATCTGTGTGGCATATTCGGTTATTTCTGCATTTGTCCTTCCGAAACGTAAATAAACGTACAAATCCTTTTATATAAAACGATAAACTGGAGTCTGGGTACGTCGTCTATAGCTACTACAGCTATTGGCTAGAGAACGGTCACGTGCCAGCCTTCACTCGCCAATCAACAACCACCATATTACATTCGTACCATCATCTTGCTTTTCGTTTATTTACAGCTAGACGCAGAAATTCATGTAAGGAGAAGGAGATTCAATATTTACGCTATTTTATCTGTATCAGTTAGACACAGAAATTCATGTAAGGAGAAGGGGATGCAATATTTACGCTATTTTATCTGTTTCAGTTATAAGGACTAGGTTAAACAATAACCTAAGTTTTGGCAGACAGTAAAAAACAATGAAGTTTATTAAAATCTCGGAAAAACGTAATACGAAATGTATTAGTCAAATAAATAACAGTTGTCCGTTTTCGAAATTATATTCTCCGTCATCTAAAGTGAAATGCATTTATTTATTTTAAAATACTAACCAAATACTCTGATAATCTAACCAGAGTAACGTATTCATGTAATTAAAGATGACTTATTCGTTTCTCCTTACAAGCTTTTTGCATAATAAATTCCTACTATCATTATATATGATACCCTTAGTTTTTGATACATGTATCAGCTAGTAAATGAGATTTAAGATAACTTTTTTATCAGATTTGTAGCGTATCACCAGGGGGGGGGGGAGAGAATTATTAATTAATTCTTAATTAATTACGCTATAGGATACTATAATTGAACATCAAAATGTAAATTATTCAAATGAGAATTGGATGATTCTGGGATTTGAAAACTGTCACAAAAAGACATTTTAATAAAGATTTTTACAATGGCATCTACAAATCTGAGTGTATTTACCATTACGTTAATAAACAAGAGGTTGTGCAATTTTCTAAGCAACGCTCGGACGTACAATGAGCCCTTTAAATGCAAGCAAACAAGTATAGTTGTACTTTAAAAATCTCACAATTATTCTAATACAAAGTATGTTACCAGTTATGATGATAGCAAACAGTAATGAATTTTAATGGGTTGGGACGCCACGAATGATTAACCTGTCATTCGACAGTTACACAGTCTAGCTCAGTGGTTTTATCAGATCAGAGCAAGGATCTTTATCTCAGATGCGCTTAAGGGTACAGTTTCAAAGTGAGTTGCAGGCTGAATGGCTCCACGGCAGGTAGCGCTGGGCGGAGATGACCACCTGGTCGATCGTCGTAACTGGCCACGCCAGCAGTACGCGGCAAGTCGCAAGTTAGAAGTGCGCCTCAGATGGTCTCCAGGACACAAGTCAGCCCAGCACACATGGACCCCAAGTCACCAGTGACTCGTCTGGGCTCCGGAATGGAAGGAAGTGCCCTCGTCTTTTTCTGCCGCCACGGAGGTAAACTCTGACTCCGCCTCTTGTGGCTCGAAGACGACATAGAACATAAAATTCCCCGAATCTTAGTACTATGTTCCCTGTGATTGGCTGACCATCTGACGTCATGTGATTCTGTGCTTCTCTTCTCCACGTTAAGTTTCGGCAATCTTCGAGTGCCGATACCTCCTTCGGGAGGAAGGAATTCTGTTTACGGCCTGCCAGACAGAAATCCCTAATCCTCTTAACATTCTGCCCAAAAGGCGCCAGCCAGACTGCCCTTCACTGAAGCGTAAAATCCTAGCCTTTCCCCTTTCATGCGCATCTTTCGAACATACAGTGGACATCCCAAGAAATGGAAAAATATTCTAATCCTTTACTTTATATACAGTAAAGTGATATATAAGAGGGAGCTTAGCGAATCGTTACAGATTTAAATCATCAAGGATATGACTACTTATTGTATAAGCGATGTGACATATCCAATTCAACAACGATATTATTGCCGCAAAATAGCAGTGAGCAGTGATATTAGAACTACTGAGAGCAGTGAAAAAAATTAATGCAAGGCAATTATATGTCATACTCATAAAGTTACAATTTGTACATTCGTTTAAATTTACATATTGCTTTTTATTTATCTACGACAACCAGATGCAGAAATTAATGTAAGGAGAAGGGTTTTCAATATTTACGCTATTTTATCTGCATCAATTGTAAGCACTAGGTTAAACCGTAACCTAAGAATTTTTTTGGCACACGATAAGAAACAATGAAGTTTATTAAAAACTCAGAGAATCCTACATACGTAATCGCGAAATGTATCAGTTAAATAAATAACAGTTATTCGTTTTCGAAATTATAATCTCCGTCATCTAACGTAAAATGCATTTATTTATGTCAAATCCTAACCAAGTGCTCTGGTAATCTAACCAGAGTAACGTATTCATATAACGAAAGATATAATTAAAAATGATTCTTTCCCTTACAAGCTTTTCCAGAATAAATTCCTACTAGCATCATAGATGATACCCTTACTATTTGATAAACGTGTTAGCTATTAAATGAGATTTAAGATAACCTTTTTATCAGCTCAATTCATAAATGGCAATTCTACAACGATATTCTTGCAGCCAAATAGTGGCGAACAGAGATATTAGAGATTATTTACACAGTTTAATAAATACCCAACCGCAAGGTCTCTGCTATTGGTAAATTCAAAATCTCATTCCGTCCTATGCTTAATTTGAATTTAATTAAAACTTTCGCTAATGTTGCTGCTTGATTAAAGTTTATTTATTACGGTTTATTTCCTTTTTGCATATTTTACTGTACACTTTTGTTAGTGGTATTTGTTAACGTTTTTTGATATTATACTTTCCGTCATTTAAAGTATAATAAAGTAAAGTTAATAAATCGTGATTACTGGAGATCGCTATTCCGCCAGGTATTGCCGTGGTAAAATGCAAGACTCCTCTAGAAATACTTTCCGAAATACATTTAAGTGTATTATGCCGGTCCAGGCTGTAATACAACCTAATTTCTGCTTGAAAATAATGGCACAGGCTGTATTACAACGGAATTACTGCCTGAAAATAATATGTCTTGCGACTGACTACAGCAGTATACTGACGTCATTACTTAATGTTATTTTGGCAGAATCGCGATCTCCAGTAGACCCGATCGTTATTCATTTTTATTACAAGCTTTTCCTGAATAAATACCGACTACCACCATAGGTGATTCCCATCATTATTCATATGAGGGTAATAGAAGCTATGACTTTCGGACGCAATATTAGTGGACGTTGTGTTTAAGTTGGCCAGAACCGCAACTGACACATTTTGTTACAGGATAATTCACTCTGAACTGAGTTTTACAAACCAATTAAACTGCTTTCATAAGCGCCATGTTACTAAAGGTATTAATTAATGCGGGTGGAAGTAGTTCCATATTTAACGTGCTGAATTGTGCCTGGACCAGAAATAAAATTAATATTACATGGATATCAAAAGTTTCTGGGAATCCTAATTTGATTTAATTTCATTGGTTCCTTACTTCCGATGTCATTAATTCAGTAGAAGTTACCACTGTATGGCTATGTGAACTGCATATGAAATATGTAGAACACTGCATAATCAAAGCCATTAGCATTATGTAATATCAATTCTGTATAATTAACCAACTGCAAAAAAATGAACTGCCAGAATATGGTGTTCAAACCGTCATTTTTGACGGGCTCGAAGCTAGTACTGTTATAATTGTTATTATGGCGTTTGGAACAACCTGTGGATGAAGCAAAGCTTAAAGAAGAGGGTCATCTAGTATTGAAAGAAATCAGTCTCAGCGATGCTGAAAATTTCAAGAACTACTTTCGAATTGAGAAAAGCAGTTAATTACATTTAACAGATTGTTGAACCGTTTTTGAAATGGATGCAAATATGAAAGAATGTATAACTGTTAAGTAAAGATTAGTCTTAAACTTCACGTGCTAGAACACAGAAAGAAATTTGGAAGGCTTGAAGTTTGTGTCATCATATCGCCAGAAAGTATCAGTGAAACTGTAACAGAAATGTGTGAAAAAAATTGAAAATTAACTTTACAATGATTTTAACTCTTTCAAGTCCTGCAACCCGAGATTTTGTTATTTCAAGCTCGTTTGAAACTGTAAGTGTTTAAAAATTTGTAAGAGTTGTAGTAGTTTACTTATCATTTCAATAATATACAGGTTTACATTATATACAATGGTACTGGACACATCTATATATATAAAGATGAATGTATGTATGTTTGTTCTTCATACAAATCCACAGTTTTCATCCGATCTCCATGAAACTTTGCACACTTATCCTTTGAAACAAGGAGAAAAATACTGTCTACATTTAGTTGAAAAATTATCTGTATAAATAACACATGTTGTCTCATAATTTCGAAATACTACTGGACGGCGATTGACAGACGCGTTGGATATGGACGTCTCTGTACTATTTTTTCCGTGTAGCGGTCAGGCAGCTCAGTAGTTAAAGCGCTTCCTTACAAATGTCGTGGTCTCCGGTTCAAACCTCCGTGGAGGCTAAGATTTTAAAAAATTGTTTTTGAACGTAAGACTCACGCCTGGGCCATAGGTTATTCGGATTGAATGTTAAACTGTAGATATTAGAAATTTAGGTGGGCAATGCGAGGCAAATCTTAGGTAGTCTTGCAATGCTGTAGGTGTACACTTTTTTACGTTATAATGATCCCTCAGGTGTTGTTCGCAGTCAGTGTGTGTGTGTGTGTGAACAGCAGTAATAGTATTATAAATACGTAAGTAGGTCTCTGTCTTTTTGTTACGTTTTGACGACTAAATGGCTATATTGATATTGGAATTTGATTAGAAAATCTGTATGAGGGTCACAGGACATTTTTTCCAGTATGATTAACAGTTGTAGTCACGAAATTTTGAGACCTTATCGAATGGTGACAGAAATATGTTGGAAATTGATTCTCTTCAAGAGACAGATTCGACGGCAGAATGATATAGTGATGGCTTTCCTTTCATATTATTCCTACTCGATATTGTTTGGGACCAATCCTTCGTTACCAACAACTTTCATTATTTAATTCTTGCAAAAAAATTCTTAATCCACGCGTACGAAGTCGCGGGTACGAGCTATAAAGTATATTTAACATAAACTAAGATATATACACTAATTAAATTAAGACGTACAAGAATAAAACCCAACCGTTCTACTGCTGGTTCCCTTCCTTGTTCCTGAATTTTAATAAACGATAAAGCAATATACAACCTTGAAGAACTTCATCCGCGCTCCTCCCATAGCTCCTCCTTGTCACCGAGCTGGGTTGGTGAGCGTTAACCCTCTGGCCTGGCATTCGGGCGGATGTGGGTTCAAATCTCCCACCGGCTATCCACATTTCAGTTTTCCATGATTTCCCAAAATCACTCCAGGCGAATGCCGGGATGTTTTCTACAGAAGACCGTCGCCGAATTCCTTCCGGTTCCTTGCCCCGCATCCTATTTGTTCTTTAATGACTTCGATCTCGACGGACCCTAAGGACTGAAGAAAAAATCCTCGGTCTGTCTTTCAATTGTTTCCTCTAATTAGTTCGCGGACTGATTATTTACTCTTTTACAACCTTCCTCTTGTCAGCCCCCCGCTGTATCCTCATTAAAGACGCTCAAGAACTGAATTTCCTGCTGTCTTCTTCAAACACATTGCGTTGATTGGATTACACCGTTCTGGAGACAATTCATATTGTTCGATTAAGTGGCGAAGGACATATTGTTCCTCTGGATCGATCATTATGCCACTTCTTAACCCGTGCCGAAGCGCGTCGTGAACTGAACTGATGGAAATATTGAAGTCGAACCCTGAGCGGTCAGTAATATCGACAGACAGTGCAGTGTACGAAAAACAACTTGACCGACCCGAGAATTTTTACGAGTGCTCTATGTTAATTTCCACAGACGTATCTAGATTTCCTCCAGCTCCTTAACTCTGGTCTCAAACCAACCAGCCATGTTTAAGAAAGGGTCTGTCCAAATACAAACTTTAGTATACAGTAAATATTGCAGCGTGAAATTGTTTAAAGTAATTCACTAGGTAATCCAAGCTACATCAGATTTAGTTACTCACCAATAAAGCACAGTGCTGATATAGTGAAACGCACAAACATCTAGTTATGATTCAGTCACGGTTGAGATTCTTATTGTTTTAAAGATGTTTAACGTTAAGTAGAATGTTAAGCTGTGCATTCTGATAATACCCTTGAATCACAGCAAATGATTAATGGCATTGCAGTTAAATTTGTCGGTCATTTATTTGTTTACGTAACATGTTTTATTTCATTTACAGCTGTTTTTCATTTTCCATTTGCGTGTGTTTATATGCACACTTTACTCCCGGCATCAGTGATTTTAAATTGTTTCTTGCACAACAGATCATGTTTCTGGTTGTTGTATATTTAATATTTATTACACAATATTTCACTACACAGCATTGCACTGTATAGCTTTTAATAAGGTTACGAGATTCTTAGATCATAAAAATATGCTTTCGGACCAGCTCCACGAGCATCATCCCGTAAAAAGTCTATCTGAATATCCATTTAAACTTACAATGAGGGCAACCATTCTAGCGAATAGGCCTAAACACTTATCCTCACTATATAAATACAAAAAGTTACGTAGGTCGTAGGGTATACAGAAAATACTGTTAAATGTGCAAGCAGTGACAAAACTTTTTGTAACTTAATTTTTAACGCCCCTTCACAACGCACTCCAGAGACAATATATAACGAATTAAGCGCACAATACACAATGTGGTTCTTCAGGTGGTGACCAATAATTACGTGTGCTCAAATTGGGGGGAAGGTGGAGGTCCGGCAAAATCTCACTTCAGCTTTTTACTTCAACGGGAATAGCACGTCCAAATTTAAGAAAAAACGTCACACGCAATTAATGGACGCTCCCTTGTTCTTAATGGAGTCTTGTGAAGCCAGAGATATTATTGAATGCTGTTATTTTTCTTGTGGCAGTCGTTTTAATTTTAAAGCAGCAGTTTTAGCACAAATTTTGGTTAATTTGTAATACATCCAGGACCAAAATGAAACTGATATTCTGTTGTAGGCTGTGTAGTTTGTATGCTCTTCAGGCAATATCACATAACGAAAATTACTGTTTTGTCAGCTCAGATTTAACAATTTCCAGAATACGAACGCTTTCAGACTAATGCGGAAGTAATCAAAAATATCTCGGTATCTTACTCAAAACGACAAACTCGCCGTGCTCTTCTCTTTTCAGGAATATCTGATTAATTAATCGTTCTTGTTGAACGTTGTCGTCTTTGCCTCATCAACAAACTACTAGGAATTACCAGGATGAGGAGGGTGAGGCGTTTGCTCCACCCTGGATCCCTTCCGTACGTAACCGAGAAAAAATATACGAAAATAAAAAGCCCCACTTCTTATATTGAATTTACTTTTTGAAATTGACGCATAGCGCATGAGGTCAGGGTCACAGTGGATGAGTACTCCGACGACGTGTTGGTCGTACAGACTCGTGCGTTTTCATCAGAGTTAACAAGAATTTCAAAAAGAAACTTTGTCAAAACTTAACCAGAACCCTCACAGACTAGTGCTTAAATAATTTTTTTTTTCAAATAAAAATATTTTAAACAAGCATTTTTATTAAGTTTCCTCATTTTTTCCCCACCCTGAAGCCAATGGTGGCTACGCCATTGCTACAAATACGGAACAACTAAATCAAAATTCGTGGCAACCACACAAGCAATAGCAGCCTGTGAAAGGCAAACGACACGACGCCGACAAGTATTCTATAATGCTCAAGTCGTGCGGTAGTAGGACGTAGTCGGTTTCAATGTGAGACACCTGTCTTATCTTGAACCCGACGGCGCGTAACTTCTGCCAAGTTGATGGGGACTGACTGAGTGACTGTACGTGGTCTGTGTGCCCATCCCACTGCCTCTAGAAGCTGCTCCGCATGGCGTAACAAGGTGTCTAGGAGCGCGGACTCGGAAGTCCTAAACACCCACGGGTTATCGTGATAGATGTGCGCAGCGACCTTGGCTGAACGTCTCTGGGAAAACCTTGCGCGACTGCCTTCGGGCGTAGTCTTGGTGCCAGCGTTGTGGTTGGCGGTTGCAGACGACCAGCAGGTAGGAGGGTGGATTCTGTTCTGTCGAGAAGCAGGCACGATACGCCACAGACCTGCTGTAGTCAGCCGGTTGAAGTAATCATAATTAAAATACATATCAATATTTTGATTGTATCTTCGCCAGTCATTTAGTTCGTTCTTACTAATTTCCTGAAATAAAGTTATCAAACGATTTTTACCACACAGAGAGCATACACTATGTTGTGATTATTTAAACTCATTACAAATTTGTAACTCTTCTTCTTCTGTGAACGCCTTGCCTAGGTCCGGGCGTAGGAGGTTATCATGGACGATGTTTACCCTTCTGTGGTAATATCTAGGAAGATGAAGTAGGGTTGTTTCCCGTTGTGTTCTCCAGTGTGTTCCTGTTAATCTAGTGTGGAGGACTGTGTTAGTGTGTTTGGTGTACATTGTTGTTTGTGTTGTGAATGACAGTTGAAAGAAGGGTGAGGGTGGAGCTCGGTGCCGACTCGTTCTGGCCTACTCTTCCGAAATACACACGAGCGGGCAGTCAGGCTTGATATCTCCATTGACAGACTAATGCTCTAGCTCCATATGTACTGCGGAGGTTTGGGATTTAATCCACGATATGGTACAATAACTGATGATTAGGAATTGTGCTAACCAGTGGGCTAAGTATATTTAACCACCAGCTCTCGTACCAGCTAACCCCGTGTCACGTGCCGTATGCTATCACTTTGCCGCAACCAGCGGAGCCAACGGGACGGGCACACATTCGTAAAGCTGGAAGTTTTTGTGAGAAACAGGTAATAAATGTAACCTGTATCACTATATGAGAACTAATTACTTAAAAAATAAACACCTACATCTGCGTGCCCTTAACGACCGCGAAATATACTTACTTATTTTGTTAGCATTCTACTTAAACAGGTTCTGGCTTACCCTGGTCCGGCCAGCTTTAAAAGGGTTTCCTTAATCACACGAATACCAGTTTAGTTTCTCCATAACGGCCACAGCTAAATTCTTTTACAACAATCATATTGGTTTCTGACAAGCGACACCTTTGACCTCGAACGCTCCGAACCGCATGAAAACATGCCTAGAATAACAAGCGGTCATAAACAAAACAGTGGTGTGTGTCATTTCCATGCAAAACGTTGCATTCTACGCCAAGTATTATTTTAATAGAGAGAAACAAAGTAACAAGATAACAGTACCATATGAAGTAAATTATATGTAATTCAATGACGTCAGTGTATCATCAAAATTTCAATCACCAGTGCCAAAAACACTTTGCTTAAAGTACTTAATATAGCGCAAAACACGCATATACAGCAGTACCACACACCTGATAGCGCTTACATTAGTCCTCAAAGTACAGATGCGAGATTTCGATGAAGTGGTTAAAACAAAGTGGAAGAGAACAATGTGCACACCTCACTAAAGCCACGTTATCACATTCCAAATCATTTTCGCATTCACGTAATCAAAGTCAGGTTATGACATTGACATACCAACATCATCATTTGAAAATGTAATTAGTGTGGCTTTTGTTATTGGACTGTGTGAATGCGAAAGTGATTTGGAATGTGATAACGTGCCTTTAGTGAGGTGTGCACATTGTTCTCTTCCACTTTGTTTTAACCACTTCATCGATATCTCGCATCTGCACTTTGAGGACTAATGTAAGCGCTATCAGGTGTGTAGTACTGCTGTATATGCGTGTTTTACGCTATATTAAGTACTTTAAGTAGAGAGTTTTTGGCACTGTTGATTGAAAATGTAATGATACACTGACGTCATTGAATTACCTATAATTTCCTTCAAATGGTATTGGTGTCTTGTTACTTTGTTTCTCTCCATTAAAATGTTGCTTGAGGTAGAATGCAACGTATTGCATGGAAATGATACACACCACTGTTTTTTTATGATCGCCTTTTATTCTAAGCATGTTTTCGTGCGGTTCTAAGCGTTCGAGGTCAAAGGTGCCCTCTGTGAGTAATATCTTGGGTTTGTATGTGAAACTATTCGTTTTCGAAAATGAAATGGATCAAACGGTTTGATCGATGAACTTCCATATTGGCTCTCTTTAACTGGAGTTGAGTGAGCATTTAACGTACGAGTCTGATATTCGGGAGGTAGTTCTACGATCCGACCATCCAGATTTCTGTTTTTCCCGATTTCAGGAAATTACTGCTGGTAAATACTGGGATGTTTCTTTCTCTTTCACTGGCAGTCTTTTCACAGCCCTAACGACTCCGACATCAACAAGTAGTGGGGGAGCTAAAGACCATGCCGTCGACGCACCCTAAAGCCATAAAAATCAACTGGATTTTCAACCATTAGGATCTACTATTCACGTTGTTGCTTTTTTTCTGGGATGAATTCCTGTTTTTACATCATAGCGTTCGTTACTACTATTGGCCAAAGAAATTTACCTTATATGTTTCCACAACAAAGATTTTAAAACTGAAAAAAAAAACATCGTAAATTCTGTGCTAGTCAAAAGCAGCAAATTACACGTACCATCCCAATGCCAGGTCGAACAATCGGATTAAAAAAAAGGTAAGGAAGAAATGAAGGAAGAACATTCTCTTCACCAGCCATTTGTCTTAAGACTCCTAATCATACCAATTACTGTTGCATTTTCTCAAACATCACCTCTACTGTGGTATTTGATACCCACAACCTGCGTACCATACAGTCCCACACTCAAGCGAAAGCTGCTCTCCTTCCTAGTTTTCGAATCTTTAGTGCATCCTAAAGGAAAATCAGCATAAAAACTCACACATTCAAGACATTCTACCTTATGGCTTAGAAATATCAAATCTCTTTCTATCGATAGGAACTAATAAGGGCCGTAATAATACTTTCCCACGTAGTCTTTATGTTTCAATAGCATCTTTAAAAACGCCACCCTTCTAAAATTTGATTCTATTAATTTCGAAGTTGCACAAAATTTGTTTTTAGCTTGCGTGTTTCGTATGCAAAATTTGTTTCCTTTTAATGATTTAATTACTTGTAAAGTATTAATACACTTGAAATTCAATTGTCATGTCACACGAAGAATTTAATGCTATTTGCTTTTTCGCATCCTGAGGTTAGCTTATCTGATTGTTATTGCTGAAATTATGACGAGTTTATTTATAATTTTGGAAGTACTCTCTGATTTCTTACTTTATTAATCTTCTTCCAAATTTTGCTTTAATTTCTCAGAAATCTTCTCTCAACTACGTACACTTTTCTTGGCTACAAACTATTTCCTTTACTTTTCTTAGATGTGCATTCATCAGATTATGAAATGTACGTTGAGTGTTTTGGTATTGTTCCATTCCAGCTATGGCTGCGCACATAGCTTTAAAGGTCGCTTTTCGAGAAATATTCTTCGTTAAGTGTTGTTAGTAAATTAATATTGTGCTTATGTCACAATGGCTTTTTTCTTAGGCGCCTGCCCTTGCACCAGGAGAATTGGGAAGAATTTCTCTATATTTTATTTCAGTCCCTGACTCGCTCACCTATTCCCTTATGTCTGAAATTAATTAGTACTGCTCTATGGGCATCCCTTCCCTTCCACACACTATTCGAAATTCTCTGAATATCCATCCAGGCCTCATTGCCAATGTATTCTTTATTCTAACACAGCAACAGAGAGCATTCCTTCACCAGCAATTTGTCTTAAGACTCCCAATCATACCAATTACTGTTTCATTTTCTCAAACGCTACCTCTCCTTTGGTATTTGAAACCCACAACGTGTGTACCATACAGTCCCACACTCAAGCAAAGGCAAACACTCCGCGAAGTATTTAAAAAAATATTGTCAGTTGTGACACACTTTGCCATACAATCTTTGTAATGATTCCAGTATTGAGCGTCAGTGATTACACGTAGGCCTACGGTTTAACTGGATATCCTTCACGTGGGATAAGTGACAAACATTTTTTTCTTTGCTGTCGGGTGGATGTGCTGTATTCAAGGAACGTCCTTCAGTATTGAATTTTACCGAAGGAAGTTCTTGAATTTGAGGTGACAAGCCTGTTCATATTGCCCACCAACAAAATCAGAAATTTAATGGGGTCACTGTTTTCCACTGTGCCAAAACCTTCCTAATCACACAGAAATATTTAGAAGTATTATAACTTCATTTCCAGAAACAGTGTAGCAAATTGTGGCATGGCATCGTTCGTTTCCCTGAGATTCATGTTGTTAACATACGGGTAGTAACCATTTCTGAAAGAATGTTTCTTAGATTTTCTAGGATTCGGTTGAAACTGTCAGCTATGTTAATATTCACTTATTAGAAATCGACGTTTGATCAAGGGTCTAATATTTTGCTTTCTGCATATCTGAAAGCGCAGAGGAAGTAATGCGATTGTGCAAAAAATTTAGGTTTCAAGTTATTGGTTCCTGTGAAACCGTACGACATGAGGAAAAATGAAGCGATTCCTATAAAACTTTTACAAAGGTTTGCAATCGTGAATTATCGAAATGATCAAATTTTGGTTTATGTATCACAGCTTCAGCATTTCATTAGATGTTTATACTACAGATTACTTTTTTATATCTTGTCGGAAATTTAGAATGAGTAATTAAGTGTAGCAGTTTCTTTCTAAACTACGTGCCTCTGATTTCGTTAAAGAGGAATTTAAAGATTTGTGCTGTTAATTCACTGATAAGAAATTTTGACGAGATACCACGAAAAGGAAGAGGAGCAGTCCTCTTTATTTCCTCTTTCTTGGTTCATTTTTCGTTCTGTGTTTAGATTCTACGTAAAAGTAAAAGGCATACTTCAGTATTGTTCACCAAGTTTCTCTATAAACCATATCTGAAGTATTACCCCCACTCTGCTGTTGACTGTATTGCAAATACCATAAGATATAATACTAGCACATTAACTTGCAAACGGTCAGAGCGTGGCGCTGACCCTGGCATATTGGTTCATTTTTCGTTCTGTGTTTAGATTCTACGTAAAAGTAAAAGGCATACTTCAGTATTGTTCACCAAGTTTCTCTATAAACCATATCTGAAGTATTACCCCCACTCTGCTGTTCACTGTATTGCAAATACCATAAGATATAATACTAGCACATTAACTTGCAAACGGTCAGAGCGTGGCGCTGACCCTGGCATATCCCTTCTAGTACCGACGGTTATAATGGGAGTGCGGAACTCTACCTCTGTGAATCCTGCGGAAAGCTACAGAAGCCGTAGGAACCCCCTGACCTTTACTTTTTATATCATCTTGCAAGTTCCCTAAAAGTATGAAACCAGGATGGAATGTTAATTTAGCATCGCTGCACTTAGAGATGATTGGGTATTTGTTAGACGAGATTACGAAAATAGCTCCTCGTCACTATCAAGCTTCGTTCAGTAAATCTAGGATCAAAAGAATTATTTTTTTCTCTCTAGGGCTTGTCGACGTCGATGTCATTAGAGCAAAGAAGGAATTGGAAAATACGAATCGAAGGAATTTGGACACGTCCTTTTGAAGAAATCATCCTACCATCTACCTGTAGTGATTTCAAAAAACTAAAATCAGAGTTGTTGGACAGGGAATCGAACTCATGACCTCCCGAATGTCAGGCCTACGCGTTAACTGCTCACAAGCGGAAGAGAAAATATCACCGGGCTCGTAGAGAAATTAATTACTCTGGATATACGAGATATTAACCAACATTTAAGATCGAGAAAAGCATCCACATTTAACAATTAACTAGCAAGTGATTCACGTAGTTACAGCATGAAACGTCAGACAAAACCTACGAAAGCTTGATCAGTAAAAGCATACACACAATTACATTGTTTCTGGTTTATGCACCAATAGGCTGACGAAAATCCTTGTAATCTTCGTTGATATATTTAAGAACTGTTAAGCACCAATAAATAGGTCAATCTCAAGCCAAAAAGTATTTAGTAATAATTTTATTTGGTTTATCCAGTTCAGTGACACACAACCTCCTGTTAAACAAACCGTGAGCATATAGAATATCACAGCAGATTTGTGAATTGATTTCCCAACCGGATGGTCGCAGAATGTGAAGGCTTCTATAATCTGCTTAAGAAGTTCCACATGGTTACTTGTTAAAAATCTGAACAATAATTTATGTTTATTGGGGTACTTGCATGTCTGAAAATCAGAAGTTTTACTTCTGAACATTAATGCCATTTTAATGCATGAAACCGTAAGTAACAGAGGATCAGATTTGTGTATCCAATGAGATCTACTCAGTATTACAGATAGTAAAGGCAGGTGCAAAAATTGATATCAACATATTAATTCCACTAAAGGAAAATGCCAGCTGAAGGAAAGGAATTCTTGTGATAATACCTACACTTGGTGTTTTTGGCAATATATGCGATCTTTATCGTTCAGGAGTGATGAAAATACTGTAGAAATTCTTTGCTTTTTATAGCTGATTATCCTGATGTGTAATGCGAAGTACGTCAGAACGCTTCCATGTTTCGGATTCCACGTTGAACTGTAGATACCCTTAACCCGGTAGGATTACCTAGTTACTTCAGGCCCGCCGTTCCAAATCAGTGATAAGCGTACTCCCAGAGGTACGTGAGGTTCCTTCAATGGGTACGCGCTGTAATCTCTAGGCTGAGATAATCACAAAGATAATTGAAAAAATCAATAACGCAAACATTACTATTGCCAAAATATATTTTAAAATAGTCTGTGTATGTGTGAATTATATTTCTTTAATGCTGTGAAAAACTTGGACTTTTAAGAGAAATGATTCTAAGTAAAGTACTTCGAATTTCGCTTACAATGCATTTTTTAACTGTTTTACGTCTCTCAACAGCGAGGTCTTTAGAGACGGGAAAGGATGGGGGGCAAGGATGGGGGCAAGGAATGGGGGAAGGAATTCGGCCATGGCCTTTTGATGGAAGCATCCCGGCATTTGCCTGGAGTGATTTGGGAAACAATGCTTACAATGCAGTAGCAATGTATGGCTAAGCGTTATCGTACAGAATCATGGCGCTTCAGATAGGAATCATACACTCTTTGGTCCAATATCCCTCTGTATACTTTTCCAAAATCTACACTAGTATACAACTTCACAGTTCATCATAAAAGCAGAAAATCGGTATACTGAACTCGTTCAACACCCCTTCTGACGATCCTGATAATCTTTCCACCAGCACATTCACCATTACCGGAGCCTTGGCCGTTTAGTTGCAGAGCTCAAAATCGGCAGTTCAAAGATTTTTAGACACTCGTAACAATTTGTGATAAACTCACACAAAAGTCATTATTATTAACTGTTGACGCCATAATAATAAATCGGACACAGGACAGTGTACAGGATGAGCTCTTTCCTCGGTCAAATGCCGCCAGGCGTTGCCATAGACAATCAAATTGATTGTCAAACACTGAGCTTTGTACAACAAATTTTGGTCTCGATCGATTCATTTCAAACTGTTGTGCACCTTTTCAATCCGTGCCATACACCATCAAAATATTTGTGCAATTCTCTTCGTTGAGCAAATTGTTTGACCCTGTTTGTGAGCGTTCAGATTCCAAAAAGAGCAGTAGTAATTTGCTGCTCAAAGATTTTATTTTTGATGTAGTCACACAGCGCCTCGATCCACCTTGAAGACAGTCATAGCGGCCCACACATATCACTCTCAAGACCTTCATGCGTCGCAGGAGTACAATGTCAGCTGCTGACTTTCGAGATTGCTTGCAGCGAAGGGGAAATTTTCATACATGCATTGTCTCATGTTATAACCAGAGAGCGCGACTGTTCAAATACTACTAGAGAAAAGTCATGGTGTTCTGCTTCACTGATTATTTTTGTAACAAGAGAAGTGCAATTGATTATAATTGTTAATTGCTATGGAGCATACGTCCAGGTGGCAATTTCCCGGCTTACTTACTTTTGCATTACAACAGTTATCACTTCATATTCTTTAACTAAGTCTAGCATATTACTTGATAATTTATTCCAATCTATGACTCACTCACCTACAAATGAAAACTCTCCCACTTCTTTATTCCTGATACCAGGGTCTAGTTTACGTCCATGGTTATCTCTTCCCTTTCAATCGTAATTATTCTTTGAACATCCATTTAGTCATCATCGTTGATGTACACTTTTACAAACATGTAGCACTCTCTTCATCCATCTTCCAATAACTCCCAACCTGACTCTGTTATGATTTGAGTTACTGATTATATTCTATTGTAATTTTCACAAACAACTGTTACTGACATTTTTTGCATCCACCACAACTCATGTATATACAGTAATACCCATAATATGAGTTCCATATTACTCCACCATGCTAGTAACAAAGCATATGCTTTAAAATATTCCGGTACAAATTTTAAGGTTTTTATTGTTTTGTTTCGAGTCCTTGTCTGGTACTAGGATCCAGCCATCCTGATTATGCTGTTTAGGGTGGTATTTGTAGCCACCTAGATGAATATTCGGATGACCACCTCTTTTATTCTAATAAATTACATTTTACGTAAACAGAATTACATAAAATCCATTTGCACAAAGCTTGCACACCCTGCAACGGTCCATACACAGTTCAACTTGTAGGGCCTCGCTAAAGGACTACCGTTGGATAAGCTAGTCCATTAATGCTCCTACAAAGGGTTCAACAAGATACTCCAACCAGTCCCCTTCAGTCGTACTTTCCAGCGATGCACCAATGTCCACATTGCACACTTGTTTTAGGCCATGTAGGGCGAGTCCTCCATTCACGATACAATGAGTTAGGGGCTCGCATTGGCTGGTCTTGGAATCCAAAAACTTTCAACATCCAACACGTCCTATATGTAGTCCTGCAGCATCATTCACGGTCCACAAGAGTACTTCATGGGATAATCGTAGGTCCTACAAGTAAGATTGTGGATTCACCACTTTATTCTACACCTTTTACTATTCCGTGATATAATGGAGCGCAGGGGCGGATCCAGGGGGGTGGGGCTAGGGGGCTCAAGCCCCCCCCCCCAAATAGTGTCTAGGTCCGCCTCCGCCTTTTTTTTAGCTCTAGGGATTCGAGGCCCGAGGAGGCTATAATCAGGCCCGCCGCTAGCTGTTTGAGCGCCCGCGTGCAATACCGATTATGCCGCCCCCTGTCTAACTACAGCCAGTGGCAGATTTAGGAAATTTCCGAACCTGGTCAAAAAACTGAGTTGGCCGCCCCTTCCAACATTATTTGCCGCCCCTATTGTTGCCCGCTACATAATACACCGCAAATTTTGTCGCGGCGACAATGGAGTGGGCAACTATCGCGGGGCGGCGACTATCGATTACTCGTTTTGCCGCCCCCCTCGATGTGCCGCCCGCGTGCGGTGCACGCTTTGCACGCCCGCTTACGGCGGCCCTGGCTATAATACTACCCTTTTCCCGACTCAAGCTCCCCTAAGGCCAAAATCCACTGCAGGCACAAGCTCCCCAACCGAAATCCACTCAAGCCAAGCCCCCCCCCCCCAAAACCAAAGTCTGCTCAAGCCCCTGCCAAACCAAAATCCTGGATCCGCCCCTGATGGAGCGTGTAACATAACAAGAGTGTGAATAAAATATGCATGCCAAGCTTTATTTGGCGATGCATACTTTTTACTGATGTGATTGTATTTATACCCAGGTACCAATATCCCTACACATATTAGGTGCATTTTGCAGGATGCAAATTGTTCACAATTCCATAACCAATTCCACTCCCTAACTTCCTTACATGTAAATAAAAATTTTCCACTCGCTTATGCCTGAAATCAAGCACTAAATTAGTCATAGTCCTGTCTTAGCTTCCACATACTACTCCTAATTCTTTGGTCATATCCATCAGTCTCTTCATCCATCTCCTCTCTTTTAATGACTCACAATCAATCTCCTGTATAATGCCATATTCGATGGATATGAAATAATACAAAAAAAAAATCTTTTTTTAAATTCTGTTCTTATATTTTCTCAGTCAAAAATTTCTTGTTAAATGAAAAATATGCTAATTTGATAATGGATATTATACTAATGCTGGAAATAAATAATAGATCATTTCAATAAAGAAGTAGTAGGGGAGGATGGGGCACAATGGAACACAAAAGTTGTTTTTGCCCATAACTCCCAACATGAATTTATTTTTTCAACATTCTAATTTTTTTCCTGTTACCTTAGGATCTAAGCCTTAAAAGAAATGCATCAACTATTATTATAGAAACTATATGTGACCATGAGTGGCCATTTTTCAAAAAATGAATTTTGTTTCATTGTACCCCGTGCCTGGGGTACAATGAAACAGGGCAAGGGGTACCTTGAAACAGCTGGGGAAAAAACGCCATAAATCACAAAAAGCTTTATTTTTCAATTAATGAAAAAACAGAGGTACCTGGAACATAAAAGGAGTTCAAGTGATATTAAAGCACAAACAAGAACTCCTTTTACGTTTAGACAATGTTCAAATTGCCAAAATCAACCCCGAATGAGATGAAACTTTTTTGTCTTTTAGTGTTGTGAGACACAGAAGGTTTTTCCAACAGTAGTTTTATGTCTTTTTCATTAACTGTGGCTATTTCATCAACAAGATGCTCAATAAAGGTGTAGTATTTTCGGTAACTTAGGAATTTGTCCACGTAGTGCCCTTCATCACCTTTCATCTTGGTGATTCGACCAACGTAGAATTTGGAATGGCTTCTAATCTTGAATTCGATCAAGACATAATCTCCTAATACAGGAAGATGGTTAAATTCTGCAAAACGGTCAGGCTCAACAGAAAAAAAAACCTCCTCATCTACGCCTATGTCCATGTCGTCGCCGTGTTAGCACATTCAAAATCTCCATCGTCTAATGAATTAACACGAGCTTCTTTACCAGATATTTTTCTTCTTTGGTTTTTGGGTGATTTACGTACAACTTACTTTTGGCTGACTCCATTCTGGAAATTGGAATTGGCTTCTTCTCTGCAATGGCTGTGATTTCTGGACTGCTCGTAGCAATCATACTCCTGCCTTTCTTCCTGTGCTTTAGATCAGTTTTTCGTTCACCTGCTTTTGGATAGCTTCAGGAGGTAGGAAAGCATGACTTGGACCCGCTCCTGGATCGAGGACTCTGATGACTGTCTGATCTGAAGCTGCTCCTTCCTCTACTACGTTGAGCGAATTACTTGGAACAGCATAACCATGGGGCACAATGGAACACTCATGGGACTCCATGAAACGTTTCATTGTGCCCCGAGCTCCTCTGTTTCAAGGAACCCCAAACATGCCATTTCAGTTTTCCCTACTTTCTACCATGAATGTGTAGTAGTAGAAATGCGAAAGTCGGGCAAAAGCTTAAGGGATACATATACAACGAAATGCCATAAGAGTCGATTGAATACAAAAATCACTCTTACCTGGAGATGAAAATACACTGAAGGAAATATTTTACTTTCAGCCAAAAAATATAATATAATATAATATGGAGCATATTATATGCTCGAACATTATGAAATTTCTAGACGATAATAATTTGCTTACAACAAATCAACACGGATTTCGGAAGAAAATATCATGTGAAACACAGCTGGCCCTATTTACACACGACATAATGAAAGTTATTGATGCAGGTTCACAAGTAGATGCCATTTTTTTAGATTTTCAGAAAGCCTTTGACTCTGTGCCACACAACCACCTTTTAGCGAAGCTACGAGCGTACGGTATATCAGATCAGCTTTGCGAATGGATAAAGGATTTTCTAACTGGTCGGTCGCAGTATGTCGTCGTTGAAGGAGAAAGTTCTTCTAATCTAGATGTTAAATCGGGGGTACCTCAAGGAAGTGTAACAGGACCACTTCTTTTATTAATTTTTATAAACGATCTCGGAGACAAAGTGAAAAGCCTTTTTAGATTGTTTGCTGATGATGCGGTTATTTATAGGGAAGTAAGGAATTTGGCCGATTGCTTAGAAATTCAGCGTGATCTAGATATTATTTTGGCATGGTGGTCTGAGTGGCAACTTACGCTAAATTGTAAAAAGTGAAAGACAATGAGCATAACTAACAAAAAGAATCCAATTGTTCAGAAATACAAGTTAAACAATACAGTTATTGATATGGTCAATTCTATGAAATATTTGGGAGTAACAGTACAAAGGAACATGAAATGGGACTTACACATTAATTCGTTAGTAGGTAGAGCTAATTCTAGGCTGCGATTCATAAGTCGAGTGTAGTGAAATACTTCGTCCACCAGAGCCAGAATGACAGGAAAGATAAGATTAGAGAAATAAGGTGCCGGACTGATTCTTATATGAATTCTTTTTTCCCTCGTACCATTAGGGATTGGAATGCACAACAAAGAGATTAGCTTTGGTGCTGATCACCCTCTGCCACCCACAATTTTGTGAATTGCAGAGTATATATGTAGATGTAGATGTAGATGAAAACAGCACCTAACCTTGTCAAGTCTGGCACGCAACTGGATAGGAGGGAGCAATTAGCCGGCATTGATGGGAGTGGTGCGAAGAGCTTTCTGACGGAATCCCGTTGTACTATGACTCTTCCGCTAGTCCATTATTCACACTGTTTCACTGTGACCCATGTTCCATTGTCCCCCACCCTCCCCTATATCTTCATTAAGAGCTCATCATTTTGAAAACACAAAACTGTTTTATTGTGAATAAAATGTTATATATAAAGACATAAATTATTGATTAAATATAATTTTACTTTCCAAATCAGCTTAAAGAATAATTCTAGAGTGGCAAATTGATCAAAATAATATTTTTCATTTAACAGCTCTTGAAAATGAATAAGTTACATTCTATACCTGATAATATATTAAAATAGTTGTGAAGCGAGGCAAATTTACTGTGATTACAATAGTCACAGAAATTAAGTCTGTACTGACCCCTGTATTACAAGAGTACCTGATAATTTTGAAGTGGATTCTAAAAAGATACATAATATATAAAACTTGAAGAACTAATAAAATACATTAAAGGACGTTATTGTGAACTGTAGATTTCAATTGCATAAAAAAGCAACACAGGAAAAAGGGACTGAAATGGATAAATAAAAATAATGTCAAAAGATTTTGGTAACTGTAAATTCTGGGCTTGAAAAAATATTGAAGGCATTTTGGCTGAAATAGGAGAGAAATATTTATGGAATAAGAAAAAAAGCTGGGCGTGAGCTTTGGATCTTACTTTTAGAGGAAATTCTAATATAGTATATATGGGCCAGAGAGGGAAGCAGGAAGAATATTCAAGATGGAGGGAAGACAGTGGTGCAAATATTTAAGGTAAGAAATGCAAAAAAGTTAAAGAAATGATTGTTAAGAGAATTGTGAAGAAGTACAGAGTGAAACAGTTCTAATAAGATTAGGCATGGAATAAAGAAAAATCAAACAACACTTAGAAAAAAAAGCATTATTGTGGATGTGTTGTAAGGTACTATAAATGGAAAATCAAAGATTTTAGATGGAAGATGATACTAAAATACAAAGCAGCTACACTAAGAATGAAGAGACTGGAGGGAAGAGAGAAGAGTGGAGAAGATTTGGAGATTATATTTCATGTCAAGATTACTATCTTTGACCAAGGCAAGTTTTTATATAAAAAGATTGTAGCTGGCAGGAAGACCATTATTTAATAAGAGATTCCTTTCAGTATGAAACACTGGAGGCCCAAAGCTCATATGATTCACCTGAAATTAAGTATGATGAACAACAGAATCTAAAAAAAATCTTTATTTTTTCTTATAACAGCTTTGCCAACAAATCTTCTTCATCTATGAAGATAAAAGCCTCAAAATCTCTAGACAAAGCAGATAGTAGTCAAAATTCTGTACCAACAATCAGGTCTTCTTGAGAGATAATAATCATAATTTTGTGTGATGGTAATGATCTGGTGACAGAGTTTCTGTTGGCTGCACATTCAACCCAGTTACAGCTGCCTTAACCTAGCTCAGTAGTCCTACTGGGAACAGGTGACCTTCACTTTACCATGGAATCTGAACCACAGAAGCATTTGGGAGTAATCCACATTACACAGCAAGCTGTGCCAGAGGTAAAGGTCAGGTTATGGGCCTATGAAAATCCCGTCGAGACAGTGTTTTGAACCAGGGAACTTCCAATCCCCAGGCAGACACATTACCATAACCACTGAGCCACCAGACCACTCTTCTTGAATATAAGTAGGTAAATTTTCTCACCAGCAATGCTGTAAGAAGAAATACTGTGAGATGGTATTATTATTGAAATGAAAGATAAAATACACCTGTAACTCACAAAAGTAGAAGGTAGGAGGGCAGCAGTGACAAAATATACTTTAAAAACATTAAAACACGCAGTACTTCAGGTTATACTCATGAAAATAGAAATATATGACTGAGCTCACACTGGCACCAAAGGTCAATAAAGCCATTAGTAGACTTTGGTAGAACACATATGCCTTCCACACTGCAATTGTAAGATATGCTGATAGTCAATTGGCATAAATATTTTCCTATCTCACAAGTCTGAAGGCAGCCTTAGGTTTCTTGAAGCAAATGGTTTTCCTAATCAAAAAGCTGGCAAGGGAAAATTGAAAACAGGTTTCAAATATACTATAGTTTTGAATGAAGCAATATGCATTAATAATAATGAAAGAAAGAAGGATAAATTATTCTACTTAATTACTGTTTCTTCTATTAAAGCTTGTTTTTGAAACAATATGCATGACAGGCAGTAAAACTTCTAATGATTCTGAAACAGTTCTTTTACTTGTTCTATTAAAAGATTGAATAATTTTGTTGTATATTTCTGCCTCATATCATTCTCAATTCATGCCTCTTGACTATGATTTTTGTATGCATATTATATGATACTTCATGCCCTGAATTTTATTCAATACTTATATAGGATTTGGGAGATCAATGAGAAGTTACATTGCTAGTTGCTATAAGAGTTAAGAACTTATATTTATAATTGTAAGGACAGGGAAAATGACTCATCACTCACCAAAGTTGACGGCAGCGACGAGAGGAGAACATATATAAACACACAAATCAACTCAATATTGTTTCTCAACTCCTTTATTTATATCATTTTATCTATTACTCTATTACTTTTTTACATTATTTTCTGAAACTCAACAACTATGAGGCGTTCTCTTATTTTGCTTCTGGTTTTAAACCTTGTTGACATCAAACTAAGGCTGGAGGCAAGGAAGAAGAAGGAATTCAGCCATGACCTTTTGAAGGAACCATCTCAGCGTTCGCCTGGAGTGATTTTTGGGGAAACCATGTAAGACCCAATCTTGAATGGCGGGACAGGGATTCAAACCCACATACTCCCATATGTGACGCAAGAGCATTACCGTTGCATGAGTTATTAAAATAATTATTTACCAATATTAATTCTTGGAGCTCAGTATTATGTTGAATGCAGTAAAAATTAGTACATAGTTGATGTCTTTAATGTTGAATTGTTAAGGCTCCTGTTTTGAAACTGAATCCTCAGACAGGCAGTTAACATGAACTTCACCTTTGGCAAAACATATTTTGTCAAAGTGAAGTATTTTATAAATGCTATTTGAAACTTTAATTAATGTGTAAGTTCAGCCATGAAAAAGGTATAAGACCAGCTGAGTTTACATATCTTGAATGTTTTCATTCTTATTTCCCTGTTACAGGATACAATCTCAACATGAGATCTCTGTTGCCACTGATGGTCTTCTCTGCATGTGCTCTGCTTGCGATGGCTCAATATAAGGATTGCTCAAGCAGTGAAGATTGTGATGAGGATCAATGCTGCATGATCAGTAAATATCCATATTACATCCCTATAGTTTATTTTATTTGACAGCAAATTGATCCAAATTATGAACTGAACGAATCTTGTGTCTTCTTTTATCAGCAAATACTATTGATAGGGCTGTGAGTTATAGGAAGTTGGTGAAACAGGAACTCAGGTTGGAGGAGCTGATGTCAGTACTCCATCACCATAATCAACAAAAGTTAAATCTGGCAGTGATGCAGATATACTTGGTGGCAGGGTGCTACTTGCGAAAGATGTAGGTTGTTGTGCCTTTCTGGAATATAATTATTTGAGAGGGGTATATAAACTTTTTTTTTGCATTCATCTACATAGACCACACAGCCATCTCAACATGATTATCGACTCTTGTAGTGTTTCAATTTCTCCAGTTGTAAGCTATCTGTTAAATTTTATAACTGTGTGACAAAATTTTTTTCTTAGAAACACAAGTTAGATTGGATAAAATATTATTGCATTTCATTTTTAAAGTTAGTTTTTATATTAGTTCAAGTTAGAAAGCAGATTTACAGTTTTTAAGATAGTATTTTCAATATTTTTAATTTCAACATTCTTCGGCATTCGCCTGGAGTGGGATTGTGAAAGTTCATATCTAAAGTATTTATTTTCGGCTAAACGATTAAAGTTAAGATATTTTGTATAATAACTAAAGTTAACATTTATTTAGAGATCTAGCGATTTGTAGAGTTTCAAGCAGATTGAATTATTTTTATTGTCAAAGTCAGATTAGTTAATATAAGGACTTCTGATCTGCGATTTGATATTTGACGAGCTTCCCATCAGACATCCCTGTGAACGAGGAAGTAGATATGTTCCCACACTTCACGTGAGAACAGTTACTAGGAATATTCTAGAAGCGCTGGGTGATATAGATTCGTGCGTACTGGTGTTCGGCCTCAGTCGTACGGAAGCAGTCTGCGCGATAACATGTAGTTTAGTAGGCCGGAAAGTTTTATAACTAGCACATCAGTGAAAGTTTTATTTTGGAATGATGCCGCTTGTTTTATTCAAGTTAACCATAATGTCGTGTTAAAATAGTATTTCTCCAAGTGAGGCCTCGGGGTTGTCTAAATTAACTAAACTTTTGAACAATGGGAGCGAGTGACAAACTTTTATTGGCTTTCTTCAACTAGAGATTTAATTCTTTGAACTATTGGTGTGTGGTCTGGCTCAACTGGTTAATCGAATCTGCAAAAACATTTCTTTGGAAAAGTCGTCTGATTGCCTGTACAGTTTTTGTTTTTGTGAAATTTGGAAGAATATACTTATTTAAATGGCAATGAACTATTAATCATTATTGAACTTTACCTTTTCATAGTTTTCTAGTTAAAAACCTATGTGGCGGCCGTATTATTCTGTTTAAGCCAAAACTGTTACATCCAAGGCTACACACGGTTATAGCTGAGACCAAGTGTTTATGCTCCACCCCAAGCATAAGCTTTTCGTCTTACAGAGTACAATGTTGATACTAAGTATTGACACGACATTCACATACACACATCACTAAACACCCATCACTAAACATTCCACAAAAACACAGTGTCTCAGGCTACACCCTTCTTCAACAAAACATTACCATGTGACAGAGCTCACATGGTTTAAAGGATCATTCACACTATGCTAGTAATTTAGTTGAGTAGTGAGCAGTTTAGTAACTAAAAGTGTGTGAAAAATGAAAATTTAGTTGAGCAGTTTAGCCAGTAGTTTAGTTGGTTGATCCAGTATGTTCTATTATATTGGGTGTGTAGCACCCCCTCCCACCAAACACCACTGCTCACTAGCTCATCGGCTAAACAAGTCTGAACCTAAAGTCGGTTCATGAGCTGCCACAAAAATGTCGTTTCACTGGAGCCAAGAAACAACTTTAAAATTTGTTTCTAAGTATGTACAAAATGAATGCATGTGAAATTTCATATCTCCACATTATAAAAACAAACAAATGAAGCAATCTGCATATATTGATCTGGAAAATACAATAAACTTGCCTGGATTTGGTGAGAAGTAAATTGAAAATAAAAACATCTGCTTAGTGCACAATTTTATCAATTATTTTATTACAATAGCATCTAGATTTTACAATAAGATCTTATTATTACTATTGTTATTAGAAGTACTACCTTATGCAATAAAAATCTTTTCAGAAAGATCTACTCGCAGAAGTTAAAAAAATAAAGTAGTCCAAAAAATTAAGTGCAGGTACTGAAACAGTTTACATTCCTTCAGTAAAATGATTCAGTTTACTGAATGCATCTATATGAATCATTACTTCAATTCCTTTAATGTTTCAATGATTCCTTCACACTATGATGCATTAGGAAATAGCTGATTTTCCATGTATAAATACGAGGTGTGAGTGTCCTTAAACTACAGCCGATCGGTATAAAGTAGAGAACTGCCTGTAATTTTTAATTGCTGGAGTTGCACTTCTTAAATAGGTATCTTCACGCTAAATTTGTCACTGCATTTTCATTAATACAACTTTTGGACATTCTAAAACTATTCTCCTAGTTCATCCCTTCTATTAATCCATTTTTTTACCAATGATTTTTTTCTTTATCACACAACAAATTCATACACCTCTTCTAAAATAGCAGTTAATATAAGCTATATCCGCTCATTCATTTTATTGCATTGCAGCCTCTTTCTCTGGCAAAATGTCACAAAACTTGTGTACTGTACTCGACTATTGCGAACGATTTTTGAGCAGTTGTGAGTAATTTAGCTACTAAAATACTCACCACCTGACTAAATTACTAGTATAGTGTGAGCCAGTCTTAACAGAACAGAATTTGCCCTTACATAGTCATGTTAAAGGAGTTTACAGAAGTTAAACAGTATAATTAAAAGGAGCAGGCCCGCCGTGACGAAATTTGCAGCGTATTATGTAAGGGGCGACCTTTTTTTTTTTTTTTCTTAGCTCATAGCTCAACAGCTGCTTCGGGCGGCCGGCGACACTCGGAATGGCAACAATGGGGGCGGCAAATAATGTTTGAAGGGGCGGCAATGTCACAGTTTTCTGACCCGGTTCGGAAATTTCCTAAATCCACCACTGGCTAGTTAGACAGGGGGCGGCATAATCGGTATTGCACGCGGGCGCTTAAACAGCTAGCGGCGGGCCTGAAAAGGAGGCATTTAAAGATGATTTGAATAAGTAAATGAGAGATTTTTAAGAGGAAGATTAATTAATTGGTAGAAATTAATCAGAAGAAAATGGTGCAATGAATAAGAGGAACATTTCCTATGAATTTGGGAAAATTACAAGTGTTTTGAAGAAATAATAATTAGGAAATATTGTGAACATGGCTTCAAGGAATTATGGTGCAAATTAGTTCAGTATAGAAATTTGGAAACGCAATCTGAGGTTGGCTAATTCATGTCATGTGGAAGACAAAAAGAGGGAAATGTGATGTCATATGAAACTGATTTTTGGGGGCTGGAAACCCACTTTGTTTTGGAAAGATGTGAGGTGACTTCAGTGTCAGGCCAGGTTGCAAACCATTCATCCATCTTGGATCCATAGTGTTCATATAAGTGTTTCATTACTGCATATCTTTGATCTTGTAACAGTGAAAGGTGTCTAATGGATATAGACTGAATGAATTGCATTATTTGATTATAAATAGGGCCAGAATTTGGGGGGGGGGGAGGGGAGAGGTAAGCAGGTCAGATGAACCATGGGCCTGCTGACCAATGACCAGCTGGAGGGGTCCAAGAATCTGCCCAGACAATGGTAGAGCTTATAAAAAGGGTCACCCATCTGGCATGAGGGATGGCCCCATCCGATGAATTTGCCACTGGGCCCCAACCCATTACGTCACTGCTAAGAATGCTTACATGGGGTCCGAATATCCTAGCGCAGGCACTGATTACAACCATTGTCCATGTTCCTCGTTAGAACTTGCAGACCTGAGGATCAATTATGAAGATCCAATTAAATAATCATTAGCTGTGTTAGCACGAACATTTTCAATTAATTATAAAGAACTTTTGACTAAACCATTTCATATTTTACTCCATTTAAATATAGCACCTCTTCACCATTATTCATTTGATTCTTTGTCTGAATATAAAAGAATTTATTACTTCAATACTAAGCCTCTGAGAGGCTGCCAAACAATTAATTAAATGACTTTGCTCATGATCAAATAGTTTTCCAGCCATGAACAGCCACAATGGTCATAGATAGTGGAATAGGTGATTGTTGTGGAATCACAACTACAGCAGGCAGCAAAGTCATGCCTCTTCCTTTGAGAAGCAGTGGATAAGTTAATTTTCTTTCTTTTTCCTTGCCCTGCCTGCAAACTTTGTATTTATATGATGTTTAGTGAGATGTTACCAAACTTACAAGACTGTCCAACCACAACCCCCTAACCATCTCTAGGTGATTCTAAACTTGTCATCATTTACATCACATTTTTTTACTCCAGCATCTCATACAGTTGCAAGCTGATTACATTGGAGCATTCCTAGACAAATGTTTCCTCAAAACCTTATCTGCACTGTTTTCAAGTTACAAGTCCATAAAATTCTAAACATTAACTGTTTCTCATCAGTATTTTTCTTTTTAAAATGTGTCATAAAATATGCAACACAGCAAAGGGGACTCATATAGCTCTATTCCACCATCTCTAAAGACCTCGCTGTTGAGATACGTAAAGCAGTTAAAAAAAAAAAGCTCTATTCCATGCTTAACTCTTCCGCAGGCAACTTGAACAGTCATTCCTAATCACATTACACTAAAATCCTTCATATATCTCAAGTCAATAGATGGTATTTTATCTCTGGACCTGTGGTTAAAAATGCCTTTAATGATCTCTCATCAACATTAAATCATTATCACACACTCAACTTGACACTATTTCCACATGTTACACATTGATTCAATTCACAAATTGCTAAATCATTTACTTTTATATACATCGAACCACCTAAACTCCAGGTTGAGAGCTGTCATGCATTTCACATCAAGTGCTCCACTTCATATAGCCAAGGTATCCATGGAGGGTGAACATGATTTTAGTATCATCCAGTTTTCTGACAATTATATTCACTAGCTCATACAAAAGCAACTTTTCTGCACGTATCTTAGTCAATGTAAAACCCACTATTGGACCCACAACAGCTAGTGTCAGTGACATTACAGTTGTTACTGCAGTTTTTCTAGGCCTTGAATCTCTTAACAATAAGTTCAGTGAAAAGCATTCCCTAAAATAGGATTCCTCTTCCCCATGATCCTACATGAAATAAGATTCCTTCTCTCCAAAATCCTTCCCACATCACTTAGAATTTGTTCCAGAAGACTTCCTAACCCCTGCCAACTCTTGGTCTATATACACCAAACTTCTGTTGTTTATAAAGTCAACAAAACAACCTGCAATATTTAATTGTGATGGAGTACATGCCATAGTGGCAATTTCGCTACACACACATTTTCCCCTTTTTGTCCCCTCCTTCCATCGCCCTTTATGAATGCTAATTTTAAATTCTTTCAGCCTTTTTGGTAAATTATTCATTTTAATATTAATATTTAATTAAAGTGTAATGGAGCACATGCTCCAGTGGCAATTTACATACACACCCATCCTCCCTCTTTCCTGCACCCACCTACATTTGCCTTTTACAAATTAACTTTAAATTCTTTCAACATTTTTCGTAAATTATTCATCATTTCCCTTGTTCCCTTGGTAACTTATTCCAATACCTGACATTCTTGGCTAAAAAATAGAATCTTCCCACAAATTTGTGCCTGAAATTGAGTGCCAGCATGTGCCATGGTCATATTTCCCTTCCATGCACTACTCTTCATACCTACACTAATACCTTTCCATTCCTCATCGCCAATATATGCCTTGTACACTCCCATGTCCCTCTTCACCCTCCTCCTGTCTTCTAATGAATCCCATTCCAGCTCTTTTATCATATCTGTTACTGATTGCATTCTGTGATAATTTCCAGAAACAAATCTAGCAGCCCTTTTTTTTTTTTTTTTTTGCACCCTCCCAAACTCCTGTACATGATACTCAAAATGTGGGTCCCCTACTACACTACCATATTCGAGCAATGGTCTAACCAAAGTTTTGTAACCCAATTCCTTTACTTCTTTCATACATCCCCTCATCACTCTCTCCAACAAGTGCAGAATTTTGAAACCTTTTCCTATCACCTGTCCAATGTGTCCTGCCCAGTTAATCTTGTTATCAAATGTAATGCCAAGATATTTACATTTCAAGTCTTCAACAAGCAATTCTTTCCCCGCCTTATAATCATAATCAACCTTTAGTTTTTTATTTGTGCTTTGCATTTATCTTCATTCCATGATTACCAACCCATCTAGACATTCTGTCCAGATCACCCTGCAACTGTTTACATTCTTCTACTGTTTTGATCCTTTTATATAGAACTATTTCATCTGCAAAAAATCTAATTTCTGAAAGTAAACAATCAACACAATTATTTATTAGAATAATGATTAGCAATGGTCCCAATACGCTACCCTGTGGCACTCCCATTTTTACTTCCACTTCTTTTAATACTGCATTTCCTATCCTAACTTTCTGTTTTCTACCTTTTAAAAACTATTCTACCCAACAAATCACTTTCTCATCTATTCCAATAGTTTTTATCTTGTTTACTACCATTTTATGGCTTGCTCTGTCGAAAATCCTTGACAGATCTAGTGCTACACTATCAATTTGGTCTCCCTTGTCCATTTCATCTAAAATACCTTTCATATATCCCACCAACTGAGATTCATATGAATATCCTTGCCTAAAGCCATGTTACCTATTTGAGAACCACTTACATTCCTCGCATATATTTCTGATTTGTTTGCATATCAATCTCTCCATTAATTTACCTACCACTGATGTAGAACTGATTGGCCTATAATTTTCAACTCTATTTCTCACCCCTCCTTTATGTACCAGCATTACTACCGCACTTTTCCAGTCCTCTCGTAAGCAGCAAGTATCCAGACTCAATTTAAATAATATTTAAAGGTAAGGTACAATGTCAAATCTGGATATCTTTAAGATATCTGTAGTAATATTATCTACACCAGTCTCTTTATGTTTTTTCAGCTTTCTTATTTCCTTCACGAGTTCCTCAGGATGAATTTCAAATATTTTGGTCTCTTCATTTCTAATTGTGTTGTTAAGCTTGTTCTCCAAATTAGACTCTCCCATTTCTGATTCGTTGTCCCTAATGCTCTCGCTAAACCAGTTTACTTAAAATCTCTGCCTTTTTCAAATCCTAAGTAACTTCTTCTCCATCCTTATCTATAAGCATCTCAACAACCTCCATACCTCTCATTTTTCTAACATAGCCATAGAAATTTCTAGATGCATCAGTCAATGGTCCTCCTGCACTGACAATACTCTTCAAAAACCCATCTTTAGCCACCTTCTTTGCTATTGTTAAGTCCTTGTTTATTTGTTTTAAATATTCCCTGTTACCCCTTTCATGGATGAAATAATGCAGAAGGTGGCAGTGAGGATGGGAGAGGAAAACATGAAGGTGATGGCTTTTGCAGATGATCTGATGATCTAGGGAGATGAGGAAGAGGAAGTGCAGTGGCAGTTGGATGTATGGACAGACAGTGTGAAGGAGTATGGCCTGAAATTTAATGTAAAGAAATGTGAGTACATGGTAACAACCAGAAGGAAGAATAGGTTAACCCAGGGAATTGTGATGGCAGGGGAACAACTAAAGAAGGTAAACAGGATCAAGTACCTGGGGAGTGTATTAGAGGAATGTGGAGGAAATGATGGTGAGATAAGTGAAAGAGGAAGACAAGTAGAGGTGTTCCTAAGGAGCATAGAAGCCTGATATGGAATAAAGAGGTGGCACAGAGAAGCAAGAGAGTAATCTATCATACATACTATGTGCCTATCTTGACTTATGCTGCTGAAATGTGGGTAATGAAAAAGCGGGACATCAGCAGAGTACAAGCAAGTGAAATGAAGTTATTAAGAGGTAGAATGGGAGTTACTAAAATGGAAAGAATAAGGAATGAAGTGATTAGATGCACCATAAAAGAGGAACCGCTACAGGAAAGGATAGAGAGGACCAGACTGAGATGATATGGACATGTAAAGAGAATGGAGGCTCAGAGAATAGAAGAAAAATCCATGAAATTAAGATGCATGGTAAACGACCCAGAGGAAGACCAATTGATGGATGGCTGAAAGGAGTGGAAGAGGGTGTACAGAAGAGAGGACTGGAACAAAGTGGTGACAGAGAGGTGGTGGGATGAAAGAAGCAAATGGAGAGGCTTGTGCTTAAGGCAGACCCGGCCAGAGGCTTGAAACTGTTAAGGATGATGATGACCCTGTTGTCCCTCAACTCTGTTATGTTCTCTTCTTGCCAACCTCTCAGTAATTTATTCTAATCACTGATACCCTTACCTACAAAAGAAAATTTTCCCACATCCTGATGCCAGAACTCGAGTACCAGCTTGTGGTAGCCACCATCACCAGTTTCACCATTGAAGTGAGATTTCCTAAATAGTGTATGTTATTTGTGGAACATCCTTTTGTTAATAGCCTGCTCTAACTACATATTTACAATCCATCAGGATAAATAATAAAAAATAAATAGCATTCACCTAAAATCCTGACCATTATTTTTCTTCAACAATAAGTAACTTCATTAACTTCAGTTTCTGCCTTCTTATCAATGTCATCAGAATTCTTCCTGTTTGTTGAAGTACCTGGATACTTATTTGGTAAAATTCAGTCTACTTTTACAAACTGTCCTCCATCCACTGCAAGGTCTCAATGTGAAATAAACTCTCTTATGTTTGTCTTCTCCAGTTTTCGGAACCTCTGCTCCTCAATAACCAACTATTTCCATTGTTATCCAACTTTATTACGATGCAGCTGCAACCATCTCTTATGGGCATATTTACACAGGAGAAAATAATGTGTGTGCTTCTCTTTTATCTATATATATATAGTTAGTAAGGACATAGAAAATATTCATTCATCATCAGTAAATTAGATTTAGTTTGCTACTTCTATCACTACATCATTTCCTGTCAGATTTTTCTCCTTCATTTGTAATAAAATTTGAATATTTATTAATTATCCATTAACATATTTATTGATGATTACTTTTGCAGCTGGTAACCGCTATGCTATGCCAGCATGCCATCCTTTGCGGGCACTTGGTGAAGCTTGCCGCCCCGGAAATACACCACAGAACCTGACTCTGGGTTACCCAAATGGAGAGAAGTTTTTCTATAAGTCTGTGTATTTTGCAGTATGCCCGTGTACAACAGATCTCAATTGTTCTTTTGGTACTTGCGTTTAAACACTCTTATTAGAGAGCAGAAACAACACTTTGTTGTTGAATTGTAGTTTCCAAAGCTCAGTACAAAGTATGATAATATGTGATATTTACATTAGACTCAATGATAAACATTTATCATGTATGAGTTAATTAACAATCATAAATAAATTTATTACTTGTTGAATATTATTTCATAAACTAGCATTGTATCTTCATATGAATATTCTTGTAATGCCAGTGTACCTTAAAGAAAACAACTTGCCTAAATCCAGATTGCTGCTAAGTGCAGATACAATGAAGGGATGTAAAGTAAAATGATTGTGAATATAAAAAAAACTGAAAATAAATCTTTGTTGATATGTGTTTTTCATTTCTGCTTTCTTTGTTTTTTGCTGTAGGAATAAAACTTCAGTTTCCAACACTTCTTTGAAAGATTTAATAATTAGAAAGCAACAAATATGGTTAATCCAGATAGTTTGTGTATTTTTTAAACTGAAATTTTTTCCACTCATCTATTAGCTACTTGGTTTATCTTAAAGCCAATATTGTCCTCCAAAATCAGCATTTGATATGAGGAGATACATTGTTGGAATGATTCTTAATTGGATGTTCTGTATTTCCATTAACAGATTTTTATTTATGACTTGAGAAAATTGAAAACATGACTTTTTAAAGCAACTTTAGTTTGAGAAACAACAGCAAATATACATCTAAACATGAAGTTAGGTGACAAGCTTTGAAAAGTAGCATCCACTTAGTGTGTCCTATCTAGTGGGAGGTCCAAGAACATTTAGTGCAGCACATAGACTGTAGTTTAGCTGTAATTTAATTGTGACAGAGTATGTACCCCAGCACAATCAACCCACTCCCTTTCATATTTCATGAAAATTACCCTCCTCCCCTCTCCCCACCACCTGCAAGTATGGGTGCTATGAAACAAGGTGCATCATATTCTGTGGCATAAATATTTATTATTGTCATTGATATACGTGACCACAACCAGTGTTAAGAATGAGTATTGAATGTTGCTGGCTTCAAGCATTTGCACTTTTCTATCTCTCTTTTATCAAAGACATTTAATTATCTACAACTTATATCACTCATTTTGCAAGAAATTCATACTTCTTGACACCACGAGACATACAGAAAGCACCACGTAATATTCAATATTTATGTCTTTCTATTCAGCTAAATTTGTTATACCTTTTGCATTTGAATCAAAATTGTTAACAATAAACTAGAACAAGTAAAATCTGTTTTCAATAACTCTTACATCTTCAGAAAATATTTCAAACAGAATTTTTCGCAAACCTATTCTTCATTTTGAAAGATACAGCAAATATACTCACCTCAAACCATATAATCACAATTACAAAAGCAGAAAGAAGGAAACACTTGCTGGTAGAGAATTTTGAAAGCTGTATTTAAAGTGAGTCATTGTATGTTTAGAATCAGTTATTGGTTGCACTAAAATATAAAAAGTTCATAAAAATATTTGGACGGACTTTGTAGTTACAAATATTGAGTAAAAAAATTCTGTAATTAATTTGATGTGCAATATTTACCATAAAACGGAGTCAATTTAATTTTATTAATTTTTTAATTTAATTTAATTGCAATGGAGCACAGGCTCCGGTGGAAATTTCCCTACACACCAATCTTCCCCCTATCCTGCACCCACCTACATTTGCCCTCTACAAATTTTATCTTTAAATTCTTTCATAGTTTTCGGTAAATTATTCATCATTGCTCTTGGTAACCCTGACACCCTTACCTAAAAAAGAGAATCTTCCCACACCCTTGTGCCTGAAATCGAGTGCCAGCTTGTGGTCATGGTCATCTTTTCCCTTCCATGCACTACTTTTCATACCTATTGCAATATCTTTCCATGCCTCATCGCCAGTATATGCCCTGTACACTCCCATGACCCTCCTCATCCTCTTCCTGTCTTGCAATGAATCCCATTTCAGCGCCTTTATCATATCCATCACTGATTGCATTCTGCGATAATTTCCAGAAACAAATCTAGCAGCCCTTCTTTGCACCCTCTCCAACTTCTGTATTTGATACGTAAAATGAGGGTCCCATACTACACTACCATATTCGAGCAATGGTCTGACCAAAGTTTTGTAACCCAATTCCTTTACTTCTCCCGTACATCCCCTCATCACTCTCTCCAACAAGTGCAGAACTTTGAAAACTTTTCCTACCACCTGTCCAATGTGTCCAGCCCAGTTAAGCTTTTTATCAAAAGTAATGCCAAGATATTTACATTTCAAGTCTTCAGCAAGCAATTCTTTCCCCACCTTATATTCATAATTAACCTTTTGTTTTTTATTTGTGTATCTAATAAGCTGACTCTTCTTTGCATTTATCTTCATCCCATGTTTACCAACCCAACTAGATATCCTGTCCAGATCACCTTGCAACTGTTTACAATCCTCTATCGTTTTGATTCTTTTATACAGCATTATGTCATCCGCAAACAATCTAATTTCAGATAGTAAACAATCAACACAATTATTCATTAGAATAATGAATAGCAATGGTCCCAATACGCTACCCTGTGGCACACCCATTTTTACTTCTACTTCTTTTGATACTACATTTCCTACCCTAACTTTCTGTTTTCTATATTTTAAAAATTCTTCTACCCAGCAAATCACTTTCTCATCCACTCCAATGGTTTTTACCTTATTTACTACCATTTTATGGCTTACTCTGTCCAATGCCTTTGACAGATCTAGTGATACACAATCAATTTGGCCTCCCTTCTCCATTTTATCTGAAATATCTTGCATATATCCCACCAACTGAGATTCGCATGAATATCCTTGCCTGAACCCATGTTGCCTGCTTGAAAACCAGTTACGTTCCTCACATATATTTCTGATGTGGTTGCCTATCAATCTTTCCATTAATTTACCTACCACTGATGTCAAACTGATTGGCTTGTAATTCTCAACTCTATTTCTCACCCCTCCTTTATGTACCGGTACTACTATTGCACTTTTCCAGTCCTTTGGTAAGCAGCAAGTATCCAGACTCAATTTAAATAATATTTCAAAATAAGGTACAATGTCAGATCCGGCTATCTTTAAGATATCTGTAGTAATATTATCTTCACCAGCCCCTTTATGTTTTTTCAGCTTTTTTATTTCCTTCATGATTTCCTCAAATTTTTTACTATCATCATTTCTAATTGCGTTGTTAAGCTCATTCTCTGAATTAGACCCTCCTGGTTCTGATTCATTGTCCCTAATGCTTTCACTGAACCAGTTACTTAAAATCTCTGTCTTTTTCAAATCGTCAGTAACTTCTTCTCCATCCTTATCAATAAGTGTCTCTACACCCTCCCTTCCCCTCGGTTTTCCTGATATAGCCATAGAAATTTCTAGATGCATCAGTCAATGGTCCTCCTGCACTGATAATACTCTTCATAAACCTATCTTTAGCCACTTTCTTTGCTGTTATTAAGTCCTTGTTTAGTTGTTTTAAATATTCCCTACTACCCTGCTGTCTCTTAACTCTGTTATGTTCTTTTCTTACCAACCTCTTTAACCTCCTCACTTCCCTATTATAGTACATAGGTTCTCTACTTCTCTTTACTTTCTGCCTTGGAACAAATTTTTCTTCCCCCTATTATCTCCTTGAACTCTTCCCACCTTGACTCTACTGTACTTGAGCCTTCCTTCCATTTGCTGAATTGTTCTCTGAAATATCTCTTCAAATTCGAAACCTGTGCCTTTTTATAATTGTACCTATTTCCCCCTTCAATTTTGGCTGCTGGTTTACTGAATCTTCTAATATCCATCAGAACTGCTTCATGATCACTTATTCCTTCAGTTACTTGATACCTCAAAAGGTTTTCATCGGGCTTAATTAGAAATATATCCAAAATATTTTGTCCCCTAGTGTTTTTCTCAACCACTTGTGTAAGTCCTCCTTCCCATATTAAGATATTTGCAAATCTTTGTTCCCTTGTGTTATTTATCTTATTTCCTTCCCAGTTTACACCTGGTAAATTTAAATCCCGACCGATGATGATCATTCTATTCTCACCTCTGAAATCTGAGTATGAATTTAATTTCTCCCCAAGAGCCTCATCCTCTTCTGTCATTCTTCCACTGCGGTAAACAGCCAACGCACTGATTTTTTCTTTTTATTACCCCAGAAATCTACCCCAAGTAACTCATGGTCTTGATCTATGAATGCCAGTGAATTGTCGTAGTTTTTGTTAACTAGTATGAAAACTCCTCCAAAAATTGCTCCTCTATCTCTGCACTACACTCTGTAACCATCAGGAAAAACCTCACTGTCCAGTACTTCTTCTTTTAACCAACTCTCTACCCCAATTATTACTTGTGGTTCGTGTATCTCTATTAAGTTTGCAAATTCGATTACTTTGTTCATTATACTTCTACAATTTACCGTTAACACCCTTACTACTGCCTTTACATTTTCAGAATTTATCTCCTCTTTCCCACTTTCACCCCAGTCAGTTATTGTTTCAGCCACTTCATCTATTTCTTTAACATCTGTGACTTTCCCCATCGTGAATCTGCAATCAGTATCACTTTGATAATCTATTTTTGTCCTTTCACCAGCAGCCCCTAACCTAAAAAAGGCACAGTCCTGACCCCATCATCACTGGAAATGGGCTCCCTCACTGCTTTAGCTAACAACTCAGAAAGTACTCCCTTCCCCCTGAAGGGGGAATTCAATCAAAAGTGGAAAAAAAGATTAAATTTCAATAACACAGACTAAGCCCTCAATTTTAATTGAACAAATACGCACAGTATCGATATAATTGAATGTTCCATTGTTAATCTACTTGACATCTGTATTGTGACAACAATGGGAGAAGGAAGCTGCATAAGGAAAGTGGAACAGTAATCGCTGATTTAACCTCCTGAAAACTTTGTCAGCTGAAGCTATTGTATTTGTTCAAAGCTTATTATTCACCTGTTAATACCAAACTAAGTATTTTTTTAAGTTTATCACTTAGTAATTAAGCAAAATAATCATTATTGTATTTATAATCTAAATGTTATTTAAATAATTACCTGCCATCTGTCGTAAAGGGGTGAATGAGATCACAATCCTGTTCACTCCAAAGTACTTTTTTGTTACCGTTATGTATGTACGTATTTTAGAGCTTTTAGTTCCGGTACTGAAGGTTTCTTGTATAGTTAATAATACCCACTGTTATGAATATACATTTGAGTCTCATAAATAAGGCCTTACCTTTTTTTTTAGGATTTACAATGCCACAAAATTATGAGCCTGATCCCAGAGGAAAGCATTATGTGAAAAGAAGTGTGAAGGAGTTTGAAGATGCTTTCTTGGACATCAAAAGGAAATGAGCATTAGGAAAGCTGCAGAAAAGCATTCAGTTCCATATACAGTGCTTCAAAGACACTTAAAAAAAAAAAAAAAAAAAAAAACCTTTGAAGAAGCAGGGAGAACAAACAGCCTTGACAGAAGAGGAAGAAAACCTAATAGTTGACAGAATCTCCACCTGCGCTGACTGGGGGTACCCTTTTGACATTACCACATTGAGGCTCTTTGTAAAACGCTATTTAGATCGTAGGGGTAAGGCAATAAAAGCATTCAAAAATGCATGAATTCACAATCCATAAGGAAAAATTAAGCCTCAGGGTTTGCCAAAATATTAAACGAGCTAGGGCAATGGTTACCTACCAAACTATAACAGAATATTTTGGAAAGCTGGAAAAAGAAATATCCCTCCAACCCGCATTATCAATTTTGATGAAACAAATTTGGCCGATGACCCTGGCGAATCTAAAGTTATAACAAAATGTGGGACAAAATATCCAGAAAGAGTAATAAACTCAGCAAAATCGACTCCATCCATAAAGTTTGCAGCCTCGGCTGATGGAACACTTTTCCACCTTATATCGTATATAGAGCAAAGCACATTTTAATAGGAGCATATCAGGCTGGTTTGACAGTGAGTGTTTCGATGACTGGCTTGAAACTATTACTGTCCCATATTTACGGAAGCTGGACGGCACAAAGATAATCATTGGGGATAATCTTTCATCTCATCTGTCTAGTAGCTCTGTTAAATTGTGCAAAGATAGCAGCATAAAAATGGTTTTCCTCCCAAGCAATTCCACACATCTAACACAAACTTTGAACATTGCTTTCTTCAGACCTCTGAAATCAGCTTGGAGAAGTGTTTTGACGGAGTGGAAATTGGGCCAAGGAAGGAAAGACAGTACCATTCCAAAGGACAGATTTGCTAGACTTTTGTGTAAACTCATGAAGCAAATAGAACAGAGATCCAATGAGAACATAAAATCAGGCTTTCGTGCATGTGGAATTTATCCATTTAACCCGAATGAAGTTCTAAAGAAATTGCCTGACAGAAACGCTGAATGGGATCAAAATTCAGACAACATGGCTTGAAATAGTACCATTGACCACAGCCTGATAGAACTTCTTCAGGAATTGAGGGGCACTGATGCAGATGCTCAACCATGACAAAGAAGAAGGAAGATATCAGTGGAGCCAGGAAAAGTGTATCGTTAGAAGACAATTTGGACGAGTCTGAAGATGAACTGCCTGACAACTCTGATGAAAACAAGAATGAAGTGCCTGTCCATTGCAATGAGGAAGTACCAGTAGCACCAGCTGTGACAAGTGATACCGATATCACCAAGTTTTATGACATTAATGTAAATGACTTTACAATAGTGAAATTTCTTACTAACAAGAGAGAATGGCGGTTTATAGGACAAGTTCAAGATGCATCCCCAACAGTTGTTACAGTAAAATGCTTATCAAAACAGGTAAGAAAGAATGATACCTTTTTTGTTTTTCCACCAGTAGATGACATATGCAAAGTAGGGCATTATCAGATCGAAAGGATGATTAAACTATCCAGAATAATGCGGGGGCAACACTTCTTCATTTTATATTCAACACATTTAGAATAACAGCAGGGGCTTTATGTTTATTATTGTTCTGTATTATGTAATTTTACTGTATATTTTGTTTTTCACTTCACTTTGCATCATTTACTTGTTTCCAAACCTAAATTTGATTAATATTTTTCTTAGATTGTTTTACTTAGTTTTCTAAAATGAACTGTACTTACTTACTGTCAAATAGATTAATTAGTGAATAAAGTTTATTATTCTAAATTGTATCTTATATTCTTTCTGATATCACTTATTCTTTTTTTTTAACTTTAGGTGATCCTAGACGTCCCACAGGCTGATTGGATTCAGACAGCTAAAAAGATGAGCTGATTCCTTTCACCCCGACTCTCAGACCAATAGGATCACTGATAAAAAAAATAATAATAATTTATAAAACAGCTGCAGTATACTAGTTCTGTGCTCATTAGCATCATTGATTCAAGACTCAGATTGATTTTGTTTCATGGCTCAAACGCCATTAGGACAGAAAAAAAATATATTTAAAGTTGAAAATTGATCCTATTCACCCCGTTTTATGGTATATATAACACCCCAGGCATATGTAAACTGCGTCATCACGGACAAACCACTGGAACAATTCAGCCAATTTTCACACAAAATATTAATGAGATGGTGCAAAAGGTCTTTTTCTTTATAATTCATTCTGATAGGTGGCACTGGAGTGAGGTAAGCATTTGACTGTGAGAAAGCTCTGCCAAACAATACTAAATGTATTCCTAGAACTATGAACAAAGTTGGCCCAAATGTAGACGTTAGACAACAGCACATATACCACAATTATACTTAACTAGAAACTTTACAGGTCATCTCAATAACATATGGTGTGAATATGATGCCAATATGCCAGGTGATACAATTTATGGGTGGAGAATTCTTGCAGTCAAATACTGAGCATGGTGGTGTAACGGTTAGCGTTCTGGCCTCGAATTTGGGAGGACGGCGGTTCGAATCCCTGTCCGGGCATCCAGATTTGGGTTTTCCATGGTTTCCCAAATCACTCCAGGAAATGCCGGGGTGCTTCCTTTAAAAGGCCATGGCCGAATTCCTTCCCATTCCTTGCCTCCCATCCTTTCCCATCTCTAAATACCTCGCTGTTAAGAGACGTTAAGCAGATAATATAAAAAAAATTGCAGTCAAATGCACAAGAGATGTTTTAGACTTCGTGATTCTATTAGGGAGTTTATATCACAGTTGATAAAGATACAATTAAAACAGCAACAATTAGAATATTACTAGCAGAGGAGAGAGAGAAATGTGTGTGCCTGAAGGCTCAGTGGTTAAGACAGCTGACTGGAGATCTTAAAGTCCCCAGTTTGAGTACAAATCCCTGTCTTTGCTGAGATTTTCAATGGCATTCACCTATGGCACAGATTGTTATGTAATGTGAAGCCTGCCAATATACTTCCCTGGTTCAGATTCCACGTTAAACTGTAGGTCCCATATATGGTATGATTCCTGGGTTAGGCGGGTTATGAATTAACAATACTAAAGTGTGCCTTTGCGTGATCAACAAACATAAACTTTTCCAATTAATGGCAGTTTCAATGTGATATAGAAAAAAATTATGTGATAGCTTTGCATACAATAAAAATTCAGAAGGAAAGGAATACCTCATGACGAATTCGCGAACAAAGCTAGTCTTTATATAAATTAGGGAATCATTAATGAGAATTCAAAATAACATGAGGAAACAAACTAATTTACACTACACAACAAACAAAATAGAACTGGTTTTAAATATTTTTGGAAAGTAATTATTCCCGATCAGTGGCGTAGCTAGGTCAACAAGGGCCCCGGTGCAAAAAATTTATTTTGGGCCCTCAGGCCAGACGGGCGACCTTTTTTTTGCTTTGTGTGCTGGTAGGGGCCTCCTGAACTGAGGATGGGGGCCCTTGAATAGTTATTTAGGGGGGCCCCTGAGCAGTGGTTGGGGCCCTCCCTGAGCAGCGAGGGCCATTAGTGAGGGGCTCCTGTGTTCTCAGGGTCTCCTTAGACGACGGTAGAGCTAAAAAAAGAAAAAGGTCGCCAGTTTGCCGTGAAGGCTCGTGGGCCCTCTAAACTGCACTTGAGGGCCCCTAGAGGTGCGCTTAGGGGCCCCTTGAGGCATGCTTGGGGGCCCCCTGAGCGTGAGGGCCCCGGTGCACTGCACCGCCTAGCCCCATAGTAGCTACGCCCCTGTTCCCGATTTCTTGGGAGTAAAAAGATTGTAAACTGTACACTCAAACTAAAAACATTACTTCAAATTTTCTGTTTGAAAAATCTTAATTATTAAAAAAATTGACATGAATCTATATGAAATTCAATCAAAATTAATTAAAATTTTGTGCTTTTGGAATAACAATAATAATAAAAATGATTAAAACATGATGTACGTGTTAAATCCAAATAAAAGAAAATAAATAACGGATGATAAAAATCAAGACTTCTGAAATGAATATGCTAAAGATGAATTATCTAATACTCAATTATTTGATTTTTATTTATTTTATTTAGTGTCATATTATATTTTTACATGCACGTACATTTGGTTATGGGGTTTAGATAGTTTTAGCACGAGAAAATGTATTTACTGTCACATGGCATAGGCTAATTTCCATAGCAAAATAGTTTATCTTGGTTTAGTTTACATCCATTATTAGAATTGGTTAGTATTACAGTTCGGCTATTTGTAGGAGATATAACAGGACTGAATTACTTAGTTGACATGTATGCCATCCTAATTACAATCTTCAGTTTTGTTCAAAATAACATGAATCTCCAATACTATCCTTCCTTTGCTTTTTCTCCTTGGCATATCCATCACATTTTATGTTACTATTTTATATACCCATATACTGTATATTGTAGTTGTGCTAATTGATGGGTATACTTTCCCTGTACTTTTTTTATTTCAATTTAACATCTTTTCCCATTCAATTATTATCAGCAATAGTATGTTGTTATAATACAAAGTCCCTGTACAATAGATAATATTAAATGAATCCAAAGAATGAAAGCACAATACAAGGATCGTAAGAAATCATAACATATTCTTCACTGAAGTTATGTTCCTACAAACCATAAGTTATAAGTGATAAAGCACAGTTTGCAATTAAAGAAAAAAGACCCATTCTTTTCACAATCAAAAGTTTTAACAACATAAAAATATTGAATGTTTCCATGTGCAGTATAATGTCAATTGTAGTATTGCTAAACATTACAAACACTATACTCAATTTAAATGATTATGTCTTTTAATACCGTAATGCAGGAAGAAAAGTTGAAGTGTACCCAATACCTGCCAGAAGGGCTGCTTACACAAACAGATTATTTTAGGCTTTAGCACTTACTCATTTATTCATGTTGACTGTGAAAGCTTGTGTGAACTTAGTCATTTGCTTCACCTACTATATAAATGAGTAAGGGCTAAGCCAAAAATATTGTGTGTGTGTTTTTTAAATTTTGTACCTTCTGAGATAGAAACAGAACCCCTATGAATTTACTCATTAGTCTATTATACCTTCATAACTACTGAATCCCTTAACTTAGAAACTGCTTGCTACTTTTTCTTATTAACCTTCATATGACTACAGCATAAAATTTCGAAAAAAAAAGGACACGAAGGAAGGAAGCCAGAGGGTAGTTGACAAAATTATGGGGACTTTACAAGGGGCCTGAATAAAATACTTCCTTCAGATCACTTCATGGGTATCAAATTAAAGCTGGAAACACACCAATTCTCAAAATGTTTGCACGTTCCTGTTTCTTCAGCATTGTATGGAAATTTTTTCTGAAAAGTTATTTAAGAAAATCCACCCTCCCTCTCACCTTTATTTCAGAAACAAATGATGTAAGACCAAAAAGTGTGCTGGGGTAGGTGAAAAAGGCTTTTTCCAGTGACCAACACTTAAGAAATGGCCCCAATTGGGGAAATACTATTTCAAAACTGTATTGTTGTTATCCTGACTGAAATTCTAAAAATTTGCGATGCCTCCAACTCGCCAACAAAGTAGCACAGTAGTGCTGTAAATGAAAACTGACTAGCCGACTGAGCTACATGTTATCCCTCTCATGGTTTCTGAAAGACTGAGCTTATATCTTGATGCTCTCATAGTTTCTCGAAGACTGAGGGAAGGTTCTTGGCATCTACCCGCACTCTCATGAACTGTAGGAAAGTACTCATTTCTGCATTCACATGGGTAGCTTCTCGAAGGCTAATCAAATATCAAATCAAACATCAGAAAGGATTCATCATCAAATTTTGACCTTGCCAACTAAAATAATCCTATCTCTCTGAAATTTTGTAAATCGCTAGATCTTGTATCAAATGCCAACTTTGGTTATTATAAAAAAATTCTGAGCTTTAATAGTTTAGTCAAAAATAAATAATTTAAATATGAACTTTTGTAATACCAATCCAGGCAAATGCCTGAGAATGCTGAAATTGAAAATACTATCTCAACAACTGTAAAAATCTGCTTTCTAGCTTAAATTAACATATAAACTGACTATAAAAATGAAATGCAATACTATCCAATCTAACTCACAGTTCTAAGAATAAAAATATGTCACAAAGTTATAAAATTTATAAGACACCTGACACCTCCCTATCTTCTATATTTCAGAAACAAATGATCCAGTAGATCTTTTTACAATTACAGTGATATGTAACCTGCTAAATTTTACAAGAAACCTGTAGTGAACTTTCTGAAATTAATGGTTTTCGCAAAATAACTGAGTAATTTTGATGAATTTGATGCTTCGACAGATAATGATCTTGACAAAAACGGCAAAGTCAACAAAGAATTTCTTGGATCAAATAAAAATGTGTATTAAACATACCTTATTTTCAAAAAAAAAATTACAAGACTCCTCACAATAATTTATTTGGATTAATTTTTTGTGTGTGATTTACATTTAAGATTTGAAAACCAGTTTCGCCAAACATAGTGAACTCAATTCAAAAATAAGTTGTTATTGATTATTTTTAAAAAAATACATTAATAAAATATTCCACTCAGTATACAATCTGAAAATGGAAGCCTATGTGCAAAACATTGTTTCACACATGACAATCATATTTCTGATTGTGCTATGTTTTTGTCACCACAGACTTCTTTTGTAATCGTAGGCTTCTGTTCTGCTGCCAGAGTCAGTTGATTCTTGGCTGTCCGGGTGGTGCCGCGATCTGCCCTGGAAGAAGATGCCCGAATGAGGCTCGAAACATCAGTTTCAAGAAACATGACGCGGCGCCACTTCGACAGCCAAGAATCAACAGTCTTCTTTTCTTTATCTTAAGTAAGTGATGGGTTAATTTACTTTTTCTTTTCATATTAATACCAAGTATTGATATTTTTTCTCTCCTCCATTATTTCTTTAATAATATTTCAGAAATTTAAACAGTGTCTAACATAATTTCAGTACTTTTTTTCTAATAAAAGTAATCATTTTATTGGCTGAATACTTTGGTAACATGTATTATATATCCACCGAGTGCAACCCAAACATAGCTCTGCCACTGATGAAACCTACCCAATCACAACCCATGCTACTTGTGCTACGTTCCTCCTCATATGATCTCACCGACCTCCATTACCATCTGCTTCACCTCGAAGCAGTTATTCATCATAATAAATGGTCACTGAGAAACAGTTTACTTCCAAAATCTAGACCACCCTGTTACTGTCCATGGTTGTTCTCACAACTCTGTAACAGTCTCACAGTCAGAGCCATCAGAGTACTCCCTAAATCATGTCTCCATCCAGATGCGGCTGGTGGATAATAGCCTATCAATATATTTTAGATACCAGATACCCCTCAATCTCAAGATCTAAATTGATGCAGCATGAAGTAAATAGGATTCTATCAAAGTGTGTGATACCTGAAATCTATGTTATTATTAAGCTGTAATCAAATAGCATTTGTCTGAAGATTTGAAATGCCATTGCATAAAAACTACAGCAACAATTTTTATGGTGTTTTCAAAGCCTGGTTTAAAATATGTGAAATATGTTATGATTCAGTGAGACTGTGGAATGCAGCAAGAAATAAGGATAATTTTTTGACGAGAAACAAAGTGTCACAGACCACTCAGTATTTTAGATGAGCATTTAAAAAAATAAAAAATAAAAAAAAATAATAAAAAAATTAATTCTTGGATTCTGTTTTGATTTTTGACTTTGGCTATTTATATCTTCAGTTCTCTGAAATTTAGAACTTAAATAAACGGAATACGTTAGTCAAACTTTATAAGCTTAAGTAATATTTATGTAAACATCTTTTATGCTTTAAGAAGCACAAAAATCACACAAATTTACTCCTCTTTGGATTCTGTTAACATAGTTTCTTAACTGGTTCTTTATTTCTCCAGTTTCCTAAATACTGGAAGTTAAAATAAACAGATTACCTACTTCATACATGCACTTCAGAAAGCATAACTAACTTGTTGATATAATTAAAGGTAAACACACCAATATGAGTAGACACAATAATAAGTACCCATGAATTACAAGGATATCTTGTCGAATAAGTCCTTAATTAGTACATTTTATGACCAGGAACGTGGACTATACCTGTGACAATATACACTACCAGCAGCACTGCCAGTGGAGCCAACTATTTTATACAGCTGGGTCCTTGAAGTTATACAAATCAACAAAACTGTTAGTAACAAACACAATTGTTCATTTTTTACTTAACTTGAATAGGAATAAAAATAAATTACTTGTATTGATTGTTTAAACATCAAGAGATCAGTCTTGCTACAAGGAAAGAAATTATACATTGGTGGTAAAATTTGAAAACGGAAATACATAAATATGCGAAACATTACACCATGTATACATACATTTACATACACACACAGACACACATACTACTTTCTAACATTAAGTATTTTAAAAAGGAGCTACAGTATACTTCACTTTTAAATTTTTATTTCTGTATCAAATTGCTATACAAAAAGGATTTGAAAGACAACCAAATTATACACATTTTGTATACAACTATACAATCTGGCAGTCCTGAATACCAGGTTCGCTATATAGGTGGTAGTTAGTCAGACTGTCATAAGGCAGCACCATTCATGAATTTGTTCATGTTCAGCATGCACAGTTTTTGCTTTGTGCTCTCATGATTTGTCATACGCTTTGATGTACTCGCTCACAGTGATTCCTACTGTAGGGTTTCCTCCCAACCTAGACTGTAGGGAAATACCACCAAACAGTCCACGCCTGCTGTGAGTGGAACCCCCTGGCACCCAGAGGCGCCGACTCTGTAGGTGCTCGGGGGCTCCAGCACCCACGAGAAGTTAGTAGTAGGTGTGGAGCACCCATGAACATAGAGATCTAAACTAATCAGTTATCAACTTTACACGATACCTGTATCACTGGTCTCACAAGCCTCGTCGTAAGTCCAGACAGCTCGACGAGATCGCGCTTGCTTATGAAAGGAATGTGCACGACTGCACACCACACCCAAGGGAGAATACCTGACATGGTCGCATTTAGGCTTTGTGGGCCCCTAGGCTATACAGGTGGTGCGGGCCCCCCTCCGGCTATCGATGCTTCAATTCGAAATTCAGCCCAAAAAATTAATGGGTGACCTTTTTTTGGAGTTGTGGTGTGGGCACCTAGGCTACAGCCTAGGTAGCCTATGTTTAAATGCAGCCCTGATACCTGACACCATCTAGTAAGTGGTAAGTAAGTGTATGTGTGATCTGTAATGAGCATGAACACTGTCAAACCAAACTCGCCCCTGGCCTCCGCCCTAGGTCGCACCCCACCGTTCTTTGAGCAGTCAGTGATTCCGCTACTGCAGTTCGCGGCTCTGTCAGTGGCGAGACAGCATTGTGTCATCTATATGCCGAAAGAGTGGATATCCAGTCGTAAATTCAATGTATTTTGAGGATAAATAAAATATTGTGGAAATATGAAATAATCAGAGAAATAAATAGGATTAATTATTTGTAAAGGCTCAGTTGTTGCACGAAGCATTGTTGAGTGCAGAAGTGTACAGTCTAATAAAGTGATTATTGTAGGTAGTCTGAAGCTGGCAGTTCTGGCGGTCGCGAGAGACGGTGGCAAAGTTATAGCGCGGCGCATGTAATAGTAACGCTACCAATGCTTCCCTTTCATTAAGTTTAAAGTGGACATAGAAATCACCTTGATGCTGTCCTTTTAGTATTATAGACAAGTGTTTCATGGAGAATTGAGAGCCGGTAGGAATTAGTGCTCTGAACGGAGTGTGTAACGTTGTCGCATTGGAGCGTGGTCAGAATATGCAGTTGTAAGAAAATTAATATGATAACCTTATCCATGGTCAAAGGAAATAATTTACCTAGTAGTGGTGATGGAATACTTGTATACGTTGTGTGCATTGTGTGAATAAAATTGTAGTGAATTTTACAGTGAATGTGTTATAATTTCTGGACAAAGTAGAACATGCAACAAACAATCAGAAGCACATCACCGCATACCATTATCGCAAGTAGAGCCCCACAAATATTTTATCGCCACATGTTTTAAGTATTTCACTCATCAGTCAACCTAGTAAATAAAGCACGTGCCTTGATAGCGCACCACATGTGTTGTTATCGTGTCTACTCCAGAAAATTGATTGTTCAGATGGATAAATTTGTTGTTAGAAAATGTAAAGTGCTCAAATCTGGAGAATCCTCCACTTGTAGCTCTTTCAATTTAGAACAGCTCAAAAAATCCAACCAGAAAATGTTATTTATGCAAATTCATGAGAAAAGTAGCAATTTTCACAGTGGTAGGCAATTTTTCCTTGCCTGCATGTTGGAGATATGGATAAAGGGTTTTGACAAATCTGTAAAGAAATCTATCTAGTGGCGTTTCTGCACCAAAAAGAAATCATCAAATGCTAATGAGTCCACCAAGGCTTTCACCAAAAAGATGTTTATTACCTGTACTCATCAAATTGTTAAAAATCGTTTTAATATTTCAGTATCAACATACACGCCCAAAACGTCATTTTCAGCATTACAAAGGATAAAAACTCATTCAAGGAATGCTATGGACTGAGTAAAAACTGAATGATCACATGGTATTGCACGTAACCGAGAAATAGCAGATGATTTGTACGTTGAAGAAATCGCTAATATATTTGTAAATTGAGATGTACTTGGACAAAATACGTATGCAATGAAAAAATAATAATACCATTAAACATTATAAAACAAAATACTCCTTCTTAAAAAGGTTTATTACTGATTATTAGTTGATTATACAATTCGTAGTACAATTGTGTACATTTAGTAGGAACTAATAAATATCTCCTGCTAATAAAAGTTATGTTAATAATAATATAATGGTTTCATTTTTATTATTATGACAGGTTTCGGTTCTTCATTGTTCACAATAGCATTTTTTTACCCGTATTTTTTTCGTTTTCCTTTGCATATCTGTATTAACTACTAGTGGACACAATGACCCCGACGTCGACAAGGCAGAAAGCCATAAGTTAAAAAAATAAAAAATAGTGGACACAAATCAGATGCAATAGTAAAATTCTGAGTTCTTCTAGGTGCACAAAAATCATTAGTTATCTATTCACTAATATTATAAACTTGAAAATCTTGTTACCCAATCATGTCAAAATACTTAACCCTTTTCAATGGCATGGAATAGAATTTAGAAAATGCATAATCTTGCTGTGCTGAACTGCCTGACTGTTGAGTTGTAACTTGAAATCTACTGGAGAGATTTACTTGCGATTTTCATGATTATATAAGACAACGTGATGCTTGCGACACCTTTAATGTTTGTAAAGAATTTGTAAGGTTATTATTTATTTTTTTGCATGAAAGCTAAAATATTTCCAGGATGAAAAGTAGTCTAAGTTACTTCCCGCAAAGTGAACATCCTGCCAATAAAACGTCTCTCAAAATCGGTTCACACACTTCGTCAATTCTTTTAAAAGAACTGAGTCATCAAAATAAATGAGGTTTTCTGAAAGCTGGCACCCCTGCTGGCACCAGAGTAGGGTTGCTCCTGACCTGGAAACCTCGTGGTGATAATGCATGGTCAGCGAGCAACACTCCCACAATTTCCCAGAAACAATGGACAACAATGAAGATGTCCTCCAATCTTCTGCATATTTCACCTTGCTGGAAGCTGCCTCCGCCTCCGCCTCACTAGCAACTGAGACATCTGTCATAACCGACGATCAAGTTAATGTGCCTGTCCTGGCAAAATGCAGTTCGACTCCAATTTGCTTACAATCGTAGGACCTGTTAGTAAAACAGATATCCATGCTACTAAGAGGCGCACATCACTGTTTCTGGCAGGCAAATCAAAGTTCTGCAGAGCTGATCAACAAACCAGCCATAAAATAAGCACACCAGTGACACAGCTTTCTGCAGTCAAGAAGATTGTACCTAAGAAGCCAAAGGAGACGTTATGCTCACCACTATAACTGCCCAGATGCCGTCCACCAGAGGAACGTCTATGAAGAACTCTGTACGCGGTAAATCGGCTGCTGGAGCAAAAGCAAGCAGCAACCGAGTGCTGAAGCAATTAATAACTAGTCAAATGTAGACAGTCCAGACAAAAATGGCTTTAGAATCACACAACACATATGTAAACTGCCATCTTCTCTGGAACCAGAACGCATGGAGACAAGTAATCAGTTTGAACCTCTGCCACAGAGAATTAGGAGCGCATTCATACCACTCACTGTCGTTGAGTTTGAAAATAGCTATAAGAAACTTCACTACTGGGTAATGAACACAATGAAGGACCAATTTCTTCACTAAGACGGCCAGAGGTGATAAATAAAATTTACATTTACAGCAGTTGAAGACCACACTACTGTCACCAAACTCTTGGTGGAAAAGAGGACACCTTTCTTCACTTTTCCTACTGCAGCTGTACCTAGATCCTTCCCAGTTGCAGAGCTGAAAGAGGAATTCATCAACCTGGGAGATGAGGTACAAACAATGGTCCAGCTAAGAAGACCTGGGTCCAACATTGAAATGCCGCTGTTCCTTGTGGTGGTACCCGATACCATTGTTGTTGTCGTTGTTGTAGTTATAGGACGTGTCGACATAGAGGTCATTAGCTCCCTTACCTGGTAGCCCACAGAACTGCAAAATCTTCCAAGAAGAGGGAAAATGTCAACTGAAGATCTCCATAGAAACAATTCTTTATTCCACATGACCTCCACTCTGCTACAGATGCCAATTGTTTGGACATGGAGCACGCCACTGTCGTATGAGACCAGTCTGCATGAAATGCGCTGAATTCCATGATTCAAACAATTGCACAGTGCAGAAGACGAGATAAACTGCTAAATACAGCAACTGCGGAAGCCTCATATAAGTTGCCTCATATAAAGGCTGCAGTGCATACAAGAAAGCCCGAGATCGCCCTCATGGATATAACTCCATAGGTGATAAACTGGTCAACAATCTACATCTACATCTACATATATACTCTGCAAATCACAAAACTGTGGGTGGCAGAGGGTGCTCAGCACCAAACCTAATCTCTTTGTTGTGCATTCCAATCCCTAATGGTACGAGGAAAAAAGGAATTCATATAAGAATCAATGCGGCACCTTATTTATCTAATTTTATCTTTCCTGTCATGCCAACCCAAATAGGTTGGTGGACGAAGTATTTCACTACACTCGTAAGTGAAAGTGGGAGTACGCATATTTACCAATAAGTTTATACGAAACGTGCGTCGTCTATCTACCAGAGACTCCAAGCCTAGTTTACTAATCAGTTCTGTAACGCTTTCATAAGGACTGTAGCAAGCGGTCACGAATCGAGCGGCTCTTCTCTGTACTTTCTCTGTACTCTCAATCAGCCCCTTACGAAACGGATCCCAAATGGCACAACAATAGTCCAAATGTGGACGCACAAGAGATTTGTATGCTATCTCCTTTGTTTGTTCATTACAATTTTTCAAAATTCGACCTAGGAACCGCAGCCTAGAATTAGCTCTACCTACCAACGTATTAATATGTAAGTCCCATTTCATGTTCCTTTGTACTATTTCATAAAATCGACCACATCAATAACTGAACTGTTTACCTCGTATTTCTGAACAATTGGATTCTTTTTGTTAGTTATACTCATTGTCTTACACTTTTTACAATTTAGTGTGAGTTGTCACTCAGCGCTCCATGCCAAAATAACATCCAGATCGCGCTGAATTGCTAAACAATCCTTACTTCCCTGTAAATAACCGCATCATCAGCAAACAATCTAAAAAGGCTTTTCACTTTGTCTCCGAGATCGTTTATAAAAATTAAGAAAAGAAGTGGTCCTATTACACTTCCTTGAGGTACACCCGATGTGGCATCTAGATTAGAAGAACTTTCTCCTTCAACAACGACATACTGCGATCGACCAGTTAGAAAATCCTTTATCCATTCGCAAAGCTGATCCGATATACCGTATGCTCGTAGTTTCGCTAGAAGGCGGTTGTGTGGCACAGAGTCAAAGGCTTTCTGAAAATCTAAAAAAATTGCATCTACTTGTGAACCTGCATCAATAACTTTCATTACATCGTGTGTAAATAGGGCCAGCTGTATTTCACATGATCTTTTCTTCCGAAATCCGTGTTGATTTGTTGTAAGCAAATTATTTTCATCTAGGAAATTCATAATGTTCGAGCATATAATATGCTCCATAACTCTACTACAAACAGATGTTATAGATATGGGACGATAGTTTCCAGGATCGCTTCGATCACCTTTCTTGAAAATCGGAGTTACTTGCGCTATTTTCCAGTCTGAAGGTACTTTTCGCTCTTCTAGGGATTTACTGAATATATCAGACAGAAATGGCCCGATTTCCGCCGCATACTCTGAAAATACTCTTACTGGAATACCATCCGGGCCAGGTGCTTTTCCCCACTTTAGGAGCTCTAATTGCTTTATGATACCTGCAGTATCTATTCGTAATGATTCCATCTGCAACTCGACACGACGTGGGAAAATGGGAATGCTATCCTTATTTTCGTCAGTAAATGAATTTTTGAATACAGTATTTAGTACATTAGCTTTATCGCGGCTTTCAATAACCTCGGACCCTTCGCGAACTAGTGCTGGAATATTGCTGTTGGTACAACTGACTTTTCGAACATACGACCAAAATTTCTTTGGGTTTTCTGCGAGACTCTTAGAGAGAGTGTTTGAATGAAAATCGTTGAAGGTCTCACGCATCACATTCTTCACATGTCCTCTTAACTCAGCCAAGGTTTCTAAATCGCTGCGAGACCTCTTCCTTCTGTAGCGTGCGTGTATCCTTCTTTGTTTTTTTGAGTAATCTTTTGACTTCGCATGTGTACCACGGTGGATCATTCTCCCCATTTATTTTCCGCTTCGGTATATGTACTTCCATACCTTCCCTGACTATATGTATAAATCGATGCCACATCTCTTCAACGGTGTCCTTTGTAAACTTAAAGTTATGGTAATTATTCCTCTGGTAGGTTCTAAAACACTCCTTTGAGGCCTTACTGAATCTGTATACAAACCGTCCATTTCCCCTTTTTCGCTTGGTCATTAATTTGATAGTCGCAATTACCGCTTTGTGATCGCTTATTCCAGTGGTCGTTGAAATGTCAGTGAATAATTCTGGCCTGTTAGTAACTAGCAAATCTAAAATGTTTTCGCTACCGTTATGACACTGCGTAGGTTCATTAACTAGCTGCTCGAGATGATTATCGGAGAATAAATCGAGAATTACTTCAGAAGCTGCCTTATCCCTGCTACCAGTAATGTGAACATAATTTTGCCAGTCGATATAAGGCAGATTGAAGTCGCCTCCCAGAATCATAGCATGATCCTGAAAACGGCTAGCTATACTGTTAACATTACTTCTTAATTTCTCGGCGATAGCTATGTCAGAATCGGGTGGACGGTAGAAGGCGCCTATGACGAGTTTTGAACCGGCAATATTGAGTTTAATCCATATGATGCCAATTGACCCGTCTCAACAAGGATCTGACAAGCAGAGGCCATCAACAAACAAGACAAAACCAGCCAAAAAGAACAGTAGCCAACAACACAAAACCAACACAGCAAATAGCCACACCAACAGCTGAAGTTTCGCAGCAGCCCCAAGTGGTACCATGCCTGCGGAAGAGTCTCCAACCCCTGAGATGGCAACTCATCTGACTAAACAGACTAAAAATCATTAACTGAGACTAGATGCAGAGAAGAAAATCATGAACAGAGGCAGCAAGATAGCCACCACCCAGTCATCAGCAGACAACATGGAACGGCTCTTCACCAGGATTGAATCAATGATGAATATGCTGCTAGTGCTGGAACAGAAGATTGAAGCCATGACAAGCAGTATCCAAACCATGACAATGATGGCTTCTGTACAGTCCACCATGAATAGAAGACCCATGATAAGAAATCTCAAATTTTGCATGTGGAATCCAAACAGCATCTAAGGCCAGATGATAGAATTTGTACAGTTCCTGCAGGAGCAAGATATAGAAGTGTGCTTGGTGAGTGAGATTCGTCTTAAGCTGGGTGTCCGCGCCTCTGTCACCAACTATAACTGTTATCATTGGGACCATCCCAGTGATGGGGGAAGAGTTGCGGTGTATATTAAGTGGGAATCTCTCACAACCAAATCGTCATTCCTCCCAAGCAGGTCAATGAAGCTGTCAGACTGGTGGTGGACACCATCAGCAGCAGACTGACTGTGGTGGCTGCATATTGGCATCATTCTGGACAATTCTTAGAAGCTGACCTCTCCATACTAGCTAACATCATGGGCAAGGTGTTAATAGGAGGGGACTTCAACACAAAGCACCCCGACTGGAAGAGTCGGGTGCGCAATCTGGAAGGAAACCTGTTGTGACGAATTGCTAACAGATACAACATGTGTGATTGGGGTCTGCTAGAGCTGACACTCTATCCACCAAGAGGTACCAGCCAGATGTCCTGGATGTAGCCATCACAAAGGTATTGACAGGTTTTATTATGGCAACTACCATTAACAGGCTCTCATCGGACCACTGTCTGGTGTTAGTAGAAGCGGATGTTGGTCCCTGGCAAGAGTAACAGCAAGAATTCCCAGACTTTCGTGACATAAACTGAGGAAGCTATTGACAATACACCACAACTGCCCTAGCTGATCAAAGAGAGGCAGACATAGACACAGCAATCATGAACCTAGAAGACATGGCAAAGGAAGCTTTATCTGCATCCACTCCTCCTCGCAGCAGATGTCCCATGGTGTCACAACTACCGCCACAACTTATAGCAGCCATTAAAAATAAAATAGCCAAGGAGTGGAGGCTAACCTGAAATCCCAATGAAAGAAGTCATCTAAACAGACTTCAGAGACAGCTGAAGGCATCTTTGGCTGATCATAGAAACAGGGTATGCGAAGCCTGTGTGTCTGCTATTAATATTGAAGATGGGACCCTCTGGGCACCAACTCATGCCTTTACCAAAAGAAGGTAAAGAATTCCACCTCTTCACGGAGATAGTCAGATTGTCTCTAGAGCAGAGAGTAAAGCTAATTCTCTAGCTGAAAGCTTTGAGCATAACTTTAGACCTTTGGATAATAATGTGGACGACCATGAGTTGAGAGCAGCCTGTCGTTGACTCCACATCTACTTGCAAGCAGATGACGGAGATGAAGAAATTGAACCTATCTCTGCACAGGAGGTTACTAGCTATCCTGGCTACCAGAAGGCTAAAGGCCCTGATGGAATTGGGAACTGCTGTCTGAATAAATCTTCGACCTATCACCTCCGAGTACTTTGCAGGCCTTTTCAACGGAATACTTCACAGCAAGGAATATCCTCGTAGTTGGAAATACGCAGAAATCGTAGCAGTTCCCAAGACCAGAAAAGAACTGGTTTACCCTCAACATTACCGACCAATAGGTCTCTTGCTCTCCATCATCAAAGTGTTCGAGGGGTTGATACTGAGGAGAATCAGTAAATATATAGAGGCAAACAACATCTTGCCAAACCATCTGTTTGGCTTCAGAAGTGGACATTCCACAACTCAGCAGGTGTTCCGCATAGTAGAAGCTGCAACCCGCACCTTTCTCCACAAAGAATATTGTGCAATGGTATCGTTGGATGTGGCCAGAGCCTTCGACTCAGTCTGACACACAGGCATCTTGCTGAAGCTTTATGAATAAGTTTTCTCTGGACCACTGGTAAAGCTGATCCAGACCTACCTAATCAGCCAAACTTTCCAAGTCCGGGTAGTTGTGAAGACTTCGACCAAAAGACGAATCCGGGCACAGAACCATGAAAATGAAACCATGTGATGTTAAAGATAACTCTCTACTTTCAACAGTATACAGTCATATTAAGCTTACTACTCCAGCAAAATTCAAAGTTGGTGATCATGTTAGAATTTTGCTGGAGTAGTAAGCTTAATATGACTGTATACTGTTGAAAGTAGAGAGTTATCTTTAACATCACAAGGTTTCATTTTATACAGGATTCAGTGCTTGGACCCATCTTGTACTCTTTGTACACGGTGCAAGTTCTTATGGCTGATTGGTTGCAGACAGCGACGTATGCGGATGACAACGCCTATATCACTAGTAGCAGGAGCTGAGCCATCACCACGCACAGACTGCAAAACATGCTACAGTTGATGGAGGCATGGGCCAGCCGGCCAGGAGATGGAGGATAGAAATAAACCCCATAAGAAATCAGGCCATAATGTTCATGATAAAATATGGACCGCTTATTGGTAACATACAGGCACCATTGTTGGAACTTCAAGATGAAGATATACCATGGCAGTTGACACTGAAGTACCTAGGAGTCACATTAGATTCCAAGCTGACCTGGCATGCACATAATACAGATGTAAACAGGAAGTCCAGTGCAAGATTGCAGGAAATCTTCCCCTTGCTGAATAAGACTAATGCACTCCCACCACCACAGGGTATGAGACTATACCTTCCTCTGGTCAGGCCCCTGTTGAGTGTGTGTTAGGATCCAAACCCATACTGGGGTACGTATTGTCTTGTACTCCTAAACTTGAGTTCTTCCAAAATGTTACAAAAAGTTCGAGAAAAGTTCTATAACCGTGAAAAACCTTGGAGAATACTAACTGTAATGATAAAGTCGGTCGCCAATCACAGAATTAACCTCCTGTAAGAAAGGTACTAAAATAGAAATGAAAGTTGAAGTCAGAATCACTAAAGGATATATTCTTGAAAATTTCACTGAGTTTACATAAAAGTCACAGTTAGCTATGGCAATCGGAGCAAATCATTAAGCCGAAGATCACAAGTCATGAAACAGAACAGACCGCTCCACCCCGAAAATGAAAATAAAAGTTCACATTGATGGGTCACATGGTGGAAAATTTCAAAGTTCTACGGTTGGCTACCCTGACGGTCGGCCATGTTTGTTTCCGGTCTCCCAGAAGCCCACGCGCCCAACTAGCGCTGGATTTGTTCTACCACGAGTAGCATCCTCACCAGACCAAGTACTTCAACGAACTGCCTCGAGACGAGCGACCGACCTACCTTTATCAGAGATGGCCTACTACCCAAAACAACAGGCTATCTAGATAAAATTTTGCTAACGGAGAACTTGCAGAAAATCACAAGAGGTAGAGCGTAGCAAAACGAGTGTGGTGTGGTGGTTGGTTTTGTTCTCAGAGCTTCCAGATGGTTGTAAATGAATTTTGAAAGTTGGTGAATAGGGATGCTAGCCGACTTTAGTACTGCAAAACGTCATGTCCGGAATATGAATTTGTTAAAGTTTAAAATATCAAGTTTATACTATGTTTAAAGTGTTCCCCAGCCTCTGCTGAGTTCAGTGGTGTAAAAAATTTTTAAATCGGTTAAGGATGTCAAAAGTTATGGAATTTCTAAAATATTCTGATTATTTGGTGTTGCAAGATTTTATTGACTTTTTATTTAAAGTTGATTATGGCCTGAAACTATTTTTAAAACGTATCTTTATTTTATTTAAGTACTTTAGAAAAGTTTTTGGTACATGAAATATGTTTTCCAGATTGAAATTCGAATTACAAGTTGGTTTCTATGACATCACAGGATAACGAATTTTAACTTATTTATATCTTCTGTTTATTAGTTGATGGCTATTAGAAACTTCGAGAATATTAATCTGCCAGTTATTTAGTTTGTTTAAATCTACTTTTGAAGCTCTGATATTACTTGTCTGGACTGAAACATTTAATTGAAATTAGCACATGGTGTAATGTTTTAAAAATCACATTTACTGCTCTAAACCTGTCGGAAACTGTGAGTTATTGGGGAATTTAATATAAAACGGTGAAATTATTATTATACCAGTGCTTTAATGCATCTAAATGTGTGGAATATTAGTGCTATGGTTGTTTAACCAAATCTGTTTACTTGCAATTATGGAAACCTATGGATTACGCTCATTTAGGTAAGTTTACGATTTATATTTTATTAGCAACTGTTCATTTATTATTATTATATCCTGTTTATTTACTTTTCTGAACCTGAAGTGTTGTTATGTTGATTTCAAACTATGGTATCATGTATCGAATGTTAACCTCAAATTTTGTCGGATTTTAACTGAATATGAAAAATAAGGAGTAAGGTAGCTTACATGTGCTTGCCTAGTGTACACCTACATAGGCTACAGATAGTTCAGAATAGAGCCCTCAAGTGCACACTTCACCTGCCAGCATGCTGCTCAACGGATGCTTTACATGAAGCCACAGGAGCTTCACCACTGAAAGACTGCTACCGCATGCTGGCAATAGCATTATATCGAAAGGTAGAGACTAGCTCCAACCCTGTGGTCAACTTACTAGGCCGATATGAAGTTGTCGCTGGCCGGAACATGATGCCACAAAATATGCTCATGTGACAAAATAAATTTAATGCCAACTATTAAGACATACCAACAGATACACTATACCAAATCGACTAAAAGTGGAGTAAATGTCGAAAGACACAAACTCCAGAGCCACTGCCAAGAATATTGCAGAGAATGGCGCAGATGATAAAGACAGCACCAGTAGCAACCGACTACAGTATCACTTGCTGTCCAGGTGACCATGACATGGTAAATGACAAAAGTACATCCTCAAATCTTGTACTAGTGTTGCATTTTATTGTAGTCTAAAAATGCTGATTGAAATTTTTTTCAAAAAAAAAAAAAAATAACATAGGTGCTACCAACTCCTTATAGGATGATAATAGAAGCCAATTTGCTTCCATTTAGAAGGTTGGTTGATTTTTCTGACTGACTTTCAATAAAACTGAAGGTATCAAAATTAGAGGATATATAGTTCAACTATCTTAACACACATAATAATTTTTCAATTATCTTGGCATCAAGTTTAGTGCCTAGAATAATTGATTTATCAAAAAGTAAGCAAAAGGCCACTCCAGCCGATATGGTCACCACTTATCTTGGAAATGATTGATCAAAAACTCTATAAAGTTACAAAATTGGGCACTTAAAGATAAGCTAACATAACATTGAAAAAAAAACAAAAAAAAAAAAAAAAACCAACATAAAAGGGAAATTAACATAAACTGCAATTTTTGCAAACGAAAGTAAAGCAGAGTTTGTGGTCCCAAAAGGAACGCATATGGCAATGAAGCTTTAGAACTTTTGTTGCAACATAAGCACCGTATCTTCTTGAGTCATCAGTGTTTTCCTTCTTGTTCACTTTGTTTTCTTCTTCTATTTTGCACCTTTTTCAGTTTCATTTTCATGTGGACTTTATGTCAAGATCTGTAATGAACTTTTCTTTAGCCCGTTGCTTTTTCTACAGTGGTTATACATGCCCTGTGGACTCAGAGAAAATAAATTTTGGTGTCATTGGTCTACATGAGGAGTGCTGAAACTTCCAATGGAAATAGAAATGACTTAATTGTTTCTGAATTCTTATTAATATAATCTCACGAGTGAAAAAGGATACTAAAGCATCTGTTTAAATTTTTGTTTATATCAAAGATGTTAATAATCTGAAAAAGTACAAAAAATGTTGGTGTGCAGTGTGCAAAGAGGCCACCTCCACCAGCAGCTCGGCCACCTTGCCCATTCTACCTTAAAAATGAAATGAAACTATGCCATCACCAATCTAGTATTTTTTTAAAAAATATCACTCTTCCTCAACAATGTTGAGTTGCCTGATTTCTTTATAATAAATGCATAATATGAGCACTTGCCATACATCAAGATGATGAAAAAAACACAAATATCATAACTTCCAGAGATGACACGTTAACCACAGCGGACTTCTCAGGTGTATGATTGGAACTAGTTCAGATGTTTCTGGCGTTGTGAAACAATTCCATGTCCGCTGTGTGATATGACAACTTTCCCCAGTTCTCCACTGCAGCGATATATAGAAGACATTTGCAAAAAGTTGTAACCGGAAGTCTATCCCTTCCAGGGCCGCTGTAAGCGGGCGTGCAAGGCGTGCACCGCACGCGGGCTGCACATCGAGGGGGCGGCAAAACGAGTGATCGACAGTCGCCGCGACGAAATTTTCAGCATATTATGTAGCGGGCGACCTTTTTTTTTTTTTTTTTTAGCTCAACAGCTGCTACGGGCGGCCGGCAACACTCGGGATGGCAACAATGGGGGCGGCAAATAATGTTCGACGGGGCGGCAATCTCACAGTTTTTTGATCCGGTTCGGAAATTTCCTAAATCCACCACTGGCTGTAGTTAGACAGGGGGCGGCATAATCGGTATTGCACGCGGGTGCTCAAACAGCTAGCAGCGAGCCTGATCCCTTCATTTCAGCTGACTGCATTAAATCAATTTGTCCCCAACTATGCTGCATAATATGAGTTTTAATCATAGTCTAGTCTGCATAGAACGCGATCAATATGAAACTACTTTCATTCAAACGAAGTAATGTTTCAGTAACACAGCTGTCATGAAAATTAATTATGGCTCCTGCAGTAATGTCAAATGACAGTAGTCGGACAAAATTTCAATTCAATCAACACTTCCGCTAACATTACTGCTTGAAAATTAAAGCGTTTATCTTACATACATATGAGCAAAGAATTTAATGGAAACATCAACACTAAATGAATGTAAATAAATATCAAACAACTAATAATTAATATAAACACAATACATATATTTCTTTACAATTTTTTGGCAATTCATTTCTTCACAAATGCTTAGCTAATAGAATTGTTATTAAATAATGCTCACATCGTTATGAACACAATGATGAAGCTTTGCCTTTTATTAGTATTGATGCTCATGCAGCTGTTGCAAGGAATTAAGATGACTTGCATACATGCTAAGGACATTAGTAGAGGAATATCAGAAAAGAGGATTAATAATTACTTCCACAAAGATGGAATATCTGACTGTTAGACAGTTTACATCACCTCTCCAAATATAAGGTAGCAAATCAATAAATACACGCAAAATGTATCAGAATATTTCAGACAACCACTAAACCAAGGGAGGACAAAGATAAAAAATTAAATTCCCTTCTATGATCCACTAAGATTGTTGTGCAAACAAAATCAATAGGTAAACAGCCATCGTAGAATGGATCAAAACTTATGTGGCAGAAAATTGGACTATCATAAATAGGAACCACAAAAAGATAGAAGTAGTGGAGATGGACTTTCTTTGAAGAGCTTCCTGTGTGTTTAAGTAAAAAGCATATGCCAAACGAACAAATCAGGAAACAGTCTAACATCAAAGAAACAATTATTCAGAATGTTAATCTGTGAAATGTTCTCGTGAAACTAGCCGAGTGAGAACGTTTTCCAGAGAACATTTCATCTATACACGATGCCGAGAAAGAATCCATTCTTATATATTCAGAATGTTGATTGGAAGCAACTACCATTTTTTGAGCATCTAACCAGAATGGAAAAATGCTGAAAGAAGTTTTTATTTACCAACCAAACAAACTAGAGGCAAAAAGGCAAATAACCTTCCAGATGGTAGCATAAAGTGAGCAACCCATATGATAATGAAACATGGAATAAAAGAAGCTTTAGTGTTATGCAGAATCTTAACATTACCTCTGTTGAGTGGTGGACCCTGTTACTGAAGATGGTTAATTAATAATTGGGGGAAGAAGGGGGCCACAATTCAGTGACGGGTCTATGAATTTTTTGAGCTGCGGCAAACACTTGAGTTTGGGGCAGTAGAGATTAAAAAAAAAAATTGAATTCAACAACTCATGAATTCCCCCTTTGCTGTCCCTTCAAAAATATTTTCTGACCTTTGAAACTTGATTTTGCCACCCCCTGAAGTTACAGCCCCAGAAAGTGTCCTGGTATGTCCCCTCCCCTCCCTCTGATCCAGCACTAACGCAATTATACAATATTCCAGTTTAACACATTATTCATTTAGAGTTTGGCAGGGTTTCTTTTGTTGAATGAATGAGGTTATCAATTGAAAGACTCTAAAATTGCCTTCTATCTTGTTTTGTGTTTGTCTGGACCTCCTGCCTCCAACTTTGGAGTGATGAGTTTATTTTACCAGGCATTTGTTTTTTGCATGAGCCAAAAGCTTTCTCCTTTTCATTAGTATCATCATTCATTTACCCACCAGTGTGGCTTAGTGCAGGTGAGGTACAATGGAGTGGGGCATGAGCCTTCCTGACTGCAGTTTATTGACCAATTTTCTGTAACCATCATGATACTGCCAGGGTGGTTAGCAATCTCCACCTCATAAACAACACTGTTAACAATAAATAAATGAAAGAACAAACCACTTATCACACACAGAACATAATTACACATTTCACAGACAAATAGCAACACTTCACTCCCCCCATTAATGCATAATACGATCTGGCAGTAGGTATAAAATTCTTGGTGTCAGCAAGAACATGCTGCCGTAAAATCAAAACTCCAAATTTGACCAACCCAATGATGAATAAAAATCATCAAAGGCAGCCAACCTCTAGGACTGGTAAAATTTGGTGAAGATAAAAAAGATAAGTATCATTATTCATTTAACTGCTTATTCATATTGAATATGTAATGTAACAGTATTTTTGCAGCAAAATTAAAATTGATAAGCCTTCAGGTGGAGATACAGCAAGATGTACTTCAACTGACATTATGAATGACAACAACAGCTTTATCAATACTCACAACACTTATCACAATATGAAAACTGTTATAAGCTGCCTACAGCAATGCATGCCAATCCAAATCCATTTGGTTGCTAATACAGCTAAAGAAGACTCATGACGGATTAACACCTGGGAGCCTATTTATTTTTGAACTGCTAATTACGAACAAAGACAGTATAGCATGACACCAACTGATTAAAATTCTCCAAGTGTCAGAATTTCAGTTTAGGAACCAAGTTTGTCTTATAAACTTAATTTTGGCAAGGCATTATCAACATTAGTTAAAGAGCTGTGAGCACATAAGAATCCAAGATTAAACCATGTTAAAGTCATTTTCTAGTATTTTACTAGTAGACAGCAGTATTAAATAGTAAAGTTTGATCGAAATGAAATGTAAACATCAACTACTGGTATATAGCAAGTTTTGTTTATTATCTAACAGATTTAATTCCTTTCCTACACAGATGTGTAATAGAAAATTACGATGCAAACTAGATACAACATGTTAGATAAATAAAATGGTACTATGAAGATATTTGAGATTTATTGTGAATGAGAAACAGGAGGGAAGAATCAGTACCAAAACAGTTTTTTAATTTCACAACTCCAAATTTTCTGGTACAGGAAACCTTTTATAGCTCAAAAGATGCAGAAGAAAATCGAAATATATTATATAGAAAATTAGAATTTGTACGTAAAAAAAGAAGTGAGCTTTTTGAAAGAAAAAGATGGTTTTGGAAGGACTTGCACATTTTAAAATGGTGCTGTGTTCAGGTAGCAATAGCAAAAAGGGTATTTTCAAAACAAAGTAGGCTAATTACGGTGCACATAGAGCGAGTTTTGTAAAGATTAAAGAAATATTTTGGCTGCGTTACTGTTCAGTACCACCTGCATTTTTGGAAATAAACAATATCTAATTTTTAATTACTGCATAATAACAGTAAAAAGTAGTTTTCAAAACTTAGGGTAGGCTCTTTAGAAAATTTACATAAAGAATTAGCACACAAGCTCAAAGACTTTTTGAATAAGAGGAAATTTCAGCTTATTTATTTTTTTTTTTTTTTTATTTTTTTAATTTTTTTTTTTTCCATATACAACATAGCCCAGACCTAGTATCTAATCTGGGCCCTTATTTCCATTATTTAACATGTACATATATTTTATCCTATATATATATATAATGCATTAACACATAAACAATGAATCCGAGAAAATTTTGATTAAATTTCCAATATCTATTACATCTACTGTTATTAAACAGAATGGGCACCACACTACTACATCTACTACTACTACTACTACTATTGTCCCTAATATTACTACTAACATTACTAATATCATTGCTACTACTACTAATACTACTATTACCACCACCAATTGTCACAGCCGCACTTCGGTCCACTAGTGTTCATTTTTCTTGGTGTTGAGTGCGCTCCGAAAGTAGAGTCTCCTGGAACCGGCAGCAAAGTCAGCCGCCCGGCCATCAAGAGTTGACCTCCTGGAATACCAAGACGTCCCCAGCTGTCACTCAGAAGACGGCCTATCTGGAGCACACTGAAGTTCCTCCAACGATTGATGTTGCTCATTGTCGTAGGATATCTTCCATCAATCCGGTGTTGTGAAAGTCAAACTTCCAGCATCATTGTTCCCTCCTCTTCTGCTATCTGTGGCCTTTGATTTCGCTCGGCATTTTTTCCTTTTTATAAATTTCTCCTTCCAAAATTTTGAGGCTAGATCGTCCAGAAAATGCCACAATCTTTCGTCGCGCAGTATGTCAAATATTCTCTTACCTTTGCAGCTGAGCTTGTTGGTGTCCTCTCAAACTGGCTGTTATTTTACATTCCCATACCACGTGCTCTGGCGTACTTTCTTCACCACATTCGCACCTGTTTGAATCTACAATATTTCGACTTTGGAGCCAGCTATTGTATGTACCAATCCAGGAGAGGGTTGAAGGTACTTCAACTTTAACCTCTCCTCTACGGATGGGAACATATCATATGCTCTTCGACCTGTTTCACTGTTGTTCCATTCTTGTTGCCATTCTGCCAATAGAAGCTTCCGAATGTGTATCTCCGATGTTGCTTCGCTGCCTACAATTTCTGCTACCTTATCTTGTTTCCCTTTTCTGAGCCAGTATATGGCACCCCGTTTCCTTACTTCAAGGTCCAGTGGCCATACACCAATGGCAACGGTTAATGAATTAGTTGCCACGGTTCTGTATGCTCCTGTCAATCTTAAAAGTATTCCTCGTTGGACACGTCTGACTCGCTGTTTTAGTTTTATTTTTCTTAGATGCTTTGCCCACACACTTGCTGAGTAGCCCACTAAAAGGATAAAATTGCGTCATGGTATAGTCTTATTGTTTGGACTGGAACATTGAATTTTCGTTGGCCAATATTAATGATTTTATTCATGACCGCCACTGCTCTTGCTATTGTCTTCTCTAAGTGGGATTCGAAGTTTAAACGTTCATCCAATTGAATGCCTAAGTACCTGCACACTGGGTTTCTACGAATTGAATTACCGTCGATTCTTATAGTAGGTTTTTCAAGTCAGCTTGCCCTTGAGCAACATAAATGTGTTTTATGTGGTGCTAAACTCAGCTTGACTTTACTGCACCATTGGCTAAGGCACTTAAGTACTAGATTACTATTGTACTCAATTTCTGCTCTTGTTGCTCCTTCCACGAGTAGTAAAAGGTCATCAGCAAAAGCTATTAGACCTAGGAGTTTGTAAGCATCTTAGAATTTTGGTTAAATTCTAGCCTCTCACCTCTAATGTCTAAAGGTGAGAGGCTAGAATTTACAAAATTCTAAGATGCTTACATGCCCCCCGAAGATTGAAGTTATTTTCCCAAGAAAACTAACTGAACATCTTGAAAAATAAAAGAAAAATTTAAAATCCCAAAAGAAAATGAACTATACTCCCAAAATCTAACTATCGCTTGTCGGTTCGGTTCTCTCTCCACCATTCATACTCCACAGCAAAAATATTATTGTTATTACAATCTCAAAAATTTAACCTTCACTCACGCCATTATTACAAAAATTCTCAAAAACTCATTCATTCTTAAAAGGATCAATATTGATGAAAAATTATGATCAAATAGCAAAAAAAATGTAAAATGTGAAATATTAAATGATCACAAAATTCTAAACATATGTGTTCTCACAAACTTATAAAAATATCAAACCAATTGTTAGAATACCAAACATAAGTGGTATAAATGCACATTACACAAATTACATTGAAATATATTTACACAAAAGATATCAAATTTGTTTTTAAAAAAACCATTAATGTGTATAATTTTACAAACATTGAAATGAAATTTGTGGTATCTTATAAACAATTGTATTATGCAATTCCATGTAGGAAAGTCCTTCGTTTTACAAACGTCTCTGTTTTTAACATTGTATTGATTTTGTTTAGGCCTCAAAATTACCACTTTCCCTTTTCACACTTTAACCCTTCATTATTAAACTCCCTAAATGGGTGAAAACCCAAGTCCTGTAACGGTTGCAGACTTTAAGGCTCGCAAAATTATATAAACCAATAGCCTTATGGCTAGAACTGCCGAGTAACGTCCCTCATCCCCGGTTCCTGACGCAGCAGGAGAAGCCTGGGGAACTCGGTCAGCTAGCTGGTCTGTGAAAGATACAAAACAGAAAACCATAGGGAATGAGTGGTGGCCAAATTATTCTTAATCACTAACCTATGCCTATACAAGAAAAATATAAAAGTAAAATACAAAAGAATACAAAAAACATAGCAATTACAATAATGTTCCCACAAGTTATTGTGAAATGAAACAAGAAATACTAATCTTCCATAAGCAAAATAATTAGACATAGTAAATGAAATGTAAGAAAAATTACAAGTTATAAATATACCTATAAGTAAACAATGTTATCAAAAAATAATCCCAAGGACAAATATAAAGAAAGGGATACAAGAAAAATAAGAACGTGAACATGGTCCATGCCAAGTTATTGTATAATTTAAATTCTACTGAAGTGATGACAAGTATCAGAAATATTACTTAATAGAGTTATTTACAGAATATAGTCCCCAAAATAAATCTAAAACATCCTAAGAATGTATAGGCGTAAATCATAAGTTATAAGGAAACGTAGTTTCCAAGCAGCAGTATACTGCTGTGTAAGATGAGTGTATTTATGTCGTGTATGTATGTATGAAATGTTACAAAAGATCTTTTATGTTGAAGTATCACAACACTAGTTGTGTTCACCAGTACACTGGTGCAAAAATGTCATATAGTCTTAATAATTGGTATATCTTCCTCTTGTTATGAAAAAATAGTTAGGTCATAGTAGTGTGTATTTATCATGGGATCCCTGTCCCCTGGACCAAATATATTATAATAATGTTACAAGAGAAACGTTATAGCTTCAAATCAGTAGTATTTTATCCAAGACAATTCAATTGGTATAGTTTATTGTTCATAAAAACCATTACTCTGATAAGTGTAATTGTTGACGGCCACTATGAAGTGCCTAAGGTGCCTCAAAGCACAAAAAATCCTCAACCTAAGTTGGGTAAATAAGACAATGTATAAAGCAAATTACTTAATGAAGTTAAAAGATTCAAAGAATTTTAATATTATAAATGTTGAAAGTATGTGTTATTATCATCACATTACAAAACACATCTTAATTTCTTCAGTGCAAGAAACAATAGGTATCACTGACCCCAAAACTCTCTAAGGTACATAATATAAACACTTAAGATAATGCATGACTCCAATCCGAACGTCAATTCAATCTTTAACAATCAAAAAATGAAAACTTCTATCAGTTTTGACGTCACATCTCTAAGAATCCATTACATGTTACAAAATTAGTCATATCTGCGCATATCGCAATAGTATGCTGATGGAAATGTTATCTATGTTATATATTTTATGTTAATAATGTAACTACATCAGTGACGCCTTTGAGAAAAAAATGAGGTCAACCCAACTCTTGTGGTGAAGCCTATTTTATATATATGTGAGTGTCATGCCCATATTGTGGAGGAAGTTTATTTGTATTGGGTCATGCACTAAGTGTAGGTCGCCCTGTGTATTACTTGAATGTTGTGTACATTTATATTATGGTCATCCTCTCTTTGGAGTGATGCCTAAAGGGTGGTAAAGCTAATATTGATTATGGGATACTCAGGTGACTCTTTTTTTCCTGGCCCTAATAATTATGGGATTCGCAGGCAAGTCTTTGCTTCCTGGCCCTAATAATAAATTATAATAATAATGGGATTCGCAGGTGAGTCTCTATTTCCTGGTCCTATTAATAAATAATAATAATGATATTGCATTCCCCCTAAAATGGTACTATCTTCTCTTCCAGCCGCCCCCATAAATATAGGAAAACATGTTATATCTCCACCTCTACTTTAACTAGAGCATCAACTTCCTCACTTGCACAAACAACTTTATCCCTTTGACAATCCATCTCAACATCCATAAGTTCCACCCTTGGTGTCTCAGAAATCCTATCCAATCTAATCTGGCATATGACTTCCCAAGGTAGATGTTCCAATAGTATTAGCTCAAAGTACTCATTAGAAAAGTAAAGAGTTTGCAAAACTTCTGGTCCCAATACAACTTCAAAAATCAAACTCAGCTGAGCAATGAACTCAGATATACAAATACAAAAAATCCCAAAATAAAGTAGAAAAATATTAAAAATGGCAGGAATTGTCTTACATATCCTCAAAAGGTAGGATAATTGTGATGGCACCCTGTGAGGTATACTAATTTTTAGTTTAATTACATTCCTCCTTTCAGCGAAAAGACTGTCTCTTCTGTTTGATGGTAAGGGGTTCAACAGACTTTTCATCTTTATCCCCCTCCCAAAACAATCATAACTCAAAATGGTTTTCTTGTGCTGGTACAGCATAGACAAGTGAGTTTGTGAAAAAGAAACCCTGTTTTCTTTTACCATACAGAATGCATAGGGTTTCCTGAAATTATCAGGATAAAATTTAATGAAGTACTCACTGCCTGAAAAATCTCTTACATTCTGAAAAAGAATAGAATTGAAAAATTGTTTATTAATACCACAGTGTTCCCAATTAGGAATAGTAATTTGTGGCAAATCAGTGTGAATGTTTTCAGGAAACATTTTCTGAAATAATTGCTGTTTCAGCTTATCCACAAATGTAGGCTTGTATCGCCTTACAAGCTGTTTGGATTTGGAAATATTAGGCTCAGATGAGCAAACAGCCTGTGGTGTGGGATCAGCTGATATTATATTAGTACTCTGATTTTCAACTTGTATAGTAGTGACATCAATTGAATTCTCACAGTCAACTGAGGTTATTGGTAAATCTTCATTAACATTCAAATTATTATTAATCCACTCCTGTGAGGGATGAGCTGAAGGCTGTATATAAATTTCAGGTTTGGAAAAATCAGATGTATCTACTGAAATAGGGTCTAATTGGTCAGTAGTAGGTAATGGGTCAGCTGATGCATTATTGCTAGGTTCAGTCACCTCCGTGGGTGCAGAATAGGTTTCAGAGTTTTCAAAAGTATGTAGAGTTGAATCAGCTGCTGCAGGCAAAGGCTCTGCTTCATTACCAACTAGGGAATCAGTAGTAGTAAGCCGTAGTGGTGGCGCAATAGGTGCATTTACTAAAACAGCTGATGGCTGAGGAATGGTGGACTCTAATAGATCAGCTGTGGGTAATGAATCTACAGTAGGTTCCAAGGTGTCTCCTGTAGTTGTTTTTGTGTTAGGTGCATTAGCAGGAGGAGGAGGTGTTGGATCATTACCTTGTGTAACCTCTTCCTGTTGCAGTAAATTATCACAGAAGGACGTGAAATTTGACAAATGTGTTTTCATAGTTTCAATTTCATAGTGTTTAAGGTCTTTAGCGAAGGTTAGGAACCTATTATATACTTCATCTGTTACCTTTGTAATAAAATCAAATATTATTGTCAACTCTTGCAATTGATCAGCATCAGCCCAATATTCTAACCTTTCTTTATAGTAGCGTAACTTGTTAACAACTTCAGATTTAACTGCTAAAGGAGTTAAGTGTACTTGGCTGGAAAGTTTGATTTGTTCTTCAATCTTTGTAGAGAATTCCCACTTTTGTAACTCAACCGCAAGTCTAACAAAAAGTATATCAGGCCTTGACTGAAAAAATTGTTGTATGCTACCTTGCGCAGACACAGTATCATTTTTATAAGCTTCACACTTGCGCCTAACCAAGTTCCACACTCTTTGACATTTCCCATTATATGTATCTTGTAGCCATAATATAGATTTGTTAATTTCCTCAGTGTAAGAGACTAATGGAAATGAGATATTCAAATTATCTTCAATGGGTTGTAAATATTTAGACCAGGTGTCTACATTAATTTTTATAAGATCAGGCTGCTTGTAAGCATCTTAGAATTTTATTAAATTCTAGCCTCTCACCTTTAGACATTAAGGGAAAGTTTACTCTGTAGTAGAAGACAGTTTTCAGTTCATGTAGAGGTTATGGGAGTAAAGCTTTATGTAGCACAAGAGACACAGTAACCAAACACACTAAATAAAACCCTTTTAGGGATAATAAATGTATCCATAATTAAATAAATGCTCTAAATAAACCTTTGATAACAAAAAGAAAACATCAGTTTGGGAGGGAGTAGCTTAAATCCCCCAAATTCAATTTCACATAAAAGATTTTGAAATAGGTTAACTTTGCAGTTTATAAACCAATTTGAATGCAGTAAAGACCTTTAGTAGTTGCTAAACGCCGAATATAAACTTTGAATAATGATAAACAAACTTTTAATCAACTGAAAATTAAATAATCAGTAATAATACTACCTTGGACTTAAGAATTTCTACTTTGGAAGCATTTTGCCATTTTTAGATCAATTAACGAGCAAGAAAGTAACTTTCTGTAATGATATTAACACCTTTTACTAACCTTTGATATGATAATCCATAATAATCCAGTTCAGTGCACAAGTAATTTATAATATTTGGCATTTCACTGTTTTAACACACTTTCGAACCAAATAAAGTAATTTTAATGAAGTAATCAGGCAATTAAAATATAAATTCACTAAAATTTCGTAGTTTCTGAACGTTTAAATAACTTAAATCAATTTTTATACTTCGTCAGATGCACTTCAATTTTAATAATTTTTTATCTTAAAATCCTAGAGAACATTCGGAATAAAAAGTAGATTTCCGGGAAGACCTAAAAATCTAATATAACATATAATTATTTCAAGTAATTCCAGTCAATAGAACCGATTTTATAAAGACCTTAAAATTTAGTTTTCATCACGACCATGAGGTCAACTTAGAAATAAATTTCAACCGATCTAAAGTAGATACAGAGATGAGACAACTTTCAGAATATGTATTTTTATTCAGAGAATCTCATGGTAATTTTAGATTTGCGATAAAACTAATAGAAATAAAGTTATAAAATTAAAACTGAAATCACACCTTGATTACGTCGTAAGTAAACTTTCCGTACACCAATCTTAATAAAAGTTACACCAATAAAATCAGGAATTTTTGTAGAACACAGTGACGGTAATAACATTTATGTAAATTGTAGCATTAATAAAATGACGAAATGTAGAAGTTTCCAGAACAATAGTAGTTCCCCAAAGTAGAGAAATAGTTCACTCCTACCCTTACAACTTTTAAACCAGTTGCTTAAAATTATTCACTAAATATCCATTATTTCACAATTAAATATGTCGAAACACTGCAACACTTAAAGTTTTGGATAACTGTTTAGTTACTGAGATATTTCAGGCCTAGATCGCCTAGGCGTTAGTAGAAACTTGTATTTTGGCTCTGACGTCAGCGAGGGTATAAATTGGGAAGCCATTTTGACTTAGTGTCTTTTCCGGGTTTGAAGTCGTGCTAACAAGATGATTTAAGCGTGTGTGCGTTGGTAGGTTGGCAACTCCGACTTATGTTGGTAGCTCAGTTCTTCAGTTGGCACTACCGGGTTCGGCCATCATGATTGGGGCGTGGCTCTGTTTACTCACCATGAACTTGTAAATTTACTAAAGGGGTTTCGGTCGGTAGTTTCTCTTCACAATCTGCAAACTTGTGGAACGAGTGTTCGACATGCCTGCTCAACTGTAAATGCAATTTTGAACTTTTGATTTTGAAGAATAAAACCTTGAAGTTTTCTAAAAGTGACTTTGTGTGCTTCAGTTGTTAGCATAGAACCCTTTTCTATATTCGTGGGTAACGAATATAGTGGCGACCTGAGCATTCAGTTGAGTTACCTTGGCTACATGGTCAAATCCAAATTATTTACCGAGTTTTTAAGAGAACTGTTAGTCGACAAGAGTGTAAGTTAAGGCACTTAGGCGATACTACAACCCCGGTATCGGTCTAGTTCCTTACCAGACTTTTCATCTTTATCCCCCTCCCAAAGCAATCATAAGTCAAACTGGTCTTATTGTTATTTAGTGGTGAGGGGTGGAGTAGACATTTCATTTTAGTCCCCCTCCCAAAGCATTGATAACTAGAATTGAAAATAAGTTTCATTTTAACAATCTTTTTGTGCTGGTACAGCATAGGCAAGTGAGTTTGTGAAAAAGAAACCCTGTTTTCTTTTGCCATACAGAATGCAAAGGGTTCATACATACATACACGACATAAATACACTCATCTTACACAGCAGTATACTGCTGCTTGGAAACTACGTTTCCTTATAACTTATGATTTACGCCTATACATTCTTAGGATGTTTTAGATTTATTTTGGGGACTATATTCTGTAAATAACTCTATTAAGTAATATTTCTGATACTTGTCATCACTTCAGTAGAATTTAAATTATACAATAACTTGGCATGGACCATGTTCACGTTCTTATTTTTCTTGTATCCCTTTCTTTATATTTGTCCTTGGGATTATTTTTTGATAACATTGTTTACTTATAGGTATATTTATAACTTGTAATTTTTCTTACATTTCATTTACTATGTCTAATTATTTTGCTTATGGAAGATTAGTATTTCTTGTTTCATTTCACAATAACTTGTGGGAACATTATTGTAATTGCTATGTTTTTTGTATTCTTTTGTATTTTACTTTTATATTTTTCTTGTATAGGCATAGGTTAGTGATTAAGAATAATTTGGCCACCACTCATTCCCTATGGTTTTCTGTTTTGTATCTTTCACAGACCAGCTAGCTGACCGAGTTCCCCAGGCTTCTCCTGCTGCGTCAGGAACCGGGGATGAGGGACGTTACTCGGCAGTTCTAGCCATAAGGCTATTGGTTTATATAATTTTGCGAGCCTTAAAGTCTGCAACCGTTACAGGACTTGGGTTTTCACCCATTTAGGGAGTTTAATAATGAAGGGTTAAAGTGTGAAAAGGGAAAGTGGTAATTTTGAGGCCTAAACAAAATCAATACAATGTTGAAAAAACAGAGACGTTTGTAAAACGAAGGACTTTCCTACATGGAATTGCATAATACAATTGTTTATAAGATACCACAAATTTCATTTCAATGTTTGTAAAATTATACACATTATTGGTTTTTTTAAAAACAAATTTGATATCTTTTGTGTAAATATATTTCAATGTAATTTGTGTAATGTGCATTTATACCACTTATGTTTGGTATTCTAACAATTGGTTTGATATTTTTATAAGTTTGTGAGAACACATATGTTTAGAATTTGTGATCATTTAATATTTCACATTTTACATTTTTTTGCTATTTGATCATAATTTTTCATCAATATTGATCCTTTTAAGAATGAATGAGTTTTGAGAATTTTTGTAATAATGGCGTGAGTGAAGGTTAAATTTTTGAGATTGTAATAACAATAATATTTTTGCTGTGGAGTATGAATGGTGGAGAGAGAACCGAACCGACAAGCGATAGTTAGATTTTGGGAGTATAGTTCATTTTCTTTTGGGATTTTAAATTTTTCTTTTATTGATTTTTTTCAAGATGTTCAGTTAGTTTTCTTGGGTAAAATAACTTCAATCTTCGGGGGGCATGTAAGCATCTTAGAATTTTGGTTAAATTCTAGCCTCTCACCTTTAGACATTAGAGGGAAAGTTTACTCTGTAGTAAAAGATAGTTTTCATTTCATGTTTAGGTTATGGGAGTGAAGCTTTGTATAGCATAGAGATACCGTAACCAAACACACTAAATAAAACCCTTTACAAATAATAAAGACACCCATAATTAAATAAATGCTCTAAATAAACCTTCGATAACAAAAAGAAAACATCAGTTTGGGAGGGAGTAGCTTAAATCTCTCAAGTTCAGTTTCAAATAATAGTTTTTGATATAGGTTAACTTTGCAGTTTATAAACCAATTTGAATGCAGTAAAGACCTTCAGTAGTTGCTAAACACCGAATATAAACTTTGAATGATAATAAATAAACTTTTAATCAACTGAAAATTAAATAATCAGTAATAATATTACCTTGGACTTAGGAATTTCTACTTTGGAAGTATTTTGCCATTGTTAAACCGATTAACGAGCAAGAAAGTAACTTAATAGTAAATAAACCAACTAAATCAATTTTCTGTAATGATAGAAACACCTTTTACTAACCTTTAATATGATAATCCATAATAATCCAGTTTAGTACACAAGCAATTTCTAATATTTGGCATTTCACTGTTTTCACACACTTTTGAATAAAATAAAGTAATTGTAGGGAAGTAATCATGCGATTAAAAGATAAATTCACTAAAATTTCGTAGTTTCAGAACGTTTAAATAACTTAAATCAATTTTTTAATACTTCGTCAGTTGCACTCCACTTTTAATAATTTTTATCTCAAAATCCTAGAGAACATTCGAAATAAAAAGTAGATCTCCGGAAAGAACTAAAAATCTAATATCACATATAATAATTTCAAGTAATTCCAAGAAATAGAACCGATCTTATAAAATTTATTTCTCAGTGCATCCACGTGTGGAGTTTAGAAATTAATTACAACTGTTTACGACCAGATACAGAGATGAGATAACTTTCAGAATATGTATTTTAATTCAGAGAATCTCGTGGTAATTTTATATTTGCATTAAAAGTAATAGAAATAAAGTTATAAAATTAAAACTGAAATCGCATTTTGGTTACGTCGTAGTCAAACTTTCCCTACACCAATCTTAATAAAAGTTACACCAATAAACTCGGGAATTTTTGTAGAACACAGTGATCATAAAACAATTTGCATAAACCGTGGCATTAATAAAATGACGAAAAGTAGATATTTCCAATATAATAGTAGTTCCCCAGGTACGAAAGTAGTCCACTCATACGCTGGGAACTTTTAAACCAAACACTTAACGTTAATCACTAAATATCCATTATTTCACAATTAAATATGTCGAAACACTGCCACACTTAAAGTTTTGGATAACAGTTTAGTTACTGAGATATTTCAGGCCTAGATCGCCTAGGCGCCAGTAGAAACTTGTATTTTGGCTCTGACGTCAGCAAGGGTATAAATTGGGAAGCCATTTTGACTCAGCGTCTTTTCCGGGTTTGAAGTCGTGCTAACAAGATGATTTAAGCGTGTGTGTGTTGGTAGGTTGGCAACTCCGACTTATGTTGGTAGCTCAGTCTTTCAGTTGGCACTACCGGGTTCGGCCATCATGATTGGGGCGTGGTTTTGTTTACTCAACATGAACTTTTAATTCTCAACTGGGGTTTGGTCGGTAGGTTCTCTCCATAACCTGCAAACTTGTGGAACGAGCGTTCGATATGCCTGCTCAACTGTAAATGCAATTTTGAACTTTTGATTTTGAAGAATAAAACCTTGAAGTTTTCTAAAAGTGACTTTGTGTGCTTCAGTTGTTAGCATAGAACCCTTTTCTATATTCGTGGGTAACGAATATAGTGGCGACCTGTAGCATTCTAGTTGTACCTTGGCTACATGGTCAAATCCAAAGTATTCAACAAGTTTTCATCGGACTTGGAGGTGTGAACAAGAGAGTAAGTTAAGGTACATAGGCGATACTCTACCCCGGTATCGGTCATGTCCTTACAAGTTCAGGTAATCTTTGTAATAGTTCAATCACTGGTTCCATCCCTATAACCCAGAATATGGGACCGCAAACTGAACCTTGCGGGCATCCTTTAGTAAGGGTCTTCGTGATGAAAGAGTTCTGGCATCTTAAGGAAGCAGTTCTAAATCTGCAATAGTCCCTGAAGGTGTAGAATAATCTTCTTGGACAACCAATCTCCCTCAGCTGTTCAAATAGGGCAGGAAACCATAAGTTGTCGAATGCTCCCGAGATGTCAATAAATATGCCCACTACATACTTTTTTGTACTGCTACAAATTATTTCCATCGACCGATTTATGGCATCCTCTGTCGACTTCCCGGTTCTAAATCCATATTGACTAGGATTCATTCCCAGAACCTCCCGGTGGTTTTGTAATTTTTTGCATAGAATCTTCTCTTCAACTTTGCCAAGCACATTCAATAAACAAATCGGCCGGTAAGATTTCGGTTGAAGAGGATCCTTGTCATCTCCTTTCTTTAGAATTACCACCTCGCTTTTCTTCCATATTCTCGGAACTCTACCCTGATATAGGCATTCGTTGAGGAGCCTGCATAGGACAGGGGTTAATTTTATGATTAACTCCTGCAGGACCTCGGCTGGAATTCCATCCGGACCGGGAGCCTTTCCTTGTTTCATTTTGTTTATCGCGGTTATTACTTCTTCGGGTGTAATATTATTTCCTTCCTCTTGACTCCAGCAGGGCTGCCACATGTTCCTTCGTAGTATAGCTTGTTCTACTGTTTCTTCTTCAGGGTTGTCATCAGGAAGCAAAACTTTTAATAACTCCTCCACTGAGTCTCTCCAATTTGTGGTTAATCGTCCATCTGTTCTTTTTACTGTGGATAGTATTGTGGGAGGCCTGATTTTACCTGCAGCTATTTTGTAAGGAATACCCCATGGATTGTTCATGAGATTTTCCCTCACGAAGACTTCCCAGCATTTTTGTTTTGTCTCTCTCATCGCGTCTTGGAAAATCTGCCTCTTCTGCCTGTAGCATTCGAGGAGGAAACTTCTGTCTGCTGCCACCATGTTTCGTTGATACGTTCTCCTCGCTCTTCTCATGTTTAGTCGTAATTTCTCAAGTTTTTCTGTCCATATTTTGTCAGTGGGATCTACCATCTTTTTTAGTGGTATCGCCCGTTTCATGGAACTTTGTAATGCAGTTGTCAGCTTTCTTGCGGCTTTGTCTACATCGAAGTGGTTTTCTGACAAATCCGGTGGAGTGAACACATTCCTTATTTTTCCCATGAAGCTTTCTTGATGTTATATGCTGTTTTAATGTTTCCGTTGCCATTGCTTTCTTCTGTCTGCGTTCTACCCAATTCATAGACAATCAAATTGTGATCACTTGTTGTCATGTTGTCAAGTACTCTCCAACCCCAAATCTGATTTCCCGCATGAATGTTTGTAACTGTTACGTCAATATTCGTTCTTGCTCCAACACTGTTGCAGAAAGTAGGAGGATTATGTGCTTGGTTTCTAACCTCTAGACCCAATCCGCTTAACAGTTCTTCTAGAAGTTGCCCTCTCCTGTCAGTCTTCTTCCTGTGCCAAAGAGCAGACTTTGCATTGACGTCTGCTGCAATAACGAGTGGATAATTTTCCAGAGCTGCATCTATCTGCCGTATTCTATCTAGGTATGGGAAGATCTCATCACTGTACTGGAAATACATGCTTACCATTATGCAGCTTCCCCATACTGCTCTTATCTCAGCACATACCATGTGTTCATCACATAACTGCGTAATTTTTGTAACCGTTATCTGTCTATTTAAAAGGATTATTGCTGCCATTGGGTTACTGCCCTCTGTGATTATTCGTGACGTTACAGGCATGTGCGGGATTTTTCCTTGCCAGGAGTACAGTTCTTGTAGACAGATAATATCTGATTTCAATTCCTCAGCCACCTTTCTGATTTCATGCAGAACCATGGCGTTTCCTTTAGTATTCAACTGAGTAACTTTTAACATAGAATTAAGGGGTGTCTCGTATGCACATTGCACTGGGGCCAAGGTAGTCTTGTATCTAATAGAATGCGTCCATGGGTCATGACAAACTGCTTGTATGTTTCCTCAGGATCAAATATTTCTCCTCTTCTCCCGAAAATTTTGTGAACTAGTGTGAGGAGCTGAGATGGATCTGTTGGAAGATTTAGTGATCTCAGTTGTATTCTGTCAATTGCCGAAGGTTGTGGGAACGTTATGTTTTTACCGCCAGGATGGAGGACTCTTGTCAAATGTCGGAGGGCAAGTGTAAGTGTATGCACTTCTTCGAGTCTAGTTAGCCGAAGTGTATCTTCAAAATCGGCGTACAATACCGCTGGATCTGCAGTAATGGCATTCGGTTGACTTTTCACAAAGTTCGGGTGTTTTATTTGGTTGGTATGCATACTTGGTTTGCGAAGATGATATTCATTTTCTTTTGAATATCCGAGCCCACCGCCTCTAACAAAACGCTGGCAATAAGACGAGTCAGAAGTGGAGGAAATTTCGTCAAATTGCTCGTCTATTAACAGCTGCTGATATGTTTGCACGCTGGCGCTTACCATCGTTTTCTGCATTTCCATCACCTTCTTCTTCCTAAATGTTTCAGCTCTTGCAGTAGTTTTTCGTCTACGAGATGGGGGATTGCCTCTCTTCTTTTGATTTTTCATTCCCACTTTTCCAACTGCTATTTCAACTGCTCTGTGTATCAGGTCTGCTATATTCTCCATCGTTTCGTGATCTATCCTGCAACTGGATTGTAGACTAGCCATAATCTATTCTGTTGACTAGGCGTTGCAATAGCAGTTGATACGTGGGACAATCCTTTCCTTTATTTTTGCATGACTTACCTCTTTTCTGGCATGGGATGCACATTTGGGGCATCGACTTCTTATCACACTGATCACGCTTGTGATTGTTCTGACCACAAGTCTCTATGTCCATTTTACAGTGTTTACTCACATGTCCGAGGTCTCTGCACTTGATACAAGTCGGTACCACGGTGTAATCTTTGCAGTTGATTGCACTGAATTCCACACAAATTTTATGTTGCTCTAGTAATAATTTGCGCATAGCTGGGCTTACTTCTATAACGTGATGAACGGTAGGCTTTTCACAGGGTCCTGTTTTAAATTTAGGGCAGAAATCGCTTGCGAACTCCTCCTTTGATAATTTAACTTCAAAATTTTGCTCATATACTTTATCTACTAGATCATTTATTTCCAGATGTTTTGGTACATCATATAAAATTACCAATGGTCTCCTCTTTCTTGGAAGCTCGCATTTAAGCGTTTCATTTAATTCTTTGTGTTCCATCAATTTTTTGACATCCTCTTTAGTTTCTGCATCGATAATTACTGAGTTATTGGTACTCCTTATTTTATTAATTTTTATTTTGTCTTTTGAAGGTTTGATTATTTTGGTAATTTGTTCCACAATTACTTTTGGGTTTTCACCACATCTTGAACTCACGAAAAGAGAACTTGTTTTCGTGGGTGTGATTCTATTTTTTGCTAAGCTAGTTGGCTTACTGGCCGCTACAGCATAGCTTGGCCGACAAGATGTGTTTCCATTTGACTTAAGTTCCTCAATTGTTTTATTTAGCCTCTCTACTTCTTTGTTTAATTCTGAGCTTTTTCCTTCTATGAAAGAAACCGCAACCGCCCAACTGGCAAGCTTGTCTTTAATTTCACGGAAGTAGCGTTTCATTCAATTTTTTGCCCAAGTTTTCGTTTAAATAGCCGACTAGATTTTCATATTTTTCAGCTAGCATTGAGGTTTCATGGGTTTTATTTGCACTAGAGGAAGCCGCTGCCATTGTTTTGCGAGCGCCTTTTACTTACATCATTTATCACAAATTGTAAGGAGGGTTAAGAATCACATAATTTTTGACATTTCGAGATTTTTACAAAGGGTAAGAGCACCTATGGTTGACATGAAGTTGTATGAAATACTAATTTAAGAAAATACTGTGATCCAGAAAACCAGCAACACTGTCAGGTTGACTGAATGGGGCCACGGGTTTGGTGATAGTCTCTTCTGTTGATGGTGAACAGTTTTTGTAGTGCATGTAGTTACCATATTTGGAAGCGCATATTTTGTTAGCAAAATAGCAGCTTCGGGAAGTACTTTTACTCTCAGTTAATGTAAGTTTGCTTTACTTTGTACTGAATGTGAATATGGGAGTGTTATCACAATGAAATAAACAAGTGTATGCTTTCATAGTTTAAACGGGAATAATATTTCTATTATGGTTAGCCTCTCTGTCTAAGGTAGGTGTTACTTAAATCGAGAGGGGTGTCAAATTTACGTTCATTAATAATAAATGGGCTTTAATTGCAAACTGAACAAACCATCATTCCATTTACAACATGGCGCTAAGGCACCTAAAATCGAAATGTGGCTTCTGTTTCCGGTACAAACGATGTCATATTTGGGAGCCTACAGCTCTTATATTGCATCGTAGACAGATATTGAAAGCCTTCAATTGCTAAATACTTCGTATAATGCCGGCATATATTGAAACGGATATTGTTAGGCCGTTTTCACACCGGCGCCGGATACAATGTAATCAAATGAGAGCTTTCATACATAGTCTGGCCCGGCAAATCGTCAGCCCTTTGATTTAATTGTTTCTTGTACACACTTGTCCACACTAGTGCCGGTGGTGGAGAGAATCTAATCTCAGTCCCGACACTATCTGTAGTTTTGTAATAATATGTAATTACTCACATGATACTATGACATTAATTGAATTAGTTGATATTAAACCTTATTTGTGGGATAAAACAGCCGACTGACTATTTCAAAGTTAGAACAGAATGAGAGCAAAGAGATTTACACATTTTTGAAAGAATATTTTGTAGTGGGGGGGGGGGGGGGAACTGAAAGTTGATCAGCTATACATTTATTATTAGTTATAACAATACAGTACAGTTTACACAATTTATTTTGTTAATTTGCTATGGCAACGCGCCACCGATACTGACAAAGTATCTTTGTGTTGATGCCACAAATAATAGCACAACCAGATCTACAATTTTAAGTAAAGTGTAAGATAATTATAATGTTGGGGTACGACATGTAGATAACCTCCTCGTGGTGTACCCTGGACAACGGACTGCTGATGCAGGACGGCTGATAATCTACACAATAGGCGACCGAACTAGATCCTGTATCTCTCATGGTCACACAAAGCAACATCAGAAGATGAAAAATCTGAAGATGAAATTGAACAACGGCACTTGTCCGAGTCAACTGACTAGAACTTTTGGACACAGTGCTCAGATTCTTCAAATAAATGCAGAAGGATTAACAATTGCTAAATGTGAATACCTTAGCAAACTAGCTACTGACCTCAAAATCGACATCTTAGCTGTTCAAGAGACCCACATGACTGAAAAAGATTTGGAAAGCAGGGGCAAGATTGCAGGATACAGAATGATATTGAGAATTCCCTCTCCTATACACGGATCAGCCATGTATGCCAAAAGTAACATTTGCAACATCTCGGAAGTGAGGTGTCAAAAAGTCAATGAAGTGGAAATAATTACTGCCAAACTCAACAATTTAACTGTTGCATCAGTTTACAAACCAACTCTTTCCAACTGGCCAACTCCACCACTGCCCTCACTACCGAAACCTTGCATATATGTAGGAGACTTTAACAGCCGACATACATCCTGGGGTTACCCAAATTCTGATGCAAACAGAGAGAAACTCACTGTGTGGTGCGAAAGTCAAGACCTGTATCTCAGCTATGATGCTAAAGAAAAGAAAACATTACACTCTGCTAGATGGCAATCTGACACCAATCCTGATCTGGTCTTTGTTTCCACAGATGAAAGAAAACCTTTAGACCACACGAGGAAAGTGCTTCATCATTTTCCCAGAAGTCAACACAGGCCCACACTAATCAGTGTTGGTATCACAATACCTGTTATCAGATCGATTCATAAACCAAGGTGGAATTTAAAGAGGGCAAACTGGGACAATTATAGCTCCGAGGTAGATAATAACCTGCGATGGATACCCCAAAAGTGAAAAACTGCAAGAGATTTGTAGTATTGTTATTGCTGTAGCTAGACGAAACATCCCTCCAGGTTACAGGAAACAATACATTCCATGCTGGGACAAATCTACGCAAACTTTATATGAAAATTATCAAAAAACTGGTGACCCTGAAACAGGAAAAAGAATATTAGAAAAACTGAATGAAGGGAGGAAACAGAAATGGAAAGAGCTAACTTCTCAAATGAGCTTTACTCACTCCAGTAGAAATGCATGGACTCTCCTTAGAAAACTGGGTGCAGCCTCAAACATGTGCAAAGAGGAGCCAGGAATTACACCAGCTGAAATGGCATTGCACCTCAAAACAAGAGCTGACAAAGTCCCAATAGATCCTGCCATGAAGAAACAGATGGAGAAAGAGATGATTGAAATGGATAACAACCTTAGAAATAATCCTATCCTTTCTAATCCATTTAGTCATGAAGAAGTTGAGAAAGCCATCAAAATGCTAAAAATGAGGAAGACTGCAGGGTTAGATGGCATTTTCCCAGAATTCATAAGATATCTCGGCAAGCAGGGAAGAACTTAGCTCAAGAACTTCTTCAGTGATATCCTGGACACTGGGATAGTCCCCCCAGAATTTAAGATGGCTCACACCTTGACGACCCTCAAACCAGGCAAACCAGCAGATGATGCTTCAAGCTATCGACCTATTGCTCTACTCAGTGTTTGCTATAAGCTTCTAGAACGCCTCATCCTTAACCGCATACAAGGAATAATAAATATCATAACACCAACATATCAGGCAGGTTTCAGACTAAAACGGAGCTGTTGTGAGCAAGTATTAGCACTGACATCATACATTGAGGCTGGATTTCAGAAGAAGTTAAAAACATCAGTAGCCTTTGTCGATCAAACGGCGGCATATGATATAGTTTGGCTGGATGAACTGCTACTTAAACTTAAAAAACATATACCCTGTAGGAAACTAACATCACTCCTGAGGAATATGCTGACCAACCGATATTTTAAGGTCACCGTCGGACATAAGACAAGTAAGTCATTTACAATAAAAAAGGGATTACCTCAAGGGTCAGTACTAGCTCCATTGCTCTTCAACTTGTACACCAGTGACATGCCAGAAACAACCGGCAATAAATTCTGCTACGCTGACGACTTAGCTATCGCCGTCCAAACTGCCACATTAGAGGAAGGTGAGAGCATTCTCTCTAATGACTTAGAAACCTTGAACACATATTATAGAAAGTGGAGACTTTGTCCAAACCCAATGAAAACAGAAGTATGCGCATTCCACTTGAGCAATAGAATAGCACATCAGCAGCTCAAAGTGAACTTCTGCCACCAGAGGGTGAAACATAATTTCTATCCAAAGTATCTTGGCATCACCTTAGACCGCTCCTTAACATTCAAAAAACACCTCGAAAACACAAGTCAGAAACTGAAAACACGAAACAACATCATGAAGAAGCTAGCTGGTACTTCGTGGGGAGCTGATGCCAACACACTACGAACAACTGCTCTACCATGGTTTACCCTGTTGCTGAGTACTGTGCTCCAGTGTGGCAACGTAGTACTCATACTAGAAAAATCGACGTCCACCTGAATGAGTGTATGAGAGTAATAACTGGCACCCTAAAATCCACCCCAGTCCCCTGGTTGCACCTGATCAGCAAAATACCACCTCCAGAGATAAGACGCCAAGAAGCAACGGCACATGAGTGGATAAAACGATACCATCCTGATCATCCACAGGATCACCCAATCTACGAGGTTCTAAATAACTTACCACCCACTCGTCTTAAATCAAAAAATCCGGTATGGCAAGATGTATTTGACTTTGATGTCATGGAAAAATGGCAACAAAGCTGGAACTCCTCATCTGTAAAACATTCAGATATTAAAGATCCCACAACTGGACTTCCAGGATTCCATCTAAATAGAGACCAGTGGGTCAAACTAAATCGCCTAAGAACAGGCCATGCGAAATGCAACGCCATGCTGTATAAGTGGGGTCTTCAGGATTCTCCTGCATGTGACTACGGTGCTCCTTCCCAGAGTGTGGAGCATATTATCAGGGAATGCCCTCTACGAAAGTATGATGGACCATATGAAGATGTTTTTGGAGCTACAAGTTCCTTCTTAGAATGGCTAGAAGAATTGGACATCAGCTTGTGAACGCTACCAACGTACTTGTCATTATATATATTTATTATTGTATTAGTTGCTTGCCATACGACAAATAAAATTATAATGTTTGTTAGTACTAATGATAAATATGTAATTTATCATTTTTCAGTTGGTTTCCTTTTATTTCGAAATATTCTTTCAGAAATTTATACATCTCTTTCCACACCTACATTTTACTTTACTTGTGCTTATTCCTAATCTGTAGGTCTAATGTAAGTCAGTAAAGTTTGCTCCTTTAACGAAATCCTTAAAAATCAATAGAAGAAACACAATAAACTTAAAGTTTTTTGTGTCCCATTTATATATTTCAATCGCAGTCATATCTATTGTATAATTTTAAAAAAATTCAGTTGATTTCACAATTGGTCAAAATTATTCAATACAATAAAATATAGCAGAATGTTTGTGTACCTAATTTATTTCACTGTTTTTCTAGGCCTCTTTTTGTATTTGAGTCAACACAGGATGTATCCAGTACTGCATGTTAATTAAATATTTAATATATTTTGTTCTACGATATAATAACCTATTAAAGTAATGTTTGTTTAATGATGGATGCCTGTTTCTTCCGCCAAAGCAAAAAACTTATTTAACTCAGTGCGAAAAGGCCAGTTTTGCTGGTGTGTGTGAAAACGCCCTTTAGCTATCTGACATTTTTTTTTTAACTTATTTTCTATGGAGGGAATTGTGTAGAGTTGCTTCTCTGACCATAAAGTACCCCCAGGAGCTCACAACTTGTGGTGCCTGTGGTCTCCCGCATGGGACTGCATTTGGATCTGCAATTTCTTTCACTTGATCCAGGCCTCTGCTGTGTTCTTTCTTCTCGATGTCAGTTGGTCAACTGTTGTAATCTGGCCCTCATGGTAATTTGGGGTTATGGAAAGAGCATAAACTATAGGTGCAAAGAGTGTCGACTTAGGAGCTTGTCGAATTGAATGTGTAGAGTCGGGAAGAAAGAGGTTCATAATTTTCCTGCACTTAAATTTTACCAGCAATCGTTATATATAATGGAACAGAAGTAATCAGGGTGTTAGAAATGACTTTATAATGGAAAATTATTAAAACGTCTTGACAAAACCCGCTCATACGCTGGAGAGATAGATTATCGTGTGTCCTGGACAGACTTTGTCCATCAGGCCTAGCCCCTGGCACACTCCGCCCTTAGTCACCCACACACACACACACAGTGACAAGGCCACTCAGTATCCCATCACGGATCAGTCTCTCCAGATGTATGGATGGAAACCATCAGTATTACAGTACGCTGGCTAACTCCCTTAGGATTTCAGTACGTCGAAAGTGCTGACGGCAGTTCGAAGGGCATCGGTCAGTTATGAGCTCCGTGTGCAGCTAGTTAAACTTTATCGCAAAAAATGGAAGTTTTCAGTCACTGGCCTCTTACGCTAGATTTAAGGCGCATCAAACAGATGGTTATAAAATTGGACACGACTTTTATACCACATTACAAAATTCAGTTAAACTTCGCTTCTCAAAGCATAGTACAATATATTACTGTATATTGAAACACTAATGATATAGTAAAATTTATGGGTATAATAACTTATGTCAATAGTATTTATATAGTAATATTATATTATTTAATTTGTATTCCTTTCTTCAATATTTTAATTTTATTTTTCTGTTCTCTCTTCATCCTTTTATAAACAACTGAATCCCAAAGTACCATCAAGTTGGGTCACATGAATCTACTGTTTCTTTTCCATTTCTTTTGATCATTTCCACTTATTACGCAAAATCTGAATTATTGTTTTGAAAAACCTCAAGTCTGTATTTGGGATATATGGCTTAAGAAATGTATTGATAGCCTCATTCTCTAAATTTTTATTCAGTATACTGTGCCTTTTAATTTTAATAGAGACGAAAATCTCTGATATATTTTTATAAAATAACTTAATCATCTTTACCATTTTAGCTGAAAATGCGTGATCGAAGATGGTCTGTAGGACTGTGTGTTAGTGGGGAGCGAGGGGTCCTGTCTGTCGCTGCCTCACACATAGACTTGCGCTGAAGACAGTCAGTTATCCCGCCAATGTATGGGTTGCCAATATAACCATGAATTAGACTTATATTAACTCAAATTAACTGTTCTCTGACCATCTTTATGCCTGCCTGTGTATCAGTTGAGAAAATTCTGTCAAACAGCATGTTATGAAATTACATATTCAAGTTTCAGACTTGAATATCTCAAATCTATCCACTTTTGATAGAGATCTGCCAACCGGAAGTGGCAGATTAATTGTGTCATTTTTATCTAAGTTATTTTCTGAAGATTTTCTAACTGAGAAATTTTAAGAAAAAGTTATTTCCAAAGTTAAATAAACGAGTTATAATTAACAACTTTTAATTCTAAATTTTTTCGATAAAGCTTAATAATTTTTATTATTCTTATTTCATTACTACTATTTTGTACATCTTTTCTGTGGCTGGACGGTAATGTAATTTAAAAACATTTTTAAAATTTGTAATTATATATTTTAAATAAATTTAAATAAATAATAAATGTTTTTTACAGTTTATTTGTTGGTCGCAAAATATTCATGAAATAATGAACAAAAATTTCAATTTATTTAATTAAATTGTAATAGTAAACCTATTTAATAGAATAACGTGATGGTGGTTATATCAAAATTTATTTTTATTTTCACAGATGTCACATTTAAAGAAAAAATGTAGACAGTACAATGTCGAATAATTGAAATATGGTTTTATTGAGGCACCCTCAAACAAGAGATTACCAATGTGCCTGATTCGCCAGAGTGTTTTTTCAAATAAAGCTATGAAACCTTTAAGTTTAGAAGAACATTTAACCAAAATACACCCTGACAGAAAAGACAAAAGTTTATCTTACTTTCAAATGCTCAAAGAACAATATTCAAGACGTCCATCTTTAGTTGGTATGTTTTCAGCGGCATCCAAACAAGACACAGATGTCCTTTGTGCCTCTTACAACATTCCCTTGCTTTTTGCTAAATCAGGAAAACTGCACACGATTGGGGAAGAATTGATACTGCCATCTGTGAGTGAGATTCTGCATACTGTAATGCACAAGCCGGCATCTAATGTTATTAAGAGAATCCCACTTAGCAATAACACAGTACAGAGGCAAATAGATGAAATGTCTGGGGACGTTGAGAGTTCTCTAACTGATTTTTTGAATACGCCCGAATTTTCTTTACAGCTTGATGAATCTACTTTACCAAACAATGATTCATTACTTCTTGCGTATGTTCGCTTCATTAAATGTGAAAAAATTTGCCAAGAATTACTGTTCGCAAAAAAAATTAGAAACTGATACTAAAGGAAAATCTAAATTTCAAGTTTTGGAACACTATTTTGAAGAAAAAAGTAGTCCTCTGAATAATATCGTGTCCATTGCTACTGATGATGATCCGGCAATTGTTGGACGATACCGAGGGCTGATTTCATATTTGAAAAAGGCAGTACCAAATGTAGTCGCTATGCATTGTGTAATTCACAGACCCCATTTGGTTGCAAAAAACCTATGTGAGCGCCTTCACTACAGTATGTAGTTAACAAGATCAGAAGCAATGCTCTCAATAGTAGATTATTTGGAAAACTTTGTGATGAAAATGACGAGGATTTCAATCGTTTGATATTGCACACAGAAGTTCGTTGGCTGTCATAGGGTACTGTGTAACAAATTTTATGACGTTTTTGACTGCATTATAATGTTTTTTTAAAACAAATATGATTCATTAAGAGAGAATTTATTGAAATATAAGAATGATATAGCTTATTTAACTGATCTACATCATAAATTTAATGAAATAAACCTACAGCTGCAAGGAGATAATTTGAATTTGATCAAAGCAAAGTCAGTTATTTGTGCATTCATGTCAAAACTTGCCTTGTACAAACAGAATATGGGTCAAAGACAATTCTATCAGTTTCCAAATCTTTCCTCTGTGGAAAAAAATGATATTTTAGTGTTTTTGTCAACATTTGGAAGCACTTAAAGAAGATTTTAAAAACAGATTTCAGGATATTCTTAACATGACCATTCCAGATTGGGTATTAGAACCTTTCTCAAACCTACAAACAGCAGATTTATCGCTACAGGAAGAGTTGATAGAATTGTCAACAAATGAAAAATTAAAATTGAAATTAAAAAATGGATATCAAGAATTTTGGTTACAGAGGCAAATTCCAGATTTATATCCAACTTTTTGGGCTGCAACAAAAAAGTTTTTTTACTGCTTTCCCGTCATCATATTTAGCCGAAAGGGAATTTAGTGTAGTAAGCAATTTACTAACAAAGAAAAGAAACAGATTGTCAGTAGTGGAACGTGGCGACTTAAGACTCCTGCTGACAAATATAGCACCAAATGTAGAAAAATTAGTATCATTACATCAAGCTCAGACCTCTCACTGATAATTTTACAATAATTTTCAATATATGTTTTTAATCAAATTTTGTACAAGGCACCGATATTGTTAATATTCTTTAATAAAGTAATTTTAAAATCTGTCCTGTTTTTCAATATTTAATATAGCCTAATTTACCTAAGAGGGGTGACATCAAATCTCCGTTTGAAGAAGTGGGCAACAAGCCAATTAAATTGAATCGCTATGGATTATACAATGTTGATTACAACAACAAAAGAAGTCGGTGTTGTTTTTTCCAAACAGGGGAGTGGTATGTCAAAAAAGGTTGGGAACCTATGATTTAATCTAACATTCAGACTGAGAGCTATAATACATAAAATTTTCAGGAAGATTGGAGAGAAAATAAGAATTGGATTGCACAAGAATTGGGAAAATTTCATAAGAAATTGGATTGGTTATAAAAGATGCCTCAGCGGCCAAGTTGAAGTCAGTGTTTTCAGAGACTAAGTAGAGAGAGGACATGTGCATGTGGAACAGGTTTGCGTGATGAGCTAGGCAGAAGAGAGTGAATGCAGAAGTGTGTAGAGTAGTCCGCCATTGTCTTTTAACTTCAACATTTGATGGAAGTGAAGCCTTGTTTTCGATGATATAGAACTTTGATAATTTTGGGGGTCATCAGGAAGCTGCTTGTTTCATTGGTTTAAACAGCAATCAGTATTTTGGAGATGAGTCCAATGTCTTAAAATTTTGGTACCGTATGATGAAAAGGATTTTGGACAGTAAGGTTTTTGAAACTTCATCAGCAGCCTACGGTGGAAAATTATTTGAACTTACCTTTATCTCCTGGGGTTATTATGGGGGATTGGTGACAAAAGACAAAGACCCATGAGGCAACATTAATGGACAGAGTTTAAATACAAGATGTATGCACAACCCCCAGCCATAAGAAGTTGTTTAAACTTCATTGATACCATAAATTTAATACTGGAAGATTTACAACACATACCAGAAAAATGGGACTACTTTGAAATGTGGTTTAGTATGTTCTGATATAATTTTTTTAATATGATCAGTGAGTTTATAAGCAATTAATTTTTGTATAAGAAATAGTTGCAATGATACCAAGAAAGTAAATTTCTATTTCATCTAACAGGGTTGTGTCAACATTCTAGTTATTACTGATTTTTTTATCAATAGTAGTTACGATAAGTTTTTATTTTATTTTGAATATTAATTCTTTGTAAAATGAAAATGCTGAAGTGCCATTTTTCTCAAATATTATTCTTTAGGCTGATGATATGTGGTTACCATATGTTTGACAGTTACAGAATGTGAGCTATTATCAGTTAAGAGATAAATGAAATAATTTTAGGGATACAGCAAATGACTTCTGGTCATTATAATGGTGTGTTGGGTTTGTAACCAGAAACTTGTATTGATGGAGTTGGTGACACATGCTGATGCCATTCATTGATTAATACCTTTCTAAATAGCAGTTTTTTACTTATGTTCTAGATTTGCTAATTTAATAAACATGAATACTTAATTTTCTTCATTTCATGTGTAAGAAATGAGATAGTAGGTGATCATGCACCGGTATGTGACTATATCAGGTGAAACATTCTGTCTGAACAAACAGTAAAATCAGTTGCATGTAGTGTAATTTTAAAAAAATATTGAGGAAATTTATGAGTTTTATCACATGGCCATAAAATGCTGCAAACCCAGTTTTTTCTCCAAAATTAACACTTGAAAACCTATTCAAAATAACACACCATTCAATGAAATCCGTAGTGCACAAATGACTGGGATGAAGGCCTAATATATTAATTTAGTTCAGATATTGAATGGTAACTAATATTCAAGCTTTCTGTATCTATCAACAGATAGTTTCTATGTTCTTGGAATACCCTCAATCACATTATGTTGAGTATATTCAACATGAACTGTGTTTTAGGTGAGGTAATGAATAAATTAAGAGATTGGGACCTAAAAGGACCAAGATTTATAATCAAATTGGTCCTTGATAGACCAAGTAAGATCCTACACTAACCTGGAAGTCTTCTATAGTCCATATGATTTTTGATCAGTCACAGGAAGGCAAATATTCTCAGATTCAATAACATTATAAGTTAAATATATAGCAACTCACCAAATAGGGAGTACACATTAAATAAAGTGAACTGATATTTATGAGCTTACTTCACTAATCTTCATTCTGTAAATTTAAATAATATTATATGTAACAAAAATTGTCTGATACTTCATGAGTCACAAACTATTGTAATCAATCATGTGAGTACCTATCTTGCATGCTATATATACTTCTTTCTTAAAAGAGCTATCACACATAACCACCTAAAACCATATTCTCCATACCAGTTTAATAACAGATTCTTAAATGCACTTAAAATCAAACCAAGGTTTTTTTCATTTTCATTTCATTCAGAGCAATAATTCAAAGAACTGTGATATGATTTTTTTTCTATGACTCTTTAGTGTTTTATATATATCTATATCTACCATTTTAATATTGTATACACACAACCAGATAACTGAAAATTTTGAAATTAAATATTAGTGCCTCAAAGAAAATTAATAGTCATAATTTTCATTAAAATTTAAATATAATTTTCGTGTTAGCAATAATCTACATTATATCTATCAGCTTCAAATTATGCAACAAAGTAATGTTCATTGGTCTGCCTCGAAACTTCTGATTCATTGGTCACTCATAGTTCAAAATATTACACTAATAGTTTCAACTCACAATTGTTTGCACTTAACACAATTATTCACACTACAAAATAAAGTGCAGTCTTCAAATACTTAAGGAACTATTTTGCTGGTCTTGAAAAGCTTAGCTGATAATATTTCACACTGTAATTGAAAATATCCAACAAACATATTTGTTAGAACAAACTGTATTAAAACAAAATAAAATTTGAGTATAAATATTTAGACTGAAAAAATAATAATTTACTAACATACACAGATCAGTTTGTTGGTTAAGAAAATAGCTAATTCTAAAAAACACATTGTTCAGCTTCAGTTTCGAGTAACAGATCTAATATTATAGATACCTACACTCCATTTGGTACAAAACAGATGAGGAACCACATACTTTAGCAGCTGCATAGAAACAGCAGTCTAATAAATTATTATTTTTGTAAAAAAAAAAAAAAAAAATATACTCGAGTAATATGTGCTAGAATTAACAGAAATACTGACTCAATCTACTTGGGGTTTCATGACCATCAGTTAGATGCCAATTGTAGGAAGATAATTTTGTTCCTCTGCCAATGAACAATTGTAAAATGGAATGGACAAAAGGGACTTAAGACACAAATCATCTGATAAGAATGAACCATTTATCACACCTTACTATTCACTAGAATTTGGCTTTATTGTAATACACAGTAGTTTCTACACACAGTCTAATACATGCACACTCACATCTGTAATACAGTCAGCCACACACATTTATTTATAATATATATCTTTTATTTATGTATTTATATATGTACATACAATTCACAACCTGTGGTGCAGGAATTGTTAAATAATGAAAATTATGTGACTGGTACAAAAGTATGAGGTGTCTGTTCTACATCCAGGAAACCATTCTGCACTGAAAAAGTGCAACATGTGGTTTTGTACACAATTTTCAGAATAACAACCTGCTATCCAGGTTAAGTAATTTTACTTTTACGTGTATCAAACAAGATTATCTTTTTTACAAAACAGATTAAATTCCAAAGTTCACTCCATTATGATATTATCTCTCTTTCTATTCAGATTTTTTACAGTGGCTCTATTTACATAAAAAGAAAAAAAACTTCAGTTTAATGACAGTTTAACATAATGTAAGGTCCAGAAATGTATTTGAGAGGAAAGGACATGAATGTTTTGTCTGTTCTCAAATTCTTCACGCAAATAATTATATTCTTTAAAATTAATATCTTATGATTAGTAAAACAAAACTTTTAGATGCTTTTAACCAAAAACTACTAAACCACACTTGATTTCACATGTTGGCAAAGCATGATTGGACGTTTTATTTATATTATGTTGGCAATTTTAGTTTAGTTCAAGTGTAATGCCAGGACTTATAAATCATGATTTGATGACTTTGTTATTATATAAATTTTAACATTTTAAATAGCTGCTACGATTTTACTTGAAGCTTTATACTTCCTCATTTCATTTACTTACAAAAAAATGTGTGGAATATTGTCAGTCAGTTTAGCAAAATATTTCACCTGTAGTTAAAAGTAAATTCATCAGAAACATTTTTTAAGACAGAAAGCAATGACAGTGACTTTTATTAAGTGTTATGTCCAATCTTCATTATAAGCCATTTTAAAGGCTAATGAAATAGTGACTCTCAAAAGATACTATCTATTTTGTATTTAGTCCTTTCCTTTAAACTTCTATTGTCACTGAACAGTATACAAAACAAATTCTTGGCTATACTATAACAAACTATGCCCTACCTGATAAAATCCTTTTGTCTATCTTTCAGAACTGTAATGATCTCAACTTTTCAGAAAGTGATATGAAAACACCAACAACTGATTACAAGATTTTTTAATTATACATGAGTTAAATATGGTTTATAGTGTTAATGAATTACCATTTACTTGTTGCAGTACATATAAAGCCTGTAATCTGGGGTATGGATGATAACTTTGATTCACTTACATCCAAGGAATGTCTGCCTTAACTGCTTCAATTTTTGAACATTAAAATATACCTAGTAATCAGATTAAGAATATAAAGCAGTAAATATAAGACACACATTTGATGATTACAGTAGAACAGGTAGAATGCCAAGATTCAGGAGTATGACAAATGTAAAGTCAACAATTATTATATATGTATATATATATATAAAAAAAAAACCACAGCGTTTGGCAAGATTCCAGAGTCAATAAATATTTACATCAGAACAATTGAAAATTACTTGTAATCAAAAGAACATGCTTCAAAACAGATATCACAAACGAAACATGGACATACAAGAATAACAGATCTGATAAAATCCCACATTTTCCATGTGGTTTGATGTTTTCTGATGAATGGAGAATGTTGTAGCCTGAAACAAAATATTAAATATAAGTGTTTAATACAATAATGTGTAAACAATATTTTATTATTTATATAAAAATAAAATAAAATATTTTCAATCATAAAATCATTAAATTGTTGGAGCATAATATATGTCAGCCAAATTTATTTCCTTTAGTTTATCAGAGTTTTGCAAATCAGCACAAAATATAAAAAAAAAAAACCATAAAAGGTATGGTATAGTGTAACATATGAACAATACAGATTATGTATACTAGATATAAGATAGTTAAGACATTCAAACAGCCATAAAATGTAGCTACAGTAGAACTCCAATTATCCGAACTCCTATTATCTGAATCGCTGATTATTTGAATCACTTTTTTAATTAACGCGGAAAGGGAAGAGACAGGAGAACATCGGGATGACGTGTTACTTGAGTATTTCAGAAACATTCTTTTGAAAATTCCTTGATGTTCAGAAGTTAGTGCTGAAGATATAGGAGAGTGGGTGGTGTGTGATTCGTCAGACCCAGGGTAAGAAATTCTATATGATGAACTCATTTAGTGTGAGAGAAGAAAGCGTTGAGGAAGAAGATAACCTTAATGTCGAAGTTGAAGCAGACATGGGACCATCAGCTAGTCAAACATTTACCGGCATTGAAACTGCTTTGAAGTGGATGGAGCGTCAGCCCGTTTGTGACCACATGCAACTTCTCATTGTCAAACGGACGCGTGACTTGGCTGCCTGAAAACGAATGAATACAGACAGCTTACTTTGACCGAGATATTCAGCAAGCAATGACTTTTATTTACAGTATCTTACATACATACTGTACTAATGTACAGCAATTGCAAATATGTTTAATATGTAAAAGTGTTGCCTTCTCAGTTAATTAATTGAAAGCTCTTTTTCTTTAAAAATTGTTTTTTTTTCCCTCCCATTTTCAACATATATACAGTAATCAATTAAAATAGACCCTTTTTTGGAAAAATCCAATTATCTGAATTTTTGATTATCCAAAAGGGGTCTGGACCCAATTGATTTGGATAATTGGAGTTCTACTGTACAAGTTTATGTCTGTAAGAAAACATTACAGTAACATGGGAACATGACCTTAACTGCTGCATGCCCGATTGATTGTTCACAAAACATAGCATCATTCTCGACATTGGTCCCTAATTTTATGACATAGATACTTTTGCAGTAAGGTTCCATCCATTAAGACTTTGTTAAAATATAGTTGTCATTACATAAGCCTCAACTTGACATCGGCTACGATAGGGGTGGATTGCGCAGATAAACAATGTGACCAATTTTTTTTGTTTTTTAACCTCTTGATATAATAGTGACCAATTTACAGATAATCAAAAAGATATCAGAAAAAAATGTGCACAAAATTTTTTTGTGTCCTTTCAGAAAAATTATGTAACAATATAGATATACATAAATTACTGTGCAAATACATTCTTACAAATTCCATTTTGTTTGCATCACTCAGTACTAACAACATGGAAATAATAATAATAATAAAGCTGCACAGAGCAATTGTACATTTACAAAGATAAATACAAAACAATTCTCATGTTTTTGCTAGGAAAAAATAGTTTCCTCTTTCCTTTTTTGAATAAGTTTGTTGTGCAGGTTAGAAAGAATGCTTCTAAGTGTAACTTTATTACAGATAGAGAAAGTAGCATATCAGTAGGAGATAAGATGCAGTAAAAGTAAAAAAAGAGAATAGACTGTTAATTAGAAAGAAGGACCTATACACATTTGAGGGAACCGTTACTGTGTGGGAGGATGTGTGAATGGATATGTGGAATGAATAATGGGTTTGGAGATCCACATCCTTACCAGATTAGATGGGAGAACTAACCACTTTTCTTTTTGGCCAGAGTCAGCCTAATTGTTTTGAAAAGAGATAGAACACTGGTGTAATCAGTGTTCTTTTTTCCATTTTTAGTAGTCGCTACTTAGGTTTTTACTTGTTCTTCCCCTTGTAATTATTTATTTTTTGTGCGGTTCCTCTATAATTATCAGAAACCAATAGTTATTTCTTCCGCAATTATTCGATTTCATGCGTTTTTTTTTTTTAGTTTTCTTTTGCTGCAATTATTTGTTTCTACATTGTTACTTTTAATTTAAAAAAAATTTGTCAATTGTTTTTTATGAAAACAATATGAAAAGGTTTCCTTTGAGATAAATAAATTTTAATCTCCTTGAAAATACGAGTATGAAACCCATTTACTTTAAAAAAAATTAAAATAAAATGAACAAGTATAATTAGCTTGTCATAGAGGTGAAATTACTCATAATTTCAAGAGAAACCAGATTTTTTTTAGAATTAATACAGTTTTTAAACTCAAGAAGATTCCCAATAAATAAAATTTAGAGTAAAAACAAATATATGTGGGTACAGACAAGATGGAAACCTTAGAAAAAACTAATCCACTGAAATTGTTTTTTATTATTTGCAGTTTGAGAAATATAAACAACCAAGGAAGTTACATTTCTAATGAAAATCTTTGTTAACAGGAAATTATTCTTAACTATGTAGGCATATATTTTATTACTTACCATATGTTACAAATGTTTAACACTTTTTAATGATATTAAGGAAAAAGGAAATGGCTTGTAGGCAATATAAATAACAGACGATAGGGAAAATGACTCATCACTCACCAAAGTTGAAGGCTGCAATGTGTGAAACACACATGAAGCAAACAAAAACATATAAAATATTTTGGTTTTAGACCTTATTCATGTGCTAGAGACCAGGTCATATGGTTCGGGAGGTTTGCACATGACGAAGTTTACCACATGACTCACATGAGTCATGAAATATACTTCAGCGTGTGCACACCTCCCGCCTCCCAAACCACATGACTTGGTCACTGGCACATGAATATGGTGTAAAACTGAAATATTGTATGTGTTTTTGTTTGTCTCATATGTGTTTCACTTGTCACAGCCTTCAACATTGATGAGTGATGAGTCATTTTCCATATCCTTTGTTATTTATAACTTTATTTAATGATTTGGATTACTTGCATAAATAACAGTAGGGAAAGCTATGATTGCTTAGCACAAATATCATCAACATTCCCATGCAGCATCCACCCTTCTGCTTAAGAAGGTTATTCAACCAGAAATTTCATTGTAGTGTTTCCCATCCTCTTGTTATCCATGGTAAGCATTGTTTCTTTTCCTATCATTATTTATACTTGCTAGCAACTTTTATTTTCCATCCAAAATTACTTATTTATTTAGATGAAAGCTTTCAATATTTACCACTCTAGTCCTTCTTATCATCATCAGGATCTTTCAGCGTATGCCACTGGGCAATGGGGCGACGAGGTGATGCTAACATGTCAGACCAATGACGTAGCTCAGTACCGCTGGCATTGTACCCAAGTACAACTTTACCAATTGGCTCAGATGTTCCAATTCGATCATAATCCACAACTGTTACCACCAGCTGTACTTTCTATTAACATAAAGTAACCATGGTTTGAATTAAAGATATACATATAAAAAAATCTATATAATTTTCCTCTATTTTAGTGACACAGTAAAATTAAAAAAAAAGGAACATATAGGATTTTTTTATATATAAAAAAGAATATGTGCTGCACTTTATGTTTCATTAATGGAGTCTGGAATAAATTACTGAAGAATATGCTGAATAAATTATCTCAAACATTAAACGAATTAAATTTTTTAAATTATAAGAGTGAGTTTGCAAAGAAATTGCCACTTGGGTCAATTGTGTGAGGCAGTCCCCCACAAACACCCCCCCCCCCCTCCCCCTAGAATGTTCCCCTATTGAAAAAGGGCTAGTCCCAAAAATTTCTGTATCATGTGTGTTCGTGACCTACATCTATCATCTAAAGGTGAGTGAAGGTGAGTGGTGGCTCATTTCCCTATCATAATTTGTTATTCTTGATAATAATAATAACAATAATAATGATAAACAAAGATCTTAGAAAATTGTGACTTTTTTACTGCCATTACTACTGATTTAATATAAAAATAATCTGTTCTTCTCTGATTATGACAAAACTGTAAAATCATGTAATGTATTTTAATAATTAACAGAAACTTTCATTGAAGAATGAATAATTTCTCATAATAACTTTTACATCAATAATTTATAAATGAAATTCATTAGTGAGTAGCATCAAAAATTCCGTTTCAGCTGCAATCAACTAGACACAAATAAATGTAGCTCAACTAATCTTGTTGAATGAGATGTGGTCCTAGAAAAGAAGTGGAAAATAGTGGAGTAGCAGTATTTGATATATTAACATGGAAAGATAAACAACTACTGTGTATAGAAGAGTAGAGGCTTCTTGGTGAATCAACTGTATAAAACATTCTTAGGCCCCACCCAGATGGATCGGATTGAATTATTGTCATGTTTGGAACTCAGTCTTCAACTTCATCTTGTGGTCAAGTGTCGAGTTGGTGGAGTGGTTGTCATGACATTTTGCCAAGTGATGAAATTGGAGACCAGCTGCAAATCACATCAAATTCATGTGCTTCACTGGTGGGAGGCCCAAGAATGTTTTAGACAATTACAGTGTAGTTGAAGAAATAAAAAAAATATTCAAGTTTGAATGTTTAAGGAAATGACAAAGTGGAATTAATGGCTACCTGACACCCCTTACCCATCTTATGTTACTTCCAGATTTGCTTAAAAGTGTTGTTTATGAAGATGGTTAGAACTTCCAAAATCTGCATAATGAAAGAAAATTAGGTAAGAACAATAAAAAGTGGGAAAGAAAATTTTTTTTATGGTATTTGTTGACACAATTAGGTAGGGTGGGAAAAGAATTAATTAGAGAGAGATATAACAATATATCAAATATGAAAAATATGTTGTGGAAGTTGTTTACTATTAGATAGGGTGATGTTTAAGATGACGGCTTCAACTGCATTGGTATGAAAAAGAAAATTAGTTTTATTGACATGAGTTCAGGTAGTGTATGATTTTTTTTTTTTTCTTTCTTTATTCCCATTGAAAATATATAAGGTAACTGATACAATCAGGTCTTGGCAAGTGAAGTTAAGCCAAAATGTATTTCTGTAAGCAAATAGTGGAGATGTATGTACACTGCTTTAATACACTCTGGGTACAAATTGCTAGGTCAGTATTGTGACAATCGGTGTTCAGTTGAGTAGGAGGATTGAAGAAGACAACAATGTGATGGCAGTGTAAGATGTTTGAAATTGTGTTAATAAAGTTTAACACAAGAATGGATAGGAAAAATAAAACCTTAGTCATGTAAGAAGTGACACATATAACAAGAAGTAAGATGTAATATCTTGGTTCAAGAAGTAAGATGTGTTCACATCATATCTCGCTTCTTACATGAATAAAAATAAGATAGGATAGGTTAAGTAATCAGCCACTTGCCACAGATGAAGGCAGGGGAGCCAGAAGAAAAAAAAAATACCACACACACACACACACTCACAAAAAACACAAACACACTTCACAATATTTTGGTTAGTTACCTTACTTGTATAGCAGAAGAGACATATAGCAAGGGGAAAGATGTGTATAAATCCAGACCTACCACATGAATGAATCAAAGATGAGACAAGAGAAAATGGTGGGGATTGCAATGGTGCTTTGGGAAAAAAGTTAACCAAAGATAATTGTGGAGTAAAATAATCTCTATAATGATCAATCAAGGTAATTTTATTTTCAAAAATATAACTCTGATCTGTTGTAAAAGAGATAAGTAAATAAATAAAACTAGAAAGATAAAAGATAATTAAAAAATAAATTAACAAAATATATAAATATTTAATTCAACTGTAAATATTTAAAACTGGAAGTGGAAGGTTTACAGATGGGGTCTTAATGTACGTTGAGGCCAGGGATATGTCTGGGGTCTAATATGTGTTGACAGGCCAGTTCTCATTATGGAGTTCGTAAGAGGTAGTGGTGTCCAGAAAAACTCTCATGGTTCTAACCATAAAACAGGTGTTCAGGTTGCTAGAATCATGTGGGCTGGGATGGACTACCACCGGTTAGTCTGGATTGGAAGTATAAACGTGATGCCAGTGGGCATTCATCCAGTAGGAGAGTTGTTGAGTGGTGAGACTTGAGTAGGAACAAGTGCAGTAAAGATAGATAAGTTTGTGAATTAGGTGAGTGAAAGTGCAGGTGGTATGTTTAATAACAAGAAAGGATTCCCCTGTGACAGGATTAGATTAGGCAGTGATAACTGGATGCATGCTGAATATTTTACAATGAGGTCTATTGCAAGGCACAGATATTGTGAGGTGTGTTTGTCTGGTTCTTCTGCTTCATCTGTGGTAAGTGCCAGGTTATTTTCCCTACCCTATATTTCTTTCAGTCATTAACAGCAGTTTCATTGTCACCACTATCCAAATCTTATATTACTAAGGTTTTTTTTTTTTTTTTTTTTTAAATGGCCTTCCTGCCTTTATCTGTAGTAAGTGATGAGTTATTTTCCCTATCCTTTCTTGTGTTATCGCGTAACAGTAATTTCATTGTCACCATTATCGAATTGTAATAAGATTGATGTTTACAGGCTTGATGGTAACAATGGAGATGGTGGCATAAACTGCTCAAAATACCCAAGTAAAGTATCTGCAATTCTTCAACTGGTATGACTGACAAAGCCACATTTAAATGTAAAATAGATGTAGAAGTCTACAGGACATTGATTACACTGTAGAAGTCATAATAATACATCAATATTGATGGCAAGTGTTGGGAAAAATTCGCTAGGCAGAGTTAATGTCTAGAAGGCATGTTTGCTAGAGCTATGAGAAGATCAAAGTTTCCTCATGATAGTTAAAAGGCCTTTTGTTGTGATGTAAGCTGTATGAGGGCTAAAATACAGAAATCCCATGTTCAATGGGTCAAAAGGAAATACTGTAGAATAAAATATATGAGGAAGTGTTTAGGTGTGAAAAAGCAGATTGGGGATTTACACTAGTTTTTGAGACAAACTGTAACAGTATTTATAAAGTTGTATTAGTTATTACTGTTACATTTAAGAAAATCAGGTTTAGATTTTTGTCTGAGGGAAGAAGTGCTTTTCTGATGTTTAAATGGTTTATCATAGAGATGATGGAGAACAAGTTTCTTATTTCAACTGATACATAAGGAAGTAATTGGACAGCTTGGAGAATTTTGGTAAAAAGTGAGAAGTCTTAATACAATGAAAGGAAGTGGCATTCTATTTAATTTTGACAGTAAGCCATGTGAGGAGGTAGAACTGAGAGAGTCAAAGGAGAGGCATATAAGGTACAGCGTATACTTGGAATGGTCATGACAGTTTTTACTAAAGAATTAAAGAAAAATCTTACTATATTTCTGCAGTTCATTTTCAAATTAACATTATATTTATCAATAAAAGAGGCTGGAAGGTCTGCTAGATTCATCTGTGAGATGTAGATAAAGGATCAGATACTGAGAAAAATATTGGATAGAATGGTGGTATGTATAAAAAGAAATTTCCACAGCAGTTTTAGCTCATCATAGATGAGTAATTCAAGTCTGATATGTCATATTATAAAATAAAGGAATATTAGTATATATTTTTAAGAGTGTATTCAAGGATTAGTTCATTACAGACTCAAAATACAACTTCAAATTTTTCTGAAAGACAAAAAGTTCTTCAACAGATAAATATCTATTCTGGATGTGAACAACATTGCTATAATAATAACAAACCTCTAACAGGTAAAAGTGTATTGTCTTAGTGTTAAAAATAAATACTATCTTCAAATATTAAGGCATAAACTGTTCATTCAATACATTTGATGATTTGAAGATTCAAAAAGCATGTGAAAGATCACAAATATTACAGAAAGCATGGTACAACATTTCTCCACCATCAAATCTACTAATCATGAAGCTGGGTGCAACTTAGAATCTATTACAGTATAAGCAAATAAATGTTTCATGAGGAATTACATAAAAGAATGCATTAAGAAGGAACAACATGGACTCTAGGTTACAAACTATACCTATTTGCCAATTTGGATTTCTGAAATATTCATTCAAAGTTACATGGTAGTAGTGTAAAGATATTTCAGCAATAAGATGTAAAAATGTCTCATTTATTAAAATTTAATGGAAGTACTCACCTGTATTTGTTCAAAGGGTACCTCAAAAGTAAATGATTCATTGTAATAAGGGTTCAGTGTACATTTCTTTATGCTGGTCTTCTTTTTCTTTAGCCTTTTGCCATTTTGCATCAATGCAATCTTTACATATGGGTCTGAAATTCAGAGAATTTTAAAATATAAACACCTTTACATTTAAAAAAATATAAAATAGATTAAATTAAATGCTATCTGGACCAGGCCACACAAACTTGCTTGGTGAAATAGAGAAATGTTTGACACAACATGGAGTATTTAATATATTACACTCATATGGGTCGTAAATATAAGAAAATAGTAAATTGGTGTTTTCTGCTTAGTGGTGCAAAGGAATTTAGATAGGATATGTTTAAGATGCTAGGAAAATACTTATAGACCAGCTGATACCAATGTGATTCAAAATGTTTTGGAAATGATTGTTCTGTTCTAATCTGAGGGACTAGTGTTGTTTACTAGAGAAATGTTATGGGATTTTAATAATAGATTTATTTCAGGGCTGAAAAGTTTTTTGTACTCCTGGAAAAAAGGATAGATCATCACAGATCATTTTATACAGTTACGTGAAGTGTGAGAATGGAATGAAAAGTCTCCAATAAATGAGAAGATGCAATGGAATAACATCTCAGTTGATCCATGTGTCCATCACCTTTCAGTTCAATATAGGTTTCCATCATTTTCCTAGATTTCATATAGGTTTCCTCAGATAAAGATGAAGCTTTGCCTTCTCAAACAACTTTCTCTATAAACCTTTATAAGTTCAATGAGACCTCTGTCACCAACGTGAGGTAAATCACTGAGTAAAATACTAATGGTAGTAAAAGCAAGGACTAACATGTGATCCAAACTTGCCTAAGTCATTGTTGAAAATTAGGTGTAACCATTCATACACGAGGAAAACCAATTACTGATGATGTTGGAGGAAGGAGAAAAAATGAAGAGGATTTAGAAAATATGAGAGGAAATGGTAAATGCACTGCAGCCATGTTGTTACATTAAATAAACATGATGTATACTACTCTTGTCTCCCTCCTGAACTTTTATGATTTCTATTTTGACTGACTGCTATTAATCCTGTAAGGTTAAGAGGACCTATAGTTTAAAATGGAATAATTTATTTCCTTTCAAGATTGATTTTTTTTTTTTAAAATTGGGATAATTATTTTTTAAATGTACCTTTTACATTCTGATGAAACAGAGGTATTTTAGACTGTTATTAATATGGTTGTATAAATTTCTTAAATAGGTTTTCCTACTTTTAGCTTCTGGCACATAAAATACTTAATTCTGCCACTATCGTCAACTGGGATGGGATGCATATCCACCCATTGTCTTCTGACAATATTGACCACTGTTGTGTTACCTTTTCCTTGCCTCTAACAATCTGGTGAAGTCTATGGAAGATATGTTACTCCACATAATGCAAGATGCATCTACCAGATTTACATGTTTTTGTCAGCCTGATACAATACACACTTGAGAACAGCTTTTGTATATGCTGTACATGAATATTCATCCAGGGTTAATTGTAATGCTTAAAGAGGCCAACAAAATCCATTTTGACTTAAGAGGTGTTGATGGCAATGTTGTCAGTATCGTTTTCAACCCAATAAATGGCATTTCTCGACGGACTATTTCCAGGACCTTTTGTTATAATTATACAATCCTGTTTTGTAAAATATTCATACAGATCATCCACAAACTTGCAAAATCTTACATCCAGTATAAATACACAGACCTCAACATCAGAGCCCAGGATTGACTGTAACTTTGTACTTTGCTGTGAATACTTCCAAGCAATAATTTCTTCTTGGTCTTCCTTTCACAATGTGTGCTTATTGTTGCAATGTAAGTCCTGCTATGATATTGATAAATCTTCAATTAGACTGAAGTACTGATAAATTTCAACAGAATGTTTTTTGTGTCCCCACCCATTTCTGATTTCAGGATACTGGAAACCCAATACTGCTTTTTTCAGCTTTCAAAATGTTGAGATCTTTACTTAATTCACATGTTGCAGATTCAAGAAGAGAGATTCTATACTACACTTCTGTATTTTTTATCCTATGTTTGCAAGGCGAACAATACCAAGGAGAGTGAATTTCATTCTGAACTTCTGTGTTGCAACACTTTCAATTAAAACAAATTCTTGCTTCACGATACTGTGACAGCTGTTAAATTTTATTGTTTATTAACCAACAAAATATATGTATAAAATAAGCACAATGTATGTCCCATGCCAGATAGTTGTGAGTTACCTATAAATATATATTTTTATGCAGTGTCTGCTTTCTGACAATTATCAAATAAAACCCTTTACTACAATGTGAACCAATTTCTGTCTACATGAGTAAGCGCAAAGCTTAAAATATTTTGACTATTGCATATGCATACTGTTTTTTTGATTCTTGTCTGTCCGGGTGGCGCCGCGTCATATTTCTTGACGTTTTAACCCTCATTCTGTGGTCTTCTTCCAGTTCTACCCTGGAAGAATACCACAGAATGAGGGTCGAAATGTTAATAAATATGATGCGGTGCCACCTGGACAGCCAAGAATCAACTGACTGGCTGCAGAAGTCTACGATTACACAATGTGTTTTTTTTTGTCACTGCAGTCCTCCTTTATTCATTTTGGTACTGATAGGTCTGCTATAGCTTTCCTTTCCATATTAAATTTAATGATTTGGTGAATAGAAACTAGGTGATAAATACAAACTTAAATTTGAAAAAATGGGATGAGTTGTTGAACACATCTGTAGTTACACATTATACATGGGTTTTACACCTACTAGCATGTATGCTTGTCTATACTAATATTGTAAATGAGAAATTTACTCTGTCTGCCTGTTTGTTATGTTATCTTTACGAAATTTGACAATGAGATACTTTTTGTCATTAGGAAGGACATATGATTTTTCTGTATAAATAATGTATTTTACCAGGGAATTTTGAAAATTAACTGAATGGTGATATACAGACACATAGCATGCATAAGTCCCTGCAATTCTCTATGGGGAGTGGCCTGGTGGCTCACTGGTTAATGCTCTTCATTTCAGATGTTCTTGGTAAGGTCCTTGGTTAAAACCTCATTGCCAGGAGCAATTTTTATGAGTTATTTTTGACTATATGAGCCTTGCCTGGACGTTCCATTGTATGGATTCCACATTAAACAGTAGGCCCAGCCACGACAGTGGTGGAATGTGTGGCAAATCGAAATTCTGTCATGTAGGTGGCCAAACAATCCTTCTGGATCCAATAATGTGGGAGTGGGAGTGCCACACAAGCAGCTGCGTCGCAAAAAATTGAATAAAACGCTACTCCGTGAAATTAAAGACAAGCTTGCCAGTTGGGCGGTTGCGGTTTCTTTCATAGAAGGAAAAAGCTCAGAATTAAACAAAGAAGTAGAGAGGCTAAATAAAACAATTGAGGAACTTAAGTCAAATGGAAACACAATCTTGTCGGCCAAGCTATGCTGTAGCGGCCAGTAAGCCAACTAGCTTAGCAAAAAATAGAATCACACCCGCGAAAACAAGTTCTCTTTTCGTGAGTTCAATATGTGGTGAAAACCCAAAAGTAATTGTGGAACAAATTACCAAAATAATCAAACCATTCAAAAGACAAAATAAAAATTAATAAAATAAGGAGTACCAATAACTCAGTAATTATCGATGCAGAAACTAAAGAGGATGTCAAAAAATTGATGGAACACAAAGAATTAAATGAGACGCTAAAATGCGAGCTTCCAAGAAAGAGGAGACCATTGGTAATTTTATATGATGTACCAAAACATCTGGAAATAAATGATCTAGTAGATAAAGTATATGAGCAAAATTTTGAAGTTAAATTATCAAAGGAGGAGTTCGCAAGCGGTTTCTGCCCTAAATTTAAAACAGGACCCCGTGAAAAGCCTACCGTTCATCACGTTATAGAAGTAAGCCCTGCTATGCACAAATTATTACTAGAGCAACATAAAATTTACGTGGAATTCAGTGCAATCAACTGCAAAGATTACACCGTGGTACCAACTTGTGTCAAGTGCAGAGACCTCAGACATGTGAGTAAACACTGTAAAATGGACATAGAGACTTGTAGTCATTGTGGTCAGAACAATCACAAGCGTGATCAGTGTGATAAGAAGTCGATGCCCCAAACGTGCATCCAGTGCCAGAAAAGAGGTAAGTCATGCAAAAACAAAGGAAAGGATTGTCCCACGTATTAACTGCTATTGCAACGCCTAGTCAACAGAATAGATTATGGCTAGTCTACAATCCAGTTGCAGGATAGATCACGAAACGATGGAGAATATAGCAGACCTGATACACAGAGCAGTTGAAATAGCAGTTGGAAAAGTGGGAATGAAAAATCAAAAGAAGAGAGGCAATCCCCCATCTCGTAGACGAAAAACTGCTGCAAGAGCTGAAACATTTAGGAAGAAGAAGGTGATGGAAATGCAGAAAATGATGGTAAGCGTCAGCGTGCAAACAGATCGGCAGCCGTTAATAGACGAGCAATTAGACGAAATTTCCCACACTTCTGACTCGTCTTATTGCCAGCTGTTTTGTTAGAGGCGGTGGGCTTGGATATTCAAAAGAAAATGAATATCATCCTCGCAAACCAAGTATGCATACCAACCAAATAAAACACCCGAACTTTGTGAAAAGTCAACCGAATGCCATTACTGCAGATCCAGCGGTATTGTACGCCGATTTTGAAGATACACTTCGGCTAACTAGACTTGAAGAAGTGCATACACTTACACTTGCCCTCCGACATTTGACAAGAGTCCTCCATCCTGGCGGTAAAAACATAACGTTCCCACAACCTTCGGCAATTGACAGAATACAACTGAGATCACTAAATCTTCCAACAGATCCATCTCAGCTCCTCACACTAGTTCACAAGATTTTCGGGAGAAGAGGAGAAATATTTGATCCTGAGGAAACATACAAGCAGTTTGTCATGACCCATGGACGCATTCTATTAGATACAAGACTACCTTGGCCCCAGTGCAATGTGCATACGAGACACCCTTAAATTCTATGTTAAAAGTTACTCAGTTGAATACTAAAGGAAACGCCATGGTTCTGCATGAAATCAGAAAGGTGGCTGAGGAATTGAAATCAGATATTATCTGTCTACAAGAACCGTACTCCTGGCAAGGAAAAATCCCGCACATGCCTGTAACATCACGAATAATCACAGAGGGCAATAACCCAATGGCAGCAATAATCCTTTTAAATAGACAGATAACGGTTACAAAAATTACGCAGTTATGTGATGAACACACGGTATGTGCTGAGATAAGAGCAGCATGGGGAAGCTTCATAATGGTAAGCATGTATTTCCAGTACAGTGATGAGATCTTCCCATACCTAGATAGAATAGGGCAGATAGATGCAGATCTGGGAAATTATCCACTCAGTTATTGCAGCGGACGTCAATGCAAAGTCTGCTCTTTGGCACAGGCAAGAAGACTGACAGGAGAGGGCAACTTCTAGAAGAACTGTTAAGCGAATTGGGTCTAGAGGTTAGAAACCAAGCACATAATCCTCCTACTTTCTGCAACAGTGTAGGCGCAAGAACAAATATTGACATAACAGTTACAAACATTCATGTGGGAAATCTGCTTTGGGGTTGGAGAGTACTTGACAACATGACAACAAGTGATCACAATTTGACTGTCTATGAATTGGGCAGAACGCAGACAGAAGAAAGCAGTGGCAACGGAAACATTAAAACAGCATATAACATCAAGAAAGCTGCATGGGAAAAATTAAGGAATGTGTTCACTCCACCAGATTTGCCAGAAAACCACTTCGATGTAGACAAAGCCGCAAGAGAGCTGACATCTGCAATACAAAGTGCCATGAAACGGGCGATACCACTAAAAAAGATGGTAGATCCCACTGACAAAATATGGACAGAAAAACTTGAGAAACTACTACTAAACATGAGAAGAGCGAGGAGAACGTATCAAAGAAACATGGTGGCAGCAGATGGAAGTTTCCTCCTCGAATGCCACAGGCAGAAGAGGCAGATTTTCAAAGACGCGATGAAAGAGACAAAACAAAAATGCTGGGAAGTCTTCGTGAGGGAAAACCTCATGAACAATCCATGGGGTATTCCTTACAAAATAGCTGCAGGTAAAATCAGGCCTCCCACAATACTATCCACAATAAAAAGAACAGATGGACGATTAACCACAAATTGGAGAGACTCAGCGGAGGAGTTATTAAAAGTTTTGCTTCCTGGTGACAACCCTGAAGAAGAAACAGTAGAACAAGCTACACTACGAAGGAACTTGTGGCATCCCTGTTGGAGTCAAGAAGAAGGAAATAATATTACACCCGAAGAAGTAATAACCGCGATAAACAAAATGAAAAAAGGAAAGGCTCCCGGTCCGGATGGAATTCCAGCCGAGGTCCTGCAGGAGTTAATCATAAAATTAACCCCCGTCCTATGCAGGCTCCTGAACGAATGCCTATATCAGGGTAGAGTTCCGGGAATATGGAAGAAAAGTGAGGTGGTAATTCTAAAGAAAGGAGATGACAAGGATCCTCTTCAACCGAAATCTTACCGGCCGATTTGTTTATTGAATGTGCTTGGCAAAGTTGAAGAGAAGATTCTATGCAAAAAATTACAAAACCACCGGGAGGTTCTGGGAATGAATCCTAGTCAATATGGATTTAGAACCGGGAAGTCGACAGAGGATGCCATAAATCAGTCGAATGGAAATAATTTGTAGCAGTACAAAAAACTACGTAGTGGGCATATTTATTGACATCTCGGGAGCTTTCGACAACTTATGGCAGGCCCGCCCTATTTGAACGGCTGAGGGAGATTGGTTGTACAAGAAGATTATTCTACACCTTCAGGGACTATTGCAGATTTAGAATTGCTTCCTTGAGATGCCAGAACTCATTCATCACGAAGACCCTTACTAAAGGATGCACTCAAGGTTCAGTTTGTGGTCCCATATTCTGGGATATAGGGATGGAACCAGTGATTGAACTATTACAAAGATTACCTGAACTTCTAGGTCTAATAGCTTCTGCTGATGACCTTTTACTACTGGTGGAAGGAGCAACAAGAACAGAAATTGAGTACAATAGTAATCTAGTACTTAAGTGCCCTAGCCAATGGTGCAGTAAAGTCAAGCTGAGTTTAGCACCACATAAAACATTTATGTTGCTCAAGGGCAAGCTGACTCGAAAACCTACTATAAGAATCAACGGTCAATCAATTCGTAGAAACCCAGTGTGCAGGTACTTTTGCATTCAATTGGATGAACGTTTAAACTTCGAAGCCCACTTAGAGAAGACAATAGCAAGAGGAGTGGCGGTCATGAATAAAATCATTAATATTGGCCAACGAAAATTCACTGTTCCAGTCCAAACAATAAGACTATACCATGACGCAATTTTATCCTCTTTAGTGGGATACTCAGCAAGTGTGTGGGCAAAGCATCTAAGAAAAATAAAACTAAAACAGTGAGTCAGACATGTCCAACGAGGAATACTTTTAAGATTGACAGGAGCATACAGAACCGTGGCAACAAATTCATTAACCGTTGCCATTGGTGTATGGCCACTGGACCTTGAAGTAAGGAAACGGGGTGCCATATACTGGCTCAGAAAAGGGAAATCAAGATAAGGTAGCAGAAATTGTAGGCAGCGAAGCAACATCGGAGATGCACATTCGGAAGCTTCTATTGGCGGAATGGCAACAAGAATGGAACAACAGTGAAACAGGTCGAAGAGCATATGATATGTTCCCATCCGTAGAGGAGAGGTTAAAGTTGAAGTACCTTCAACCCTCTCCCGGATTGGTACACTACATTACAGGTCACGGGACATACAATAGCTGGCTCCGAAGTCGAAATATTGTAGATTCAGACAGGTGCGAATGTGGTGAAGAAAGTATGCCAGAGCACGTGGTATGGGAATGTGAAATAACAGCCAGTTTGAAAGAACACCAACAAGCTCAGCTGCAAGGTAGGAGAATATTTGACATACTGCGCGATCAAAGTTTGTGGCATTTTCTGGACGAGGCAGCTGATCTAGCCTCAAAATTTTGGAAGGAGAAATTTATAAAAGGAAAAATGCCGAGCAAAATCAAAGGCCACAGATAGCAGAAGAGGAGGGAACAATGATGCTGGAAGTTTGACTTTCACAACACCGGATTGACGGAAGATATCCTACGACAATGAGCAACATCAATCGTCGGAGGAACTTCAGTGTGCTCCAGAGATGCCATCTTCTGAGCGACAGCTGGGGCTATCTTGGTATTCCAGGAGGTCAACTCTTGATGGCCGGGGCAGCTGACTTTGCTGCCGGTTCCAGGAGACTCTACTTTCGGAGCGTACTCAACACCAAGAAGAATGAACACTAGTGGACCGAAGTGTGGCTGTGACAATTGGTGGTGGTACGAGGGTGGTTTGAAAAGTTCTCGGAATTTATTAGAATTAAGTATCTTACCTCGGTGGAACTGCTTTTCTTTTTCAACATAGTCTCCCTTAGACTAATGCATTTGGTCCAGCGATTTTGCAATGCCTTGATCCCATCCCGAAAATGAGATTCCTCCAGGCCTGCAAAATACCTTTCCAATTCGGCTGTCAGTTCATCCCTTGTAGAAAATCTCCGTCTACCGAGGAAATTTTTCAGCTTGGGGAATAGATGAAAGTCTGATGGTGCCAAATCAGGTGAATAAGGTGGATGTGGCACAAATTCGTACCTCAGTTCATGAAGTTTTGCCATGGCAATAACACTTTTGTGCGGCGGAGCGTTGTCCTGATGAAAGATGACGTTTTTCCTTGCCAAACCAGGCCTTGTTTAGCGTATCTTTTCCTGTAATTGGTCTAGGAGGTTTGCATAGTATTGCCCCGTGCTTGTTTGGCCAGTAGGAAGATAATCTATCAGCAGAATGCCTTTTGCATCCCAGAAAACTGAGGCCATAACCTTTCCGGCCGAACGCACTGCCTTTGCTTTCTTTGGTGGTGGTGAATCAGCATGTTTCCATTGCTTTGACTGCTGTTTTGTCTCTGAGGTATAGTAGTGGACCAGAGTGTCATCTGTAGTCACAAACCGGCGCAAAAAATCTTGTTGCTTGCTCTGAAAACGGGCCAGACTTTGTTCGGACATTTCCAATCTGGTGCGTTTATCGTCCAGTGTCAAGAGCCGCGGCACTCATCTTGCGGGTAATTTTTTCATACCCAATTCTTCGGTTAAAATATAATATACCCGTTCAGAAGACATCCCTACAGCTTCAGCAATCTCCCGCACTTTCAGTCGACGATCCTCCATGACCATTTTATGCACTTTTGCGATAAATTCTGGGGTCGTAGCACTTTTTGGCCGTCCACTACGTGGATCATCATCCAAGCTCTCCCGACCAAATTTAAACTCGCTGGTCCACTTGGAAACAGTTGAAAATGAAGGAGCAGAGTCCCCTAGTGTGTTCTGAAAGTCGGTATGAATTTCCTTTGCTTTCATACCTTTCTTTACAAAGTATTTAATCACTGCTCGAATCTCAGTTTTTTCCATTGTCACAAATCACTACGCGGGAACAACAACAAAGAGCCGTCACTACCACACTCCTGCAGCTAGAGCACTGACGCGCCACGTGTTCACTCACAAAGGATGTGTGATTATTGCGCAGGAACCTCGTAGCTCTAGCACTGACATCTAGCGGTGATTCCGAGAACTTTTCAAACCACCCTCGTAATAGTAGTATTAGTAGTAGTAGCAATGATATTAGTAGTAGTAGCAATGTTAGTAGTAATATTAGGGAAAATAGCAGTAGTAGTAGTAGTAGATGTAGTAGTGTGGTGCCCATTCTGTTTA
>CM061919.1:89668489-89831828 GCA_031002005.1 Vandiemenella viatica | reverse complement strand
GTTCTAATATTATAAATGTGAAAGTAATTCTGTCTCTCTGTCTGTTTGCTACTTTTCAGGACTAAAAATTAATGTCAATGAAATTTGACAAGGAAATACCTTGTTTCGTTGAGAAGGATGAAGCATACTTTTTGCGAGATAAATTATTATTTTTTTGTCATTTGGGGAACTAACTGAATGATGCCAAAGATAGATAGTGTGTATAAGTCTGTAATGTCATATCAGTTGCTCAGGTTTTGTTTCTCTGGCAGTCTGTTAGTGTATGATCTGTTTGTAAATTTAGTTTGCAGACAAAACATATTATATACTATAGATGTTGATTTTCATTGTACCAGACTATTATTTTGGCCTCCCTAGAAGTTTCTGGCATCAGTAAATTTTGTCTTTTCACAGAGCACGAGCAGCTAAAGTTATTAAAAACTTAGAATCTGATGCTCATGCTGAAGAAAGAAGACCAAGCTGAAAGACAAGATGTCTTCAGTTAACTTCTGTTACTTTTTGGCTATTTTTTTAAACATGTTGCAAAATGATTCTTTTCATGAGACATTTTGATGGTGGAATGGTATGGTGATCTCTTCTCCAACATGTTATCCTGACTCCATGTTTTTGGGACACCTTTTACTTAAATTACATATTTCTACATTCAATTCAAGAAATAAAATTCTAAGTCCATGCATTTGAAGTCGCGAGCAACAGCTAGTATTCCATAAACTGGAGCTAATTTACTATCTGAAAGTTCCTTTTTTATTTAACAAAAGATAATTTGCACTATTTACTAAAGTCATGCTGTTACAGTTAACCATTATATATATATTTCCAATATATCAGTGCTTAAAATAAAAACTTATGCAGAAATGTGATCTGTGGGAAAATAATATGCCTAAATTTACAAACATGTTCTAGAATTTTTTATTTAATATAATTTTATCCATAATTCGCTATATTGACGTGACTGTATTAATCAGACAAAAGGTAGAATGAAAAACAGCCTTCAGTCACTAGAATACAACTTTTATTGTATTACACACTGCATTTCGGACCCTGTGGATCCATCTTCAGGTTACTATGGTATTTACATTTGGTTTTAAATTTTCCTTAAGTGAGATTCGTGCCTAGTAAAGTTTGTTCCTGCACTGAAAAATGATTTGAAGTAAGTGACGAGAACACGTTTATTATGAGAGAAAATACAAAATATGAAAACATTGTGGAAAACTTACCAGAATTGACGAGATGGTGAATAATTGGTAATATATACATATTTATTGTGGAGCACTTTACTAGACACGATGTGGTTTAAGATGCACATGTTTACATAAACACAACAAAACAGTTTTGTTGTGTTTATGTAAACATGTGCATCTTAAACCACATCGTGTCTAGTAAAGTGCTCCGCAATAAATATGTATATATTACCAATTATTCACCATCTCGTCAATTCTGGTAAGTTTTCCACAATGTTTTCATATTTTGTATTTTCTCTCATAATAAACGTGTTCTCGTCACTTACTTCAAATCATTTTTCAGCGCAGGAACAAACTTTACTAGGCACGAGTCTCGCTTAAGGAAAATTTAAAACCAAATGTAAATACCATAGTAACCTGAAGATGGATCCACAGGGTCCGAAATGCATTGTGTAATACAATAAAAGTTGTATTCTAGTGACTGAAGGCTGTTTTTCATTCTACCTTTTGTTTTATTTAATATGTCCAGAACAGCTAGATTTTGATGAGTTTTAAATCGATTGCCAGACATTAAAGCATAACATGTACATAGTAGTGATAATTGGCATTGCATAAGTAACCTGAAAGTCCTCCCACATCCATCTTCTTCAGATTCTTGGCTTCAAGAATGACAACAGTCAGCTTTCCTGCAGTTGGGACATAGCGCAGGGAGAAGCAGATGTCTCCCAACTTGTTTTCCTGTTAGCATGAAATAAGCAAACCATCAGCTGTAGGAACAAACTATTTTATTTTTCTAGACTGGGAAAAAACAAGAGGTTTGTATTTTCACTTAAGCTATATTACTTTTTTTATCACACTGTAATGAAAAATTCTGAAAAAAGTAATACCCTTTCTAGAATATTAATGTGTGTGCAGTACAGCCATGAAAACAAGAAAACTGTTTTGTTATTGTTGGGTAGAAAATGCTTTGAAACCTACTTCAATTCTGTGCCCCCAGAAATATTCTTATATGAATATGAAAAGAAATAAAGGATCAAATCTATAATTTTTATAAGCAAATAAATAAACTTATATTGTGTTGTAATTATAACAACAAAATATGCATTACCAGTTGATTAAGAGATTGTGGTACTTCAGTATATCTTAACTGCAATTCTTATTCATGAATAGAAATTTCTTGATATCATGTTATTGATTATAGTCAGAATGTGTCTTTCTCAGTGGAGGAAGTCTTATTGGGTAGGAAGAAAAGAGTTGGAAATGTGCTATTAGAAAAGATAGAGATGAGAAAAGGAATACCACAGTGTACTATGCTGTTTTGGTGCCATTAATGTTCATTATGATAGGAAAAGTTCAATTGTTGGTTAAAAATAAGATCTTAAATTATTTGAAGATAAAATAATGTTGCATAATAGGATTCAATGGAGAGAGGCTTTTCAAAAATTAAACAATAAACTAGACAGTGTATCTAGTTAGGTAGGTCTATTAAGATAAAGGGTCAGCTTATTAAGTATTCAGATAGAAAAATAAAGACGATGAACAGTGGGAAAGAATTTTTTTTTTTGTTGAAGGTATAAAATGTAAATATCTTGTCATTTGATTTGATAATAAGCTTAGTTAAGTGAGTCACATTGATGAAATGATAAAAAAGGTATCCGAGTCCTACATCTGCATGGTAGTATCTAAAAATTTCTGGATTGACATTGTATAATGTAATTGCAAAATCGCACTGACTTGTTCTGATAGTTGTAGGTAGGCATGTCCCTTATAAAGGTATGTGACTAGTTTCATCTTGATAACTCATCTGGTTTGTTGTATAAGCAAATTCACATCACAGTATAATTATGTTGTGATTTTTATAATGAACACAAAAAAGAGCAGCACATAAGTTTGAAATTTTGTTTTGAATCTATATGAAAACACTTGGGGAACATTTGGAGATGTAGTCCTAAGCTGTACACAAATTTCAAGTAGTTTTCATGATTTAAGGTTGGCAAAACTATATTGGGAATGATGAGCATTTTGGATAACCTTTGACCTCAATAAAATCTGAGGCAATTGCCAAAGTTCAAGAAATGATTAGTAAACACTATGTTCTGAAGTGATGAAAAACTTTGTGTAGGTTGTGAAACATGCCACGAAATTGAGCATGCATCATATTTCAGTAATTTGTCCCATGTCTGTTGACAAGTTATCAAAAGCTGTAGTACATTGACATAGACCAAACTGAAGAAACTTGTTTGTAATGATGGAACCTTTTTGTCGAGATTCATTACCTGTGATGAAAGCTGGATGTGAAGCAGTGGAAGAGTCACCATTCATTAAGCTCCAAGAAATGCCAATGCTTTTTATTATTATTATTATTGTGACAGAAATCATTCTCTAAGAGTTTATTATGATGCATGGACACCATCTCATATTGGGAAGAGTGATGAGGGGCATATGAGAGAAGTTTGTGATTCAAAAGTCTGTTCAGAACCACAATTGAGTATGGCGAATTATGGGATCCACATTATGGGTATCAAATACAGTAGTTGTGTTGGGAAAGGGAGGGGGGGGGAAAGGGAGAGGATCAGAAGGGTGTAAAAGATGGAAGTTAGAACACTGTCAGTAATTGAAATGATAAAGAAACTGGGTTGAGAATCACTGAAAGAATGAAGGCACGTGAAAAGAGTACTGGGTGTAAGGTGTATACATATCATGAGGTCAGGATGGGTATGGGGAAAAGAATACCATGCTACACCTCTGTATGGGGATATATAACTATTAGCATAACTTGCACTTGTCCTCAAACAATAGGGAATGGTAAAGTTTCATTTGTAGGTAAGGGAGTCAGAGACTGGAATAAATTATTGAGAGAAGTCCTGTATAATTTTTTTTTTGAAACAGTGAAATATTTAATTTAATTGAGATGGACCATATACCCAGATGGCATTTTCTCTTCACACCTATATTCCTGTTTCTTATTCTTAATACTTTGTGTTTAATTTCCTCACCAACTTACTTTTGCAATTTTTTAATTTTAAATTATTTCAGTGGTACTAGTAAATTGTTTATCACTTTCCCTCGTAATCTATTCCAATACCTACTCCCTTATTTACAAAAGAAAATTTTCCCACTGTCTTATGGTTGAAATCAATCTCCAGCTGTGGTCATGGTCAACTTTTCCCTTCCATGAACAACTTTTAATTATTCTACCAATATTCATCCAAGTCTCAACATATATGCCATGAACCTCCCAGCATTCTCTCCTCCCTCCTCCCATTTTCCAATGACTCCCAGCACAGCTCCTTTATCATGTCAGTGATTTTTTTATGGTGGTTATTTCAGAAAATTTACTTACTCAAATTTCTGACTACCCCACTCCCTTATGACTGAAATCAAGTGATAGATTGAGATTGTGGTCATGGCCATCTTTCCCCTTTCCATTCACTAAATTCCTTCCCAGCCTCATCACCAATTTATGACCTACATGCCAAGCACTCTCTTCATCCTCCTCCTATCTTTCAGTGAATCCCAATCCAGCACCTTTATCATACCAGTTACTGAGTATATTCTGTGGTAATTTCTGAAGACAAGCCTAGCTGTCCTCCTTCGTACCCTCTCCAACTACTTTATTTCATAACAAAAATGAGAGTCCCATACTACACTACAATATTCAAGCAATCGTATGATCAAAGTTTTGTAACTCAATTCCTTCACTTCAGCCTCTCATCACCCTTTCCAATAACTGAAAGATTTTGAAATCTGTTCCTACACCTGACCAATGTGTCCTGACTAACTGAGTTTACTATCATATGTTGTGCCAAGATATTCAATCAATTCTTTCCTATCTACATGATTACAAATATCATCTTCATACTAAATGAGCTGAGTCTTCTTGGCATTTATCTTCATTATATGTTAGATGTACTATCCATGTCCCCATGTAACTGTTCACATATCTCTAACATTTCATCCTATTATATACCATAATGTCATCTACAAATAACCTAATTAATTATAACAGAGAACAGAAATGGTCCCAATACATTATTCTGTGGCACTCCCAATTTCCTTCTACATTTCTTAATTGCGTATTTCTTATCCAATCCCTTTGGTTTCCACCTTTTAAGAATTCCGTTAATCCAGGAAGTCACTTTTTAACCAACTCCAATGGTTTTTACCTTATTTAACCCCATTTTATGGCTCACTCTTGACAAATGCTTTGGAAAGATCTAGTGATAGCCTATTAACTTTGCCATTTGATCCTAAATATCTGGCATATCGCTCACTAACTGGGAATCATATGAATATCTTTGCCTAAAGCCATGTTTCTCATTTGTAAACTAGTTTCTTTCCTTACAGACATTTCTGATGTGACTGCATAGCAATCTCTGCATCAATTTAACTACCACTGATATCAATTTAATTGACCTGTAACTTTCAGTACAATTTGTCACTTTTCCTTTATGGACCCATGCTACTATCACATTTTTCCAGTTCCCTGGTAAGTATCAAGTCCCCAGACACAATATAAACAATATTACATGGTAAGGTGTAATATTTTATTTCTAATACATATGTAGTAATGTTATCCTCACTGGTCCCTTTATGCTTTTTTTTAGGACACATGATAATACCTGCAGGATATGATTCAAATTTTTTAGTCTACTTATGTGGAGAAGTTCATCCTCTGATTTACATTATCTCATCTCATTCAACTTAATATCCCTGCATTTTTAAAATCCTCAGTAATTTCTCTATTACTTAATTGGAAGTGTCTGAATATCATCCCTCAGTTTTGCAACATAGCCAAAGAAATTTCTGGATCCATCATTCAATGGTCCCCATTGGCATCCATAATATTCTTCATAAGCCCACCTTTAGCTTCTCTCTTTGCTGCTGTAAATTCCTTGTTTAGTTGTTTCAGTTGTTCCATATTGTCCTGCTGTCTTTTAACTCTATTGTTTTCTCTGCTCATCAAACTCTTTAACCTCTTCAACTCCATATTATTGTATGCAGGTTCCCTAATTTTATTTATTTTTGGAATTCAAAGTTAGTATTCACATTACCAAAAAAATAGGTGCATAACAAAATTGCCAACATAGTGTAAGTCCATCACAATCAATAATGAATGCTAATAACAGTAAGTTTTCAGCAACAATTTAGGAGATTCTGTTGTTTATGATTACTGATGTAGTGTGCTGATATCAAGCATAACATCATTTCCACTTTGTTTCAAGTTTATATTTTTTTTGTAATATGATTATACAACAAAACTGATTAGAATAAATATTAAATGGCTTTTTCTTGTCTTTGCTGTATGTTTTACCCTGCCTGGAAAAGAAATGAAAGTTTTTTTTTTTTGGTGACTACATGACTGTTAAACAAAAGAAAATAAGTGGTTACAAGTTCTTTAAGCATATATAACTAATGAATAATTTTATAAAATTTAAGTTTTAGTAATTGAAATAATTCTTGAATACTATAATACAGTGTTTCTCAACCTTTTACAAGCCGAGATCCAGAAAATGTAAAAAATAATTCTATGTATCACTAATTTAGAGGTACCTAATATGTATATTAGGGCTCGTACCGTGGTCCCTTAAGACCCATATTTGTGATAAGTTCCCTGTAAAACAGCCATTAACCTAATCCTTATTACAAGTTGATTCTAAGAAGTAAATTGTGATCAGCTCTCTTTAAATGCCAGTTGGAAATGATTTTTATCATAGTAACAATGTAGTCAAATCCTCAAAATACCAGATTTTTGGCTGGTCATTTAAATATTCATGGCTTTTACAAAGTTTGATTAATTCAACTATGGCTTAAGCTCTCTTAAAGCCTTGCACAGTACGAATAATGTATCCATTTTAGGTGGAAATTTTTTGTTTATTCTTTTATGTTGTGATATCTTTAATTCAATTATAACTAAATTTTTAACATTCTACCTGTGGACCACCTGGTCCATTTCCACAGACTACATGTAGTCTGTGAACCACAGGTTGAGAAACACTGTTCTAATACATACAATAAACTCAGTTTTCTGTAGTTTAATTGTGAATTTACATTTCTGAGAAATAACAGATTTTCTGTTATATTTAATAGTGATTTTTTTTATGATTAATAAATGTAGAGTACTGGAGAAATGTCATTACTCAACTGATTTTTAAGCATTTTATAACTACATATGAAGTTTGCTACTCCTACATCTTCCTTCAGAAAATAAAAACAGATTTGTGCTCTCTTGTTCCACATGCATAAACTGTTAATTCAGGTGAACGTATATTTTGATATAAATAGTTACAAAGAACCATTTGTTCAATTTTGTAAAGAAGCTGCTTTTCTAATCTTTTATGGCAAACAAGGAACAGACATCATAGTTAATGAAATGAAAGCTATAACACACACACACACACAAAACTACAAGATGTTTCCAAGAGGTAAATATGATGATCAGCAAATTATATTTTCCTCATTTTTCCTCTTTAATTTTATCAACATCTTAACAGGCACTGAAAAAACACAGAAGGATAAAAAAAAAGTGACATATTTATAATAGATTCGTCATTAAATTTTTATGTGTAAAGAAATTGAAACAGGTGAAGCAGTCGCAATGGTTGGGAAGGTATTAACAGTCTATTGATTACAAAAAATATTGCGCTATTTATAACAATTCATTTAGAAGTATGGCTTAATGTTTTTAATATTTTATTTAACTTTAGTTGCGGTTCTCCATGAGCTGAAGTTAATTTGCATTTTAATTTTTAACAGCCTGCAAGTAAATATATCTAGAGCATAGTTCCTTTTCTGCTCGTACTGTAGATATTGAATGTTATCTCAGAATCACAATCTGTATTCAGATTCCTTGCACAAACAAGAAAAGATTCATGATTCCTAAGGCTTCTGCAGACATCTTTGTTCATGATTAATAGATTTTTGGGGTATGCTGCATTCTTTACTTCCTGATCTGAGCTTTCAGCTGTCATCCTGCAGCTTTCGTCAGAGATACTGTTTATATTGACATAGCACAATGGCGGAGAGGATTAAGGAATATATCAGCATTTCTAAATATAACGACAGTGATAAATCCACCGTAGTTTGCCATGCCATTAACACCAAACATGAAATAAAATTTGAAGACATCAGGCTGCTGAGGAGATATGACCAGTGGTGGCCTCAATGTGTGAAAGAGGCAACAGAAGTTTTAAGGAATACCAACAACATCAACAAAGATAGCAGATTTTTACTCTCTGATGCTTGGTGCTCGTTGCTATGCCAACATAAAATCTATGATGAAGACTGTAAGATGGCAGTCGAAAGCTCAGATCATGAAATAAACACCATGGCATATCCTGAAAATCTGTTAATCATGAAGATTCAATTTTTCTTTACCATTATTATCAAAAGGCTGAGGAGGAACACTTACAATTTACTTTACCTTTTGTTGTGGTTGATTAAAAAGATATCATGAATGTCTTACACTTGTTTGCGTTATCTTCAACTTTCACAAAATACTACTTGTGTTGAGTGAATACTGGTAAATAAACAAAATAATTTTTCATTTAAATAAATGAGTGATTTCTGTTCCTTCCATGTTTTTACTGGCACATATCCATTTTTATTTTCCATAACAATTGGCTAAAGTAGTTTAAACATACAAGGTAACAAATACATACATTTATTGTTAAGAACCAACAATCATTTGTGTGACCAGACATTACAGAAGACATTCTAAATAACAACTTCTCTGAAGTCTACATATGTGAACATCTTTGTTTCTAGGAAAACTACACACTCACACACACACTATAGAGAAAGATAGAGACAGATAGTGAGAGGAAAAACAAGATATTCATAATTGGGTTAGGTTTCAGTCGTAACTAGCTACAATTTATCTTCACTGCCACCTCAACCAACTGTTGCACTATTTCCATGGACATTGTTTTCTTAAGGATCGTGAGACATTATATAAAAAAAGGAAGAATAAGATTATGATTGATACATTTATTTTTTAAACAAATAGCAGTTAATTTATACACACTATAGTTTGTATGGTCTGGCATGTGACAGTAGGAGATATCAGCAACTGTGCATCATATCCTGCTGTAATAACACACATAATCAATGCATCTGCACATAATTCTACCTTCTCTTGAGGAAGGATGGTATTCATGAGAAAATTATTTTGATAAACACAATTCATAAACAAAATGATAACTGAAATGATTAGAAGATGTATAAACAACAAAATAACAACAAAAAACTGTTTGTAACAGTCTGACAAGTTATGAATTTTCTTCAACAGTTTAATGCAACAGTCTGTGTTAAAATGTTCTGGGGCAGAGTCATGTGATGCCACTGGAGAGTCTAGGTCTTATCTGTATAGACAGATGTACACATACATTTACAGTTACATTGCTACTGTGATGATGGAAAAATGATCTGGATAGGTATGGTTCAACTAGCTAATTGACAAGCTGATCACATTTTTGTAATCAGTTTGTTTTTGGCTATGAGACATCTAAAAATACAATAGCTTCTGTGTGAGCTGAGAAACAATACTGATGACAGAGTTTCAGTGACAAAGGTGCTCATAAAATCTAATGAAAGGAGAAAAATTTTACTGCGCTTTCTATTGCCATGCAATAATGTAACAAGCATTAACAAACCAACAAAGGAAGAAATTTGTAAACAGCCATAATCAACAAATAAAACAAAAGGGAATATAGAAGCAAAGCAGAAATGTGTAGTAACAAAGATATTTTACACATGCTAGCTAGAAGACAAACAGATCTGGATTTACTTAAACTATAGTTTTAGTTCTAAATTAAATATTTACAGCATCAAACAATATTTATTTTAATATTACCAAATACTAAGATATATAAACTTCTTCTTCATTTAAAGGTATTAATTTGTTTGCATATTTTCATTCTTTGAGTTAACCTATTTTTGATACAAAAAATACTTACGTGATTTTTTTATTTTGAAGCAGCATGCAAATGAGTCGAAGAGCACAACCATTTACACAGGCCAAAAGCAGAGTAGAGTAAATTTTGGGGAAAAAGAGAGAGAAAAAAAGAGTCAACATGGATTAATTAATGAGCAAAAAGACTACTTTCAATTTTGGCCTTATATCTTTTAAGAGTATCTGAGTTTCTTAACAAATGTGTTTTCATTCTGTTTTTTGAAATGCCATATGTGCTTGGCTGTGCATTTTCTTGAAAATCTGTCAGGCTATTGAAAGCATGTTAATACTGCAAAAATTTATCTATAACAGCACATGTTAATAACAAAGAATTAGAAAATCAGAGTTGAAAACACAGGAAATTAATTGTGCTTGAAGATGACTGCATGTTGGAAATTCTGATTTCACAATGCATTATTTATATTTATTTAAAATGAAACTTAGTTGCATGTTTGTATCAGATGAGGATGATATAATAGAGAGGAGAAAGATGATTTTAAATAGTGTAAAAATCTACCATTTGGAGAAAAGCAAGCAGCACTAATGAAATGTATTGGAACTTTGAATAGAGTAGTATGAAGCAAAATTAAGTTCTTAAAAGATTTAAAGAAACTAATAGTTATTTTCTAAGATAATTCAGTGAATTGACAATGCTGATTAAGTGTGTGAAGATTGTAGTAGTATGAATTTCGTTTATTTTTGTTTACTATCTACCATTTACTTCTTTCTTTAGAAGATGATTCTTCCATATAGGCAAATAAATTCATATCTACCTTCCTACTCTCTATCAAAATGACCCTCAGCTGCTTGTATGTAACCTCATTTACAATCTGTGTGGTACAGTGAAACTGACTACTAAAAACATAAATTGATACTGACTTATTGCTAAGTCAGAATATTTTGTCTCATTTAAATCATATCATTTTTTTGTTTTTTGAGTCCATCATTTTTGTAATAGATTCTTCACATTAAGTGATTTAGATAGTAGAATATACCTGAATATTTAAATAGAGGTTTTTAGATATGTACAAGAAGATAGTATTTCATTTCACAATCAGTATCTATAACCGACAAGAAACTACCTAGTCTGTATGCAACTGATTATGCCAGTTTCACTGACCAACTTACATAAAAATTATTTACTTTAAATTAAATAATGACCCAAAGAATATAAAATTTTTAAGTACAGTTCTCTGTTTGCAAGTAAAATCATGCAGAATATCATCAATGAATTATATGGTGCCAGTCATCATAGTAATGCTTTTAATAATATGCTTTTAACAATATTTTTAAAACTTCATGCAATAAAATATTAAAAACTTAAATGAATTCAATATAGATGTAAAGTAGAACAATATAATCATAAACTCCTACAGCATACAAAAGAAAAGTAGGTGTACATGGCACACTGCAAATAGCTGACTGCAAATTCCTGAGAAAGAGAAACTCATACAAAAACTTAATGCGCAGCTGCTGCATGATTGATTGCAAAAGACATGCAGCAAACAAACTGTTACTGCTCTTCAGGTAAAGTTTAAATATGAGTCAAATAATGCCTGCAAAAGAAAACTACACAGAAATACAATGCTGATAAAATGTTATCCTACAAAAATGTTTTTTTCATTATGAGGAGGGCTAATGTAAAGTGTTATATATATCATGTAATATCTCTTTAAAAGGATGCAGCAGTTGCTATTGTTGATAAATATTCTGACTGCTTGAATCCTAAGATCTATACCAAACATCTACAGGTACTGAATCGAATAATTTTTTTTTTGGTAACTACTTTGATGCAAAATAGATATGCTGTTTTGTTATGATTAAGAAATTTGTCATTTGTTAAATGTGCCCACTTTGAAATGAAGTAATAATATGAATTCAATATTTCAAGTTCAAAATCCTAGACTAATAATTGCTTTTTTTTACTTCTCAGTCCTTAAACCATTCAGTAAATTGTTTATCTTATTTTTATTAAAAAATGAGATAAAATGGGAACATAATGAAGGAGAGAAAAAAAAGGGTGAGGAAATACAGACTCCAAAACAAAAAATAAAGGGAATTACAGAACCTATGTACCATAATAAGGAAGTGAGGCAGTTAAAGAAGTTGGTGAGAAATGAGCAAATTAAGAAATTTTAAATTCATCCTGGATATCATGAAGGAACTAAGAAATCTGAAAAATGCATAAAGGGTCTGGTGTAGATAATATTACTTGGATGTCTTAAAGTTAGCATGTTGTGACAATGTACCTTAAATTGAAACTTTATTTAAATTTAGTCTGGATACTTGCTGTTTATCAGTGAACTGGAAAAGGGTGATAGAAGTACTCAAACATAAAGGAGGGTCAGCAAGAAGGGTCAAAATTTATAGCCTAATAAGTGTGATATCAATGGAGAGATTGATATGCAACCACATCAGGAATGTATGTGGTTTTCAAATTGACAACATGGCTTTAGACAAGGATATTCATGCAAATCTCAATTAGTATGTTATATGCAAGATATTTCAAATGAAATGGACAATGTAGGCCAGACTGATAGTGCAACATTAGATCTTTCAAAGGCTTTTGACAGAGTGAGCTGTAGAGTTGTGGTAAATAAGGTAAAACTATTGGAGTGAATCAAAAAGTGACTTGCTGAGTAGAAGAGTTCTTAAAAGGTGGAATTGAAGAAGTCAGGGTAGGGAATGCAAGTATCAAAAGATGTGGAAGTGAAAATGGGAGAACCACAGGGTAGCATACTTGGACTATTGCTATTCATTATTCTAATGAATGATTGTGTTGATAGTTTACTGTCAGAAGTTAGGTCGTTTGCAGATAATATAATGCTATCTGATCAAAATGATATAAGACTGTGAATAGCTGCAGGGTAATCTGGACAGGATATATAGTTGGGTAGGTCAACATGGGATGAAGTCAGTTAATTAGGTGCACAGATAAAAAACTAAAGGTTGATTATTATTATAAGGTGGAGAAAGAATTGCCTATTGAAGACAAGAAACGAAAATACCTCAATATAACATTTGGTAATAAACTCAACTGGGAGGGACACATTTGACAGGTAGTAGGAAAAGGTTTAAAAATCCTGGTTAGAGAGAGTGATGATGGGATGTATCAGAGAAGTAAGAGAATTAGGTTACAAAACAAATAGGCAGGTATAGGATAAGGGAAAATGCACGTGTAAGGAAATTGTCATAGGAGCATGGCTCCATTACAATTAAAATAAACAACAAATTTACAACATACTTTACAATATTTCAGTTAGTAACATTATTTAAGTAGGAGTTGAGACATGTGACAGACATCCAGAGATATCACATTTGGTAGGTTTGGATGTGTACACAACTTTCCTCTTCCCATATGTCTCACCTCCTACACAAGTAAGATTATTGACCGAAATATTGTAAATTGCGTTTTGGTTTGTCTGGAATTTCTGTCCTCTGAAGAAGATCACAAAATGATGGCCAAAACATTAGGTTTTGATAAATTGACGTGGTTCAATCCAACAACCAAGATAACATCAATCTTCTTTTTATTTGTAATTTATAAATATTTTGTGATTGAATGGACTCTCAAAAACTTCAGAAAACGAAAATTCCTTTAATTTACAATGATATGGTCTTAGTTGTAGGGCAGGATGTTGGTTTAAATCAAAACTAGTTTTATTGTGATGAGACGACTTTTTCCTATTTTCAAAGTGGTACCACATACTGAAATTCAACCAATCTTGCATGGAACACAGTTTAATTTTGTATAGTTTAATAGTAACCTGGTTTATCCAGTAGATTTTAGCCTGTCACAAGCTTATTTGTAGCATTTAGGTTGGCTGAGTATATAATATATTGTTAAAGTCAGTAAACTGTCATCCCTCGAAGGTGTAAGAACATTACAATATGAATCATAAGTATTAACATATGTGAGTTTCTAAAACATTTCATTCATTAACAAAAGGAACTGACCATAAAGTACATAAAATCAACTCAAGTAATAATTAAAGAAGTGAATATTTTGTGCAAGTGGTGAACAATGACTGTGATCTACCAAGAACCTATGTGGCATTAACCAACAATTCATATTGATTATGTGTGCCATCATTTCATCACTTCTTTGAGCAATATTTTTACAAATCTCTTAATTCAGATCTACAACTTTAGATTCCGAAATCTGTTCCAGTTATTCATATCTTCTAAAACTGTAGTTTGTATATGGATGTTGGATGAAAAACAACTGAACAATCATTAAAAGTTCTGAAGATGGAGACTTTCCTGGCATCTGATTGCAATGAAGTCTTTTTGGGTATAGCACTGGATTGTGTTGTGAAAACATGATATTTCGATGAGTAGCTAATCTGCTGACTAGCAGATAATAATCTCATTATCAGTCAGTCAGCAGACCACTACAGATGTTTTTGACCTGAGAAAAGACGGTGAAGCTAGGCATTGAAATATAATGTTTTCACAACACAATCTGATGGAACACCCATAAAGACTTCATTGCAATTTATAAAAAATATTTTTTCCATAACAGTTACTAATTTGGAATTTACCTTTCATATATCTTGATTTGTTGTACTATTGGTGTTTAAATTGACTTTACCAACAGTTACACTGGTGGTGACCGTGTTAATTATTGAACTTGCATCAGTGACATTGTCAAAATTTTATATAGATTCAGTGTTATTTCTTCACAACAACCAACACTCCTTTATTCATGATCATCATTATATAAGCCATAAAGTGACAAATACATGTGAGTTTACAAACAAAGAATGGTGAATTGTCTTGGTGTACCACAGGGATCAAATCATCATTTCTGCTGTTCTGTATATATGCAAATGATAAAAGAAGAAGGCACTTGGCTTAATTTGCATGAGCATCTTTGTTAACCCAGATACATGAACAGTTGCTTTTGACTGTTATGTTCAGAGCAGTGGTGGTAGGATGTGACCGGAACAATAGCACATAAAATGTTATTGGGGCTTCCGCTGGTGGAGAGCATCAATTCTTTACTGCAAGATGAAGTCAGATACCAACTTCAATACATCTCATCAGACTGAAATGCTACTCTGATGGATGCCCAAGAATATTTTATGTAGTTAACACACTGAGAAATTCTCAATTCTCTAAAAATAAAAATGTTGGAAATGTTAAGTGTGGAAAGATATGGGTGACATGTAAGTAGTGAAAAATAATAAAAATTGAAGACCTACAATATGAATGACTGTAAGCACAAAAATATATTAATGAACTAGGCATGCAAATGATGGATCTACCAGGTTAAAATGGTGAAGAGGAAGATAAAAAATATCTGAGATTGTATCCCAGAATGGGTTGTGAGTACTCTGATGGCTCTGACTATGAAACAGTTATTTAGGTCATGAGAATGGTTGAATCTGCCTTGTGGAGGTGCTGGGTGGTTTAGATCTTTTTGAGTAAACTGTTTGTTTGTGACCATTTATCCTGATGGACATCGTGTTCATGGCGAGGCTGATGTAAGAACTTAGGCAACAGAGACAGGTGAGCTGATATATGAGGTGAATCATGGTGCAAGTGGAATGACCTACGATGAGGTGGGTTGCACCAGTGGTAGAGTCACAATAGGTTGTGGTGGTTGGGTACCTATTGAATGTTTTGTAAAGAGACCCATTACAAGGGAAGGAGCCATTGGGTGGTCTAGGAGTGTGAGTGGGTTAGTATTACTGAAAAAACATGGTTGGTCTGCTGAAAGTGACACAGAAGAGCAATTAACCCTTGGACTGCTGTAGACGTGTTGACGCACGTGGCTACTGCTGCGACCAGATGCTCTAGAGATGTTTAAGTGCGCCCTTGTTCCTTCTGTTCATTTTAGTTTTCACTTAAAATATTGCTTGCCTTCATGTATGTACAAAGGAGATTCTTACCAGAAGCGACTGTGAGAATGATCTCTTCGATATGAATGACCCTTCAATAGGATCTTGAAGTAATAGTTCTAAGCCGTGTACATCAGCTAGTGGAAAACAACCATCTGTCTCCACAAGAGGTGAAAATTCTTCAGAAACTGAAGTTTCAGATAGCGAGAGCTAAATATTTTAAAAAAGAGGATGCTTTAGTGATAGGTTTGACTGGAAGACAAACGATTCTCATCCTTTTGTGCATGCATTTGATGATTCAGTTGCAGAACACGAATATGGATTAGATCAAAATTCCAGCATTCTATCATTTTCCTGATATTTTTAACAGAAGATCTTTTGAAATCTTTTACTGAAGAAACAAATAGATTTTATTTCTAAACGAAGACAAATATGACGGGATCAGTTCACTAGATTTTCAAGGTGGAAGGATTTACTAGGAGACATTTTCGAAATATTATTCATATTGAAAATTCAAAAATTAACACGACAATGTGTAGATGCACTGGATATTCGAAACAGAAAGTGTGTCCAGAAACCAGGTACAAATACAGAATGTGCAATTTACAGTACCACTGTGTGTTGTGCCATGTTTCGTGGCTTATCACATGAAAAAGAATTATTAACCATGGGTAACTTCACTGTAATAATTACATTACATTTTTACGCCTCTAAAACTAAGTGAAATAAAAATAAAATAAAAGAAGAAATAATATATTTTTAATTTTGCCAGTCCAAAGCCAGGATCCAAAATAAGGATGGAAAATATATGCAGAATTTGTGAAAGGTATTCGAACATTTAACTTTGAAATTTTCTCCAGGTGAATTACTGCACTCACAAACAAAAAACCAAACACATTTTAGTTGCTGTAATATCTATCTAGTATATGAAGCACCTGTATGTTTGTCTATGCGGACATTCACTTTTAGAGGAACATTAAATTGAAAAACTTTAGATGTCAGAGTAACTACTTTTATTTTGTATCTGTTGTTTCAAACTGTACAGCAACAGACAAAGGTCGTCACACACAAAACTCCAGATATATTCAGCGCACAGCACGTCGGACCACATGCCGAACACAGCAGTGCAAGTATCGGCCGACCGTAGCCTCTCAGCTCAGGTAAATAGCTTAGGCAACAACAAAGAAGCACCCAGCGAGGGCTCTGTTGGGCGACCCGTAGCAGTTAAAGGGTTAATAAAAATGTTTTATTACTTGGAAAAATCTGAAAAAGTCATGTCTGTAGCATGTCAGGTAACCTAAAATTTTATTACTTCATAACCAAATTTGTTCACAGAGCTACATTTAAATAGCATTGCAGATCAGGTTTAAAGTCATTTGCTTAGATAATTCAAGTCATAAATCAAAGTAGACAGTTATAGAAAATCAGAACTTAGTATGAGCATATCTAGTATATTATATTCAGACTGTTTCATAAAAGAAAACATTACCTTTATTTTTTCAGCTATAACTAGTAGAATGAAGTTAGCAACCTTATAGGTAGGAGGTTTCCCTGAAGAGATATGAAACTTTAAAATTTGGAACCAGTATGAAAATTATATTTAATGAAAAAAATGGTCAAAATTAATCCAAAGGAGGCACCATGTTTAAATCAAAGTGAGATTTTTTCTAGGAATGACGCTTCAATTAGATTTTAGATTGATGCAATATTTTGGCTGATATCCAAGAAAGAAAAGTAAGGACAAACTGGTTAATATGGCTTCTTCTGGTAACTGTAACGCAAGAATTTGAATTTAAAAGAAAACTTTAAGATTTGTTGACATAATGAGAAAGCTATTAAAGAGATGTTATTACAGTTAGAGAGCAATGATTTCTTATACAGAATGGGATGTAGAATCATTTAAAAGATGTTTCAGATCTCTAAGATATCCTTTTTCAAAACTAAAATTTGTATAATAATTTTGGTTCAACCTGTTAGAGAATAGTAAACAAGTTGATCTTAGTATCAAAGGAAAGAGAAGAAAATTAGAAGCAAGTTAAAAGTCATTTCAGCTTTGTAGCTTTAATACTTTGAGAGTTAGAGGCAATTTTAGAATTGCACAGGAAAATTATTTTTTGCAGCTAAAATATGATAGCTACGAAAATGTTTAGGAATGAAATTAATGTTTACAAGTCTGGCTAGCTACTGGCGAATTTTCAGGTCGATAGGAATTTTTTTAGGGACAAAAGGATATGCAAGGATACATATTTGTTGACTTCAGGGAATCACATTGCCTGAGAACGCGCAAGAATACACGTTCCCATGGGTAGCTTACTTATAAGAGTACTGTGGACTAACTGCAGGAGTTGTTGGAAATCACTTGAGCAGGACGTACGTCAGTCGTGGTAAGCATTAAGCATGAGTAGGCAGGCTTGTTAGGCATGTGACCTCATGGTGAAGTGAAATTCGGTATGCCATCTTTCAAATTTTGTTGTGTGATGGAACAATTCACTTATCCTCATGTGACCATAATTCAGTTAGGAGGTTGGTCTGGTTTGAATTACTTATCAATACCTGCAGTCAATTTATAGGGTGATGATTTCTGAGCTTTAAATTAGAAGCAATGACTTTTATTGATGAACCTACCTTTCCATTATTGATGTTATTCAATATGGTGGTGACCGCATACTGTAGAACAATCTAATTACCCAAGGCACACAACACGGTTACAGTTGAGGTGTTAACTGTGTACTACAACCCTCCACAACAGTTAAATCCTTACAAGCAAAGGATTTGGATCAGGGATTCCAGGTTAGAAAAGAACTGTGTCAGAAAGACAGGACTATAGTTGGTTTTGGGTTAAGCATGGTGGATGTTTTGCTGTGGTTGATGGGTAATCGCATGGAATATCTATTTATGGACCAATGTGCCAGATTTCTGGAGGATCAGGTAAGGGATTCCTGATTAGAGCAGATGTTCTGCCTTGGATTGATACGCTGTAAAGGGGTGGGGGGAGGGGATCCTTTGGCATGATATGGGTGGTAACTATTGAAGTGTTGATATTGTTGCAGGTTTGTGGATTTGGTGTACACAAATCTCTATTTGTTGCCACTGTGCATGAAGATGACTATGTCAAGAAAGAAAATGTGGGTGTGTGAGTAGGACCATGTAGGATTTTACGAGGTATGATCGAAAAATATGGTGAATGAATTTTTTATAGCATGAACTGCTGATACCACAATCATTTGTGTAATATGTTCTTTAGCCTGATTTGTTGAGACTGTCATTGCCAAGTTTGAAAATGTTCTGACTTGTTAGTCAGCTTCCAGGATTGCTAGAAGGATGTTGTTTTTACCATATCTGTCACACATCATGGATTTTGAGCAATGAGTTAACATTAAGTTTTGTTTTCAATTGAAAAAAAGTGTCAAAGAAGCTCATGAAATGTCAAAATCAGATTGTAGTGATGATGTGGTAACTATGAAGACTGCTTACAAGTGGAATGAGCAATTTAAAAGAGGGAATGAGTTGGTTGAAGACAAGCAATGGTTGGGACGTCCATTGACCTTAAAAGTGACAAAAGCATGCAAAAAGTCGCAAAAGTTGTTCATTCAAACAGGTGAATGACTATAAGTGAACAAAACCAAAAACTACAGGTTCATGCAAAGCATTTTAACTGATACTTTGCAAATGAGATGAGCGATTGGAAAATTTCTTCCAGACTTTTGACTGATGAACAGAAATAATTTTGTGTCTCAGTTTGTTTAGAATTGAAGGATTGTCTTCATGCAGATTCAGACTTCATGACCAAAATTATAACTGAAGATGAAGGTTGGGTCTATGGCTGCAACCCTCAAATGAAAATTCAGTTCCCAATGGAAAACTAGTAACTCCCCCTCACCCTAAAAAGGCACTTCAGTCAAAGTCGAACATTAGAACATTACATTCTCATTGGTCCCCCCCCTCACCCCCCGATAATGTGGGCATAGTTCCAATGGGAACAATTTTAAACTCTGAATTTTATAAGGGGGTACTGCAATGGTTGCAAAATGATGTATGAAGAAACAGACCAGAAAAATGGGACAATGGTTTCCTTCTTCATTACAATGCACCATTCCACATGCCACTTTTGATTTGCAAGTTTTTGGCCAGAAAAATTCCTGTTTGTCCACATCTGCCTTAGTCATCAGATTTAGCACCATGCGACTTCTGGCTCTTTCCAAAAATAAAAAGTGTGATGGAAGGAAAATAGTTTTAAATCATTCCTCACATTGAGATGGTAATGACACAGCAGCTAAACATTCAACATTGGGACAAGTGCATCGCTATCGAAGGATATAACTTTGAAGGACATTGACTCAAATTCTATGTAAGCTTTTTTATTTTGTTTGTAATAAAATTATTCACTGTATTCATTTAATTTAATTTAATTTAATTGCAATGGAGCACACACTCTGATGGCAATTTCCATACACACCCATATTCCCGCTTTCCTGCACCCACCTACATTTACCCTCTACAAATTTATTCTCTGATCACTCCTCATATTAAGAAAATTTAGAAAGTCAAGTTCTTTTTCCAATACACTGTTGTTCAAATCATTTCCATCATACAGTTTCCCTACGTATTCCTTTCATCGGTTAGCTCTATCTACTGAACTCAGAAGAGGTTTCTCATCAGCAATTTTAATATTTATGCCTCTTTTCTTCATTTATCCAAACTTCATTTTAATCTTCCTATATGCCACTTCTACTTTATCTACAACCATTTCCTTTTCTACTTCTTCACACTTTACTTGCAGCCATATTTCTTTTGCTTGTTTGCATTTCCTGTTTATTAGGATTCTAAATTGTCTGTATTGCTCTCTTCTTGCATCATACTGAGCATTGTGCCTTCTCCTCTGATCCATCAACTCCAAAATTTGTGATCCAAGGTTCTCGGGCAGCTTGTTCCTTAAAGCCTAATGTTTCTTTACCAGCTTTCATTATTTTGGTCTGTAATGTGTTCCATTCATCCTCAGTTGAGCTTCTTTCAGAGTTCCTACTTAGACCCACATATAACATTTCTGCAAACTTTTCTCTCGTAATAGAGTGTTTTAATTTATTTACTTCCAGTCTGTTCTGATTGTGATGATTCTTTATTATCTTGAATTTCAGCATGCACTTCATAACTATTAGATTATGGTCAGAGTCTATGCCTGCTCTTGGGTATGTTTTACAGTCTAAAACTTGATTCCTGAATCTCTGTTGGACCATGATATAATCCAGCCGATATCTGCCTGTATCCCCTGAAAGTTTTCAGGTGCATATCCTTCTAGCATGATTCTTAAATAGTGTGTTCACCACAACTAGTTTATGTCTTTCACAAAATTCTAACAATCTGCTCCCATGCTCATTTCTTTCTCCCAAACCCAAACTTCCTACAGTATTTTCTTCTTTTCCTTCTCCCATTATTGCATTCCAATCACCCACAATTATTAGATTTTCCTCCCCATTCAAATATTGGATTAATTCTTCAATTTAAGCGTATATTTTCTCTATTTCTTTCCCCCCCAAATCACTCCAGGCAAATGCCTGGATGCTTCCTTCAAAATGCCATGGCTGAATTCCTTCCCATTCCTTGTCCCCAGTCCGATCCCATTTCTAAGAAAAGCCAGAAGGAAAAAATATATTTCTTCACCATACTGGTTAGCACAAACTATTACAGTTCACTGGTGTTTAGAATTCATGACTGTGAGTTACTTGGAACAGAGATTTGCAAATACCTTAGTAAGAGAAGGATGCTCTACACAAATGGTTCAGCAGAACACGAGGGGACCAAATGTGTTGTATATCATCCGAATAAAGCCTAACAATGACCTTATCTGGTGTCAAATAACTGAAGGAATAAATTATCACAATGCAGTTCTGATGGACAGAAGAGGATTCAGTAAACCAGTTGCCAGAATTGATGGGGGAAATAGGTACAATTATAAAAAAGCACAAAATTCAGAACTGAAAAGATATTTCAGAGATAGTTTCAACAAATGAAAGAATGGCATTAGTACAGTGGAGTCAAAGTGGGAGGAGTTCAAGGAGATAGTAAAAATGGGTGAAGAAATATTTATTCCAAAATAGGAAAGCACAGAAGTACAGAAGTACAGAACCTACATGCTATAACAGGAGGTGAGGTGGTTAAAAACGTTGATGAGACAAGAAAATAACAGAGTTAAGAGACAGCAATGCAGTAGAAAATTCTTGAAACAACTAAACAAGGAATTAATAATGTAAAAAACTGGCTAATGATGAGTTTATGAAGAATATTGGTGCAAGGGGACTACTGACTGGTGCATCTAGAAATTTCTATGGCTGTATCAGAAAACTGAGGGGAAGACAATTATAGATAAGGATAAAGAAGAACTAACTGGAGATTTAAAAAAAGGCAGAATTATTAAGTAACTGGTTAAGTGAGACCATTAAGGACAATGATAGGTAGCAGGTATATAAGAAATTGAGCTTAGCCACACAGTTGGAAGAGAGCAGACTAGAAAATCTGAAATTCAGTATGAAGATATCATGAAAGCACTAAGGAATCTAAAAAAGTGGAAAGGGGCCGGTGTGCATACTATTATTACAGATGTCTGAAAGACAGCAGGATGTGACATTGTTTCTTATCCTGAAACATTATTTAAATTGAATATGGATACTTGTTGCTTATCAGTTGCTGAACATTACACATTGGACAGTCAGTAGGAAAAGGGTTCAAAATCTTTCACCTGTTGGAAAGAGTGATGAGAGAATGTACTAGAGAAGTGAGGGAATTTGGTTACACAACTTTTGTCAGACCACTGCTTGAATATGGTGGTGTAGTATGGGACCAACTGCTATGTCCTTACGGCGGCTGAACATCACATGGCGGAAAAGCGGTCCACAGGAGATGGTCACGAGTAACCCGAAACAAGTCCAAGGAGCAGGCCGAACCTAATCCAAGAGACGTGCACTGGCAGAGTCCGACGTGTGGTTCACAAAGTCTAAAGAGAGTACCGAAACGTAGCCGAGAATGAGCACTGTTAAGAGTCCGAGAGGCGATTCACAGAGTCCAAGAGAGAATACCGAAATGTAGCCGAGACGAGCACTGTCAAGAGTCCGAGAGGCGATTCACAGTAAGACGAAGACATGACCGAAAGTGCAGTGAACACCGAACTGTCGAGTGGAGCTGCGCTGGCTTTATTTATACGTGGCGGGTCGCCTCCGATTGGCAGCGGCGGAAACTATGACACGGTGGCACTGGTTGGCCCGCTGCCAGTGCTGTCTATATGTTGTCCACATCCATGCCCTCTACTGGGCATGCGGCGATGTCGGAATGGGATACCAGACCAACATTTTGAGTATCAAACACAGGAGTTTGAGGGGATACAGAGTAGGGCTGCTAGATTTGTCTTTGGTTGTTACCATAGAACACAATCGGTAACCAAAGTGATAAAGGAGCTGGAGTGGGATTCGTTGGAATGAGGGTGAAGAGAGTTATGTGATTTTACAAGGCATATATTGATGATGAGGCATGGAAAGATATTGGCAGGAGAATAAAGAGAGATGTGTGGAAGGGTAAAGATGACCATGACCACAAGCTGGCACTTGATTTCAGGCATGAAGGTATGGGAAAATTTTCTTTCGTGGGGAAGGTGTGAGGCCAAAAGTTTCACTGGGGTTAGTGCAAAACCTTCAGTTTCAACTGTAACTGTGATTATGCCTGGGATAATTTTAGTTTGTGCTTTGCAACCTTAACTAATTTGATTAAACCCCAAATTAGGAAAGGTAACAGTCAATAAAAGTCACTGATAAATGCTGATAGATGATCACTATATTCTTCAATTTTCAACAGAGTCACAGATCTAAATTGGCAACAGACAATGTCTCCAAAGGAATGTAAATGCAGGACGGATTAACATGATCGACCTGGACCAAACCCCATTTTTCAATATAAAGCTCACTAATGCATGGAAGATGAAATAATTTTGTCACACGCCCTGAAAGTTCAACGTGTCTGCCAACAACTGTTACTTAAGTTACTCTGCTGTGCTAGGTTACTTTACAAAGGGTGTAAGGGATTCGAATAAATTACCAAGAGAGATAATACATAATTTTCCAAAAACACTGATAGAATTTAAAGTTCAAATGTACAAAAGTAGGTAGGAAGAGGAAAGGAGAAAGATGGGTGTATAGGGAGATTGCACGCCATTGCAATTATGAAATTTCAAAAGGGAGAAAGAATACTATTAGTTTAAAAAGTATTAACAAAGAGAAAAGTACTATTAATTATATTAAATTAAAGCTATCATAGTAATACACCACCTGTAAACCTCCCATATGACATACCAGTTAGCCTGCAAATATCCTGGTTTTCTAATTAGGTTTGTCCTGCAATCCACTAGCCATAAGAATGAATGACCACCTACAGACAGTATTCACCCAGAATCCAAATCACTCAATAGCTGTTAATGCCATCTCCACCAACAGTTTTAATTATTGCATCATGGTCCATACTATCAGAGTCCTCCCAAACTGCAGCAGTCCCTCTGGACTCAGAAGATGGGAGATTGCCTACCAGTACAAACTGGGCACCAGGCAATCACAGAGTATCAACTTAAGATACTAAATTGCTTTAACTTTTCCATCTCTCTACCTTCTCCTCTCTCCTGTTAAACATAGGTGATGCTTAACCTCATATTTTTTATTTTAATGTTCATGTTTATTTATTTTTGTTTATTTATATATTCAATATTTTATATTACTTTCTTACGTGCTCTTTTTGGCTGGGATGCAACAGAAAATAAATATCTAATATCTAATCAGAACACTAACAAACAAAAAAATTATTGATACCATTTTAATACTATCTATTGGCTCTTTCTGTAAGATTTATTCAGCCTCTAAACCCAACAGATGGCTGTTGGGCATAGGTTTCCAACCTTCCTTGGCCTACTGACCCCTTTTTTAAAAGATAATAATGCAACATAAAGTGCTCCAACTTTTTTGGTCCATAACTCACTATATGAAACAGTGATTTGATGGCACCACTCTTAGTGAAGTATCTTATGTATTATATAGGAAAACAAGGGTAGATTTTTAAAATTAATTTATTAAAAGGTATTAACAATACTAGTGTATTGTTGACAGTTTGAATAACAAATAAATATCATGACAAAATATTATTAGAGGGCTGAGCTTGGTGTAATGAGACTATTTTATTTTTATTTTTGGTGCCTTATTTGTCATCAGCATTCTTAAGCTGCCATGGTTGACTATTGACAATCTGTTTCTTTTCTTAGCTACGAGGTAGGTCCGATAAGTACTTAGCCTCTCTTCCCGATGGCGCCAGTCACCAGAGAAATTTATTATCATGTAGTACGTTATCTTAGACAGCTATTGTTAAAATTTCAGGCAAAGCAGACTCATAGTTTTGTTTTGATTGCGTGTGAAAGTGGGTGTGTCTATGGATTTTAGGAAAATGAAAAAAAGAGCAATATCGGTCGGTGATTCGATTCTTGTTTTTGGAAGGAAAATCGCTCAGTGAAATCAAAGAGTGCTTGGATGCTGTGTATGGTGGCTCTTCTCTTTCGATGGTGACTGTCAAAAATTGGTTTAACGCGTTTCAATGTGGTCGCACGTCTGTTTTTGATGAGCCACGCGAGGTGCCCCGAAAACGGTTACCATGGAGGATAAAGTGAAAAAAATCCACGATCTCGTATTGGCAGACCGCCGATTGAAGGTGCGCAAGATTGCTGGGACAGTAGGCATCTCAAAAGACTGTGTGGGTCATATCTTGCATGAAATTTTGGGCATGAGAAAACTGTCAGCATGGTGGGTGCCGCGTATGCTCACTCCAGACAACAAGTGCAAACGTGAGACCATTTCACAGCAGTGTTTGATACTGTTTAAGCACAATCCGAAGTAGTTTCTGTGTTGTTATGTGACTGTCGACAAAACATTGATCCACTGGTACACACCAGAGACCAAGGAACAGTCAAAACAGTGGACTTTACCCGGCGAACGTGCTCCGAAAAAGGGGAAGACTGTCCCATCGGCCAGAAAGATGATGGCTACCATTTTCTGGGATTCGCAAGGTGTGATCTACACCAACTACCTGGAAAAGGCCAAAACGATCTCAGGGCTTTACTATGCCGAATTATTGGGCTGATTCGACGCCGGATTGCAGAAAAAACGGCCCCATTTGGCGAAGAAAAAAGTGCTCTTCCACCAAGACAATGCACCAGCTCACACTTCCGCCGTCGCCATGGCCAAATTGGTCGAATTGGGATATGAACTGCTGACCATCCGCCATATTCTCCAGATTTGGCTGTATGTGACTTCTTTTTGTTTCCAAACTTGAAGAAGACACTCGCCGGGCAGAAATTTGAGTCAAATGAGGAAGTTATCGCCGCCACGGAGGCCTACTTTGCAGATCTCCAGAAAACGTATTTTTCAGACGGGTTAAAGGAGTTGGAGCATCACTGGGTCATGTGTATAGAACTAAAAGGAGACTATTGAAAAATAAATCGCCACTTTTCCAAAATTTTCGTTTTTTCTTATGTAGGCTGAGTACCTATTGGACTGCACTCGTAAATCCTGTTTTGGCTACAGACGATGACGGAAATGCATTTTGAAACTTCTTTCGTGCAACCTTAAAACTGGAAATAATCGTGAAACTCAGGGGGAGATAGTTGTTCCCCAATGCTCCCTAAATTTTCCTTCAAACATAAATGCCCCCTATGATCTCTTCAATGCCCACTGGTGGGCAGTACTGTCCCCATTGGGAACCACTGGCATAGACTATTGATGCCTATGAGTTAGACTGATAGTGAGTTTATCAGTTTGTATGAAATATTTAAAATGTGCAAATTGTTGATCAAATTGCAGGTGAACAAAATATTTTTTAAGGACAGTAACGAGTTCTGTGATGAGGAATCTACGTGTAAAGAAGTAAATACTAATGGTTGATTCTTAAAATAATCTGTACCAAATGTTAGAAAATTAGTAATGATAATTTATAAGTGGAAAAAAGAGACAAAGAACTTCTCTGGTTCATGACAATGATAAAATAGGGAAAAGTTCTAATCTGTATCCTTCAATTGTGGAATATACTTTACTGTAAATGCACCAAAGATAATTATTACATTCTTGGCCTGAGACTATTACTATTTGTTGGTTGAAGTATTTCAGGGTAATTTTCACTGTGTTAAAGTTTTGAATTTGACCTAAACTCTGCTCTGATAATTTCTTTTATTGATATTTTTCTATATTTGAAAATGTGATTTTTTACTGTTACTATTAGACTACATTACACACAACTCATAAAACTACCAAACTAGTTTGAATGTTGTTTTCAAGATTTGAAAGCTTATGTTAGTAGCTAAAATTGATTAGCAACAATGACTGAATGGTTACCTCTATGTATTAATATAGATAATTTTTCATGTAGCTTTCGGAGTGATTTCAAGTAACTGCATTTTTAGTAGATTTGTCTTCCTAGAGTTTTTTATTTTTTTATTTTAGTAACAGTTTAGTCCATGCCAGTTTCAGTACAAATGATAACTGAATGAAATAAATTTTTCTGGAAGTAAATGTAGACTTTTTTGGTGCATGGAAGTTTACAAATATCACAGACTTAATGAACTACTATTATTTCAAAATAATAGTAAACAAATCATATCAGACCAGAAAATGACAGCACAGCATACTGATAGATAACACAAAGATCAAAACAGACATGAAAACTCATCATGAACCTTGTTCAGAATGTAAATTCAAGTACCATATATGTCAAACCTAAAGTGCACTTTGATGTGTTGTTTATGAGATACAAATGTACTTACTCAACAACATATACTTTTATGATGTCTAAACTGTACTAACATTATTTTCTATGATAAGGGATAAATTTCTTGGTATCATTGTATCTACAAGTAAAAACCAGAATGAAAGGTACATTTTTGGAGATATTTTACAACATTGCATTTCTGTGTAGCTTTAGCAAATAGCTAATAACTATCTGCAATGCAAATAAATGTTATATTGCATAAAAATTTATCTCTGAACTGACTGAAAACATGCAGGTGATATTTACCACAGGCACTGAACATGGAATTAAAATGAAATATTTTAAAATAATATAATTTAGTAAATATAAAATTAATGTTTTAATAGATTTAGATATATTCATAACCATATTAATATGTAAAAAGATAAGCATTTCTTGCAAGGAGAGTGCAAAGCATTCTGCAAAAAAATGTGGGACAAAAATTCTGTGTCCTATTCAGACTTCACAGTAGTTTAATGTTGCACCTACAGATAGAAGTAGCAGAAAAATATTACTTTTATATCGATGAGATAAAAAAGTACAAAAAAGAATCAGGCATTAAGAAAATAATTTTATCAATGCTTCACGTCATTCTCAGAAAATTCAAGTGATGTGTTACTGTCACAGTTCTTAACTAGAAACATTGTAAAGTTTTACCAGCATCTTGAATTTCTCTCTTTTAAGTAAATGGCTCTGTAATTTTAGATTTGTGTGATCCTGATGAATTTTCAAGAAGTGGTATGATTTATAAAATTCTCCACTCCTAGAAAGAATAATTATTAGTTTACTCAACCCAAAATATAAAGTAACTTATAAATGGAGAAGGTTCTAGTAACACATCAGCTTTTCAGAAGTCTCATCAGCTGTTCAGCAATTTCTACTCATGTTCATAAGGAGAGGTAGGAGCACTTCTGCCACACAATTAAGATATTTTAAAAGCACAATACTGTGCTAAGATTATTCGAATATGGAGGACAAAACATAATTTGATTTCCACTTAGTAAGGAAAAAGAAATAGTATGTGAAGACACTTTAATGTTTGCTTTTATTTTTATCCCCTATTTTTTCTGATTTATAGGCAGTAAAACTTCATGTATTTTTTTTCAAGATGTGTAACAGGGAATTAAAGAAAAATTTGTTTTTGAAGATAACTATAAGAATTTTATTATCGATATTAATCAACTGATAGCTTCCAGCTGCACAAAATTCTGCAGTTATTTCTTTAACAATTTAAAGTGGGTGAAGCTAATGGCACAGCTGACTCAATAGTTAATAATATGAATAAAAGTGTTGAGAAAAATAAACAAAAGGATAAACACAAAATTAATTTAGATGCCGCAACCCATTAATATGAAGACAGTGACATTTTTCTTTCTTTCTTTCTTAACTGTGCAGTGATGCAATCATTTCTTGAAATGTATCATCTGTTTCAATTATTTTTCTGGCCAGAAGAAATGGTATTTCAGGCAATAAAAATAATTTTAAATGCAGCATAAATAAAGAAAAGTTGGAAATTCAATTTAATTTTAATACTATCTTAAACTGTTACCTTTCAACCAATCTTCTTTACCATTTCAGTAACTGTTAACAGTATTCTTCTTTGAGATACAGGAACCCTGTTTATACCTGAACCATACAAAATCTATGTTTTCAACACTCTTTGGCCAAGATTATTTTAATGGAAAATTTTAGCTGTTTTCAATAATGCTTTATTAAAGTTGTATGACAATTGAAGTATGAAAATGAAACTTAAAAGACTTGTTCCTTTTTCTTTCAATTTGGAAAACTGTTGCACACAACATGTTCAAATGCACATGACTCTATTCCCAAAACATAAATATCCAATGGCTTCAACAGAAAACTAATGGTCAATATTTCAAATTCCAAGAGTAACAAAATTAATCACAAATACGTTTTTTTATTTAAAAAAAAAAGGCATCAGCACTGAAGGACTGATATATTTGCATGACCCTTCTTTTTTTCATTTTTTTAGAAATGCTTCAAAATCAATTCACTGTTCAGTTGATACAAATTCACTGTTAGTGAAATTCTTGTCAGCAGTAGAGGTATTACTGAAGAAGGAAAAACTAAAAATTGCCCAGTGTACTACATTAAGAAATATTTGAAATCATTAATAAACAGTCTTATATTTGCAGTCAATTGTCATTTGATTCATGCTGTGACTTGCAACAGTTTCAACTATACGTGCTGGTACAAATAATTATTCAAGTTAAATAACGACCATATACATTCTATGCATACCTGTCCACCTTCACCTTCAACACCTTGCAGTTCTCGCCACTCTTCAATTGTTTGTGCCAGATCCACCTGACAGAGAGGTACTTTAACTTCTCCAATCTGATCATGCTTTGAAAAGCGATCAAAGTCAAAAATGGCAAAAACCAGTGTCTTATTCATTGCATCAGCATATGGCACATTCTGTTAAAAGAAATTAACAATTTTGGACATTTTTAAAAATTTGGTTAAGGCTTCATGTAACTGTTTTGAACATTAAATTCAAATAATAATAGCAATAATAAACTAAATAATAAGGGTAACAATGGAAAGAAACAATAATAAGTTATTTCTAAAATCAGAGACAGGCATAGAGCTAGTTTATATAAATTTCTCTTACGTAGTGAACAGACTGAAAAATATTTAAATCATAGTTCCATATGATTACATATGTGTAGGATTTCAGATCTTAGTAAATTTAATAACGGCAATAATCCAACTGGAAAATATTTTATAGCATCTGATAAACTGATATTACAAAGCCTATAAGTTGAAAGAAAATAAAATATTTTTGAGAGAGAAATTCAAAAGTAAGTTACAAAATAGATAGAAATATTTTACAATCATAACCCCCAACATACACACCTTGAATGTGAAAGTTTCATTGAACACGGGACTGAGTGTCTTCCGATGCACCTTAGTCTCAAATTTTTTCTTTTTGTCTGGGAGAAGATAGACTTTTACATATGGATCTGAAGTTCCACCCATGTCAAGTGCTGGCAAATCTTCTGCTTGTATTACAGTCACCGCAAGGCTATTTGAGTTGAAATCATATTCAAGCTGAAAACAAAGTTTTCATTATTTTTAAACAGATTACCAAAAGTTAACATTTTAAATAACATTTTGAGTAAATATATTTAGGTAAATTTTAACTAATTTGTAAAATAATGAATGTGCAGACTTTATGATTTAAGACTGTCAGTGAGATAAATAGCACATTTTTTGGATTTCATTACTTTACTTATCTTTTATAGATTTTAAATTACTTAAATCATTTTAAGACTGTCAGTGAGATAAATAGCACATGATTTAAAATGTGTAAAAGATAAGTAAAGTAATGAAATGCAAAAAATGTTTGTAGGTTTTTGTAAGCTTCAACAGCAAATAAACAGGTTGGGTTGTTAAACACACAAAAGTATAATAAATAACATGCCAAAAGGAATCAAGGCAAAAGTAAAGCTGTTTCTAGATATATTCAGTAGTTTATACATATTTTTCGTGATATTTGAAACTTGTTTCTCATAAGTGAAGGCAGGATAAAACAATACAATGTAGTTGTTATCTACAGATTCATGAAAACACAGATATTAGGAAACAATGAAAATTTTGTTAGAATAATAGTGTAGTTTACTTCTGACTTTGCATTATAAACACATTGTCTTCTGCCTGTTAAATTAAATTTCATGTAATCTTAACAAAGTGACAGTTTCTAGTTGCTCTGTATTCTGCCTTTTTCATGGTTGCTTCTGGCACAGATATTAAGGAGGATGCAGAATTCCTGAATTTTTTAGTGCAGGTTACTTCAGTTTAAGATTAATAATGATTCAGTACATATTTTATGCCTCTGCCGATGAATGAATTACATCAAAATATTCCAGTGTTCTTATAATGGCCATACTTTTGTGACTCTATAGCTGAACATTGGCACTGAACAACTGATCCTTTAGCGTAGCCTCCACATGAAATTTAATGTATTTCAAAATATAAAAATGTGTCATACTAGTTTTAAATCACAGGAATGATGGTTCCAATAAGTGAAATTTATGTGATGAAAGTGTTAACTATCAGTTTATTTGCTGTATGACTAATACCATTTTTTCAATAGCTATATCAATAAACATTATGAAATAAGGAGAAAATACTTGCTGTAGTTCAGAACCACTGTTTAAACAAATCAAGCAAATAATAAGAGGCATCAAAAATTAATAAAATCCTCTCACGTTATCAGCCACATTAGTTATCAATAAAACATGATGTTTCGGCGGTCACAATCTCTTCTGCCATTGTCAAGTGACTGTTACCGGTGGGTTATAGAGATGATTATATACCACATGAAGTCCATGCTATGTCATGCTTTTTCTGATCAGCCATTCACTACTGGCAGGAAATGTTGGCTACTGCTGGAAACCTTTTCTATTGACAGAATCCTTCAGCTGCTGGCAGGTACTGTTGACTGCTAGTGTGAGAAAGAGTTGCATACTTTCTAGAAATCCCGTTCCAGTCTCATTTCCTGGATTAATGGGCTCCAGGCTATGCTTAATTGAAATCCAGAATATTGCTTTATGAGATCAGCTGAGATATGAATTTTGATAGCTCCAGAAAGTATGCTGTCCCAATAACCTCTCGTGGATGCAAGAATTATTTATTGTAGCCTTGAAATTGAAGCCATGTCTCATGTCGGTACTGGGTACAGTGACCACGGACTTGTCAGTCTGACCCAGGCGAGTGCACCTTTGGTTGATACATCATGTTGTTCAGCCAATGTATGCCTTTCTGCATTTGCAAGGAATGCTACATATGCCAGGTGTTTGCAACGCTATATCGTCATTGGACAAGAGCATTATTTTTTAATTTGGAAAATGGTTTTAATGCCACATTTTCATAAAGTTCTGCAATAGTCACTCCCACATGGGGAAAGAAGATGAAGTGGCACGGGTCTTCCTATCGTTTTATTTTCCTCCTTCCTGCTCTTTTGCACACCGAGTTATAAATGCGTTGTTGTAATCATTCTTGCAGTAAGTTTCCTGAATATGACACATTTCAGCTGGCTGACTATCTTTTCACATACAGCTTGTACCCTGTGCACTAAGGTTTACAGTAGGAACGTAATGGAACTCCGCATCCGCATGTGCGGAAGTTTCACATGAAATCTTACTTCCACCTCCGTATTTGCATCTGCATATTTTAATGCAGAAATATAATGAAGGTCTAACACTGTAATAGATATATCTTATTATTTTCTCTTTATATGAGAATTGGCCCATCGTTGCTTACGAAACTGTAATAAAAGTAACAATGAACTGAACGGTATTATTACCTAAGCTTGAATTTACAAGTTTGAACTGGCCTGTAGGACCTCCAAGTAGAACTAACACAGGATGCGCTCACCCATTCATGCTGCTACAAGAGGTCCAAGCACTCCTATCCACTCATAGTTTATAGCGACACACTGCTATCCTTATCACACACTTGTAGGGTGTTTCCTACAATCAAGAGCCAATGCATAGCTCGTTGGACAGCATGGGCCCATGTTGGTTGTGTGAGAGTCCAACTCATCCTACATGTAGTACTGCAGCCCCTTTCACAGCCAACGAGTCTTACATTCTAAAATCAGATCATTGTCGGTCCTACAAACTGGACTGTGAACGGGGCACTAGAGTGTTGGAAAGGCAAGTGGCAGGCACGGAGACATGCGGTGTTGGATGCTTGAATTAGTCGAGCGAAGTTGTTATGACAAAGACTGTTTTGTTGATGCGTGCGTAGTTATGTAAATAATTTAATTCACTAGTTAAATCATCAAATTTTGTTGTTGTTGGAAGATGAGGCAACAAATAAATAAATATGGCAGTATTAGATGGAAATAGATCTTGATTATGCAAAATGTATAATTTCTTATAAAAATATATATATTTTGATTTTAAGTTTATTTTTAATAAAATATTACAATCTAAATAATTATAAATTTATTTTTCCACCCATGCATCCCCAGATGTCAAGCAATGGACATCCACTTCTGCTTCCACATCTACAAAGATGACCTTCGTTATAACCATAGTTTGCAGTACCATTCTGCTTTGGGTCAGGTGGTGGTAGTTGCGTGTGTTGAGGTAAATGTCTGTCTGGGTAAATTATATATACAGAATAACCTATGGTGCGATCTGTATTCTTTTCTATCAAAATATCTAAAAATGGAAGGCAACCAACTTTCACCATCTCCATTGTAAATTTAATGTTTTGTTTATCTCACTGAGATCTTGAAAAAATTCTCCATACGGCCATATAGCGAACATATCGTCAACGTAACGATAAAAACAGGCTGGCTGTTCTACATCTACGAAAGTTTTTGAGCACTTGTTAATGTGTGCTCTTCAAAGTGTTCCATATAAAAATTGGCTATTGCTGGAATGTAATAGGGATAGTCTGCTTCTGAGTAGCAGGAGGCACCATTGAAGAGAGGTGGCATCGATTCCTACATATAGTTGCGAAAGGTATGAACTTGCATATACCGAAACGGACAGTCTGGGAAGAGAACGAACCCCCATGGTACACACGGGAGGTTAAAAGGTTACTGAAGAAGCAAAGGAAGATACATGCATGATCAAAAAGGACGATGCATCGGACTGATTTAGATAAGTTAGAGGAGATAAGGGGACGTGTTAAGAATGCGATGCGTGAGGCCTTTAATAACTTTCATGAAATTTCTCTCTCTAAGAGCCTCACTGAAAACCCTAAGAAATTTTGGTCGTATGTAAAAAAAGTTAGTTGTAGTGGGAACAATAAGCCAGTTCTAATAAAAGACAGATGGGAAGTTGAAGACAGCCGCGACAAGGCTACCGTATTTAACACCGAATTCAAAAATTCATTCACGCGAGAAAACATGGAAAACATCCCCACTTTACCACATCATGTGGAATTAGAGATGGATCTGATAGAAATTGATAGCGTAGGAATTGTAAAGCAATTAAAACTCCTGAAGTGGGGTAAAGCGCCGGGTCCCGATGGTATACCGGTAAGAGTATTTTCTGAATACGCGGAGGATATTGAACCATTTCTGTCAGATATATTCCGTAAATCACTAGAAGAGAGAAAAGTGCCTTCTAGCTGGAAAATAGCCCAGGTAATTCCCGTTTTTAAGAAAGGAGATCGGAGTGATCCTAGGAATTATCGACCCATATCTCTAACATCGGTCTGCAGCAGAATTCTGGAACATGTCATATGCTCAAACATAATGAAGTTTCTAGATGAGAATGAGTTACTTACACAATGTCAACATGGATTTCGGAAGAAGAGATCGTGTGAAACACAATTGGCCCTATTTTCCCACGACATAATGAAAGTTATCGATGCAGGTTTGCAAGTTGATGCAGTTTTTTTGGATTTTCAGAAAGCTTTTGATTCTGGGCCACATAAACGACTTTTAGCAAAGATTCGAGCTTATGGTATTTCGGCTCAGATTTGCGAGTGGATACGTGATTTTCTAACTGGTCGATCACAGTATGTCGTTGTTGTGGAGAAGCCTCTTCTAAGATAAATGTTACTTCGGGCTTTCCTCAAGGAAGTGTAATAGGTCAATATTTATAAACGATCTAGGTGACAATGTCAAATGCTGGTTTCGATTGTTTGCCGACGATGCAGTTATCTATTGGGAAATAAGATGCTCCTACGACTGCTTAGAAATTCAACGTAATTTGGATGCTATTTTCGATTTGTGCCGTAAATGGCAGCTTACACTTAATTGCAAAAAGTGCAAGGCAATGCGGATAAGTAACAAGAAGAATCAGTTTGTTCACGAGTACAAAATAAACAGTTCAGCTGTTGACACGGTTGATTCCGTGAAGTATCTGGGGGTGATAGTACAAAACAACATGAAATGGGACATGCACATAACTTCCGTCGTAGGCAAGGCTAATTCTAAATTACGATTCATAGGTCGTATTTTGAGGAATTGTAATGCTCAAACAAAGGAGATAGCGTATAAAACACTAGTGCGTCCGCATCTGGATTACTGTTGTGGGGTTTGGGGTCCGTATCGCAAGGTTCTGATTGACTCAGTTGAGAGGGTGCAGAGGAGAGCCGCTAGATTCGTGACTTGTTGTTACAGCCCTTATGAAAGCGTCACAGAATTGATACATAGATTGGGCTGGGATAGTTTGGAAGACAGACGACGTATCTTGCGTTCGAATTTATTGGAGAATATGCGAAAAAAATTTAAATTTCGAGTGCAATGAAATACTTCTTCCACCAACCTATTTAGGTAGCAATGACCGGAGGGGTAAGATTAGAGAATCAAGATGCCATACTGATACTTATATGTATTACTTCTTTCCTCGCACTATTCGGGATTGGAATGGGCGGGTTTAGGATTGGTGCTTAGCACCCTCTGCCACCCACAATGTTTGTGATTTGCAGAGTATGAATGTAGATGTAGATGTAGAAGTGTGTCATCTATGGGAAACTTTCTGCAAGAATGGTTACAATGAGGCATTAATAAATTTGGTTTGCATATTGGCAGAATTTTACAAAAATGTGGCATTAAAACAATTTTCTGATCGCCAGCCACAATTTAAAATATACTGTACTCATTTCAAACACTTGGCATGTATCACATTCCTTCCAAATGTGGAAAGGCATACATCAGGTGAACAACATGATGTATCAACCAAAGGTGCGCTGAACATGCACGCAGCATCTGCTTGGGTCTGACTGTAAGTCCGTGGCTGCTGAGCACAGTATCGACATGGGACATGGTTTCAATTTCAAGGATACAAGAATTTTCGCCCAAACGAGAGGTTATTGGTACAGCATACTTTCTGAAGCTGTCAAAACCCGTTTCTTGGATGATATTGTCAACCAAGACATTGGATTTCAATTAAGTATAGCCTGGGGCCCATTGATCCAGAAAATGAGACTGAAACAGGATTTCTAAAAAGTACACAACTCTCTTGCCAGCAAATAACAGTTTCCGCCAATAGAAAAGATTCCTGCCAGTTGTAAAAATTTCCTGCCAGTAGTCATTGACCAACAGGAAAAATGACTTCATGTGGTATATAAGCAACTCTATAACCCACTGGCAGCAGTTACATGATAGGATTTGATTCATATTCAATGCCGAGAAAACCTTCAATCTTTCATAGGCATCAGGATTTTTAATTCAGAGTAATGGATTCTGTGGAACAATGGAAGTATATTTGAAGAAAGATAGATGGTTTAGGTTGCACAAGTAGGATAAATAATGATGGAAGAAAAGAAGGAAAATAATATCTTATAAAGAATCAGTGGATACACAGTTCTTGTAATAGATGTTTAGCTCATCTTACTGCATCTAAATTCAGATACACTACTATAATTTTCACTGATATTGTTGGGTATGAAAGTAAAAGAAGAAAAAATTGGATGCATTGTTAAGGTTTTGTGTAAATATGAGTTATGTAAAGTAATCATCTTAATGGGGACTAAAGAAGGAAACAGTACCATAGGATCAGATTGATTCTGAGATACAGCCCATGTTTCAGAGATATGCTCCATGATAGTGCTGAGTCCACGACCTCTAGAGTAAGTAAAGGTAGTGTAAGCATATAATAGATTTTTAAAACGTTTGATGCGTACAGTTGATTTTCAATAGTTTCTGGCTATATAACTTTGAGTGTTATACTTGCAAAACTAATAAATTGAATGTACAACTACAATTTCATAGTTTAGATATGCAAATTGGTAATGAAATACCATTGGACAGAGCTATATTAAAAGGATGAATGTGGTTTATGATCTGTAATGAACTAAAGCAAAGTTAGAAGAATTATGGCAATTTAATTTATGAAGGACTCTGCACAGGACACCACAAACTTTCAGTTGAAAGACAAGAAAGACTTCCAGTTTGTTTATGATATTTTTTTTATATTGATTGCGATTAAATATACAGATCATTTCATCAAACTGAGAAATTAAAGATGAAATGAAAAAAAATAATATCCTTTGAATATATTGAAAAAAGCAAAACTAAAAATTATGAAATGAAATTGCAGGAAAGGAAACAAGAAGGATGCAATAATCAGTGGTAAACAACTGATTTATGCTTAATGTATAGTAGAAAATTCCAAACTAGGATAAAAATTAAGTTAGAGAGAAAGTTTTCAGGACACAAAAGTACAATATAAAACAGCTGTAAATAAGCCAAAATACAATTGAAAATTACAAAAAAGAACTGGATTGATTGGACACTTTCAAGTGGGATGAAGCCAAATACAGGAAACATAGGATTTTTCTTGCCAAAAGGAGAAAATATTCATGGTGAAACAATGCCAGTGATGATGCTCTAAAGAAACATTTCCAAGCTTGGAATTTGTAGAACTCCAACAGAAAGTACTTTGATGAATTTAAAACCGAAAGAAAACTAACAGCCGAGGTTTTCAGAAATGGCAAATGAAAATTTTAGAGAGACCAGCTATTGATATAGAAGAAAATTTCAACAAGAATAACACAAGAAACTTCTACCATATCTTAAAATCAAAATTTCAAAGATATTCCCCACCCACTATCTGCTTCAAGGATGATTCTAATAAGCTGTTCTGAACAACAAATCGAAACGTGAACACTTAGCCAAATACTTTAAAGTATTACTCAGCTGTGAACCATGACACAATGAAATGTCCTTCCAAGAACTGCTATATAAACTTACCATCTCAACTCCAAGAGACAAAGAGGAAATAAAGGAGATTGTAAAGAGCCTCAAAAACGACAAAGCATCTGAGAAAGATTCGACTGTGGCAGTATATCCGGGGGCAAATTAGTAGATCCATCGGAGAAGCTGTTCAAAAATATTTGGCAGACAGAAAAAAAATCCCAGATAAAGGGAGGAATGCTGTCATTTATCTACTAATACGAAAGGAGACAAACAAACATTAAAGACTACAGAGGCACATTACTTCCGCCAGTCACATACAAGATACTCTTCAAAGTTCTTGAGAATAGAATAGAAAAACAAATAGATCGGCAATTATGAGAATACTAAGCAGGATTCAGGAAAGAACACTCATGTTCAGAGCAGGTCTATACCATCAAAACCTTAATTAAAACAAAGACATTAGCTGCAGATGAAAATATTATTAAAATCCATGAATGTCAGTTCATGAATTTTCAAAAGGTATATGATTCCAGGGACACCTAAAATGATTAAAGAATTTCCAATTGATGGCAAGAAAGCTGTACCAATACAACAAACATTAACCAACACATGATCACAAAAAAATTTCAGTAGAGCCATCAGAAACATTTGAAATTAACTCTCCCCAGTCCATCTTAGAGAAGGTAATATGGGAATGGCAATGAGAAATGGATCAGCATAACAGTCCTAATGGGATCAAAATAGGGTACCAGAAGACTGGGCTCAAATTCAGATATCTTGCTTATTCAGAAGGGAAAAGTTTTCAGGGTGTATCTAAAAGTAAACGCAGGAAGGTACTGTTACTTGGGAGCAGTCACGGGAGGGGAAACTCTGTTGGAATGATCATATCACTACACTACTGACAAAGTTAAGTAGTGCCACCTTCGCAATACGAACACTTTCTCTAACAGCAGATCTAGAATTAATGAAACAGGTGTACTCCTCATATTTTCATTCAGTAATGTCATATGGCATAATTTTTTGGGGAAACTCTTCACAAAGTAAAAAAGTTTTCATAGCACAGAAAAGAGCTATTAGGTTTCTGTGTAGGGTAAAACCAAGAACTTCTTGCAGACAACTCTTTAAGAAACTCAATATTCTTACAATGTATTCTCAGTATATATATTCTCTCATGAGCTTTGTCATAGAAAATTTTAACCTGTTTACACCTAATTCACAGGTACACAGTTTCAATACAAGAAACAGAAATAACTTGCATAAAACACAAACATCTCTGTCATTAGTACAAAGAGGAGTTAATTATTCTGGGATACATCTGTTTAATAAACTACCTAATCGTATAAAACAGCTTTCAGATAATAAAGATGTATTCAAAGAAAAACTTAGAGATTATCTTATTGGCAACTCCTTCTACTCCATTCAAGAATTTGAAGAAAATAATTAATTGTACTCATTATGACGTTTGCAAAACTCAGTTGCAAAAATGTATGTTTATTATTATTTCTTGTATTTGTAAAATATATATATATATATTTACTATGATATGACTCATATTATGTGTATATGTATCAACAATGACATGTTTCACATCCCAGAGGTACTTCCTCAGCAGGGATCCATGGAACAAGATTGATAAATAAATAAATAAATAGTGTTCTTTGCTGAAAATCTAGGGATTGCCACCAAGCAGATAGAGAACCTGAAAGAAACAGCAGAGAAGGCTAGACTACAAATATCCTTTGAGAAAACTGAGTACATGAAGATAAATTCCAGAGATACAACATGGGAAGACCAGATATGAAGATATAATAATCTCAGCAGTTCAAGTACCTAGGGAAGATATAGGCTCTAAACAAGCCACCAGTTAAAGAAAGAGCTAGGAAGATTGAGACTGTGTTCAGACTATGCCAGGAAATGTACAAGTCCTTGTCTTACCACTCCAAAATTAGACACTATGATATGTTAGTAAAACCTGAATGCTTCTATGCATCAGAGACCACTGCCAAAATGGAATTATAGTAATAGAAAAGAAGGAAAATAAATTTCTATGGAAAATATTGGGACCCAAGAAAGTAACAACAGAGTTCTGCTTAAGTCCAAATCAAAAGCTTTATGAAAGGTTTTTTTTTTTTTTTTTTTGCAACTGCTTTACGTCTCTTTTTAACATCGAGGTCTTTAGAGACGGGAAAGGATGGGGGGCAAGGATGGGGGCAAGGAATGGAAGGAATTCGGCCATGGCCTTTTTGAAGGAAGCATCCCGGCATTTGCCTGGAGTGATTTGGGGAAACCATGGAAAACCCAAATCTGGATGCCCGGACGGGGATTCGAACTGCCATCCTCCCGAATGCGAGGCGAGAACGCTAACCGTTACACCGCCCCGCTCGGTTTTATGAAAGGTGTGAGAACATCTCAACACAAGAATGAAAAGACAATTGGCCTTTTATGGACAACTGTGAAGAATAGAACCAGAAAGTATAGCAAATAAGATCTTTGTCTTTAAGAACAAGAAAAAGAAACAAATTCCATGGCAGTAAGAAGTCTATCAGGATCTAAAGAAATGTGGCATTAGGGAAGAAGCTGATATAAACTGGAGTGTTCAGAAGGAAAATTGTGGATGTGTAAAATGACATGCAAATCTCACAGATTACATATTATGTTACTATGAATTGATCAATGCATTATCCATAGTTACAGTGGAATAAGATTCAGAAAGATATATTTGTAAATATAAAGTTCATTCTATCTGCTTCAAAAATGTTTAGGTGTGCTACCATGAAATGTTCTGTCAGAAGAATACGATGAGTTTCTGGTGTGAGAAGCCCAATTCAGACTGAATTTTGAATGAACTAAATTAGTGGAATAATATTTCTGACAGAAAATTTGAAACATCCCCCAATGATTTAAAATGTGTCAATTAACAAGATATTTTAAAAAGTTGTTAAAACTATTTGTTAAATTCTTGCAAACAATTTACATATTTCAAAAGTTGGCAGACAAATGCATGGATGCAATATTAAATCAGTTGCACAATTATCTTAAAAATTTAACTCTTAACTGATCCATTCCCCTTGATACAGACTGCAATTTTCATAAACCTTGTTTTGTTGGTACAATGTACATTATGACCTTCTGCAGTTTCTTAAAGCCAACTACAAAATCTCACGGAGAGCTTATGTGATGCTTCATTTCAGAACAGAAAATCAAAAATGATGACTGAAGTGTTCAGTTACGGCAATAAAATGCACTATCACATTATAATATAGGTTCCAAAACTGGGGTTGAGAGGTAACTTCATCACCCGTGTGGACGATACTCTAACTCTACAGCAGTATTTCTTAAAGTGACATACGCAAACCCCTTGGGGTTCGCCAGTTGATCATAGGGGTTTCACAACATGTAAAGACAGAATGGCTATCACAAACATATATCATGCACAATGGTGAATATCACTCATTGTTGTCAGTAGTGGAGCTAAAAAAAGTTGCATTTTTTTGTTAAGGGGGTTCACCATTGTCTGGAAAATTTTACAGGGGTATGTGAAGCTAAAAGTTTTAGAAACATTGCTCTACAGCATCAGAAGAACTATGTCTCCTTCACCATCTCTTAAAGTTGAAAATAAGGATTGCAATCCCGCAGTGTTTTCAAACCCGCGGGATCCGCGCGGGATTTGTGCCAATCCCGCGGGATCCGTGCAGGATTAGTACTAACAGTTTTTTAACGCATATGTTTAAAACATAGTTACTTAAAACATTAATAAATTAAATAATAATTAAATTAATAAATAATTTTTAATGTTAAATGATAAAAATTAACAGTTAACAATATTTTGATTTGCAAAATGACATTAAAACTTTTTAGCGTGTCTTAAGTGTATTTCGAGGTTTTACATTTTTGTTTTTTAATCTAAACCAATTTTATAATAAATAATAAAAATGGAAAATATTGAGTCTTAGGTCATATTATGTGCCTTACAATACATCACATAAGTTTAAAAATATGGTTTGCTTAGTGGCCAAGTTACCAGAGGTCTTTTTTTTTTTAATAAACGTTCCATAACACCGAGAAAAGCATTCCATTTCACAAAGTGAAGTGAATATACGCTGTAAATTGTAGGCTCGGCTCAGAACAAGATCTCATAACTTTTTGTCACTGCACAAACACGAGACTTGGCCTTTTTTTGCGTGATTCATTATTATATCTCCTGATTCTTTGATTGATATTACAGTTGATTCAATGTTATTTAAAGAAACTACTCGCCAACACGTAAACTGTCAAGTATTTCAGATTTACTTATGTGGCGTAATGACGTTTTTAGAGTGGAAATTATTATTTTTGAGTAAGAAAGGAGACTTTCTCGGAAAATGATTGCAGTGAAGTCCTCATAGGTTGTATCATTGTTTCATTGCAAACACACGAAATTACACACGTGAGGAAGATGGCGGAGACAGCCGTCGAAGTATGATGTTCCTACAACACAATTCGTCGATACACCCGTGAAAATTTCGTTATAACTTTTTTTTACTTTTAGTTGAAATAATAACAAGGAGAAGAGGGATTAATCGAAAGCCTGAGCGGCACATGTAAGCAGGTGGCTTTTGTTAAAGAAACGCATTGAGGCAGCGGACAAAACAACAATAAGTCAAAGGATATACAATTGCCTTTTGATAGCTGTTAAATAAATAGGTACACGATCGTTAAAATTACGATAAAATTAGTTTCATATCAACGAATAATCATATTTTCAGCCGAAAACTAATAAATTGTCACAATTACTTTATCTGCAAATACAGAAAATGGGAATAATGAAACCGTGAATAAACAGCTGTAACTGTGTAGTTCAGATAACGTGTTCGACACTTAAAAAATAATTACATAGTTAGAAAATCGTACTAAATACGCAACATAACTCAAATTGCAGAAATGTGTACTCGAAACAAACGTAAGTTTTGATGAATACGTAAAAGTATATTTATTTACTTACGAATAACGTTTGTTCACACGAGTCAAATGCCAACTGCTTTGGTACAGGCAAACAGTGCAAAACATCCGACAGAGATCGAGAGGGGCAGCGAGTCATGCAGACTGACACGCGTTCCCGCCGGATTTTGCGGATTGCGGATCCGCTTAATTTTGTGCAGGATCCGCCAGACTGTCTAATGATGCGGGATCCCGCGGGTTTGCGGGATCCCGCTTTGCTGGATTGCAATCCCTAGTTGAAAACCTTTATACTAACATCACATACTTCGTGAGTTTCCTCTCGGATGTTGCTGTTAGTACTGATTGAGAGGGGGATGTGGGAACTTTTATTTTGATGGAAGGGGGTCGTGGTAAGAAAAAGTTTGGGAATCCATACATTATGGGATAACTGAAGTTTCATGACTTCTTATTCTAATTTGCCAGAAAAATGTGAAACATTTTATCAATATTTCATAGCAACTGAGAAAATAATTCTACTTGTTATATACATGCCTTATACTGCAGCCGACCGAGCTTTACTTCACTTTGTTTACTTTCTGCTTCATCACCACCTTCTTCTGCATTTTCAGTCAACTCCTCCATATCTGGTTGAACCTATGGAAATATTTTTCATTTTTTTATTTGGCTTCAGACTAAAACATTTTAACCCATTACAAAGCAAAAAGAAAGCAAAACTTAGTAAATCTGTGGTCTGTAACTACTGTAAGTAGAAGTTTGAATTCATTACAAGAGAGAACACAATTTTCTTTATTTGAAGTTTATAAATACAACTTTTACTGTGTTTATTAATCATACTATAATAGGTGTTATTTGAAAGACAGAAAGAAAGACTTGTGAACTATGGAAAGAACAACATTTGTATGCTTCTGCAGCCAAGGTCAGTGGTATCTTGGGCATGTGGGTAAAACCATTTCATTGTCTAAAAGGCCTTATACACAATGACATGGCATTGCCTGGACAGGCAGAAGAACATAAACTATTTTACTTTATTTATTACTATATTACACCTTTATGTGAGTATTACCATCAACACAGTTTCATTTTATAAAACTGATTATTTAAAGACACAATATCTTCATCTTGCTTCTCAGTATTTTATTTAGGTAATAAAGACTAAATGAATAATAAAAAATTACTTTTTCACAATTAAAAAAAATTAGCACTTTTATGAAACTATTGACAGATTTTTTAAAAAAAATAATAATAACATCTGTTGAATATGTATGGACACTAGAAATTATTGATGAACTCAGACCACAGAAACATTATTAGTAGTTCCAGCTTTCATTACTAATTTTTTACTTTGTTTTATTTCATTTTCTTTTATAGTTTGAGCAATGATAGAATTTAACAAGATTAGAGTGAGATCAATCTCCAAGTTCTAGGGAGTCTCGATAGAGTTAAGTGTTATGGATTGATTTTTGTGAAGTGTATGTAGAAATTTCTAACAATGTAGGAAAATGTATCAAACGTTGAATGACATACTAATTGAATGTGAAAAATATGATTATGTAAGGAGGTATGTTACATAAATGTATGATATTTTTACTTAAGCACTTTCACTGTTCTCTTTTATTTTCTAAATAATGTTTAACTTTAACCAGTTTCTACAATTGAAACTCTCACAACAAACTACAGAATAATGAGTAAGGTTCATTCTGAATCAAACAGCATTTCAATAATTATGCTGTCTGCCCAGGAACCCTATTAGTTTGTTGAATTTTTAATTATTGGTAGTCCTATATCAATATGTGAAGTTAAACTAATTGTAAGTAACAATTAAAGGAAAGAAATGCCGTAAGGAAATATTTACATGGAAAAGAAAGGGAAAATACACCCAAAACTCACCAAAATTGAAGGGAGGAGGGCAGCAGCAACACGCAAATAAAGAAAAACATTATTTCGGGTGAAAATCCCTTTTTAAAGTTAACAGAGAGATGGCTGGTCTTGCGCAGTCCAATGCAAGTCTTGCGCAAGACCAGCCACCTCTCTGTTAACTTGAAAAAGGGATTTTCACCTGAAATATTGTTTTTTCTTTGTTTGTGTGTTGTTTTGTGTTGCTGCTGCCCTCCTCCCTTCAACTTTGGTGAGTTTTGGGTGTATTTTTCCTTTCTTTTCGATGCAAACTAATTGTAAGTTATAAAAAAGAAATAAAAATCCTTTTCTCTGATAAGATGGGTTTACTGTCAGATTTCTCTGAAGCCATCTTAAACAAAAGCAAATTGCAGGTCCTTTTAATTGATATAATCTACTGGATTACACAAACATCCTATGTCCACTTCCAAATGTGGCCCATAATTGTCTGCTACTTTCATTCTGTTCTCACGCAATCAAATTCTAGCCACCTCAACAAGTTGTTTCACAAGTTGAAACAATGATCTTTAAAACATTATAATGATAAAAATAAAGAAAATCAAAATGCTGTAAACTAATATGAAAAAGTACACGATTACATTATATTTTATTAAATCATTAGCATTTTGGAGTAAAGAAGGTGCACATGGCAAGGATGGCTCATACCCAAGTTCTGAATCTTGGCATATGAATTCGAAGAACTTGTTGACAACAATTTTAAATAAAGCAAGAGTCGTTGGAACAGACTACAAAGCAAAATCTTTGGAAATAATTTAACAATCCCCAAAAAAGTAACAAATATATCAATTTAGTCCACTTTTATAGTTAATAACACTAATAAGCTTAACAGGGTTGGGGATCTGCTGTAGCTTTAGGCAAGCAGGTGTTTGGTGTCAAGAGTATGTTGGTAACCTAGTTCCTGTCAACAGAGTTCAGAACGGATGACTGTTTTTGGAAAGACACAAATAGTAAGAAAATTGAATCAGTTGTTGCAGGAATTGTGGGAACTGGCATGGGCAACTACTGAAAAAAGAATTATTCTCTTCAAAATCCTGTTTCTTGTCTCCACAAATGCTTCAACAGACCATCTAGTCTTACAAACATGTAGTTCCTTAAATACTGACATTGACATCCTAATATACAGAAGGAATTTATGCTTGACATTGAATGGATGGATCTCCCTGAAAATTTTAAATTGCAGGCCACAGGAAAAGAGATCCTGAGAAACACTCACTAGAAGATAGAAATAGCAGGTATATTTGTAAATTGAGTCCAGAACATGCCAAAATAGTCTAATATTTGTAGATGGATGAAGATGTCATCATAATTCTTCCAAACCACCAGATAGTTTTATTTAACACAGGCCCACTACTAAATACCATCAACTCAATAACGTTTTTGATAAAAGGAATTAGCAAATTTGTCAAGCAATATATTGCTACTATGTCCAAGAACAAACAATTTTTTTCCTTTACTGCGAAGATAAATGTTTTTCACTGATACGTGATTGTCTATTTAGAAAAGTTATTTCCATCTGATTTATACACATTTATAATTCACAGTCAGTTTACAACTTATCAGTTAATACCGATTACTAGGTTTAAGCCCACAAATGTGTTTTGGATATGGTCACAGCTGTAGAACAGCTCCCATTATAGGGTCAAAGGTCTTGACAGCAAGAGCTGATCTGATTGAATACAAACTTGACTGGTATTTCTATTTAACGTTTCACTTCATAAAATTTAAAGTACTTCTGTCACATAGACTATGACACAATATAGAAAAGGGTCAAATGTCATGACTACAAACCTGATATGGCTGAAGAGTGAACTGAACCTGTATGAGAGCATTCAGTCTGTAAAATTTGAAGAAATTCTGTTGAGTTTAAAGGGAATTAGCAATAGTAATATAAGCATATATATGGACAGTGATGATCTTGCTGTTGCATAAATATAGTAAAATGATCAAAGGTCATAATCACTTGATTCGATATTATTCAAATACAAACTTGACTTGCGTTTGACTCTAATGGTTCACTCTGCATAATTTAAAGCATTTCTTTTTAATTTGAAGGCAGTTAGAATGCTTAAGGACAGATTTGCATGGACAGACATGGCCTGTAAATTTAGTGAAAGCATCATAGGTCAAGATCGTAAGATTCAGTCTAGGTGAAATATCAACTTGAGGTGTATTTTATTCTAAGAGTTTGCTCAGCAAAAGTTGAAGAATTTCTGCTTCATGTGGAGGGACTTAGAATGCACTAAGATAAAGGCATATTTGCATGGATAGACATGGCATTTCATGGGTCGTGATCCCCTGATTTGATATGGGTGAAATATGAACTTGACTTGTGATTCACACTTTGGGTTCACTTTGAAACATTTGAAGAATTTAAATTGATTTTGAGGGAAGTCAGAATGCGTAAAAACAGATTTTCATGGACAGACACTGCATATAAATACAGTAGGAAAGTCACTTGATCTAATCTGGTTGAAATATGAACTTGCTCTGCTTACATCCTTTGGGTCCAATCTGTAAAATCTGAAGGATTTTTATTAAGTTTTAAAGGAGTTAGAATGAATAAAGACAAACGATTCTGCATGGATAGAAACTATGCACTATACAGTAAATGGTCAAAAGTCATGACCACATGGTTTGGTTTCATTTGGCTAAAATACGTACTGCACCTGTATGTGGCCAAATGTTCATTCCGCAAAATTTGAAGTATTTCTGATGAGTATGAAGTGACTTGTAAGTAATCAAGACAGAGATTTTAAAGACAGGTGTTTTGCAGAGACAGGGATTACACAATATACATTAAAAGAGAGAGACGTCATGATTACATTAGCAAATCTTGCTGAAATATGAACAATACCCGTGTTTTGATCTTTGGGTTAACTCTGCAAGATTTAAAGAGTTTCTGTTAAATCTGAAGGTAATTAGAACACGTGATGAAAGATTTGTGCAGACAGCATCACTTATAAATATAGTAAAAAGCATCAAAGTCCTGATCCCTTGATTCAATCTGGCTGATTTACATACCAGAGTTGCATTTTACCCAAAGGGTATACACACACATCCTTGTTAAATACAAGATCAGTCCATAATTCCAGAGACGTTATTTGTTCCAATTTATATCTACCTCTTTTATCTGTTAAAGCATCATGGAGACAAATCTTGCAAACATGGACAATAAATTAACTGCATAGTGTCAAGTGGTAACTTTTTATTTAGAATACTTAAAAAAGACTGGTTAATGAGTTTTCCAAACATTTAACTTGATCTAAACTTATTTTACTTACATGCTACCCAAATTTCTTTTCAATAACAGTAACACTAGAGGCAGGGGCGGATCCAGGATTTTGGTTTGGGAGGGGCCTGAGCGGACTTCGGTTTGGGCGGGGGGGGGGGGGGGGGAGGGGCTTGAATTGAGTGGATTTTGGTTCGGGAAGCTTGCCTTTAGTGGACACTTTGGCTTTGGTGGGAGGGGGGGGGGGGCCCTTGAGTCGGGCAAAAGGTAGTATTTATATCCTCGGGCCTGAAATCCTTAGAGCTTACAAAAAAAAAAAATTCCAAAATTACAATGTCGGAGATGGACCTAGATACTTTTGGGGGGGGGGGACTTGAGCCCCCTAGCCCCCCCCTCCTGGATCCGCCCCTGACTAGAGGGAACAATGCTAGGAGACAATAATAATTCAAACAGGGATACATAAAACAGGCTCATAATTTCCAAAGCTAAGGACAAAGTACCCAAGAAATGGGATGAATTCATATACATCCACCCATAACACCAACAATTTCAACACCTGCTTCACAGTCTGCGCCATCAAAGTACTCCCAGACAAAAGCAGCATCTCAGAACTGAGGAGGTGGGAACTGGCCTTTCAGTACCAACTGGGGACCAGACAACCACCTGGACTAAATTTAAGATAGCTCCAATTTTCCTCTCTCCTCCGACCTTTGCCCCTTACCTGCCATCATTTCCCACAAAACCATCGCTCACCAGAGCTTTCTCTTTTTGTACTTAGATCTATTGCAATAAATTTTTTTCTCTCGTGTGTTTTATTTTATTATATTTTTTCCGTGTGTAGTATTTTTTCGTGTGTAGTATTTACAATAATTTTGCGTGTGGAATAATTTTTTATGGGGGCCTTATAGATCGTTTTCAGTAGATTCCCCCCCCCCCCCCCCCCCCGTGTTTTCCTTGGTTTGTTTTATGCCAGTGACCTTATGACCGCAACCGCGTTTCCACGGTGCAGTCTAATTATCATTTTCGGGCTTAGGTCCTTCCACCCCCACCCCCACCTCCCGCCATGTTGTTTCTCCCCCTTCCCTCTCCACCCCGACCAGCCGACCATGTGCACCCCGTGTGGTCTCCTCAGTTGGTTGCTAGCTTCCGCGGGGCAGCCACCTCATCCTACAACCTGATGAAGAGCTAAGCTCGAAAATTTGTATTATGTTTGTGTGTTTGTTCGTGTTTTGACGCCGCTGGAGCCCTCACTTTGGTAAGCAGTGTATTTTCTCCTATCCCAATGTCTAATATATATATATATGGCTGCCGGCAGCACTTACGTGCAGCCATCTCACTTCTACTGAGCAGGGCCATGCTCGAAAATTCTATTCTTTGTGTGTTCGTGTTTTTTTTTCGTGTACCAACGCCTTTGGAATCCCCTTCTTTGGTAAGCGGTGGTTTTTTATCCTATCCAATGTTTAATATATATATAACATTTTGGATGACCCCCAACCATATGAAGTTCTGAAAAAACTGAGAATCACAAGCAGGTATTTATGACCAGGGGCGTAGCTACTATGGGGCTAGGCGGTGCAGTGCACCGGGGCCTCCACGCTCAGAGGGCCCCCAAGCATACCTTGGAGGGCCCCAAAGCGCACCTCTGGGGGCCCCTAAGCGCAGTTCAGAGGCCCACGAGCCTTCATGGCAAACTGGCGACCTTTTTTTTTTAGGTCTACAGTCGTCTAAGGGGGTTCCTGAGACACAGGAAGCCTCTAACTAAGGGCCCTCTCACTGTTCAGGGGGCCCCCAACCACTGCTCAGGGGGCCCCCAACCACTGCTCAGGGGGCCCCTAAGCACAACTCAAGGGCCCCATCCTCAGCTGGGGGCCCTTACACAAGCACAAAGCACAAAAAAGGTCGCCCATCTGGCCTGAGGGCCCAAAATAAATTTTTTGTGCCGGGGCCGTTGTTGACCTAGCTACGCCACTGTTTGTGACGAAGCATACCTTATCATTCAAACTAATCAGAATATCCTCCCCCCTTACTCTGGCATTCTATTTTGCAAAGTATTACATTTATTTTCTGAATCCAAGTTTGTCTTTAACTGAAAAAAGAATTGCAAGCTTATAATAATTAGAGATAATAGCATGAAACTCCTGCAGTGCTCCAATATTTATATGATACCATTACTAAACTTTCAACGTAGATTATGTCATTAAGAAATTTTTTTAATAATGCAGAAAGTAGTCCTCATTTACCATTAACAATAACAATGATACCTTTCCCTCCCTTTATTAAAATCATGTTTATTTGCCCTTCTGCTTCTCATTAGTTCCATGGGTTAATAATTTATGATTTTTGTGACACCACTCAGAATTACTTTGGTTTTTTTCTTCATTTTATGATGAATACTTATTTACAATTTCATGGACAGAAAATATAGTGTACTAATTAGCAAATACAAATAAGGAATTTTATAATGTGTGTTACTGCAGACTCATATCTAATATGCATTGAAAATCTTTTATTCTGTTTTCAAAAGAGCTGGATGAAATATTTGAATTTGAAATCAACTATCAAAAATTTGTCAAATGCTAAATGAAAAATAAGAGGATCTATGAAACATACAATTACTGATATGGAAAGTGTTTGTAAAATAATTTTTTGAAACTTGAAAGGGGGCACTTAAAACTTAAGAAATAAACAAACAAAAAAAAAAACATCAGAAAACAGAAAAGGTGAAGAAGTGATGGTTTATTATTCATAGCAAACACACTGCAACAATAGTACGTATTCTGAAAGATATTTTGGTACATTCTTGTAGAAAGGGGATCTTTTTTTCTTAGGATTCCAAATCTCATTGATGTCAGGGTTGTTACAGGTGGAGGAGTATTTGGGGCAAAGAATGGGAAAGAGTTTGGTACGGCATTTTTGAGGAATTATCCTGATATTTGCCTGGAATGATTTTGGGAACCACGAAAAATCAAAATCTGGATGGCCCAATGGGGATTTGAAACCACACCCTTCTACATTCCTTGCCCACAAGGCATTGAGAAAAGTGAAAAAAATCTTTAGATAACACTGCACAGCAGACATTTTCAATGAGACTTGAAGAGAGCTTGGTTAATTTCTAATAATTCCAGTGATAAGACAGTAAAAAATAGAGTACTTGGAGAATGATCACTCAAAATGGCAAAAACTTTTGAAGTAGAAGAAAGCATGGAACAACATTTTTCATAAAAAAGTAAAATTCTTTAGCTTATAAGAAAACAATATAGTTATTGTAGAAAAAATGGTTATTAGAAAGTAGGAAAAAGTGTAATATTAAAAAGATGGTTATAACAACATGCAGTGGAATTCATCATCAAGCTATGTTGATAACATTAACAAATATTTTGTTATAGTACTTGTTTCTTAACAAACCCAGTCTAATTAAATGAGTTGCCCTCTTTATCTTACTAGTTATAAGCCGTGCAAAAAAGTATCTCATGCCTGAATTCAAGCTTTCAGTCTAAATGCATTATCTTGATTCCTATACAGTGCTTCTGTGATTGAAATATTTTGAAATTAAAAAAATTTCTGCCATTATAATAAGAACATAATGGTAGAACATACAGTAAACAATACTACAGACTATCAGTAATTGCTATAAAAGTTTTCTTTCATTGCAGTGCATAATATATAAATTTTCTTTAGGTAGATTAATCATGCTACTTGTTGCACCCTATAAATCTAATTAATTAATTATAAAAAGAAGCCAGCCATATCTATTTGTTATTCTGAAGTTGGAATGTGATTTAATTTTTTTTACTAAAGTCATGAGTTGTCGCTTCATGCAAGTAATTGAGATAATTATGGTTATCTGTCCAGCTGTCTCCTTTTCCTCCCCAAATCATCCAATCCAATAAAATAATAGTCTGTAGACAAAATTTCATAGGAATGTTTCTTTTTTTTTTCATTTTTAACTGACAGTTTTTGAAATAACTCATCCTTCAATAAATTGGTTAAAATATCAGCTTCTGGTAAACTGAAGTTTTTGTAATTAAATCACTAGTATGTAATCATTTCTTCACAATTTTTCCACTATATGATTCATAAATTTTCAGTTATACCTGTATGCTGTGATTCTGTTATCATGTGTCATTACATTCAGTTCCTCTCCTGTACACTGAGAATGTTGTTATGTATTTCAATAATTTATTTTCTTGAACTAAACTTATGGTTGATATTTACAAACACATCAGCACATTGGTTGATATTCTTCCTAAGTTAAGTATGATGATCCAAACTGTTTCTGGATTCATGAGATACTCTTAAAGCTGAATACACCTAATATCCATGGGAAATGTGTTTTCTGTGTTTATGAGATACTCTTAAGGCCATAAACATCTAGTATCTACAGAAAAGGTGTGACTAATATGACAATTATCATATTAGTTATAGTCAACTAATGAAATTTTTGAACTGTTTTCCAGAATCTTTATTTTGCAAGTAAATTTGTATCATCTTATGACCTACTTACAGAGTTTCAACTTGCTTTTCATACCACCTCTGCCATGGATGGACTTAAAATTTGGAATCTATTTCATGGACCATCCTGGTGTATATCAGATGATCAAGTGCAACTCTGTCCCTATCAGGATTTTAAACCAGGCCCCCAAATTCTAAACAACAAACACCCTAACCAATGTGCTACCAGATCTGATTTTGTAAGTGATTTTTTTGTGTGCTGATATGCATTACTTTACATAATCCCTTTTAATAATATTGGGAGTATTTATGTTCTGAAATTTGCTAGAACACCAAATAAAAAGGAATATTTATGAGATTAAATCCAGGACAAAACCCTTTAATATATGACTGCAACAACAGTCAAGCTTCTGCTAGATACTATTGTATATTTCCTTTTTATATTATGAAACAGGATGCAATTCTTGGTACCACTTCTTAACATATAACCTTTCTTTCAGGTGAAAAAAGAATTCACACCACATACATCACTGTTATTTGCATTTATGGGTATCTTTTAGTTCTGGAAAATAATTTTGTATGGAATAAACTTTGTACAATGTTATTTAGTATTTTCAAAATGAAGTCTCCCAATATAGCTTTTAAACTTGACTATAAATCAATTACTCAATTTTTTCTAGGGTCTCACAGTTCCAGTTTGTTTCAAACATACCAAATAAACCTAAATGCTGGACATTGGGCACTACAATACTCCTTTTCTATCTTTGTGTGAAACAGAACATAATATTCAATGTTATGTTTTTAACTGTAGAAATATATCTGGATATCATGCCAAATGCTAATCACTTCAACTATTATTTATAATCTGTGACTATAAGGACTCTTAACTCGTCAATAGAGTTTTAGTTTACAATGTGTAATAGTAATTGCTAAGACCAAATGTAAAGGAAATTGTCTCCATCTCTCAACCTTTATTTTTGGTTGACTTAGGCAGCACAGGGGGCATTGTTACAAAATGGAAGCCTACCTGTATCCAGCTCTGCACAGGTAAATATGTTTTTTAATTTATGCATACATTACCTAAATGTCTGCAAATTTACTAGCTTCCTATTGCCAGTTCAGTAATTGAAAGCTTATAAAGAAAAGCATACATGAATATGTTTTAAACAAATTAACAATGCTGGAATGTTTTTATTATTTCAGCTAGCTTGCTTTTAAAAATTTAAGCAATAAAAACTGAGACAAAGTGAGAAAATTAGAAAGTATGGCTGTTTCTTGCAAAATCCTGGAATTATCCATAAGTGAACACAACTATCTACAAGCAGATTCTTGTTTAATTCCCTTGTGTCTTCAAAATCAGTAAAATCTGAAATCTTACTCTGCTAATATTTTTAGGAGTAAATTTAAGTAAAATATAGCTGGATAAATGTTTATTCAGTGTACCTGTCATATTGTCACCTTGTTGCTGAGTTTCACTGTGTTACCTACATGATGAGATGAAGGAACCAATTTTTCACATATCAGTAGCATTCTATGTGAGAAAATAGAGGCAAAACTGCAGCCTGAAATCTTAGGGTATCTTTTTAGTAGACTGTGGTACCAGTAACATTAAAAGTAATTCACGTTTTTTTTTACACCATTTAAAAAAATGGCATTCACTGGGCGGACTACGTTGATATTAAGTCATGTTCACACTTGGATACTGGTGCCGGAACTTGTATCACGATTTGTATATTTGAGAAGTCATGGCACTTTACTTCATGCAAACTGCTCACATATTTGGTAAACTTTGGAACATCTAATATAAATCTCTCATACATTTTTTATGTGCTCATTTCACCTTTGACATGTATCTCACAGATGTGCATATGCATTAGCCATACTTAAAACATAATCAAAAACTCAAATGCTGAAATTAGTGATTTATATCATAAGTGGGGGTGTAAGGGTTTGGGAGAGGCTATACTAGTCTTTTCCAACCAAATGTAAACCTCTCCTTCATGTGGTGTTCCCTGTTTGCACGGACGAGGCTCTGGCGACTGAAAGATTCCCGGTATAAGGAATCACCCACTGCTTGCCAACGGCCTCCGAAAGGAGGGCGGAAGAGTGGGGAGTGGTTCAGGGCACCCTCTTTCCCTTGGGGTTGGAAATGGCCCCTAAAGGCGGATGAATCAGAAATGATCAACGGCATGGGGATGCAGAAGGCAACGGGAAACCACTGCATTAAAGACCCAAAGGGTATCCCGAGGACATGTAATCCTCTCAAATTACATATATCATGATGGCTTCTTCCTGGATAAAATATTTCGGAGGTAAAATAGTCCCCCAATCGGATCTCCGGGTGGGGACTGCTCAGGGAGGAGTCATCAGAATGGATAGAAACATTCTACGGGTCGGAGCGTGGAATGTTAGAAGTCTGAATATGGCAGGTAGGTTAGAAAACTTAAAAAGGGAGATGGAACAACTTAAGTTAGATGTGGTTGGGATTAGTGAGATTAAATGGAAGGATGCACAGGATTTCTGGTCTGGGGAACACAGGATAATTAGCACACAAGCTGTCAATGGAGTCACTGGTGTAGGATTTGTAATGAACAAGAAAGTAGGGAAACGGGTGAGTTATTATGAACAGTTTAGTGACAGGATTATTTTGATGAGGTTAGAAACTAAGCCCATCCCAACCACACTAGTACAAGTGTATATGAGAACATCACAGGAAGATGACGAAGAAATAGAAAAAATATACGCTGAAATTGAAGAACTAATCCAATATGTGAAGGCGGAGGAAAATCTAATAATCATGGGTGATTGGAATGCAATAGTGGGAGAAGGAAAAGAGGGGAATACTGTAGGAAGTTTTGGTCTAGGAGAAAGAAATGAGCGAGGAAGCAGGTTGCTAGAATTTTGTGAAAGAAATAAGCTAGTTTTGACAAATACATTGTTTAAGAACCATGCAAGAAGGAAATACACCTGGAAACATCCTGGGGATACAGGCATATATCAGCTAGATTATATCATGGTCAAACAGAGATTCAGGAATCAAGTTCTAGACTGTAAAGCGTACCCAAGAGCATACATAGACTCTGACCATCATTTGATAATAATGAAGTGCAGGCTGAAATTTAAGCGAATAAGGAAGCAGTATAAGCAGAACAGACTGGAAGTGAATAAACTGAAACAATCTGGTACGAGAGAAAAATTTGCAGAAATGGTAGACCTGGGTCTAAGAAGTAACTCTGAAAGGAACTCAACCGAGGACGAATGGAATGCATTAAAGACCGAAATAATGAAAGCTGGTAAAGGAACATTAGGATTTAGGGAACAAGCTGCCCGAAAACCTTGGATCACAGAAGAAATTTTGGAGCTGATGGATCAGAGGAGAAGGTACAAAAATGATCAGGATGAAGCAGGAAAAGAGCAATACAGGCAGTTTAGAAATCAAATCAAATAAATAGGAAATGCAAAATAGCAAAAGAAAAATGGCTACAAGAAAAGTGTGAAGAAGTAGAAAAGGAAATGGTAGTAGGTAAAGTAGATGTTGCATATAGAAAGATCAAACAGAATTTTTGAGAAATGAAGAAAAGAGGTATGAACATTAAAGCTGCCGATGGGAAACCTCTTTTAAGCACAGAAGATAGAGCTAACCAATGGAAAGAATACATTGAGAAACTATATGATGGGGACGACTTGAACAATAGCGTAATAGAAAAGGAAGGCGATGTCAACAGTGATGACTTAGGAGATCCTGTTTTGAGGACAGAATTTAATAAAGCTCTGAATGACTTGAAAGCAAATAAGGCAGTTGGAATTGATGAGATCCCTGCAGAACTTCTTAAATCTCTAGGAGAGGAATGAATCAAAAGATTATTCAAGCTGATATCAAAAATTTATGAAACAGGAGAAATTCCAACTGATTTTAATAAAAATATCATCTTCACACTTCCAAAGAAAACACAAGCTGACAAATGTGAGAATTATCGCACCATTAGTCTAACAACACATGCTTCAAAATTACTGACTAGAATAATATAAAGAATGATGGAAAGGGTAGTAGAAGAGATAGTAGATGAAGATCAGTTTGGATTTAGGAAAAATCGCGGTACAAGGGAAGCAATTCTGTCCTTAAGGTTAATACTTGAAGGGCGGATCAAGAAAAACAAAGATACTTTTATGGCATTTGTTGATTTAGAAAAAGCTTTTGATTATGTTAGGTGGGACAAGATGTTCAAAATTTTAAAGAAGACAGGTCTAAAGTATCGAGATAGAAGAATACTCTATAAACTATATAAGAATCAAGTGGCTATAATAAAAGTAGAGAATCACGAGCGACATGCATCTGTTGAAAAGGGTGTGAGACAAGGTTGTAGTCTATCCCCGTTAATATTCAACTTGTATGTAGAAGAAGCAATGAAGAAAGTCAAAGAAAAATTTCCATGTGACATAAGTTTTCAGGGAGAAAAAATCAGTATGCTCTGATTTGCTGATGACATTGTCTTGTTAGCAGAGAGAGCTGAGGATATTGAGAAGTTACTGAATGGCATGAACAAAATACTGAAGGAAAATTTTGGACTGAATATAAATCAAAGCAAGACAAAAGTGATGAAATGTAGCAGAAATGATACCAATACTAGTAGTTCAAATATAAAGATCGGATCGGATGCAATAGGAGAAGTAAGTGAATTCTGTTACTTGGGAAGTAAAATTACAACCAATGGCCGAAGCAGGAATGATGTTAAAAGCAGAATAGCACTAGCAAAGAGAGCTTTCATGAAAAAAGAGAAACCTTTTAGTTTCAAATATTGGTCTATGAATTGGAAAGAACTTTTTAAAACTCTTTGTGTGGAGCACAGCACTTTATGGTAGTGAAACATGGACTTTAGGAATACTGGAAATAAAGAAAATTGAAGCATTTGAAATGTGGTGCTACAGAAGAATGCTGAAAATTAGGTGGACAGACAAAGTAAGAAATGAACGAGTTTTGGAAATGATTGGTGAGAAAAGAAGTTTGTGGAAGAAGCTTACAGAAAGAAGAGACAGGCTGGTAGGTCATATTTTGAGACATGCTGGATTGGTTAATTGGTTAGTGGAGGAAACAGTCGAAGGTAAGAACTGTAGAGGAAGACAGAGATTAGAATATATGAAACAAATAATTGAGGACGTGGGCTGTAAGGGGTATGTAGAAATGAAGAGGTTAGCACAGGATAGGAAAGAGCAGAACAGGTTTGATACTTGTGTGTGCTCATGTAAATGTGAGGCTTATATTCAGAAAAGTCAATGAAGGCCTTATACAAGTGCCAACACAAGTTCTGATACAAATCTTGATACATGTTCTGAATTTGTTCCAGATGTAAACGTAGTTTTAGACCAAAATTTCCAAAATGTTATAGCAATTATATTTCTGGGGAAAACCTTAATAACCATGTTGACATTTAAAAAGATATAATATTTTAGGCAAGATAACACAAAATTACAAATACACATTAAGCTGGAAGAACGGAATATTTTGGTATAGAAACTATAACCAAAATTTTTGTTTTTCCCCCACTAGTTATCTGTAATTTTAAAATGTATTTCTTTTTTGTAGTCATCAAAACATTGATTCACTTTCTATATTTCCAATTATCCAAAGGAAGTATAATTACTGAAATAAAAGTTCACTCTGAGGAATCTGATGTTAAAATAATATGAAATAACCAATTTACTGTAAAATATTACTGCTTCTTTCACTTCACCACCACACTCATATTGTATAAGGATTTCATTCAACAAATTATCTTCCTGCATACTGAAATTACTATGCTGAAATGTCACCAGGTTAGTTCCAAACTAATTGATATATACACACAAGTATTCTGTAGTTGGTTAGAGGCATAATGATCCTACTGTTAGCATCTGTGGAAAGAAATTATGGATTCTAGAAAATTCAGAGACCAGTGTAAGCAAAATCACAGTAGTCCACTTTTCGTGTAGCAAAGGAGGTATTTTAATTTAAAAATGGCTACCCAACAAAACAGTTGCCAAATAAGTTGTTTTAGAGCAGTGACAGGAGGAGCAACCAACAACTGACAAAATTTCATGATTGCATTTTGAGGCACAAACATCAAACAAACCAAAAGTACATTTATGTATTCATGATAAAATTATAGTGTGAAGAAACTAAAAATCACATTTTTCATAGCAATATGAACTAAAAATTTAAAATAATTTATAAATTGTCTTTTAATATAAATATTATGTTCAATACTGGTAGAATGTTCCACAGTTCAGGATAAATTTTTTGAGTATGCTTAAGATAACAATAAAGTCACTGACCAAAAATTAACATTAATGTAAAAAAGCAAAGAAGTGTGGGATGCAAGATATCAGTTGTGTTAAAATTTTTATTGATAGCTGTTTGCAATGGTTAAGTCAGTATGAAAAGTAAGTAGAGAGCATCCCACACATTTATTTTTTCCCCCTCTCTCATCAAAATGTTTTGGCAATGACTTTAAACTTATCTTAACTTTATTAAAAATATTAAGTTATACTGAACTGAGGGACATCCTGTCACAGTTGAACATTATGTTTACATTAAAAGACAATTTTAACTTTTTAGTTCACATTGCTACAAAAAGTATGAATTTTAATTTTTCAACTACAATTTTATTTTTAACTTTTTAATCATACTGATGCAAAAGAGATTTTTTTTTTTAACTGTAATGTTATTTACTTAAAACTTTGGAAATCCATAACATAAAACTTGTAGAGTTCAAATGACATTGAAGTTCTTTAAGAAATTGTAATCAGTTAAAACTATGTTAACGGTAAATAAGTGATCTTCTTAGGAAGACATTAAAATCATTTGCAAGTTAAAAGGTTATAAAAACATCAACAGTACATGTAAAAATCCAAAACAACCATTAATTTATCAACAACAGTGGTTCAATGGCAGTATATTAACTTCTTTTCTTCAGTAGTCAATCCTTTGATTGGTCTGTGGCAGTCCTCCATTCAGCTCTATTCTCTGCCCTCCTCTTCATATCAACATATCTCCTGCAGCCAACATCTTCCATTATCTGCTCGACGTATTTTAACTGTGATCTTCCTCGATATCTCTTTCCTTCTACCATTCCCTCCAGTATTGTCTTCACTAAGCTCTCATGCCTTAAGTTATGTCCAATTAATATTTTCCTCTGTGTTTTTATAATCTACCATATAGATTTATACTCTCCTGTCCTCTTAAAAAAAATTTCATTAGTAATCTTGTCCCTTCAACTAATCCTCAAAATCCTTCTATAGCACCAGTGCTCAAATGAAATTAATCTTCTTTTCTCTTCTTTACCAACTGTCCATGTTTCACATCAGTACAGGGAAATTCTCCATACATAAGCTCTGAATAGTCTTTTCCTCACTATCCAGCTGGAGTTATTTGTTGTAAATATTCATTTCTTTTTGTTGAATGCTATTTTTGCTTGAACAATCCTACATTTTGTCTCATTCTTGCTTCTTCCATTTTTTGTAATTTTGCTTCCTAGGCAGCAGAATTCTTCCACATCCTCCAATGTTTTTCCATTAATTTTAATTTTCACTTTTGAGTCTTTATCTTTGCCATACACCATGACTTTCATCTTCACCTCATTAATTTTCATATTGTACTCATTCTCCATTATTTCCTCCATTCTTTCAAAATTTTCCTAAATTCCTCTTCACTTTCTGTTACTATCACAATGTCACATGCAAATCAAATTATATTTACTTGCTCTTCCTGTATCTTTATCCGAGCATCAATTTCGTCTCTGATCTTGTCCAGTGGGTCTTGAATGTACACATTAAAAATTATAGGAGACAGGGCACATCGTTGTCTGACTCCTGCTTTATTATATCAATCTGAGTAAGGATAACGTTAGCACTTTGAATTGCGATATAGCTATTCGGTGAACCATTTGCGCCTGCAAGAGATAACATATGCAACCTATTGCAGCTAAGCATTGGTGGTTGCTTATCCTACCTCAGCATTTTCCCAAATATTTCTGTTTTTACTGTCAAAGTAATAATAATACCAGGACACGATTATGGAATTATTGTACTGTCATCAGATCAGAATGGGTGGGCAAAGTTTCAAATAATATGGACTTTTGGAAGTGGATGAAAATTGAATTCAAACATTCTCTTAAATTCATCCATGTCATGCTAATATGAAGCATATTTAAAATTGTTTACGCAGAAACAGGTTGAGTCATATGGCAAACCTCTGTTTTGCTCTGCAGGATGATTTGAACATGGAAATAGAACTATCATACTTCTAAAAAAAAATTTTAAAAAAAGTGAGCATTTTAAAGTGTGGGGAAACTCAAGAAAAATCACTTGTAACACTGAAAATAGTATACCGGTAACAATGGAGTGAAAGAACTGTTGCGAGACGAAAGGAAAGATAAATTATACACAACATTACCAAAGTTGAAGGGAGGATGGCAGCAGCAACACAAAATAATATACAAACCAAAAAACAGAATATTTGGGGCCAACCCTTTGTCAGGTAGAAAGAAACATGTGGACGAGCTCAGCCACATATCACAGAGATATTACTAAAGGACTGATGACATTACCACTAGATATCAACATCACATATCACAGATATATCAAGAAACTGTCTTGCTGGCATCGGCAACAACTGATCACATTATTGTTATATAGCACTATAGCAGCACCATGCATTGAAGAGATAGCAACAAACAGAGCCTTATTTATACAATAAATAGCTTTTCGTTGTATTTTTCCTGTTAAGGAAAAATTTGTGTTCTGCTATAAAGTTCTTATGTAAACTTTTTACTCATGAAATTTTTGTAAAGATTAATATCATATCATCATTAGCAGCACCACATATCACAGAGATATTGATATACTGTGTTCAGCTTAGTTGTATTCAAGAGACGTCTGTGACAGTTCAGCTTCCAGGAACGGATAGATTCACATGTTTACGTCAAAATGGAGGGCTGCAGGATAGCATACATCAATTGAAATCAGAAAAATATTGATACAAATGAGCCCATTCTTTTTTTTTAACCTCCTACAAACCACAAACCTTGCTATTCATTGTAGCATTTTATTTGTAAAATTTTCACATGGGTTATCTAGCCTAACTTCTTACTGTAAACTGGTGGAATAATTAACAACAATGGTTCCAACACACAACACTGTCACACTCCCACTTCACTCTGTTTGGATACTGTATTTCCTTCCCTAAATCTTTTCCACCTACCTATTAAGAATTCATCAGCTTAGCAATTCACTTTTCCATGCACTCCAGTGACTTTTATTTTTAATTTTTATTTTACATTTTAATAGCTCACTCTGTTAAAATCTAGGAGATATACAGTGCTGACAATCAGCCAACAAAATCCATATGGTGCGATGGTTTTGAGGAGGACTCGGTTGTCTCTACTTGTGAAGTAGTTATTAAGGTTATTAAACTTGTGGAGATTAAATTGGGTTGCAACTAGATGTTGTTTTAAGAACAGAAAACAGAATGGCCACCTGTGTCCATTCAACGCTGGTTAGCAGTGAGATCAATATAGGAGCTTGTGAATGGTGCAGATGGTATGACAAATTATTGGCAGTGATTTGTAGTGACAAACCTAACTTGCCTTTTCCACAGACTTTTATTTTCTTAATCCATGTAATGTCCCCCCCCCCCCCTCCTCTCTCCTATCCACTTACTCCACTTTTATCCACAACTTACTAAAACTATTTCTTAGTAACAAAGGAGCAGGAAGAATTTTTGTGAGGTGATGTGAGAAGGTAAAGAATACCCACTACTCACCAAAGATACAGGCAGCAGGAAAAAAGCAGTTCATAAACACATCCACACACACACACCCATATGCAAAAAGAAATATTTTGGGCTGTGCCCATCTTCAAGAAACAGCATTATGAGTGATAGCTTTTTAAATAGTAATATCAGTTTGTGGATCAATTTTGAAGGATAACCACAGGATATAAGGAGTTGTGTCAGGTTGTGAGAGTAATGGGTAAAGGATTCTTGCCTTTTGTCAAGACTGCAGGGGATGGAACGTTTTGTGCGATATTAGTTTTAAGAAAGATACTGTGGAGATACTATTGTATGTTTGTGGGTTTGATGTGGACAGAGATGTGTAAGTGGTCATTATGTACAAAGATATCTATGTCAAGGAAGATGATATGGATACACAAATAACAACCACTTGAAGTTTACTGAGTGGATGTTGTCAAAAGATTTTTGGAATTCAATGAAGAGGTTTCAACCATGGATCCATATGACATATGAACCACATTATAATTTGTGAGATAACCTTTATAAGAAACAGTTGGCACAGGAGGGTGCCATGCAAGTGCAAATAGCAGTGCCTCATACTAGATGGTAAACATGGGATTGGAAGTAGAAGAAATTTTTGGTTAGAATGAAATGAATGGTCAGTGAAATGAGGAAGGCAGTGCTAGGGAAAGGTGTGGAGTGTGCATGTTGAGATAATGTTCAAGGATGAATAGGCCCTAGGAATGGGAGATGTTGGTGTATAGCAAGATGGCATCTATGGTGACCAGGAATGAATCTGCAGGTAAGGGTGTGGTTGCTGTTGACAGATCCATTAAGAAGTGGGGAGTGTCTCTGACATAAAACAGAAGGTCATGGACAAAAGTTTGTAGGTGTTGGTCCACAAGTGTAGAAATGTGCTCTATGGGAGGCCGACAGATACTGACTATGAGGCATCCAGGGTAGCCTGTCTCATGAATCTTGGGCAAAAGATACAGAGTGGGCATCCGGGAGTCTTAGAAGTGGCAAGGGATATGGAGTGAAGTGAGAGACATTCAAAGATGAGGATTTCTATACAGATCAAGTTCGGGAGGACTGTGGTGGAGGCTTGTATGTAGAGGTATCGGATAGTTGGTTAAGGGCCTAATCTACATAATCACTATGATCTATGACTACAGTGGTCAAGCCCTTATCAGATGTGAGAATTATGATACTTTGATTTTTAGAGTGTTTAGGTGAGGATCTTGGAAGAGGAGAAGGGGATGATTATGAATGTAACAGTGATGCGGAAAGAAATTCTTGGAGACTAAGTACCAGGTTATCATGTAAGTTTTCAGTTCTGTCTGTAGTATTAAAATAATATCACCAGTGGAGAGTGTGTTAGAATGAAACAGGGTCCTTAATAAGAGTAACCTGGTCAAATTTACGGGTTGGAGAGAAAGCTAGATCCTTGGTCAGAATAGCAAGCTGAGGTTCAAAGAGAGTGTGGAAGAAAGATTCACAACTGGGATATTGGATTTCTCCAGGTTGGGGAGTGGGTAGGGATAGGTATGATAGAAATGTGTGATACATATGCTGGGAAGTTGAAAGCTTGAGAAAGACATGAGATTGTGGCAACAAGTGGTGAAGAAGTAGTATGCTGCCTACTGTGAAGGTTGAGGATAGGTAGGCCTAAACAATGTAGCTCTTGCAGAGGGAAGAGAGTTACAGAGGTTTCTGTGCTTGTTTGGTTAGTATATGGTTACAGTGATTAAGTAAATCATATGGATGATTCAAGGAGAAGGATTTTGTGTAAAGATATAAAGGTGAGATGAGTGTTGTTGGCTTTTAGGACAAACTGTTGAAGGACTAGTTGGGAGAGTGCTTAGGATGATTGAAAGCAGGAAGATTGGAGCGTGGAATGAAATTGCAGGTGACATCCAGATACAGGAAGTTTTACAGTAAAGCCATCTGGTAGAATACTGAGTATAAGGCAAGCTTGGAGAAATAGGAGGAGATCTTTGAGTTTATTGATTTCGGAGGCATAGAAACAGAAAAGGGAAAGGTATCTCTGAAATAGCAACATAGCAAAAAAGAATAATTACTGATGATAATAATAATAATAATCCACATGCTGGTAGCTCAAAAAGCAGCCAGGCCAGGATGTGCCCTCTTTAGTGATACTGCCAAGGAACTGAAAACTAGAACGATAGAGTAAAAAAGTGGTAAAAATGGAAACAAACAACAGCCAAGAGCAACTCCAGTAAGCGGAATCTACAGTGGTATAATTAGCAGGGCTGACGTAAAAAGACAAAAATAAATAAAGAAGTGGCTTACTAACAAGTTGGCACGCAATATTTCTAAGGCAAAAATATAAACCAATGTTGGTGTAGTAAAACTATCCAGCACACCAAAACACACAACTTAATTGTAATCCCGTCTTTCTCACACAGTTCTCTCCTGGTCTGGAATCCCTGAACCCGACCCAATGTTGTGGCCATGACTTTCTCGGATCTTTCCCTGAAATGTTTTGCATTCTCCATACTATCCCATCACAAATGCCCCAAATACTGATGCACAGATACCAAGATGCTAATGCTCTTAAACCACCCTTCAGCTCCTTCCCTTGTAACAGATCTCTTTGAAAAAGTTCAGTATTCATCTACCCACCACAATCTATTGTAACTGTACTACTGGCAAAATATATCCTATCACAGACCATTCCAACTGTATCATGTCCCATCATATATATAAGCTTACGTTGCCAGAGTTCTTATATTGGCAATTATCCACCAAGATGAATGGTAACAGATGAACAGTTTATTTTAAAAATCTATACTACCCTGTTGTTAATCATGTCAGCTCTCACAACACTCATGGTCAGAATTACTGTCCCACAGTTAGAGCCATCAGAGTACTCCCTGAATCCACATCCCCATTTGAGAATTGCCCTACAACACGTTCTGGATTCCAGATACCTCATGGGCCTCACCTTCCTCACTCTGATATACACATCACTTGCTAGTATAGTTAATTTATGTATACATAATTTATTTCAAAATTTAGTTTTTTTGGTTTTTTACATTTTCTCAAATTTTATCACCATTATTACAAGCCTCCTTTTGATGTTATTTTAATTAATTTCTTTTCACGATTAAAGTTTGAACTGATACTGCTGTTCTTCCTCCCTCTTCCCAACCATCACAGCCACCACCTTCAGTCCAACCGTAATGGTCAAAACTACCATTCATGTGGCGGTGTTGTCTGTGTTCACCCAAGTGACCTCAGTCACATGGTTCTATTTTCTTGAAGAAGGGCTTAGCTGAAAATATTGTGTTTCTGGAATGTTTTTTGTTGCTGCTGCCTTCCTTCCTCCAAGTATGATGAGTGGTGGGTATATTTTACCTCTCCTTTCCATACAAAACTATTTCTTTATATACAGGGTAGCCTTTATTGCAGGTGGGAAATTTTGTATTTACTAGTGTTTTATATACTCTGTCATACAGGTAAAGGTAAACTGAAATATTGTTTATCTACTATGTTTGGCTTATTTTATGATTCTGCAACTTTTTCGTCTTCAGCTTCGGTTATTGGTGAGTTTACTTATTCTATCCATGTTCCAATTCATATAGCTTGAATCTGTTTCCTGTTACAAAAATTCATTTCTGTTTTATGACCCTGCAAAGCAAAACAAATGACTGTTGAGATATTTACGTCACGTACTATTCATATAGGTTTATTCATCTGAAATGCTAACTTCTGACAGTACCAAAACAACAAGAAAAACTTTATATGCTGTATGAATTCAGACAAGGAGACAGATGGTCTTGGGTCACACAAAAAATATGACAGACACAGACAGTCACCCGTTTCATTCAAATTCTTATATGACTATGGGTACGCCCAAAATATTGTGTATCTGTATTTGTCTTTTGAAGTGTGCCTTAACAGATATCCTGTCTCCCCGTTTGATAACTGAAGGGATTAGTTTCTCTACCCTTGACTGAATTTAAACTGTTGATTACTTTCCCATTAAGTAAAGTTTTTGCTATTTTCCATAGAGTTAGTAATAACTGAAGAGCTGATATAATCTGAATGTTTTCCCACACACTTCTAGAATAGCTTTTCTTAAAATTCAATAGCCTATAAATGGAAAAATTATTCATTTAACTCTTACTTAATTCAAAAATCAAAGCAAAAAAAGTGTTAAAATTGGTACGGACAGTCAGAGATACAAACTCCAACAAACTGGAGAAGTGTTTAGCCTAGGCTCAAAGTAAGCCAAAGACTGATTGGACCTTCCCAAAGGAGGCATACTAAGCCTGGTATCAGACGTAGGATGGTCAATTCCTTTCTTGTTTACATAACCTAAACCAGTAATCCTACTGAGTAAAGGGGCCCTACAGTTAAACGTATAATCCAAACCACAGGCTGTGGTTTGGATTGTGGCCAGATTAAGGGCCTTTGAAAATTTCAATAAATTGAGGGATTTGAACCAGGGCCATTTCGATTTTCAGTAATATGTCTTAACCACTGAGCCACTAGATGGCTCAAGTTGAAATTATGGCACTGGAATTCTTAGTGTTAATTATCAAGCAAAGTGACCCTCATTTATACCTCAAGAAGACACATTTTACAAAAAACATAACTATATTCAGTCATGGTGACATTGGACATTGTTTTCCTAGTCTTTATAAATTGTTGTATTAAATATGTAGCAAAAAGTATATTCAGGGCATAGGATTGCAAATGCGCAAAAAAGAGAAGAAACAACCAGCATGTGGTTATGATCTTTCATCAGGTTGAGTCAACATTCTTTATGAATACTGGTTGCTATCTCAGCCAAAATTAAGCAACTGAATAAGAAAAGTATCAGTTTTTAAAGTCGTTATATTAAGAAACAGTTAAACTTTTCATCTCAGATGGACTTTATTGTGGCATGAAAAATCACTATATTTTCATTTGCAAAAAATTATGCACTTTGATTCTAGACATATGGACCAAATCAGTATATGAATATCTTTCAGAGGCCAGTAAATATATGAGAATAAATCATTGGAAAAAATAACACATAATTAATCAATGAGTTTACTACTTTTCAAACTGTAATTCTGTTGCTTTAATATTTATCATCCATATTATCATATTTTTATCTTTGCAGTATTGTTTTAGAAACAATTTAAATGTTCTTCATTTTTATAGAAATTTCTATGGTTCACAGTCCTTGGATGCTATCTCTTTTTAACCACCATTGGGTATAATGAGGTAATATCTGTTATGGCTTGATAACCATTATAAAAAGTGAATCAAGAATGACACAACTATCACTTATGATTGGTGGTAGTCACCACAACTGTCAACAATTTGGAAGACAGAGACACAGGGAGTGTGTAAGTAGCGGAAGGGGCATGCGCGCACAGGCGGGCGGCATGCGGCAGGGTACCTTCTCCTTGTATGCTGAGCCAAGCAACTGTACCGACTTGAGGTCCACAGCCCCCTTCAGACCCTTCTTGCCATCCTTAGATCTCCTCTTGCGACAACAGCGCCGAATGCAGCAGACACAGATACAGAGGAAGACCAGGCAGACAGCTATAACAAAGTAACAAGTCATTACTTACACTTTTAGAAGTGTAAATCCCTTTTGGTTACCGGTAAGGCATATGGACACAGATATTTCCATCAGTCAAAAGGAAAGTTTAATCATACATAAATCGAAACAAATATGCAACTGAAACATCTCCATTATCTTGCAACAAATAGAAATTACATATATGTAACTAGTATTAAATATTGTTTAAAATAAAGCTAATAATAATTTTATTTTGTACCTCAGTAAATCTCTTTGAAGTTTAACTACTCAAGAGTTATATAATATTTGGTTTATCTGTATATAAACAAAAATTACTTTATAGTAACTTTGTTGTTGGCCATTGCTCACAACTGTTGCATAAATGTTTTAAATTAAACACTGTCCACTAACAATTGTTTTATTAATGTTTTTCACCAAACATGTTTTGTAGGTTATCCTCAGTGGGAAAATTGTGATGGCTAGAATTACATTGATAATAAGATAGAAAATGCTTGGGCAGTGAAGCATTATAGTCTTACCATCTGTGATAGTCACATCTGTTCCAATTAATAACCACTTTCCATGTACTTCCAAAACCTATCACAAGCCCTAATTTCAAGGAGCTACTCCCTTGATCTGGTAAAAAATCTGCCATGTTACAACCCATCCTTCATGCTACTCTTATCCTGAACCTCCAAAAACTCAAAAACAAATTGTTTCTCCAGATTAATCACTTAGTTTTCATCTCATCTCCAGTTCATCAATCAAATACTTTGTCATGAACATGACTTCCTATAATCCTTACCAGAAATGTGTATTGTTCTACACCAGATCTTGCCCACAGCCTCCATTCCTCTCCTCTCCCACTCCCCTTCCCCCCCACACTCATTCTTCAGTATACCATACAATTTTAAGAACAACTTGGAACACAAATACTCACCTTGTGATTTTCATAAACTGCTACACAGATCCTTCTAATGCAATAGCCCTCACTGTAAAGCTTGTAGCATGATTGCAAAAACTACCTCCTCCACTACAACCACAGAGGAAATGTTTCAGACCTTTGGAAATGCCACATACAGTACAACAAACCTTATATACAAAATCAACTCCCTCCACTGTAGCACATCATATACAGGCCTCGCAACTAAACAAAATTTCATCAGAAAACAGTTTTCGCCATCAACCCAGACCTAGCCAGTTCCCATAGTTTGGAAAAACCAAACAACAGCTCAGCAAGACACCAGACATGTCCACGTGGCCTCAACCTTTAATATGATCCTTCAATTATTATTATTAATTCACATATTAATTTAAATTTAATATTATTATCCCCTTATTTTCTATTTGTTTTTTATTAACATTACCTTTTCTATCCACTCCCACTTCCTGTGATACTTTTTCACCCACATGAACAAGGATTTGAACTAAAATACTGTAACTTATGTCCATATTTGTTTGTGCATCATCATTGCCATCCTGCCATCATCTATGGTAGGTGTGGCCAACCCGAGACCCGCCTTGAACATTTTTCCAGCCCGCGAGATTCCTCACACTTTTAAAAAATATATTTATTTCATAATGGCCAAAGTGGTGAAAACCAATGTATTAAAAAGGCATTATTTGTGCAGCCAGATATTAAAAAATTAACTGTAGAAATTATGAGAAAAGATTAACTTTGATTTAAAAAAATATTCTTGTGAATATATAATTTTATATGTGGCCTGCGGAGTTATGATGCATTTCCAAAGTGGCTCGCAAAGTGTTGGGTTTACTAAGGTTTTTTAAATTTTTTTATTTTAAATAAAATTAATAAATAAATAAAGATGAACATTTGGTTTTCCAGACCACTATAATGTGCTATGAGCACATTAATACAGCAGTTACACAAATTGCTGTTAATTAAATATTATTTTTAAATTATTTCTCAGTAAATCTAGTTTCCCTAACAAAAAAGTAAAACGAGAGTCTGAAAAATTCTCTGGTGAGAGAGGATCCCCTTATACCTATTTGCATGCATACATATATTATTTCATGGCCACTTAAATGAAAGGGTTTCATAAGAAAACTAACATGACATTCACCGATAACACAACCAAACATCTTTTGCAATTTCAGGTACATATTTTTTATGCTTTTATTAGGGTTGCAACTAGACCCAATATTATGAATGGATCTTTTCATTCGTAAATATAGTAAAACATTTTTAGTGAAAGTACATAATTCCAGATTGCAGGTTCTTTAAAAAAATGTAAACAAGTTATAAATATACATTTTTTCATAATTAATATCCCAGAGAGTTTTAACATTTACTGCATGTGTTGTTCATGCATCAAAATCTGAGAAGACTGTGGGTTGGAATGTAGAATCACTGTATAGTTCTGTTATGTTTAGCATTGGTATTGGGTACTAATACGCATATGCGAGACAAATGATATGTTAATTGGAAAATGGAAACATCATCATAAACATATGCTGCTATAATCTAGGATTGTTACAGTAGAAAAAGAAGTTTGTATCATTTTTTTTCTATTCTCCTTTTTTCTATTAGCCTGTAGTTAATAACAGTTTTGGGAGTTTATCTTGAGTTAATTTAGTTGACATGTAGCTGTTAACTGTTACATACATACATACATACATACTAAGTCCCTTTTTCATCAATTTAATTATTATTAATTGTGAAGAAGCATAAGCACTGATACCAATTTACCTATGTACCCACTTTTGCATCATTGATAAAAATATATGCAAAAAAAAACACAAGTGCTCCAAAAATTAAGCAGTATGAAATAATACAGCATATTAACATCATTTGTAACTAAACTACTGATTTTATGAAAAAAAGATTTTAAACATAATACCTTTCATTCGTGTATTGTGATATATACACTGGTAAAATAGAGAAATTACTTGGAAAGTAAACACATATTTCTTACAAAATATTTATTTCTACTAAGACTGTCTGAATGTAATCATATAAATACTCACCTATTATTATGGCAACCAATCCCCATGTGGGTATGCCCATTTGTTTTGCCACTTGAGTAGCAAATTTGTCCATTGCTTCTCCCATCTCCGCCGTTTTGCTTTTGGTCGTGGGAGCAGGAGTAGAACTAAGAAGTTTCTCATCGGGACTGAGTGTGAATTCTGTAGAGTAACAAAACATCCATTGTAATATATTTTAAATTAATACTTTTAAGTTTATTAAATACTGTTCATTCTCAGGTTGAAGTAAAAAAAAAAGTTTTCATTTTATTTTGCTCTATAAAATGGCAATACTACTGATTTTGATTATACATGTGAACGAACAAGACTGAATAATTCATATTGGATTAAAATTTCTATCATCATCCATCATTTATCCATTTTATACAATATAAGTAGTTTGGCGATTCAGTGATTAAGGCTTCTCATATACGGAAATTGAAAGATACTATGTTTGAATCCCTGTCTTGGCTGGGATTTTCGAAGTCCCTTAAACTGAACTTCACCTCCCTCAGAGATGTCTGACTAGAAATCAAAAGATACCCAGTTTGAATCCCAGTCTTGGCTGGTTTTTTCAAAGTCACTTAAGCCGAATGTCACCTCTCGCAGAGCTAACTGTGTAATGTGAACTATGCCAGAATGCTACTGTAGTTTGGAATCCATATTAAACAGTAGGTCCTCTGTAACTGGAAGGACTACCAGGTTAGGTTAGGTGGCTACAATAGAGCCTGATTGCACAGCTCGTAAGAAACTATGTCCCCAGGTCATTAATGCCATATGAGATTACTTTACTATATGATACAGAGATTTTTTTAAAAAATATCTGAAAGAACTATGAGAATAAATTGCAAAAATTGGAAGTTGTAATATTTCCAAGATTGCTTGAAATACAAAACTAAATGTTGTTTATAACACAATGAAGGGAAAAGAGATTTATGTATTTTTTTTGATATTCCCTTAAAACGGAAGCAGCAATTTTTACACAAAAAGTTTAATTGAATAATGGATACATCTAAAGATCATTAGTCTTCCAGTTAATTTGAAAAATAATGAGTCTTCAGCAACACAACAGATAATTGGTGTATTGTTTCAAGTATAATTTCTAGTTCAGCTTAATACAAGAAACATTGATTCACATTTATCATTTATTTTCTAATAAAAATGACTTAAAACCTCACTATACCGCAAAAATTTGTGATGACTAAATTTTATGTTTTGGAAGCCATATTTAATATTTCATGTCATGTTGAAAGATATCTTTGGAGAGAAGAGATCAGCAGTGTTTCATAGATAACCAGATGTTAAATTTTATCAGCATGCAAGACTTACACTTCCTTTATAGATGTGGATTTGACCTTTGACCAATAAAATTTAGCATTTTTTTTGTAACAGTTGTTTTATGAACATAAATGAAAAACATTCTATCTTATTAGATAAGCATACATAAAAATAATTCAGAAGAATACAGGAGGAGGGTGAAGAGAGTAATGGGAGTATACAATGTGTATATTGGTAATGAGGCATGGAGTGATATTGGTAGAACAATTAAGAGTGGTGCTTGGAAGAGAAAAGATGACCATGACCACAAGATGGCACCTGATTTTAGGCATAAGGCTACAGGAAAGTTTTCTTTCATAGGTAAGGGAATAAGGGATTGGAATAAATTACCAAAAATGCTGAAAGAATTTAAAACTAAGGTCAAAAGTTGGCAAGTACAAGAAAGGGCAAAAAAATTGGTGCTACTGGAGAGTGCACTCATCCCAATTAAATTAAATCAAATGTAGTGGAGGGAGAATTGCTGGTAGAAGGCATAAAATGTAAATATCTTGACATTACATTTGGTAATAAACTCAACTAAATAGGATACAATTGAAAGGGGTCAGAAACTGTTAGAGGTATGAGAAATGGTCTATGAAATATTACTTATTCTCTTGCTTGAGTATGGTGGAATGGCAGTGTTCCCATATTTAGGAATGAAATACACTATCTGATCAAAAATATCTGCACACCCTTATGTATGCATAATTGAACGCTAGATGTCATGACAGCTGGATCCGCTAATATAAAAGGAATTGGAGAGCACTATGCAGGGGCGACACAGGAAGCTCCTCACTAAGGGCCCTCACTGCTCAGGGGGGCCCCAACCACCACTGCTCCAGGGCCCCCCAGTCTAAGCTCAGGGGGCCCCTACCAGCAACACAAAGCAAGAAAAGGTCATTCATCTGGCCTGAGGGCCCAAAATAATTTTTTTGCACCGGGGTCCTTGTTGACCTAGCTACGCCGCTGGCACTGTGTTATCAGTAGTGAAGCAGTAACAGCAAAATTGGCCAGAAAGGGGACATCAGTGACTTAGAACATTGAACAGTCATTAGATCTCACCAGAGTAACCAATGCATCAGTGACATTTCAACCCTTCTGAAGCTTCCAAACAGGGAGTGTCGACCATTGTGGAGGGTGGTTGTAAAAAATCACAAGAAATCAGGGGAAGGAATCATTCATGAGTTCCAAACTGCTGCCAGCAGTCCAGCCAACACAATGACTGTGCAACAGGAGTTAGAAAGGATGGGGTACAAAGATCGAGCTTCTGCTCATAAGATAAGCATTTTTGTGGTCAATGCTAAATGATGCTTGAGATGGTGTAAAGATTGACACCTATGCCAGTGGATGACTGGAAGCAAGAGATATGGAGTGATGACTCACAATATACCCTATGGCAATCCAATAGAAGGGTTTAGTGAATGCCTGTAGAACGTTATCTGCCAGTACCTGATGTACGGAGGAGGTGTTGTGGCCTCCTGATTGCACTTAAATGAATTCTAATGGTGAAAGGATATGAACACATTTCAACCATTGTATACTGCTTATGGCAGAGGGCCAGTTTGGAGGAAATGATTGTTTGTATCAGTATGGCAATGTGCCATGCCATAATGCTGCTTGTGTGAGGTAATGGTTTGTGGACAATAACAGTCCTGAAATGGACTGGTTTGCCTGAAGCCCTGACTTAAACATAAAGGAACACCTTTGGGATGTGTTACAACGTTGGCTTCACACATGACTCCACCATCGCTACCTGTTCCTCAAAAGAATTCAGATACATCATTGAAGCTCTCCCCAAAAAAGTTAAAGCAATCATAAAGGCAAATGGTGGACCAACCTAAAATTAATGTCCAATAATAGGGAATATGACATGGGTACTGTCTAAGAGCAGTTTCAGATAGGTGTACGGATACTTTTGATCAGTTAGTGTACTTGAATTCTAAGGAATACAAAGTAATACCAATAGAATGAAGGAATACAAAGTAATACAAATAGAATATTTGTAGAGGATTGCCATTGATTATAACTCATATGAAGTAGAAGCTGTGTTTAGAATCACTAGAAGAGTGGATATAGTCAAAGAGCATTGTTAATTGTTTAAGGCATGCTGTGGTATGAAGCCTTGAGGAATATACTGGCAGTGCAAAGAATTAGGAGCAGTTTATTACCATAAATATAAAGTAATTTCAGAATTATGGTAGTTGGAACGTTTTCATTTGCAGGTTAGGCACTCATCAACAGAGATGTTGAAACATACCTCATACAATGAAAAAGTTTAAAGAAACAATATGCATAAAGAATAGAAGGCATGTTGGAAAATTTGCACCGGAGCATAAGGTCAGTAGCAATTAATAATTATAACATATGTCAATAGCAACATGAACATATTTCGTGGGATACACCAAAGAATAAGTTGTTAGTTATGAACCTACAAAACCAGAAACAATATTGAGAGCATAAAACATTCCAACTAGAAAATAACTCAGATAAGATCTTCAAAATATTGTTAACATTCTATCCTGAAAGAGGAACATCTATTAACACTTAGAGCTATTTGACTTCATTGTTTGGGAAAATGTTATTTATATATATATATTTAATTAATTTGCAATGGAACGCATGCTCCGGTGGCAATTTCCCTACACACCCATCTTCCCCCTTTCTTGCACTCACCTACATTTGCCCTTTACAAATTTTTAACTTTAAATTCTTTCAACGTTTTTGGTAAATTATTCATCATTTCCCTCGGTAATTTATTCCAATCCCTGATCAAAGTTATCCATGCAGCATGATGCACTTTTGGCTCCAGCATTTTTTGGAACTTATTTATAATTTAGTCCATCAATACTATGATTATTAATGGTTCCATAAGTTGTGTTTTTAGTAAATATTCTTATAAAGTAACTAATCAATGTAGGCGTACATACATCTGCTTATGTTTCTGCAAATAATTCCATATAAGTTCATATCGCAAAATGAAAAAAAAGAAAAATGTTTATATGCCTATGACTATTGACATAGCGCTAATTAAAGTAGCGTAAATTAAAATACTGAACTTGGGATACCATTTGCTGTATCATGGAAGGTTGTTTATAATCACGTTACAATTATGGTGCAGCCTGTGTAGATCATGAAACTACATTCATCTGCATGAAGTATGACACTCATGAAAGCAAAGACTTCTTCTTATGGCACCTTCTCCTATCGGAGGTTCGCAGTTCACATAACCATCTCCTAATGTCCTTCCAACAGATCTTCTCTTCAATGATGAGTTCCAATTGCTGGCCCCTTTCACCTCTCATAATGTGCCCTAGATATTGAGTTTTCCTTTGCAAATAAATATTAAAGTTATCTAGTGTTAATTGCCGTTCTGGTCCAGGATTCATTTCAAACTACCCATAGCCACTGCTAATGTTGCTAGGCCTACATGAAACATAAAATAAACTTTAAACGCAGTTCAAGAATACATTCACCTATCGTGATAAGAAAATCAATCGATAATTCTGGAGAATCTAAAGGCACCGATAATAACTGTACATCGTAAAGACTTGTTTATATTTGTTGAAAAACGAAATTCAGTATCCTTAATGTTAGTTGTTCATTATAGAACATACGGATGCGTACATAAACTAGAAAGTTAGCAATATAATTAGAAATTTGGCAATATTTAGGATATAATGTTAACGTTGAGTAGTAATAAATAAGATTCCCCGCGATTAGTAGCAACTAGTGACGATAAATGTCAGGCGCTTGAAATGAGCACAGTGTTTTCCTATGACCGATGGCATTGTTACAATTTGTATTTAACGGCTTATGAATTAACGGTTTAATTCTAGATGGGGATACCGTTGCCTCGCGACTGTTAACGTGACGTCATCGTGACGTCACGTTCACGTACAGTCATCATTTATTATTGTATTGTGCCCTCGCTACGCTCGGTCACAATAATTTAAAGCTATACAATATCAACATAAACTGATATCCCTAAGGTAGATCAGAGGCAGGCGGCCGCTGGTAAGCGGCCGCAGATGTCCAATAACACAACCGGATGTTCAACGTTTCAGGTGAAGCTCGCATTTCAATAATAAATTATCTGCTGTTAACTTCGACAAGTAATAACACGTATTTTACGCAGATGACTGTACGAGAACGTGACGTCACGTTAACAGTCGCGAGGCAGCGGTATCCCCATCTAGAATTAAGCCGAATTAACTTCATAATTTTTTAGTTGTACATAAAAAAGATTTTAAAATAAAGGCGAATTGTCTCGTTCTTGCCGGAAATCTTTGCTGTAGTAAACTAATCTCCTACACCGCTAACAACGAATAATTTTAAATCAGCGATTCACAACTTACCGTAAGCGAAGATAGAGCAATTGATCCACAGATAGAATATAAAATATTTAATTCTAAATTAATTAAAAATGTCATAATAAAAATAAATTAGTAAAAACTGTTCACATAAAATGGATACCGTGTATAAGGTTAAGCGAATTTAAACTGCAAGCCATACTTTGTAAGAGTCATAGTAAATATTTCGACGACCAGCAAAAATGTATTTCCATGATATCATATGACTGCATTGATACTATAGTGGTCTATTCTATACGTTTCTTGTTTGCATCTAAGAGAAAGGCGTTTCTTTGTGTATTAAGTTCATGTAGGAAAGAAAAGAGAGGAGACGAGATTCCGCTAAAGTTGTGAAGCCTCCTGTAAACTCTCCTACTATGCCTGCGCGGCGGCCATATTACTTTTCCCAAAATATCGCGCTTTTAGCATTGCGTTTGCTGCTCTCAATATTTCATTCACTAATATTTCAAAGTTTTTATAATGCCAGCTTGTGTTGCATACAGTTGCACAAACAGATCAGATAGGAAACAATCTTGGAAATCATTTCATAAGTTAGTCACATTGTAATTACTGTTCTTGAAGTATTTAATACGATATCTGCAAGAGTATGGCCTATCATTAAAGATTTAGAATGCCTGTTAAAAAAGTTAATTCATAGCTCTCAACAGGACGACGTTTTCTACAAATTTGTCGGCGTATTTTAGACAGCTAGCATATCTTACATTATTTTACATTTTGCACTTAATAGGCTAACCTTATTCTAAACGTGTGTTGAAAATGCAATTTAAGCCTCAGACTTTTGATGTATATTCATATATTAATAATTAATTCATATTCATTTTATTCACCATTAATCGATATAGTATTGAAATAGGCTTCGTCATATACCTATTACAATTTTATATTTCATGTTAATATAATTAACCATATAATATTAATAATGTTAGAAATTTAGATTATATCAAATGATTCCTCAGTTTTATACGGACATATTGCAGTGATAAATTTCTTAGATCTAATTTTGAATTTATTTATGAGCATTATTCTCAGATTCTTAGGTAGATGGTTGAAGAATCTGATTCCCATTGACTTAAAACTATTTTTAATTATGTCAAGCGAGCAATATTCAGTTCTTATATTGTGTTTATCTCTAGCGTTCTAACCACGTACATCAATATGGCTATTACACAGATGTGGATTTTTATTAACAAAAAGTAAACGTTGATAGATATATAAGCCAGGTACTGTCATAATTCCTAACTTTAAGAATAATTCCTTACAATGGATTCTGGGTAAAGCTCCACATATTAGACGAAATGCTTTTTTTTTTTTTTTTTTTGTAAGAAAAAAAGACACTATAAGTATGGACTCCAGGGATAGTTCCATAAGACAGATAGGAGTGCTCCTAACCATAATAAATAGAGAGTAGTACATCAGTTGCCACTGTACCTTTAATTCTCCTAATCATGAAAATTTCTTTAGCGACTTGATGTTAATTCAATATGCCTCTGCCATTTTAATGTATAATTATGCCCAAGAATTTCACAGTACTACAGGTAGAGTTGCTGTTTAAAGATATATAAAGGTAGTGTTTTTTTTTTTTTTTTTTTTTTTTTGTTTTTTTTTTTTTTAAGTTAAAAGAAAGCTTGTTGGCATTACACCAATCTATAAGCAGATTTAACTTTGATAAGAATATCTTATCACTAGAAGTCATAAAAGAACTTACTTTCACACACAGATCGTTAGCATACTTATAACATTTGGAGTACCCATATTAATAATAGGTGATAGGTCATCGATATAAAGAATAAACAGCTGGGGGCCAAGAATAGATCCCTGAGGAACACCATGTATTACCTCCCTAAGCTTAGATATACTTGTATTGTTATTGAATGAGACCACTTGTGATCTAGTACTTAAAAATGACTTAATTAACTCGACTGTCTTATCATCAAAATCTAAGTGCTTAAGTTTCAATAGTAAAATTTCATGAGACACAGTATCAAATGCCTTGGACAGAACAAAACACTTTGCACCAACATTTTATTTTCAAGGTCCTCAGACAGTCCTCCACAAAAGTTGTAAGTGCATCACACGTTGACCTATTTTTCCTAAAACCAATCTGGTTGTTAGAGAGAAGATTATTTAGTTCAAGGTTTTTGTAGATTTGGAGATGAGCTTTCCATCAGCATTTGAAATAATTGGGACAAGGCATATTGGCCTATAATTACAGAAGGATTTTTTATCAACCTTTTTATAAATTGGTATAACCATAGATACCTTCTGCTGTTCTGGAAAACTCCACTATCAAAAGCAGCCATTTACAACCTCCGTCATCATTTCTGATATAAAGTAGTTACTAAGTTTGACAATTTCTGAGTTTAGGTTATAGATATCCTTTGACTTACCATAAGGACATAATTGAAGTACGGACTTTCTGTACAGAAACTGATTTCAAAGAGAATATTTTATCAGAACATTTACTTTGGACAGATAATAGCTCGCTTTGTTTTGACTAACTTCTATTTTCTTTACTGTTTCACTAATACCATCAATAAAGTAGTTATTAAATTCTTCAGCTGTTAAGGTAGTTGGTGTTCCGTCCTGGTTAATATTTCTATTTGTAGGAAGTCTACCGTACTTTTAATAATATTCCAGATAGTCCTTGGTTTATTTGAACATCTAAGGACTCTTTTGCTCTTATAATTTAGTTTAGCTCTTCTGATTTCATCTTTGTATGTACATACATTTGATTTATTGATATTTAGTTTTTATATCCACACTATGATTTTGTTTGGATACAAAATGGTACTAGAGACTGACGCTCCTTAAAATATGAATTTTGCGGCCGGGAAGTCACCGCAAGATGAATTTTCCCGTTCGTTAAAAAAAAAAAAAGTATTGCCGCCTCCCTGAAGTTTTCGTCCAGGGCAAGTGCCTCGGTTTGGCACTTAGATTCGGCTCTGTCACCATGCGAAAATGTTCGCTATACTGGGCATTGACAATCTAACCCTTGCTGAAGGATGGCATACTGGAACCCGTTGACTGTCACACGCCAAAATGAGCATGACCTTCGTAGGTGATGGACTGCACGAACACTATCTCTCACAAGCTTTCGAATTTATATATTGGATTTCCAGTGTTGCCATATGATCGGAAGAAATCACATGGTTCTCATCAATTTTTGAACGACCAGCAATATAAAATATTGTACAGCGGATTATCTTTAATAGGCTGTGAGCTACCTGTTGTGGTGACGGGTATGTGCTGCTTGCTGGCCGCCATGTTGTGTATAGGCGGCACTTGAGGCGGTGGTGCGGCTGTGGTCGTGGTAGTGGTAAACGCTGCCGTCGCCGCCTCCTCTAGTACTAAGGCTGTCGCTTCTTCCGCAAGACTGCCTTCCTCTGTCTGGGGACCGGCATCCGCCTCCCGCCTCCACAGTCTCAGGGGAGGCGCCATCCTCTGCGACTTTTTCTGTTACTGCTCCTGCCGCGCTTAATCCCTCTGGTCGCTGCTGCTGCAACAAAGAAAATAGAATGATAAACTTTTCACGCAGTACTTCATTTATAAGAATTTCTGGTCGCGTTCAAATTTTTATACCTTTTGCAGGTGCTGTAACATTCAGAATAGGAGGTTTATGAGGATTTTGTACCACCGGAAAAGATTAGAAACTGGGTAGTAAGTTCAAATTATTACTGCAGTTCCTGCGAATGTTGTGGGTATTACATTGAATAAAGGTGTCTTTCCCCACCAGTGTCTGGACCATGCTAGAAATGTGTCTGTGAGATTGTGTACCAGTTGAACATAATGTTAATAATGGTCATACTTTTCGGTTTGAACATGTGTAGATTTTAGGATTGATAAAAGGTTTTTGATATAGAATTTTCATAGATGCTGTTGAGATCAGAGTTGACAACCTGGTCAACAGGGACAGTCATTACCAGCTGAAACTTGCACCCTTAAGTTGTTAAGTGGCCAGCTTGGCGGAAATATGTCAGAAACAAGGAAGTCATCACCAGTGAAGATGGACAGTGAACGACCATCACATAAGTTTGAAGTCTATAGCTAGGTTAGTGATCGTCCATGCCACTCTGTTTTTGATCGTGCCGTCAATAGCAACGTAACAGATGCCGGTATCGGATGGTCAAGCAATGCCAGAAAGTAGAGGGGGAGGGGGAACCAGACACATTTACTAACATTTTCAGAGCTTCTACAGAGAAAAAGAAATATTTTGAGATAAGTTTGGAGGGGGGAGGGGGGGGGGGGTTGGGGATAGAGCAGAGTGACTTTGAGCCGTCTCTGTAACCTGATCACACTGTAACAGCTCTCAAACCTAAACTTTAACTGAACATGTATTTTATGAAGCATTTGTAACAGTCTAGTTTGACTAAATATGATTTTTGTATGATTGTATTGTAATTTACTGTAAATCTGTGCAAATGGATTTTGTTTTGTGAAAAGAAATTATGTAAATACCATTTAATGTGTTTAAGAACAGAAATATGCCAGAGAATTGTTTAAATGTTTGTAATTGTGAGTATTAAGGTGTTTAAAGGATGATTTACTACAGTTTAAAATGATTTATGTGGATAATTTTGTTTTTAAATAGGGCCTATCTTTAATTTTCATTTCTAAGTATTTTGTAATGATTGTAAAATATTAAGTATTAATTCTGATTGTTTTTAATATATTTTCATTGTTTAAGTATTGTTAATGTTCGAGAAATATATCTGACGGAAGCCTTTGTAGTGTTATAGAACTTTCGATGGAGCTTATATAAAGCGACCAGCAAAAACTGAGTGGGAGTATCTTGGCGTTAGTTTACGTCGGCCAAAGACAGTGTTGAACAAACAGTTTCGGTAGTATTGTCTTTGAAAGAAGTGTCAACTGTAATCGTTGGAGTGTTGTGTTATATGTGAACTGTATTTTGAAGTCCGATGGCTTACTAGCAATAAAACAAGTTAAAATTTGAAACTGGATCGTGGACTAGTTATTTATTATATGTAAATTAAACCACGAAGCATCTAATAACACTAGAGTAGACTTTAGATTTTGTCCTCCTCTTCACCAACGTGGACTAATATATGTGAAAGGTTTTATTTTTTCATAAACTGTTATTAAGTTGCGTTCCCATTATTTTTATCATGTAAATATTAATTTCTCTTTTTCTAAGAAAGATTAAATCAGTCCTTTGATACATCTATGATTTAGTTCTTCTTCTGCTTAATTTGCGTGCCAGACAAAAATGTAATATTTCATTTCTACGGACTTCTGTTTGTTTTTGATCACAGAAATACTAATTTACCCCTTTCTACGGAAACATAAGATGTAGCATATACGATATCAAATCGGTCTTTTGATACCACCTTTATGTGAAGTTTGAAATTTATAAGTTCTACAGTCTGGTTTTCTATAGCGAACTGAGAAATAAATTTCCTCTTTCATAAGTATAGAGGTTAATGTGTATTAGTCCTGGGAATTAGTTTTTTAAGGTGTACCTGTGATATAATTAGTATTAGTAAAAATAATCCTGTTTGAAATTAAATTTCAGGCAAACAGGTATCCTGTTCATGTATTTCATTCCTGATTAATCTGAACGTGTTAGTCTGTATTAAGTGGCTTCTTTCATTTAATAAGATTGATAGTTATCGAAAATTTTGCATGGAGTTAGGCGGTAATGCAAGTCTGTCAAATTGGTTACATTCACGATAGATCTACTACTAGCAGTTAAAATATGTTACTACTAGTGTAATGTGAAAAGATCTAGGCTTCTGCCTTATTTAATCTGTCTTGTAAAGATAAATATATTTACGGTGCGTCATAAGAAATTTGTATAAGTTTGTAGAGTGTAATTATTACTGTTTTTCGTTTGCCAATAGCATAACCATATGGCCAAACCAGATAAATTCTCAAAACATCCTTGTAAAGGGGACATCGCAACAATGATTCACTATCCCACTTTCCAGAATTTACGGATTTGATGTATACATAATTGTTCCATAGTTGAACAGAATATTATTTATGTGATGTTATTCTAGATCTTTCTTTATTGTTATTATCTTATTTTAGTAAAAGCTCAGTGGTATTTGAGGCTTTCCACTTTCGTGTGTAATTATTCAAATGTGAGTGTTGAAAATCATAAGGCAATGTGGGACCATTGATTATTTTAATGAATTATTATGCTGTCGGTTTTCAGCCAGCAATGTGGAAATAATATAATGTTATATAACTGGATCAAAAGGGAGGATTATATACAGCTACAAAAGGATTTGTATAATGTATCTAATTGGGCAAGTCAACGTGGAACGAATATAAATGATAGGCAAACTTATTAAGTATACAGAAAGAAAAATAATGGTTTTGTGTTGAAAAAGAATTGCCTTTACAAGGTATTCAGTGTTAATATCTCGGCATATTATTACTATTTTAAAGAACAATTTGGCAGGAAATATTCTGAAGGTGACAAGTAAGTCCTACTTTTATGGAAGAGGGAATGTATCAGGGAAGTGACGGAAATGTGATACAAAACCTTGGTCTGGCCCTTGCTTGACTGTGAAGACATATTATGGGATCCATATGGGATACATGAGGTAGAGTGGGATAAAAGAAGGTAGGTAAAGTTATTTACGCTTATTGCCACACTACACAATCAATTACAGATACAGTATAGTAGCTGCGTATAGAGCAATTGAAAGACAGGAGGCAGGGGAAGAGACTGCTTGGTGTGTATTAGGGATAGAACGACGGTGAGGTCCTGATAGATATTTGAAGAAGAATTAGAAATAATATATACAACGGAATTGAAAATTATCACCATAAATTAGCAATTGATTTCATGAAAGTGAGAATATTTTCATTTGAGTATAAGGGAGGCATGGACTGAATTAATCTATCGAGGAATATTCTGAACAATTTACCTCAAACAGTGAAAGAATTTAATTAAAAATTTGTGATATACAAAGGTAATTTGTATTCTAAAATTAAATATTATTATAAATACTATGAGATGTAAAACGTAAGAATGTTTTTATCTTGTGTTTGGATTGCTTAATCGGCGCATCATAATAAACAAGACTGAACCAAAATTAAAAGATAAATACTACCAAGCTCTTGGTCATTTTCAGCTTGCAAGTGTATATCTCAAGTTCCAATGAAGCACAGTAAATTGTTTTTAACCATTTGCTGCCTTGTTTTAACAATATGAACCCTAATACAACTAAAATGAGCAATTATACGTAATTTGTATTTCAAAATGTAAAGTCTCCGTTCCCGACACGAAAACGTAACAATATTTTTTTTTTTTTTTTAGTGAAATTCAAATGAAATTATGCGTTGTTGATATGGTTCGACGTTACCACATTCTAGTCTGACATATTTTAATGTCCATTAATTTAACAAATTTATTATGTGAGGAAGAAAATATGATAATCCTCAGTTTTGCTAAATGGTATTTCTCCTTAGTGTCTCATGGTACTTATAATTTATACGATTATAACCTGACTTACATGAAACTGGTGTATAATGCAGTTCGATTTAGACATACATGACACGGAATAGATAGATAGATAGATATGTTCACTTTGACCCCATGTGAGAATAATCTCGGGGATGTGGAACAGTACATACACTTATTAGTAATGTCAATATTACTATATAATTGATAATATTATTATATATTGACAACAAGTTAGTTACGACCCATTAGTATAACCAATATTTCCTGTAATCTACAAATACAATCCCGAGTTAATTAATACTTATTATGTGGAACAGTGTATACACTTGTTACCAGCATCTAACAACCAGTTATTTTCTTACCAACCAGTTACCACAACTCATAAGCAGTGAATTACTTAAAAACCTGTTAGTATCACAATTTTTCACAGCAGTTTTTGAGTGCATGCTATCCCATGTTAGTTACTATATATGAGTGAAATTTTGTAAACAGTGTAATTAATTCATTTGTCAAAAGTTTCAACAGAAAGAAAAACCATATATCATTTTAGTAATTGTGGACAACTTTGTCACCTTCCCCTTCCATACACCATATATACTATTTAGTGCCTGAATATCAGATTTCACGTCCTGTAGAAATCAGGGCCACACATTGTAAGTTTTTGTTTTATGTCACGAGTATGTTTAACGGCGAGAGCATCACCATTTTCTTTAATGCCCATGAAATATCATCTAAAAATCGCGGTAAGAAAGGATGATGCACAGGTGCGGTTTGCCTATCTGAACCAGAGACCATTGTTCATTCTAGTTTTCACTACTACCGCCCTCTGAAACTATCAGAAAATCTGGCGGGTTTAATTCTCTAGAATCTGAGTATGAGATATTTCTTTCGATGGATATGTATGATGCCTGCCTCTGAGGTACACGCCCATTTTCGATATAATAGCTGTATGTGCTTCGTCGATGTAAGCCAAGGACAGGAGAGTGTAATACGCTAGAGTGAACGGTTAATTGCCCATTGTAGTGTAGGGCACCTGATAGACACCTTTCAGTAACTATGTAGCCACCGCGTTCACAATGGCCTAACCTCTACCCGTTTATCATATCAATAGCAGTTTCCTTTTTGTAAAAACATTAAGTACCAAGGTGATTCAGCTCAGCTGAAACAGCATAGATTTAACTTCCTGATGCTTCAGACCTTTTGTTTTTTGAAGCTAAGGGACGTGAGTGAAATAATACTAATAATTTGTAACTGCGATGGAAACATCAATGTGGTGACAATTTTTCCAGGCATCTACTCTCTTATACATTTGTCCATCACTGGTTTCCACACTTTGTTCGATATTAATTTCAGTTCCTGTCTGAATCCCTGGTTTGTAAAAGGAATCCCTCTCATCCCTAATGAATGAAATTAAATGCTAATTTATGGTGGAGTCTCTGTGTTCTACCTATTATTCCACAACTCTTTCACTAATATCTGATAGGGCTTCAACGGTAAATCTGCGTTAGTTATACTTGCATTGTCCTTATGCACAACATTGAGGCCTGGTATTACAGTAGGGATAGATTTCCGTTTCGGCAATACAGTTTTCGGTTTTCCAATGTTTTACGAAATCAATTCTGGCGAACGCTTTAAAAATATATATGACATATTTTCCTCCCCTTGTAACGATAGCGTTGCACACCAAAATAGATGAAGAGTGCATCATCTAAATGAAAGTGGAATATCGCTGAAAGTCGAGTTAGAGAGAGAAAGACACTGGTTGGCGACCATGGTTGGCGATGATAGTCACGTGAGGAAAAGAAGTATTGTGACTGGCTGAGAGACGTGAAGCGGGGGATATATTATATTGTCTCTGGGGGATATACTAGTGAAGGTGGTCGAGTAGGACATGTGCTTGGGAAAAAAGTTCGCGTAGTATGAGTGTTCGGTTATGTGCCGTCCATATCCCAGACTACACTGAATAGGAACGTTAAGCATGTGTGCTGAAGAAATTGTAGTACGCTGTGCTAATCTGCAATCTTGAATATTGAGGACCGTCCGATACGACAATGATCATGTCTGGTGCGGACATTCTATGTATTGTGATTGAATAAATTGTGCAATAAATGCAGTTCTTGAGTTCGGCACTCGAGTATTATTAATCACCACAAAGCAATCATATGTAATCATTACATGGCTACAAAGCATATACTGTATTATCATAACATGGCTTATATATATAATCATAACACCCTTCCTTATCCACCATCCCCTCCCGACTTTTTAAAGACTTCACCGTCGACGAGCCGTAAAAACCTAATGACAAAAAAAAAAAAAACTTCCTTTGCCTTCAAAAGTCTCCTTTCAAATATACCTTATTGTTTGATTATTTCTATGGGTAAATCTATTTTCACTCCTTTGCTTCCCACCATCCTAATATCTAATATCGTCAATCAAGTCTGTATCCTTTGTTTGTGCTTCTGGCTTTACAGTTCGTCGCCGTTGAGATCATTAGAGCCGGGAGTAAGGAACCGGAAGGACTTTGCCCATGGCTTTTCGAAGGAAGCATCCTGACATTCACCTAGAATGATTCCGGAAAACCATGGAAAATCTTGTATCTTAGGTTGCACAATTCCGTCATAATGTCAATTATTAAACTCTGCAGTACACGCAGAATTTGGGAACCCTTACCTTTACTCCAATTAACTGCCCAACAGCTCACTCCCTCCTCCATCGTATTTTTTCTATTTTTTTTTTCTTTGCGCTTATTCCGCTATTACAGGGTGCGACCTTTGAGTTTTTGCCGGCTTGTCGCTGATCCTGACGCCTGCCGGGGAGAGGGAGGAATTGTGTTGCCATCTATCCGCAGAACGTGTAACTATGGTCTGTGTGCGCTAAGTACATTTTTATTTTGATAAGCTGCATAAACAGGCTGAGAGCCGGCCATGCCCTACTAAACGACAAAAGATTCCTTATGAAACAAAGTGACTCCCCAATGTGTACATCCTGTGCAGAGAAGGAGGATATATATCATTTTATGCTGAGATGTATCCACTATCAAGCCGAAACACAAGAGTATTTAGAAAAAGGTCTACAGATTAGAGATATACAAACCCTTATGCAGGTTCTCGCCCACCCCAATAAAAAATCCTGTAAACTACTATACAAGTATGTGTCAAAAACTAAAAATCATATATAGAAGACATATGTTCAAATAAAGGATAGCCAAATTATTCCTATGTACCTGGCTAAATTAGCCCTAGGCTAAAGCCAAAAAAAAAAAAACATTTTTATTTGTGAAATGTGTAGTTTATGAGGCGGAGATTGGGGACTGTCACATCATTCACCCTGATGATGCCGCGAAACGTCCTAAAAACCACAGTCAGGAAATCCGGTATCCGTAGATCATAGCTTGAACCTGGTCCTGTTGTACTTCCCAGATTCAGTATGGTAACGCCGTAATGTGGAAAGCAACACTAGTGAGTCCCCCCATCGTGTAATATAGAAAATACTCGTTTTGCTAAATGTAAACTTTATAAGCCGACTATTTTTGCAATTCATCGTTATCTCATGTCGACCAAACCAGACCGATTTCCTGTCATAGCGTCATTTAGGAAGCGTGCTATCATCTGGAGAGAGAACATAGATTTGATTGTAGCCTGATTAAAAAATAATTGACTTGAACAATAGCAATGGTAACAAAGAACTGTCCGAAGTACTTCTGTTATTTCTTCTACATCTTCCTATGTTGTTTTTCATACCCTTTCATCTCATTTCCCATCTCCGAATTCTTCCACCCGCAAGTCACACCATACAAAGTAAATTCGGTTTTGCATCTGATAAGAACCATTAAATTATGTTCAATCTGACTTCAAAGCTTTCAATTCGGTTTTGCATCTGATAAGAACCATTAAATTATGTTCAATCTGACTTCAAAGCTTTCAATTCGGTTTTGCATCTGATAAGAACCATTAAATTATGTTCAATCTGACTTCAAAGCTTTCATAAATTTTTCTAATCTTTCGAGCTTTCCTTCACCGTGATTACCAAGATTCCCCATCTACTTTATCCGAATTCGTTTTGTATCATCAGACCTTTAACCTTCTAGGTGGTACTATGAAATATGGATGTAATTTATTGTAAATCTTATAATGTATTTATCACGACATTTATGATTCACTAGTGTGAAAGCCAACTCCGACTGCCTATCAGACTTGGGGATTCATTCGTTTAAGTATTTGAGCCATGCAGTCGGAGTTTCAACAATTATGGTATTTAGACTGAGAGAAAGGTTAGTTTCATTATGCTAGTAAAATAAATGACATTTGATTATGTGTCGACCGAAGTAGGCATGTGACGTACAAAGTTCGAGCACTTATAAGGACAGCTATTCGTTATGTTGGTATGTAATATTAATGTACAATTATGTTTATGTTTTTATTGTGGATAGCAAGCCAGTAAAGTGCATGATTTCTCGGTAGTTCAGACTTTGAACTTCAAGTTACATTAAAAAAATCTGTCGTAAAATTCAGTCTATGGTGAAATAGAAGGACGTTTAACAACCCTCCAAGAAGCTATTAACTGAAGTCGTGAAAATTCTGTTTATGGTTAAATGCCTAGAAACTTTACAGCTTTGAGGTAACTAGTTTTGTGATTTCATGGCGGTGGTATTCAACAACAAGAATTCATTAAAACAAATGTTAAATTACAAATTTTATTTCTGCGTTATTATTTCATTATATCCTTTCATTTAAAGAATTCTGTGATCAATTTATCAATATAAAATGCATATTAACAATGAAATAAATGGTAGGTAAAATATCAACAAAACAGATTTATTTAGTATGGTGCAGGAAGGATTAGATATGTTTACTTTACCCCTTGTGAAGGCAGTGTCTGGGATGTGAACGATACAAATGGACCTTAAAACCAATAATATTAGCAACTACCGATTAAATTTAGTTCCTTACCATCCTAAAACTACTCATAATATCAAGTAAGCCCATAAACACTTAACGTTTTATGTTAGTTACTATAGTGGCATGCAATTCCCAAACACCCTTGTCATTGTTATATTTCTAAATAACTTTAAAAACATATCATACACCATTGCGGTGACTGTAAGTAACTTTCCACTTAACAAAGTTCAAGAAGAACGTTCTTCAATAGAGTAAATTTGGTTCTGAAGCAATAAATTTTTAATTTGGATGTAAATTCCTCAGGGTTTTTGTATTTAACATTTTATTTTGCGTGGCAAGGCATTGATTAAAGAAGCTCCAACCCTCTCTATACAATTGACAATAATTCTTAATCACTGTGGATCTTTGAATTTCAATTATTTTTATATGTCCTGTAATTTTAAATGTGAACCATAGAACTGTTATATTATGCTGTTATTTATCCTCTAGTAAAACCAAATGAAAAGCTTCAGTTTTCTGATTCATTCAAAATTTTTCAAACAATTTTGTGGCTTGTCTAGTCCAGAACCACAAATGAAGTTGTCCTCTCTCGTCAATTTCTTTTGCAGTGTCTTCAGCATATTCTAAGATCTGAGACTCTGTCAGGGGTGCCGAGTGGTTGTTGGCCTACTTGTGGACGTTATGAGTGCTGGACCTTAAGTGGAGTGACTACTTTCGAGTTTTCAGGCCTCTTCTAAATCTTTTGCTCTTCCGTGAAGCTCTTCATCTTGCGGGCTACTAATGATGTTAATTTATCAGGATATCTGACACCATTCCGTTTTATGGTCAGAGAACCGAAGATAGAGAAGGCTAGGACTGGTTTAGCACTAGCTGATATAAGCTATCCCATAAGAATGATAAGACGGCTAACTGGTAGTGAGTCCGTTTAATGGCCACTGAAAACTGTGCATGTATAGTCGATAATGTGTTCTGCAAGGACTAATCCGAATGCTATCGTCTTGAAACTAAATTACTGCTTCTAATACTGATAGTTGGATTGAATGACTATGACGCGTTACATGGCAGCTTGGTTGGAAGGCATTAGCGCTAGACGAGGCTACGAGAGCTAGTCGGCGCGAACGATTAGCTAACTCATATTGACTGGTTTAAGTCTACTCGAAGAATGAAGGAGAGAAATGCTACTTATGTTCCGAAGTTAAAGTGCATTTGTGTCATAGCTGACCGGAACGAACCAGCAGAAGGTGACTTTGCTGTAAGCATATTTATCAAACAACAAGCTATGCTGAATTGTGTCTGTCTTCACCAATCAGACCCGTTGCAAGTTAGATTCACAAAATACAGCAACTATTCCGAAAAATACTAATTGCTCTTAATCAAACCCTAAGGTCCAAAGCGACCTTCACAACTCATTCAACTAATCTTCCATAATGGATGCTACTGCATAACAAGCAATTGTTTTGGATATCAAGCTCTCCAATGAATTCCCAACGAGATAAAGCTGGCTAGAAACAAAGATAAAAAAGCTAAAGATCATCTATGATTATATGGTGGGGAAAGAATTGTTCGTAAATATTTTGGCATAAAATTTTATAATGAACTCAACTGGACAGGACACATTGGGCAGGTGTTAGAACAATGCTACAAAAGCCTTCATTTAAGGGAGAGGGTGATGAGTGGATATATAAATAAGTGAGGAAAATGCATTCTAAAACTTTGATTAGACCATTGCTTCAATATGGTGTTCTAGTGTGGAACCCACATTTCGGGTCTCCAATACAGGAACTGGAGGGAGTACTAAAGTGGGTTGGCTAGACTTGTCCATAAAAATTACCACAGAACGCTATCAGTAGCTGACATGATAAAAGAGCTGGATTGGGATTCATTGAAACACATGAGGAGTATAAAGAGATTGCTGGGATGGTACTGGGAGATTACTTGGTGATAAGGATTGGAAAGATATTGGCGGAAGAATTAAGAGTAATGCATGGAAGGGATAATATTATGATGGCACTCGATTTCAGTGACTAGGGAGTGGGAAATTTTTCTTTTGTAAGCAAAGGAGTTTGATATTGGAATAAATTACCAAGGGAATTGGTGATTAATTGATCGAAACGCTGAAAGAATTTAAAATTAAAATTTGTAAAGGGCAAAAGTAGATGGGGAGAGAGGGGAAATTTTAAAATATTAAATATTTTGAGATAAAAAAACAATAATCAGAAGAAAGGGATTAACAGGTGGCTGAGGAAATTGACACAGGAGCGTGAGCTCCATCACAAGTAAATTAAATTAATTAAACTTAATTGCTCTATAAAGCAATTAAGTATAAATCAGATATTATTACGAAGGATGCTACATGGCAGTTGATAGAAATTCTGAACTCTAAATTTTCAGAGACGCTAGGAAAAGTCTACGAACCTCAACGTGAAGTGTTTTGAAAGGCATAGACCGAAAACATCCTTGATTATTCAGGTCGATTATAAACCAAACATGCAGAAATTAATCGTTTTTTTTTCACAGGAATTGTTAAAAAAAAAATAAGATCACGGAGTAATAGAAATTTAGAAGTCTTCTGAGAACCACAAGAGTAACACGTAAGTATGAGACCAAATAGATTTAATTGGTAGACTTAAGATCCATCAACGTGTGGAGTGGAGGGTGGTAAAGTATGTTTAGTACTAATAACAATACCATTAATTCTATATGGTCTCAATTGTCTGGAGACAAATTTTGAAGTTATTATGCATCATGCTTAGGCTCTGGCTCAGGATATTGTAAACAGCAACGCCTGATAGATGTGAACTTCAGTTTCAAGTGGAATTTGAAAATGTTTTATTTCAGGCATCCAATCGTTCATGTTGGGGGATTTCGCAAGCCACCCAAAAGCAAGGTGCATATAACCAAGAAGTGAATACTAGAAAAATACGGCATGTTATCATTTACATAGCGTTGTTTTATGAATTGCCTGTCAGTGCGAAAATTATGGTAGAAATTAATGAAAAATATAAGTCGCATGGAGTGAGTTGGGTTAAAAACTTAGAGATATCAGTCTTAAATTACAGTATACAACTAAATTAGATTCTGATCAAGTTTAAAGATGCTAAGGTTGAAATCTGAAGGTTGATTTTATTTTCCGAGTTCATATGTCTATCAAATATTTTAAATATTTTTGTAAGATAAACCTTTCTTTGCGTTCCACACAGTCAAAAGGTGTTGAATATACCAAATTTATCTTAATATTAACACGTATGCTGAGTTTTTATACCCATCATTCTGTATAAAAGTGTTTAAATGTTACGAATCCCAAAAAAATTGATAAAAAATTAACTATATTGTCGCTTCGTAAGTAATGACGACCCAGGAAATATCATGTAAAGGATCAGACAATTTTTACTTGAGTTATAGGTTTGAGAGGAATCTTTCACACAGTTAAGGACAGGAAGGCACAAAACTGTTCTATTTTAAACCCCTTCATCAGCTTCAGTTTACCCTTGGAAGCCATGAAATGATTTTTTCGCGATAGTAGATAGATTAGGATACAATACAATAGACTATTTTATATACATAAAAAAACATTAAACTCTTCTGAACTAGGTGTACATTTTTTTTTTTTTTTTTTTTTTTCAGACGAGGCAAAATCGGCAGTGCGGCTACTGGTACGAGATGCCTGATTTTTACCAATGATCTTCTAATAGGAGTGCTCAGGAAGTGGAATTAGTTTTGGGCTCCCTCTTGCCCTTGGCGTTGGAAACAGCTCCTGAAGTTGCATGAGTCGGAAATGGTCAACAGAATGGGGACGCAGAAGGCAAAGAAATTACTGTACTAAATGCTTCATCAGGGTTACGAAATCATTTCGAAGTCTTAAGAAAATAGAGAGCTTACTAAAAGTGAATCAAAATTTTGCGAGAAATAGATAGATTTTTATGCCAGCATGCACAACGTTCAATTAAATACCCATAACAAAGAACAAAACGAAAAGTGTGAAATCTATAGAACGTTTCAGCTTGGAGGAAGATAATGCGAAACACGTAATTGGGAAAGTATATTTAATGCTTATCTGGAGTTGAGATTAGAGCAGCTTAGGAGAGATGGAGTACTCCATCAACCATGACAGTAAAGACCCATTCTTTCCTTCTTCTACATAAAGAAGTACTTTTTTATCTAAAAAATAGCTTGAGAAAAGAATATTCTGTTATTCTCCTACGTTTTGTATTTGCTTTGTGAACGTAGAAGCTCATTTCCTGAGCGCCAACGGTTCGTACGCTTTGAGAAAGAGTTCTTTCAGAGCGTATTTTATGAAGAACCTATCGATTGTATCGAGAAAGCGAACGGTTCGCTTATAGGAAGTCGGAGAAAAGTTGCAATGTATCACCATAGTTATTTTGATAGTAAGAAATTTGATGAAGAGATCTTAAACTCATTTCGTGGTGAAAGAACATAAGTAATTAGACTGCGTGTGTGAAGGGACGTTACAAACTAATATAGTCTTGGCAACACACATTTTAACTCTATTAAACATGTATTCAACTTCTGCTTTAACAGCAGGAAATTGGGAAAGAATCAATACTAATAAAATGGTCATCATGAATGATACGCTGTTACGTAATACGGCCGGTCTTCATCGGGTGCAATTATGGTCAGAGATGTGTTCGCTCTCTATCCATAGATAACAACCTGTGTTTTAAATTTCAAACCAACTATAAAGAAAAAAATATGAATTTCGTTTGAATCTACATATTTATTTTTGGTTGCTTTTTGTTTATTTATATTTGTTCTGTTTTTGATGTTTTCATTATTGTCGCCGTCCATAGATGTGGCTATTATAGAACGCAAAGATTTAGGTTACCTATTTATGTTTTTGTAGTAGTTCGATATTTTTACCTTTTAAATTAAAATTTTAAATCAACCATAAAGAAAGATACGTATTTCGTTTAACTTTGCATGTTAATTATGAAGAGGATTTCATATAGGAACGGGATGAAGCCTAATGTACAATGTATACATTACATTACAAGCTACAGATTATTAGCGTTTTTAAGAACAATTCTATTTACTTAAGTAAATGTAAAGAATGAATTGCCACAACACAGCGTTCAAACCCCTTCATTTTTGACAGGCTTAAAAGCTAGTTTATAGCTGACTGTCAACTAAGTCGCATTTATTTCAAACATTTAGTGTTGGAAACACATTGACGTGTATCAGCATATAAAATGACTACCATAAGAAACATCGATTAACAATAAATAACATAGAAAATAACTGAGGGCAAATTTGTTTGAAAGAATTAATTAAAAAGTTGTAACTCGATCATATATCTAAATGGGTCTGCTAATACCTTATTCATTTCAAAGGAAAAATTTAAGCGTTTATTAGTGTGTCAATGTGGTAGTTACGAAGCTCACACTGTGCGGAGGTGTCTGAAAGCAGACCAGTGCATGCCTTGGAAAATACGAGTCGAGATTAGAGGAACCTCTAGCTAGTGACTGACAGTAGCGATCAAGTTTTAAAGGAGACACGTTTATTGCCCCCAATCAACATCTTAAAAGTGGGCTAGAAGATTTGTCACGTTTTCGGAAATTGTAAAGAGATTTATTGAAGGATACCACTTCAGCAGTTCGACGTTATTTTGTCAAATGAAGCAATACGTTTTATTTGTTCCTCGTAGTTTGTGGTGTTCGAGGAGTGATAGGAAGAGGCCAGCCTACCACAGATCTTAAATTCAACATTATTAACATTTGTGCTTACTTCTTTTATGTGGAGCCAATCCAGCGCGAGATAGTTCCACCTAAGGATTCGATTGGTCGAGCTACTTCGAAGTCGCTCTAGAACAACAAAAACCAATCCTTCATTATTCCCAACCGCAGGTTAACGGGAAATCCGAACCGCGGAAGCGTTCTGGCGTACTTCACACAGCAATCTGTGCCAGAGGTGAAGGTCGGATTAATGGTCTATGAAAATTCCTGCCACGACAGTAATTCGATGTTGATACCTGTTTGATCTCCAGTCATACACCTTAACCACTGAGCCACCAGACCACTAATTAGTCTGGAAGAGAAAGAAGTGAACGCAGATTTTTGTTATCTACGCAATACAACGTAAGAACAGAATAAATGCTTTACAAAGCGCGTTTCGCCTTACACATCTCTCAGAGTTTTTGTATTTTAGGGCCTTTATAATATACTTCATTTTCTTGCAGGATGGTTAAAAAAGAACTACATCAAAACCATGTAGAAATTTATTCAGGAAACTTACAGAATCAGTTAAAGTGCCGTTCTGTAGATAAACGTCTCAAATTTTACCCTTGTAGTGGAGTGATACCAAACTTAATCACTTCGTCTGTCAGCAGCGTGAGTCATTAAAAATTATTACTTTTGCTACTACGGAAGGTACTCGCAGCTTGTTTTGATTTCACAACATTTCGGCGTAATTTTCTCAAGGTCGTCTTATTTGTCCTACAACTTACTATTGGCTTCAGCAATTTTTCATTTGAAGGGGCCAATTGCATTTCCATTATCAAATGTTCCACCCCGAGCTCAGAAATCGAATCTGCGCCGCATATGTCGGATCGACTTTTTTAAGATATTTATTTCCTTTTGATGTCTCTGTCGCATGACGTCGAACCAAAATAAAGCTTTGATAGAAAACTTGAGGTTTTTTGTTTCAAAATGACACTTTACTGATTCGGAAGTTATATAATTAAATTCCAATGTGCTTACATAGTTGTAAAGTCCTTTTTCAGGCACTCTACGCCCTACGGTCGTTGAGCTTAAATTATATAGCAACTGCCTCCTATCATTTGTCACGTGAATACTGACAGGTCTTTGAGGTTATTATTATTTTTTTTTTTTACTTTTGACATTTTGTGTTCATAGCAGATATGCGGGTATTTTATTATGTGTGGTCAATAGTCAAAATAATCATCGTTTTTGAATTATTCAAAATCCTCAGTAACAATGAAAAATGTTAAGTGAACTACTTTCACAAATAATAAAATCCTAATATGAACCCAATTTAGAATAAACACCAGTCGATCCAGCTATAAGAAGTGTAATACTTATGACAACAATTTTCTTACAGTTTTATATGTTGAAACTAAAACAGCCAATGTTTTAAATATATTTACATTATATTTATGTTTAATACTTAAAAAAAACTCATATACAACAAAAACTTCGAACTCAAATATACAGACTCTTTGTAAACATGAGGTGCAACTTTTTTTAAAAAATAGTTACCAACCAGTTGAAGTAAAATATTTTTCTTATCTCTTTTTAATTTATCGCCTGGGCGTGCGAGGAATGAAAAACTACGATTATGCAGAATCAGCACTTGCGGTATCAGGAGCATAATCTTCTTTAGTACAGGATAAAAATAATAAAACAAAGTCCCTTGGAGGTTAACTTAGCCAACAGTGATATTGTTTAAATTGTTTATTTAAGTAAAGAGAAGCACAGCCATGCGTCAGCGCAACTGACATTTACCTGTCAGAGAAGTTGGCGCTGCATTTTAACTAAGCCCAGAAACGTGCCTCAGCATAACGAAACTTCACCGCGTTCTGATAAGTTTGACAGATTGTTCAGAGCAGCTTCCGTGGCACGGAAGAAAAACGAAAAAGAATAGCTGAGATCTTCACCTGAGCGTTCCATTTAAGAAGAAGCAATTTTTAAGACAGCAGATGGCAGATTACGCTGCAATTTCACTCACGCCTGGTTGGAGTGCTCCTGCTTTCCGCTCGTTAATCGATCGACAAGGCTCGAGCAATCCATCACGAGCTCGCGGAGCACGAAGTTTAGCTCTAAGTTTCTAAATCCACTGTGTCGATCATCCCGTTCCTAACTCGTCAACCCTGACGTTACTTTCGGAAAGCGCTCTAGGGTTTAAGCTTATACACGAGCGTACAATATCGTTAACAACAGACTGATATGGAGAAAAACGAGAGAAACTAGTTCCCTGAAAGCTCAACGACAGCATACACATTCATCACGAGAAACAGAAATAACTTGCTACAACACACAGATATAATTAAGAGTTACTAATAGCATCGCTACATATACCGGGTGTTTAAAAAATGACCGGTATATTTGAAAAAATCAATGAAAACTAAACGGGCAGCGATAGAAATACACCGTTTGTTGCAATATTCTTGGGACAACAGTAAATTTTCAGGCAGACAAACTTTCGAAATTAGTTACAAATTTCAACAACAGATGGCTGCTGGCGATTTGAAAGATATAGAAGTAAACGCAGTCTGTGTAAGAGTGTGCTGTTCACAGATTGCAAGTTTGCTGTGAAAAAATGGTTTATTCCTTAGAATAATCGTGCTTTAGATTTTTCCAGACTGCAGCGCCATCTGTTGTTGAAAATTGTAACTAATTTCGAAAGTTTGTTTCTGCCTGAAAATTTACTGTTGTCCCAATCATATTGCAACAAACGGTGTATTTCTATCGCTGCCCGTTTGGTTTTATTGATTTTTCAAATATACCGGTCAGTTTTGAAACACCAAGTATAAATTTCCAGCGGCCCGTGTCTGTCTCTCCCTTTGTTATAATGCAAAAACTACCCAACCGATCATGCGATTTTTGCAGTTGAAAGCATATCTTATTAATTTATGTGACCAGGTGAACATTGGAAATAAGAAAGTAGTCTAAATAAAAGAAAATTCTTTGATGAAATTTAGATTTTCATTCTTTTCCGGTACCTGAAGAATGAAACAAGTGGTAAACGCATTTATCCACACACCACATAGCGGGCTAATATAGTGTGTTTAATAAAAGCAGTCTGAGTAGGGTTGCAACGGTATATCGGTCAGCCGATAATATCGGTCCAAAAATATCGATATATATATGGATATTTCTAAATGGTCGATACGGGTAATATCGATATGATATAGTGAAATATCGAAAACTACAAACCCATTGGCTCTATTTTTTTTTAAAGAACTATCAAAACAAAAATTTATGAAAAATATGAAAAAATTCGAAAGTTTTAAAGTAGGAGTTGAAAAGTGTGAAGCATTTTTTATTGTTACGGGTAGAATAACACCGACTATTTGGAGATTACGGTACTTTTTTTGCTTGAAAATTAAATTGAAATCAACCATGATTGGTATACTAGTTGGATTAATATATGTTCAAAATTGCAATTAATCATTTATTCAAAGTAGCCTCGTCAGTACCTTCTGAACGCCTTTCCTCATGGGCAGGAACCACTGTCACTCAAACTAGGAATGGACTTCTTGGGAAAAGATAAAGCAAACTACGTTTTCAGGATCTGTCGACGTTTAATATTTGCAGACCTAATTTTTTTCAATAAACTACCTCAAATTTATTACTTGATTTTGATTTACAAACTTATTTTTAATTTCTAAAATAATATATACAAATATCGGAAAATGTGGATGATATTATCGATATCTGCCTGGTACCAATATAAATATAGATATATTTATCGATATTGATATTACCTTGCATCCCTCGGATAGTAGATACATATTTAACCAACCTAAATTAAGCTACTTAAATTTCTAAACTTATAAAAAACAAATAATTGTAAGTGAAGTTTTGGTTCGATTATAATTTATTTGTTTCACTTTAAGCATTATGCGGAAATATAAATGAAAATAAAAGCTTGCCATACTGACTGTGAAATAACATATATTTTATTCTTGTTGAAAGGATTGCGAATTAAAGATAGAGAACAGAAGTTTTTTTTTGCCTTGAGTCCCTTCGAGGTCGAAGTGATTAGAGGCGGAAATAATATATATATATATATATATATAATAATATATAATAATAATATATATATATATATATATATATATATATATATATATATATATATTATATACGGCAATGTAAAGAAGCCACCAGTTAACGGCATTCGTTTACGACATGTTAATATTTTCAGGCAGTTTTTGATGACATTTCAGACATTATTGCCACATGTCAAGTTAACAGACATAAATTTCATGCATAAAATTGTATGATTTGAAGACAGTGACACAAGATTCATTTTGTTATAATACTATCGTATTTTGTGATTATGTTGAAAATAAGGATTAAAAATTTTAAAAAGTCCAATTTTGTAATACTTTCACAATGGAAACATCTTACAAAATATTACCGAAACGACGTGTTCAAGAGCATCACATGGGGGAAATAACCTGATGATCAAGATATTATTTAGTATTTTTTAGACACATTAATTGTAGTTTTGATATCTGGATGTTTTCCATAACATGTGTTACAGAAATTCACTTCTCTCGCTCTTGTTTTCTCTCTCGGTGTTCTGCTGGCAAAAGTTCTATTTACCACAGTATCACGGTGCTTAAAGTCCCTTCCGTTTGCTGCCGGATATGTCTAAAATATTCATAAAAAGTTCCTTAATGATTTTATGTCCAGAGAGATGAAACGAAACATTTTACTTTTGGTTACTTACGAGCAGGATTTATTTTTAAAACATGAAGTGTAGAGGATGCAGATTACTACGTGAGTTAGCTGTTAATTTGCTATTTATGTGCTATAGCTCGCTCAACGTTTCATTCTGTAATGGTAATATATTGCTCCTAGTTCAATTAAAAGTAAATCTGCCTGCTGGTAATTTTCTCTTGTCCATAAAAAACGATCTCACTGAATTCTAGAGTTGGAAAACGAGTGCGTTATTCATCCTTTTACTAACTGATACTTCCTTCATTTTTACCATTCGATTCTACCTTATCTCCACAGATTTTTTTTTAATGTACAAAGTTTTATACATGTTACATGAATTAAATCTGTTTAACCCAGTGTTATAAATCAACACTTTTATATCCTTATATTAGGAATGGACCATTGCCATATGTAATTAAATTTGTTATAGATTATTAGAATTATCTCTGAAAGGTTTGTGACGAAAATGTAATTAGATCGAGATTTATAACTTTTGTGTAGTTGTCGTGATTCACAAGCTTACAAAAATTATTGACCGACAAAAACAGACATGCATTACCAAAACGTACAAAACACCATCAGGGGCCTTAAAAATCCAAGAATGTTGAATGTATGCAACTAAATTTTCTATGTATACCATATTTTTCTTAATAAATGTAAAACAGAATTGTATTTTACGCTTTCTTTTAATACCACCTTCATTAAAATTGTTGATTTGTATGTCTTATACGCATATTTATCGCTACATCACGAATCTTATCTCGTTTTACAAAGTATATCGACAATAACGGAGATCAGTATGCATTAGCTTTATCTACACCCGTATCTGCGCTAATCTGCACGAGATATCGGCTCACATGGGATCATACTTTCCCCGAGACACGCAAACGGAGAAAACATTGTAAGTTAATGAGGACGATGGTACAGCAACAAGTCCAAAGACTGCCAAGTTGTAAGGTATCTTGTTTGGCTTATCGAATCTCAATTGAGACCTACGTAAATAACATAATTCTCGCAGTTTATAATTATAACTGATCATTGTCACCAGATTAAGAACTGTATAAAAAAACTAGGGTTGTAAGATGTTACTAATAATATTGTTTCCGGCAGAGTTTAATCACAGCACCATTTCAGCACGTATATAATATCCACCCAACGAAAAATATATATATATATATATATATATATATATATATATATATATATATATATATACACGCGTCACAAACGATAAAGAGTTCTTCGCTATTCAGCCAGGTTATGAGGTATACAGTATATCTATACTGAAGAGCCAAAGAAACTGGTATAGACATGCGTATGAAACACAGAGATATGTAAACACTCAGAGTACGGCGCTGCCGTCGGCAACGCCTATATAAGACAACATGTGTCTGGTGCAGGCGTTAGATCGGTTACTGCTGCTACAATGGAAGGTTATCACGATTTGAGTTTGAACGTGGTGTTATAGTCGGCGCATGAGAGATGGGACACAGCATCTCAGAGGTAGCGATGAGGTTGGGATTTTCCCGTAGGATAATTTTACGAGTGCACTGTGAATATCGGGAATCCGGTAAAACATTAAATCTCCGACATCGCTGTGGCCAGAAAAAGATCCTGCAAGAACGGGACAAACGACGACTGAAGAGAATCGTTCAACGTGATAGAAGGGCAACATTTCCGCAGATTGCTGCGGATTTCAATACTGGACCATCAACAAGTGTCAGCGTGTGAACCATTCAACGAAATATCATCGATATGGGCCTTCGGAGCCGAAGGCCCACTCATGTACCCTTGCTGAATGCACGACACAAAGCTTTAGGCCTCGCCTTGGCCCGTCAACACCGACATTGGACTGTTGATGATTGGAAACATGTTGCCTGGTCTGATAAGTCTCGTTTCCAATTGTATTGGGCGGATGGACGTGAACGGGTATGGAGACAATCTCATGAACTCGTGGATCCTGCATGTCAGCAGGGGATTGTTCAAGCTGAAGGCTCTGTAATGGTGTGGGGTGTGTGTAGTTGGAGTGACATGGGACTCCTGATACGTCTAGACATGACTCTGACAGGTGACACGTACGTACGCATCCTGGCTAATCATTTGTATTCACGTACGCATCCTTTCTAATCACTTGCATCCATCCATGACCATTGTGCATTCCGCGGACTTGGGAAATTCCAGCAGGACAATGCGACCCCACACACGTCCAGAATTGCTACAGAGTGGCTCCAGGAACACTCTTCTGAGTTTAAACACCTCCGCTGTCCACCAAAATCCACAAACATGAACATTATTGAGCATATTTGGGATGCCTTGCAACGTGCCGTTCAGAAGAGATCTCCACCCCTTCGTACTCTTACGGATTTATGGATGCATGGTTTCAATTCCCTCGAGCACTACTTCAGATATTAGTCGAGTCCATGCCACGTCATGCTGCGGCACTTCTGCGTGCTCGCGAAGGCCCTACACGATATTAGGCAGGTGTACCAATTTCTTTGGCTCTTCAGTTTTTTGGTCTTTTTCAACAATTTCGTACACGTTGTAAAACTTCTTGAGGCAGCAGGAGGAGAGTTTTGAGTTGGTTAGAAACATTGTACGCCGTCGTAAAAGTCAGTTACATTCAGTAAACAGTTCGGGAAATCCTAATGTAAGTGAAACTGCCTCAGAGGATTCGAGAGTGAACAGTGACGTGCTTTTCCATGAACATGGAAGAAGCGAGGTGGGCAATGACCGAAGAAATAGAGCATACATAAACAGTTTTTAAGAGGAAATGTATGGCAGCGCGTTTCTCTCGAGGGAGGCTGATACTATTTTCCTCACATCCGCAACGTTTTGTTGGAGGCCAAAAAGTGGTTCTTAGTCTGTGAAAATAGGACTGTTTTTTCCATGCATGAGTATGTTACAAAGGGGACTTGAGGACACGACACACACACTACGGTGGCAGGAAACATTCACGACAACTTGATTCGAAAGAGCTTCTTTTTTTTTTATAACCTCGACGATAGTGGAGTTTTAATTACATTAAAGGCCTCGATGGCTTGGGGGATGTTATGTAAATAAATGGAATTGCATGCTTAAAAAAAAAATAATAGGCAGTTGCTAACACCCTAAAACGCCATAACGATTTTCTGACTTGTTGGTGGGTACTACAGATATAAGCCTGACTGACCTGTAAAATGAGAGCAGAATTGTGTGAAGTAAATGATATATTAAATCGTTTTTAGCTAGTTCGTGAACGGTAAGGTTTGTTCAGAAGCTGCTAGATGAAAGTATACGAACTAACTGTTAAATTAAGAGACTTGCGAATGATAATAAATATAATGTTACGGATAAACACGTAAAGGAAGTGTGAAATAGAAATGATTATTACCTCCATTACACGGTGAGTCAGGCTTGGAGACTACCTGGAGTTAATGTTCTATAGTAGATGTCTTAGGAAATTTAACTTGGGTCGTATCTCCTTGCCTTCCCTAGGGATTGGACTGTTTGTACATATTACTGTGACGTGAATATGTTCAGCGTAGTGTTTTGTTTACATTCTGAATGAATGGAAGATAAAGGAAGGGAGACGATGACACCTGGTGCCGGCCAATTCAGGCCTACTCTTTCGAAAGACACCTTGCGGTCACCAAGGTTAACGGACCTATTCGACTGACGAATCATTGTTAACAGTGTCGTGTACCCTCACACCACTTGCACTGCGGAGAGGTTTGCGATTTAAAGCATGATCTTTTTTTTTTATTTGCCATTTAACCTTTATGTCTAACAGCGTGCTATTAATTTCCTCTAAATTTTTAGGCTGTTATTTTTCACAAAAGTATATATTAAACGGTATATGTCGATACTTTCCGTGGCCAGTAAATGTTTTATGTTGAGAGGTAACTTCTGAGAGTTCTTTCATAAAATTTGTGATGCTGTTCCAGTGTTTCTTGCATCCAAAAACATATGGTTGACGTCGCATTTAACCTTATCTTCACAGTCGCATCAGGGTGATTCAATTGCTTTTATTCTATACAGGTGGGCAGGAAAGAAGCCATGGTTAAACTTTAACCTGGCTGTTGTAGTTACTAGTCCCTCTTGATGGGGAGCCTTTTTGGTGCTACTGAAATGTTGGTATATGGGGGTGGATGCAGGTGTAGTGGTGACCTCTGAGTTGTGATGTTTCCGACCGTTCTCTGTTCCATTTTTATTTGCAGTATTTCTTAAAGTGGTTTGTAATATCTAGCCCCAGTATCTTTGTTTCTTCCTCACCTATCCTTATAGCACTCTTTGCTAGGTGGTCTGCCTCTTCATTACCTGGTAAGCCAACATGTGTTTTTATCCATATAAATATGACTTCTTTGTTCAGGTCGGTGATTTGATTGCAGATCTTTATGATTTTCATTGCCAAATAGTCAATTCTATAATCATTTTTGAAAGCCAATTTTTTTTTGCAGATATGATTTGGAATCGGATAATATCACTATGGTCCTTTTGGACGACCGTAGTCCGTATTCCAGAGCTTTTAAAATGGCCAGCATTTCCGCCGTATGATCTTGGCGCACAATCTGATGATTAGGAACTGCCCACCATCAACTTTCCTACACTGCCGACCAAGCCTCGATGATGAAAATTTCTGATAACAATTAATTCGGCATTAATAAAAGTAATTCTATTGGAGATAGGCACAACCATTACGATTGCGAATTTTGCAGACGAGAATGAAACAGTTGTTTAAAGAAGTTTCTAATCTTGTTTGAGTAGAGTATCTCATTTAAGACATGATATTTTCTTTTTCAGCATTACTTCGAAACTTATACGAACCTGGAATTAGCTGTTGCAGCCGGCTGAAAATAGGGCATCACGATTGTAAACGTCAGTATAAAATGGCGGCCATGTTTAAGATGGAATTATGTTATTCACAACTTTTATTTACCTTATAAAGAGTTTCAGGACGACTGATTATGCAGCAAATCTTATAACACTTGACCTGCGTTTAAATATAGGGAATCGTCTTTGAAATTCCCGTAGAAGAACAAAACATCACGTTGCAGGTGCCCTAGAGGTAACCTCTTTCTGGTGATTATTTGTTTCGTACGCCATTTATACCGAACACATCGTCTAGGTACTACAATTTGGGGCCGTCTCTTTCACCAGCTAGTGAACTGAAACTTTACATTTGGTGGGAGTAATTGCGTGACAACTGCAAAAGAAGGTTTTGCAACAAACAAAATCTGTAAAGTGGTGTTTAGTTATATTACTGAATGACGGTTATGTAGTGTTCATGAAAACTCAGCTGAATGTATACTGATGATCCAGTTAGGGATAATTACGATATATACAAATCTGTAAGCGTCTGTGTCAGTCTGTCAATTTGTTACCGCATCACCCAAAAACTACCAAGCTAATTTGGGTTGAGTTTACATAGTTTGAAAGCGTATGGTCTGGCTTAAAATCAACGGAATATGACATCACTCTTCGCGACCGGAGCAAGAAATGATAATCTGTTCTTTAACCGAATAGAGAGGGGTCAAAGATAAAAAACTCCTTTGTCAACGTAAAAATATACTAACCAAAGATTAAATGATATCATAGATATATAATACTCTTCGGATTCTCCTAATATTGTTTTTGATTACGTTGCTTTGGTTATTTGTTTCATCGGTTTTCTGAACATATTTCGGAAAACGTAAATTAAAAAACCTTATCAAAGATTAACTCCACAATAAATCATGATATTTACTTTACTATGAAGGTTATAACAATACTACAGTATAAACCTCAAATACAACCCTAAACAAAGTTGATCGCGTTTATACAGAATATTTCCTCTTCGCATTAAAATGGTCCAATATTCAAGTAGCTTCTTTCATGGTACATTACGTTCTCCGTGGTCTAGGATAATGTTTATGTACAATATTTATTCTTCGTAATAAAGTACATTATTTTCACGCATCTCTGTGTACGTATGCATGCTCGTTTGGGCTAACTAGATCCAAGTTAAGCCTTTGGCTTGAATTTGCTAAGGGATTGGCACACATCAGTGTTACAACTAGGTTTGCTATTCCTAGAGGGGAACCACAGTTTAACATGGAATCCGAACCACGGAAGCGTTCTGACGTACTTCAAATTACACAGTAAGCTGTGACAAATGTGAAGGCTTATGAAAATCTTCGCCGAGACAGAGATTCGAACCTGGGACCTTTCGACCAACAGCCATGGGCCTTAACCACTGAGCCACCATGCCACTCACGTAGTTCTGTCAACATATGATTAGTTAATTTATCTAAATTACATCAGTGTAAAATATACAGAAAACGAAACTAAAAATTTCTGATAGTTGGAAGAACACAGCAAAGTAAGAAAGTAGTTAAAATAAACGAAACTTCTTACATGACGTGCGTTTTGTTTTTTCCTTCTCCGAGATTATAATTGTTACTTGAAAGTTGAAAATAGAGAGACGGTGAATGCGTTACTCCACACAGATAGGCACTCGCGGGGAAGCAGCGAACTAGAGTAAAGACTTTTTTTTCTTCATTTTTTAATAAAATGCTCTCGGGTAACTAGCCGAGTTAACGAAGTGTTATCACACGATGTTTTGGCGATCACATTCAGTGTCGCGATCTTCAGGTGAAGTTGGTGACAGTGAATGTGATCACCAAAATATCGTATGATAAAACTTCGTTAACTCGTCTAGTTACCAGAGAGTATTTTATAAATCTTCAACCCCGAGAGAAACCTCTTTCTTAAAGTGTGAAGACCGTTACACGGACATCGTGCATGGCTAGTGATAAATTTTAAAGTGCATGCTGTTTAACATTAGCTGTTAAAAAACCCGTACCTTCCTACATAGTAAAATCCTGCTTTGCCCTTCGCTTTTTCGCTACGTCTTCAACAACAGGTTATAGGAGGTAAACAAAACACACAATGATTCAGGCTCGCAGCTAGAAAATGCACAACGCATCTCATACTCCCATTATAATATATTGCAATTTCTTCCATAAAGCCCGATAAAAATCATGGAAAACTTTCTAAGAAAATGCAGTTTCAAAACCAAATTTATTTTATTGATAAATTTCGTGATTACCTACGTTTCCTGAAAACTTTCTCTGGCTTCCCTGTTTCTTTTTTTATCCTCTATCAAGAAACTATTAGGCTAAGTTGTAACCTGGTTCTAATAACTGCTACAGAAAGTAGGACCTTACATGTATTTATGGACTTAATCGTCGAAAATAAACAAACATCAACATGTAGATTTAAAAGAACATCTCATTATAATTTTTAATATCTGCCCTTAATATATTTTTGTAGTTAATTGCGCAACAGACAATCGCCTTTTAGCTAGCATCGCAGATAAACGTCCTTTTAACAACATAATACAAATAATATCAAATTCAGATATTTGTTTTTAGTGTAAATCTTATCTCTGAATTTTAATAAACTTCCGTGTTTGTTATGGTCTGTCAAAAAATAAATAAATAAATAAAAAAGTTAGGTTTTGTTGTCACTTGGTTCCTTAACTGCTACAATAAACAGGCGTCTGTGGGTACACTCGACGCCATGCACAAATCTCCCCACTACCCTGGCACGCGGAAGTGACGTCGCAATGACGATACGTGTATATGGCAACGAGTGTACCCACCGACGCTCTAAAAATCGTCGGTACAGGGATTGCATCCACCTAAACAGTTTCTTTTTGTTATAGAGGTCGTGCTCAGTTTGAAATACAGCCTGGTCCGTTTCGCGCATCTAATTCTAACGTCTCGTCGTTTTGACGTCAGTTCCGCGTGCCGGGTAGTGGGGAGATTTGTGCATGGCATCGAGTGTACCCACAGACGCTCGTCTACAATAATAATGCGTAAACATTGGATGCTCTTCTCCTTACATGAATTTCTGCATCTAGTCGCTGTAAATAAACAGAAAGCAACATATAAATTTCGATCAACACGTTATACTTTTTTTATATCTCTGCTACACAACATACAATTACAATTGCCGTTACACAACGTAAGCACAAATAAAATAAATGCAATTATTCATTTGAAATTTCCAAGGAACGCCGTGGAGGCAGTCAGTGTAACATTTCGGGCATTATCGAGACGCACCGAAGTTCGCCGAACCATTGAGGTGAATCCAGTCTTGAGGTCCAACGTATGTTATTACAGCGGATTGTAAATTGGTTAAGAAGCAGGATTAAATTGGAATTGCCGCCGAATAAATAGCCACAGGGATGATTTGCATAATTATTTTGGGCTGTACAGTACAGTCACTTCTCAGCTTCCTTAAAAAAACATATTGCTACAATTTACTGACAATAGATCAAAATATAATATTAACAAAAATAATGATAGCTGAATATTCCTTGATAACTAACATGAATGACTTGGAAAATATCTAAAAAACTAGAACATTTGGAAAAGCAAAATATAATGTTCCTGGTATAACGACCCTCAAACCAGCCTTCTGTGAATTTTAATTCTAGCAATTAAGTGCAGCGAGATGGGAGTTGATTTATTACGAATTTGCATATGTTTTTCATGTGAATGACTATTACTTTTACTGGAGGAGACTCTGTAAATGATGTTTAATATGAACAAAAACAGTATAATGTTTGAAATATTAACTGAAAGCTTATAATTACAAATGTTGTATAAACCACGATGCTTACAGGATGATTTTTAGCTATTTGGAGTGGTTGATGCTGTCACCTTTATGTTTAAATTCACGTAAATAATTTTAATTTCATATTCAAGTGTTTTCTAATGGTTATGAGTAATTGTATACAAGTTGTAATTTTTTTGTGTGAATTTGACTATCAACATGATTGTTAGCGCTCGAGAAATGTCTGTCGGCACCTTTTATTGTCTTCTGCATGTTTCTCCAGCTACTATTTAAAATCGCGGAGATGGCGAAAAGCAGAAGTTTTGGTATTTATTTCTGAATCGTCAAGCATGAATGTTTTTCAAGTTTGTATTCGCTGAAGTTTAATCGCTGAAGGTTTTTTTTTTTATAATGTGTTTTAGTATCTCTGAACGAAATGGATGCCTAACCCTGTTTTGTTATGAAGATAAAAACTGCTAGATGAAAAGTGTGTCATCTGTTTTATTATTTCATTGAATTATTTAATAAATTCAGAAGCTGTGTTGATCATTATCGTTTGGTGTAAGGTAAAACTACCAGGCGATCGGACTACAGTAACCCATTAATTGTAGAACTAATTCATTAAGTTGCGGTCAGCATTATCTGAAAGGACCATCAAGCGAGATTCCTGACACTGGGTATTTTAATGGGGCTAGGCCCGAGATACGCTATAAATTTCTTTCACAACTTTAACGGTGACGTTAAAGGGAAATGGCACGCGTAAAAGGTTATTCTCTCTTTCCACTAGACGCATTTGTAACCACTGTGATTTTCATTTAATTATTTGATTCGGATATGATAGTGAGTAGAAGAATTTTTTTCTAACTGTTAGGTCACACGGACCTTACAGACATTAACAAATAGCAGTACAATCGTTTATAGAGCACTATTAAATTTATTTGCATGATGGACGTATCAAAAACAAAAACTGGATTTTAAATGTGTCAAACGTTATTCTCTTGATTTATCAATATGTATACCACAATGACTCAGATAAAAACATTGAATAAAATTTTCCTGTATTCCAAAATGACAATCATAACTTCAATAGTGATTTCCCTGCACCTACTAAATAAAATTGAGATCAAAATTCTTAAAGGAACTGGGTTAGAGCACAGAAAGAAAATAAAGGGATTAGAAAAAAGAGGTACGTTTAAAAAAAAAGCGTTGTGGAGGATATAAAGTAAGAGGGATACCTCGAAGAAAATAGAAACTATATATCACAACGATAGATTGCTTCCTCTGCTTTATCGACGCCTTGCACCTTAGCTAAGAGCGAGAGGAAATAAATCTTGAATTGATGGTGAAACACCGGCAGTGAGAAACTTAATTAAGGTACAATTAGTGACACTGATAAGTCAGCCTGAGAGGATAAGATGGCCAACAGGAGGAGAAGAGCAATTTTCTTTCACTTCAAACCTTCAAGAAAGTATCGGTATTCTTATTTTTCTTTGGATATAATGGCGCTATGTTTCTTGTAAAACTTAACATAGTCCACAACCCGAAGGTTGGTTGGATCCTCCCGAAGGAGGCGTACTAAGCCATTGTGTCAGAGGTAGGACGGCCAGTTCCTTTCCTCTGGGACCTACAGTTTAACGTGGAATCCGAACCACGGAGCGTCCTGGTATAGCTCATATGATTAAACACAACTCTCAAAATTCCATGCGCCTGCCGGGATTCGTGTCTGGGGAAGGAGCAGCGAAAATTTTGAAAGCAAGCGCCTTAGCCTTTTTTTTTTAAAAAAAGATGGCTAGATTAGTTTTTTTTTTGACATCTCAGCCATCTTCAAGTTTATTTTTGGTTATTAGAATTAGTCGCACTATATTATCGTTTTTCAGTTGGGATAAAACAGGACTGACACAACACCCATGCCCTTGGCCGGACTCGAACCGGCGACCCTGGCAACGCGAGGCAAGCTCGCTAGCCACTACGCAACCAGGGCCGGCTCCACTGAGCTACCAGAACGCTTTATGTTTCTTATATGCACTTAAAAAGGAAACTACTATTATAGAAATTAGAAACTGTATTTTTAAAATACATTATAATATATCCGGACTAAGTCAGGTCTATAATCCATGTTTAGTCATTTAAAACGCACAGTAGTTAATCACGCATACACACACACACACACACACACACACACACACACACACACACACACACACACACACAATTGATGCCGTAAATATACAGATTGCAAAACCTTGGAATGTTCAGATCAACATTCCAGACCATACCTTAACTTTCCTTGCAGCAACGTATATTTATAAAGCAAATAAATCGTCTTTAACCAAAACATTATGGCCCTAGATTCGTTACAAGACATTATTGCTCTGTCAGTATGCTAATATGAAGACCAAAATAAAGTAGAAATTCATAGGCGACAGAAATATTTGTTTTATACCTATCTAACTGATTATTGTTCTATTTTCATTTCCTTCCTCACTCTTGAAATTAAGAAAGTGCGTCGATGTCTGCATAAAATGAGTGGGAATAATGAGACAAGATTTCTTGATAGTTCGTATAAAAATTATTACAGAAAAAATTAAACATTAAGTCGTCCAGGTGTTATAAATGTTATAGTTGCAGCATTCATATTGCTTACATGTGACTGAACCTGGAGTTTGAGCAATAACGTTCATGCCTGGCATTCGGGAGGACGTGGGTTCGAATATCCATCCGGCCTTCCAGATTTCGGTTTCGACGGTTTATCGAAATAACCCCGGTTCAGTGCCGGGATGGTTCCTTCAAAAAACCATGTCCGAATTCATTCCCGATCTTCGTTCTCCGGACTCTAATGACGACGATGTTGATAAAGCTATAAGAAAAAATACAAAAAAATAAACAAAAACAAAATAAAAACACGTTGCATAAGAGCAGCTCAATCAATTGAATCCGATGAAGAAATAAAATGTTATATTAGGTCTTTATCCTTTGTCTTAAATAAATTTCAATAAATGACATCAACCGAATATTCTGTTTAATAAGATGCATTGATCCAGGAGACTGCTCACCTTGATAGGTCGGTAACCTTCGTTGAGTCTCGATAATACCCGAAGTGTTAGTTACACTGATTGCCACCACAGCGCTGCTTGGCCGATCATCAAAATTCAGATGAATAATTGTATTGACATTAGGCCTATTTGCGTTTATACTGTTAAAAGGAAGTGTAAATTTCAAATAAATTATTTAATTCGATTTTATTTGCACTTATGTTGTTAAATGAAAAGTGTAAATGCGATGCCAGCTAAAAGGTAACTGTATATTGTGTAGAAGATAAAAATGTTATAATGCGAGGCAGAGATTTAAAAAATGTGAAGTGATGTGTTCGTTTAAATTAAATATTTACGCTGTATTCTATGTATCACTTATTGCAAATAACTGACAACGTAACCTAAATTTTTTTTGACAGAAAGTAACAAACAGGGAAGTTTTTTTAAATTCCAGAAAAAGTTTACACGTAACGTAGGCATTCACGAAACGTATCAATCAAATAAATGATAGTTATTCGTTATTAAAGTTATACTTAGAAACTTTTTCATAGCAACAAAAATTTCAGTCAAATAAAATCAAATTCAATTTTTTTAAAACACTTTAAACAAATACTCCAAGAATGTAATCAGAGGAAGTTTACTAAACATCGCGAAAAATATCAATAAAAATGAATCTTTATTCGTTTATCCCTAGAAACTTTTCCAGAACAAATTCCTATTACCATCATAGGTTCGACGGGCGTTTAAGCTAGTATTAAATATAATTCAGTCAAATAAAATCAAATTGATTTTTTTAAAAACACATTAAACAAATACTCCGAGAATGTAATCAGAGGAAGTTTACTAACATCGCGAAAAATATCAATAAAAAATGAATCTTTATTCGTTTATCCCTAGAAACTTTTCCAGAACAAATTCCTGTTACCATCATAGGTTCGACGGGCGTTTAAGCTAGTATTAAATATAATGGACACCGTAGATAAGTATAAGAAGCAGTGATTCTATCCTAGATATCATGAGATTACATAACTGTGAGAGAGAAAAAATAAAATATGTCATAAAATGTGTCTTAAAAACCTTTTATAACAATACATGTACAGGAATAAATTTAAAGTCAAAGAAACTCCTTAAAAATATTCACGATTTGTAAACTAATTCCTGATAAGCGGGATTTCGATTTTATGATCATCGCTTTTAACACCTACCGAGAATGGCTGTTCTTAAAACATAATTGTGTGTTTAACCGTCTCTCAAAAATTTAGCACATGCTGTGTGATTATGACAAAGTTAAACAGCGATTCTCTACTATACGATTTCTGTTAACAGTTTGTTTTTAGTCTAATTGATGTAACAGTTAATATCATGCCAGCGTGACATTCATTCACTTGCGCATCAGACAAGTTTCTTGCTGTCAATGAATCAGATACATTTTATAACTTAAAATAGGACGTAATTCAAAATGATTTGTGTTAATGATTAAAGACGGTTAATTACAATGAAATAGAGTGTTTATTAATCACTTTTTTTTACTTATGGCTTTACGCCTCATCGTCGTCGAGGTCATTAGAGGAGGGACAAGACTGGGGACAAGGAACAGGAAGGAATTCAGCCATGGCCTCTTTAAAGGAAGCATCATAGTATTCGCCTGGAGTGATTTGGAAAACCGAAATCTAGATGTCTGGACGGAGATTCAAATAGCCGTCCTTCCGAATGCGAGGCCAAAGCGTTAATCGCTCACACACCACGCTCGGTATATATTAAGGGAACGTCCATAAACCACGTAGCTCCATTTTGACCTCCTGTGAACCCCCCCCCCCCCCCGCCTCCCACGTAGCCTCACGTGGCTCTTTCCGGTATCCCCGCCCCCCAACGTAGCACGTAACTTTTCCCCCTTTTGATTCCAGAAGAGATTTTTTTTACCGTTTTCTCTTCTTAAACTACTGTAAATTACATACGGCGATAATTAAATGAAGGAAATGAATTTCACAATCTGTTGTGTGTTCTGTACCTGATTTTAATTGTGAAAAATGATATTTATTGAAAGCGTCGCCGCCTGGCTTGGACCCTCCCCCCCCCCCTCCCGCCGCGTAGCGCAGCGTATCCTTCCAGTCAACCCCTCCTCCCCTCCCCCCCTAGAATGAGCCACGTAGTTTATGCACGCTCCCTAATCACTAAATATCTTCCTAACGTCGTTTTACATAGGAATGTACGTCTCCTTGCTATGCTTGTTATCATGAAGCCCCGCCAGTGTGGCCCACTGCGCTGAGGCACCGCACATTGGATCTGGGAGGTTTAACGGGACCGGGCACGAATATAGCCGTTCTGGTTTCGGTTTTAGGCGTTTTTCCGCAGCCATCAAGGTGAATACCGCGACGGTCACCAATACCCACCTCGTAAACTACACATTTCACAAACTAAAATACATTTATCACAAATAACATTGTTACACATTTCACAGATAGATGAAAACGTTTCCTCCATTAGCAAGGTTATGCGGCCGTATAATCATAGCCCTAAATTTATCCATGACAACGACCTTTAATGTTAGGGAAAGGTGGTGAAGTAGGGAAAGAAGTATTACTAGTGCAAAATTATTGTAACGGGAATATTATGTAACTTTTTTGTTTGATGTATGTAAGACGTAGTTCGAATGCGACAAATAATGTTTTCTGCTGTTAATTGTTTCTTTAAAAATATTGTTATCTGTTAAGGAATCGTGAAAATGAGGTCCTCTCAATTCTCATTGTAAATTCCGATTTATAATCTACTATAATTTGATAATACTTACACTGGAGAACGAGAATGCAGGGTGTATATGCACGCAGGTAGATACACGCAATGGAAGAGCCGAGCCAGGAAGATTCAGCAGGTAATTATCGAGATGTTTGTCAATAGACCCTGAGGACAAATTGTTTCGGGCCGGCGTGGCTAATGGGTTTCATATAAGAGATGCAGTTTTCACCCGAGATTTAATGTCGGAAAGGTTTACGATATTTGCTATCCGTCCTGCATTGCTATTATTGGCAACGGAACTGTGGACACATAATGTACTGTGGTGATAATTTTACTACCACCTAACATTAAAACTGCACAGTGTTATCTCTTTTTCAAACATTCATAAGAAACAGACAGCAATGAAATAGATTTTTTTTTCGCTGACCTCAGCTATCTTTTTGCCACAGTTCCACTGCAACTTGCAGTTTTACTGGTTGGTTGCGTGAGGTAGGTTTTGGGGCCCCGTTTATTAATCGCTTTGGGGACAAACCTGCTTTGGTCACCCCACAGTGACTGGAATCCCCAGTGGATCATTTTATTTATTTATTTGTTTTTGTTTTGTTACTCAATAATACTTTGTGGGAATCGAGGTTGTATTGTTTCTTTGCCTAATTCTTGGAGCATTTTGTCGTTGATATTCCTATTTTTTTCCAGTTTGCTGTACAGGCGTCGGCTCTGGTTGTATATTTTATCTTTAATTGTTGCTATCCCGGTTGCATTGCGAAGTTGCTCAATTGGTGTGCTTATTCTTGCTCCGAGTATCATTTGGAGACATCTGTTTTGCAATCTTTGTAGTATTCCTACATTTGATTTTGCCGCTATACCCCATATTTAGCATCCATATAATATGAATGGCCATATGACCATTTTATACACTCTTGCTTTTGTTTCTACCATCATCTACTTACTTCTGAGGATCGGATATAGGTTTAATATTACTGCTATTCCTTTTTGGAATAGTCCCTTATGTGGTGTTGGAACAAATCGAAAATAGTTTTGATCGCCTCATAAGAACAAAAAGGTGAAGTGGAACTTGGAAATTTTGCATGGTTACTTTTATCTATACTACATTTTTTATGGGTATGAAGAAATTCATAATAGTACATGGGGCAATAATCATCTTGGGAATAGATTTTTTGAAAGTAGTAGTCAATGGTGGGTTGATTATAACGAAATGATGAATAGTCCATTACGTTTTTATATGCTCTACGGTTCAAAAAACTGCGGCTGGTAGAAGGAGCTTGCAGCAAAATTCTATTGGCATTAAAATTCTTAACAGCACGAAAAAGAACACATGTATTATCTGTGGCGCACCTTATTTTCGCATTTTCTCTGTGATTGTTTTTTCCTAATGGCTTTACTCCTCTTAGCCGACTATGTCATTAGCGGCGGGAAAGGATTTAGGGAAAGGAACGGGAAGTAATTATGCCATTGTTTTTTGAAAAAAACCATTCCAGCACTCATCTGGAGTGATTTAGAGAAACCATGGAAAACAGAAATCTTGGATGGGCGGGCAGAGATTCCAATCTGCGTCCTCCCGAATGTGAGGTTACCGTTCACCCACCACTCATTGAATCAGAAACTACTTCGCAGGTCTGCCAGACAAACCCAGCCGCATACATCTTGACAAGTTCTGTGACACTTTTATAAGTGATATAACAAGCAGTCATAAACTTCTATGACTCCAAATTTACAGTAGACAGTACAAGAAAATTTGTATTCCGTCACTATGTAATGTTTCACTCACCAATTTCGTTTCAAATTAATATCTGTTCTTTATTGTGTAACCTCTCCTTTTCTCACTTCTACCTGTCACTTCATCCTAAACAGCTACATTTCAACATGGCTTAAATCTTTCATTCTCTGTACCTATAAAATTTCATCTTGTAATCCTTCGAAACTTTGGATCACGCACACAACTTCAGCATTCCGAGAATAGACGCCCCTGAATTGTTTAGGTTGTTTCGTTCGTTCTTTGACTAGTTTTTATATCAAAATTATTCAGCAATATGTAAAAGGTGGATATTTCATATTATTTTAGAATTTAATATGTGCATGTTGTTGGTTACCACAACGGTTTGTTGTTTAAATAACAGAGTTTCCACGAACGATTTAGACTGAAGTCTAACGGATAAAAAAAAGTATACGCCTTTCTTAGCTAATCCTCTGACAGCCAAAAACTCGGATTCTTCCTGCTTATTTTTATTGTGTCCTTTCAGTTATTTCCGTAAGAACATAGTTTGCACGGTCAGTGTGTCAATTTCATACCAATAAAATACTCCCTGCGATTCGTTGCTGTAGAAATCTGAACATTTAACTACGTAATATACGGAACATACTTCAAGAAATACATGCGAAGAAACAATTTGCAATGCGGCAAACAATTGAAATAATAAACTGCAGTATTTTTCTACAGTTACTTATACTACTGGTATTAGAAATGATTCCTACACGTTTATCTGTAATTTTGGTTGATTTATCAACGTTCGTCTTGCGACTTATGTAAGACATGCCACCCGAGGTAAATCGCTATTTCAAACTTTTCCTGCCGTGACGCGAGTAAACTTTCGAGTCCCAAGTAAGGAAATCGGTTAACCGAAACTTTCATACTCCACGTGTGAAGATTTATTGCAGGGTTTCTGAGAAGATAGAATTCACAAAATTGCACAGTCGAATAACATTTTAAAAGTGATTGAAAGGGCTTATCATTAAATCGAACAATCTCAGCAATAATTGATCTTACCATGAAGAAATTAACTTATTTTGCTTGCTATAACTTCTTATTGTCATATATAATAATCTTTTTTGCAATTAAACTCATTGGCATAAAGTATACATAACTCAGAAGCGAGTAGTCTAACAAGAATTATGTGTGAGGTTAACAGTGGAACTCTCTGATAAGAGCTGTTTTAGAAGTTAGGAATTTTAGCATAGGTTGCCGAAAACGTATTCACATTAATGTATTTTGTAGTTATCGTTCAAAGTCTGTTTGAAGCAAATTGTAAACTACACAATTTTGGCACAGAAGGTAGGGATGAACGGGGACGCTCCCGCCGATATAATTTTTCGATCTGACAAAATAGACGGTAAGTGTCAAATTTATATATGCAAAATATTAAAACTCTTATTTATCTTACGGTAGAATTGTATATCGTGATTTAGAACTCATTGTGCCATTATCTATTCAACTTTTTTTCTTTCGTTAGAACAATTGCGGGCAATCAGTCAAACTGGTTATCATTGCCTGCAATGAGATTTCTTACTGAGTTATATATGTTTTTTGAATAAAAACCATTTTTATTTTTTAGGTGCTGAGTGTGTGACCTTGGAGGACTAAGAAAGCTGGCTGATATACCGACATGCCGGAAAAAGCTGCGCAACTTATAGAAAAAAGCTTGTAACAGCCCTGATACCTGAATTTTGAATAGTATTGTACTGTATGAAGTATTTGTAGTGAGCTAAAGTTTGCTTGAATATGATCTGGTATGTTTGTTTTGTAATTTCTTGTAAATCAGTGTATATAGAATTTTATTTTATGAAAGAAAATTATTTAAAGTCCATTTAATATGTTTAAGAACAGAATTGTGTAAGAAAATTGCTTAAATGTGTGTAATTCCAAGTATTAATGCAAGTTACGATGTCTACAGGACAATTTTCTACAGTTTGAAATGATTTCTGTAAATAATTTTGTATTTAAGTATCTCTAATTTCCATTTCTGATCATTTTGTAATGATGTTAAGTGATTATGTATTAATTCCGATTGTTTTTAATATGATTAATTGTTTGAGTAATTGTTAATGTTCGAGAAATGCTTTTGAAGAATTCCAGAAATTTCGATAGAAACTATATAAGAAAATCGGCAGAAAGACAATTTATAGTTAGTATATAGTTAGTTTTCAAGTTGAGTTCACATAAGTTTTATAAAGATTATCTTTGCGACTGCTCAGAAGTGCATCTATGCTTGTGAATGTCGCTGACTTCGTTTTGAGAAAATAAACAAATCTTAAACATAACCTTTTGGTGGACTTTTCAATTAATCAGTATATTAATTAAACCACCGAAGACCCTAACAAGCTGACATATTCAATCAGGAATCTTGATAAAGTAACAGGCATCTAATTATCAAGTCTCCAGAAAATATACAGTAAAAAATCTTACTTGGAAATTAGGTCGCAAAAGAGATATCAGATACCATGTAAAAATATGGCAAATACTTTCTATGGTTCTACCGCTAATCAGATAAGTGGCATTCAAATATGCTGAAAGTTACGACTTCAACAAATCCTTAAAAATGATTCGTTAAGATAGCCAGATGTGACTAGTATCAAAAGAATTACAGCTTTCAACAAAGCAAAGGGGAAGTTGTTCTACAAACTGTGGGAAGTACTAATGGAGAAGCAAAGTTAGACCCAAAAAATGTAAACTGCGTTGAAACAGAAATTTCAACTGTGGAAGACCCAGAAAAATATTTTTCGCATTATTACTCCCTTCTCCCCGAAAAGTGATCTTCACAAGGATTACGAGTTATTGTCATTTGTTCGAAAATAAGATATTCAAGGAAATTTCTTTTTCAATTTCCAGTTTTAAATTTCTGGCAAGGGATAGTATTAAAAACAGGAAAAAAAACCGAATTTTTAATTGACGACTCCTACTCCTTAGAACAATTTCTTTCAGAGGTATCTACAAAATAATTGCCAACGTCTTATAGAGAACAGTTGATATAATTAATGTACGAGTATGTATTGCTCTGTATTCCTCTGCGATAATGATTTTTTGGTATAAATTCTGTTTTGTTATGTAATGATTTTGTTCTAAATTAAATCCTTTCTTCATTACATTTAGTCTCTTATACTGAGATCTATGGAGGATGACGGTACTATATTGTTCTACATTAACGTGCAGGATATTGAGGAATAATTCCTAAATGTTTTGAATTGAGATATTTCTACTTCACATCTGACGAAAGGATGAATGGAAGTAGGATGTATACGAATAAAATGGATAATATTTTATTTTGACGCCTGTTCGCCTGTCACACCTCGAAAGGAAACGCATTGATTTTAGGTTTCTCTCGCAACGAAAGAATATATGTTAGGCTCAAAGACCGAAAACGCTCAGTGAGTGAAGAAAACGACTACAACGCATTCTGGTTTCTTGATAACGGCCACAACACTTTATTCGCGTTATGGAACTTACAACAAACAACCAGAAAGCGTTGTGGCTTAGTCAAAAAGGCTTCTGGTCCAGGTCCCATTCTCCACACATGAAGATTCACATTTTTTTTATTGTAATGGGGCGGGTAAGAAGAATCATAAATATTAAATGCAATCTGGACAGATTCGTTGTGAACACGAAGAATTAGATACTGATAAGCCACAACGCGCTGAGGCCGATTAAAAAAAAACAACGCGTTGTGGTAGTATTTTACGCCCAATGAGCGTTTATGGTTGAACCTAACATATATATATTTATATATGTTTATATATATTTAAACATGTTAGGCTCAAAGATCGAAAACGCTCAGTGAGCGAAAAAACGACCACAGCTCATGGTGGTTTGTTTAAAACGGACACAACACATTATTCGCGTTGTAGCACTGACAAAAATAGCCAGAATGTGTCGTTGCTCTCACGATATTTGACCACTACGCTTTCTGGTTACTAAAAAAAGCCACAACGCGTTCTGAACGTTAGCTGGTGCAACCACGACACGACGGGTAAGTTGTCAATTCATATTATTCTGAATGTTAATCAATAATCAGGTGATGCTAAGAAAATAAAACACCCTTTTTCATTACCGTATCTTGATATTTGATTATTTTCAGGTATAAGTTGACAGTAAAATTATTAAAACAAAGAAAGTTGGAAACAAAACTACCAATAATGTTGCAAATTTATTAATTTTTACAAAAAATATTATAATGCTGCGTGGGTCAAGTACAAAATATACAATTTTGACGGGCGTTAGAACTAATGTAAGATGTAAAATAACATGAGTTTCCCAGAAGATCAAATAAAATGCTATAACTTATACTGTGGAAATTTTTGATGTAGTAAATAACTGCCCTTAAACCAAAGGATTAACAGTAACACATCTTATCTAACATCGATACTCATTTCAAGATTGACATTGATACAGATCATACACGCAGTAGTTTGACAAGTGGCCGGTCGAATTTTATGGTGTGACAAATTTCGTCAAATTCGACTCCCTTATAACTACGAGGTTAAAAATGCGCAAACAGAGACTTAGCTAATCACAGAGAGATCACGACTTCACCAGTTTGTCGCGCCGGATATCGTTCGTCAGTGACATCACTGCGCATGCGCAATACAGTCAATTTTAGTCTCCAAAATTTAAAACTAGTGTTGGTCGGGAACGCGTGAGTTCAGACGTTGTATCTGGTGGCTTTTGTGACAAGTTCATGTGGAAATACTAAGACTTAAAATGAAGAAATAAAAATAACTTCCAGAATAAAATTGAACATTTGTCTTTAGTTGCAGTTCTCAAAATAATTTACGGTATCATGTAATAGGACTCGAAAGTATTCTAGGTATTACAGAAAACACAGTCACAGGAAAGAATTAAAGGGAATCCAAAAACACCAAAACGTCCGATGCAGTACCGGATTAGACACGTAGCAAGAGTTTGAAAATGCTACGGGCCCCGCGCCTAGTGATGTCCCGATACCATATCGATACTTTTTTAAAATTAATGTCTAAATGCAAGAATATATGTGACATTTTGCGAAATTATTTATTTTATTTGCCTAGTGTAATAAAATCAAATAACATTCAGTAAATATTTTTAACAGACTTCAAAAAAAGGAAGAGGTTCTCAATTCGTCTGTATTATTTTTTTTGTATGTATGTTCAGCGATATTTTCGCCAATTTTTAACCGATTTAAATGAATTTTTTTTTAGTGGATAGGATATACCTCCAAAGTGGTCTCATATGAATTTAATTGAAAAACCACCCCTTCTACTCCATTCCACTCCTTAATTTTTTACAAACCGACATTTTTTATCCGATTTCGATGGAACTTTGGACATGTATAGTCAAAAATAAAGATAAAAATACTGTCAACTTTTGGTTTGAAAAAACAAAAGCGCTCTCCCCCTATCCACCCCTTAAATTTTTACGAACGTTCTTTATACAAAGCTACAGTCGACACCATTTAACTGGTCTCCTTTAAAGTTGGCATATACATGTAATTTTTATGAAGAAGGTTTCTGACCAAAAAACCACCCCATGTCTCCCTTTACACCCCTTAATTTTATAGAAATCTACATTTCTTATCAGATTTTGATTGAACTTTGCCCACGTATACTTTAAAACAAAGAGAAAAATCCTGTCAATATTTGGTTTGCCAAAGCTTAACCCCTTTCCCTCCTTCAACCCCATCAACTTTTGTCAATGTTCTTTATAAAAATCTACAGTCGTGATAGTTTGACCGATTACTATGAATGTTGGTGCTTATTTGTATTTTTTCACGAAGAAGGTTGTTAAGGTTCTTTGGTGGGTTAATTACTGCATTAATTAATTAATAAAGTCCACCAAAAACAAGGTTATGTTGAGATGTTCGTTTATTTTGAACAAATCAAAACAAGTCTGCGACATTCACAAGCATAGTTGTTACAATCCAAAGATGCAATACTGACTTACTGAATACTTGCATGAATGTCTCTGTAACACTGAATTTATACTTAATGCCAACTAAACTCTCTGTCCAGGCGATCTGTTTATATAGAGTCTATCGAATTTACGAGAATTCTTCAAAGGCATCCGCCCGATATTTCTCGATCATTAACAATCACTCAAACAATCAAACATATTAAAAACAATCGGAATTGATACAAAATTAATTAATAACATTACAAAATGATTAGAAATGGTAATTAGAGATACTTGAATACAAGATTATATACAGAAATCCTTTCAAACGGTAGAAAATCGTCCTGTAGACATCGTAAATTACAGTAATACATGGAATTACAAACTTTTAAGAAATTCTCTTGCACCATTCGGTTCTTAAACATATTAAATAGACTTTAAATAATTTTCTTACCTAAAACAAAGTCTATATACACTTATTTACAAGAATTAACATATCAAATCACTTTCAAGCAAACTTTGGCTCACTACAAATATTTCACACAGTACAATACTATTCAAAATACAGGTATTAGGGCTGTTACAACCCCTCCCCAGGATTCACTTAATTTTACACAGATAAAATTGATTGAATCCGTCACGAATCTAAGCAGGTTGAATGTACACATAATGCAGACACGAACAGATTACAATCAATCAACCATAATGACTTTTACAATGAACAAATACAATTCTTCATACAACATCTGCACATAGTCCATGACACTGATTTTGTTTACAATAATTATCTTTTTCTCAGGTCCAATCATTTTATCATTTACTGTTTTTACACAACAAACGTTCAATGCCATCACCTTAAGTTACAATTTTTTCACTCCAAATTACACACTTGATGTCTGCTTGTTAATTACACCAGTCTGTTTACATTTTACAGCTGATAATTTGTCACCAAAATGTAGAAAGTCACAACATCATGAAAATACCAAAAGTCTCTACACAAAACTGTCACAAATTATACATTGAAATGCTTACATCTGCATCTGAGCTTAAGTACTCACACAAACTATTTACATGCATCAATTCAAAAACTCATTTACAAAATTAGATATTTACATGTAGGGACCCCTCCCTAAACCATGCATTTCAATTAATTCTCATAAGTGGGTTCCAGGATTTCCCTGGAAACCCAGAACCATGTAAGTTACTTTTTCCTAACCTTCCAGTTTTCTTCAACTTTTGTATACACATCTAATATTACATTTCTATTTTCACAAAGCTTCATTATATACATACAGAAACACAAACTTCCAATCATCTCAGACAACAGACTTTGTTACAACCACGCAACAGCTGAGACATACAATGGTTCTGTTTTAGTAAATTGATTGTCACTTAAAAGCGATGCTGTTGACTCAACTGGTAATACAAATTTATTATTCTCACTACTGCAGTTTAGTCCATCATTACTACCAACCCCACTCTTCATCATCTGATTACTACTTAAGCTTACCAAATTATCTGAGTCAGTACCTAAAACTGTTTTAACATCTGGCTTACTGACTTCATCCACCAAATAATTATTTTTCTCAGCAACTACTACTTCACTATCAGCTTCCACATCAAAGAGAGTACAAAACATAGTGTCATCTAAGTCACATTCTGTACAATTTTCCAGATTAGAAACTGGTTCAAATAAATCCTTACTCCCACCCATTTCTTCAATTTCATCATCTACACCAAACAAAGAGCTAAATAACGTATCAGCTAGGTCAAAATTAGGACATTTTTCCAACTTAGGGATGGGTACATAAGGCTTTTCAACCTCTCTCTCTTCAGAAGACAAATACTTTGACTTACAATTTTCCTCCTCATCTGGGTCTCCTATCCACACCACTGTATCACCTTCATCTTCAAGATATTTGAGAAACTCCTCGATTTCAGCACTTCTACAAACTTCATTACCACCTATCCTAGCACACATAGTCCCAACTATGCCATTCTGGACCTTATAAGTTTCCGATAGCCACACTGTAGTATGCACTATAAATTCTGCACCCCTTTTTGTAATTAAGCAGTGACCATTTCGAAAATCTTCTACATGAAAATTATTACTTTCGCACACTGATTCTAGTGATAAGGTACTATGGTGGTCCCCTTCCCACTTTATCTTATTATCAGTCTTTAAATCATCAACATCATTAATTACATCTATCATAACCTTATCCTGCAATTCACTTGCTGCTATCTCTACCTCTTCCAATAAATCGTCTCGGGGATTATTCATAAAAAGGGTATTAACGCTATAGCAGTTGGTACCTGGACCCACCTTCTTGTCCACCACTGCGGGGCCCATAACAGGGGTGGTCTTTAGTTTGCCTTCCCCCCATGCTGCCTTTCCCTTTCAGATTGAGGGTTCTGTTCTCTCACTTCCCCATTATCATTCCTTCTTGCATAATTATTACGATCCCTTCCCCTCGATCTACCATCCCTTGACCCATTACCCCTTCTAGGGGGACTCCTGCTGCCCCTCCTATGGTATTGATGGTGGTAATGTTGTTCATTGACTGACTCCTGGGCATCCAAGCGTCTCAACAATTCAGAAACTCTATCCACATTTACTACATCCAGAGTGGCAATTAAATTTCTTGTTTGCTGAGGTAGCCTAGCTCCTATTAAATCAATAAATTCCTCCTCTCCATAAGGATGGTCTAGGTACTTACAACGGATCCAACATTTATGAAAAAAGTCATGTTGAGTTTCCCTACCAGGTTTATACGGCCTACCAGTCATCAACTCCCTCTTTTCTTGAATTTGCCTGCTTGTCGACCAAAAATGTTTCAAAAAGTTTTCTTTAAACAGCTTGTAGTCAGTCACTTCCCTAGCTTGTCTATCACCCCATGCCCTAGCATAAGATTTTAGATGTTTACCCACAAGTGCAATTTTCTTACTATCGGGTAATAAATTAAAATAATCTGATCTTTCAAAATTATCTATAAATTCAATAGGGTGAAGCCTCCCACTATCATCATAAAATTCAAATTCTTCTTTTACATCGACACTGAAATTTGGATTACCTGTTAAGGGAACCTGACTTAACTGAATCTGCAACCCAGTAACCCTTTTTTCTAACTGATTAACGTTTCTTTCTAATCCATGCGCTAACTGTTCCTGTTGCTGCACCAATGTATTAATATTTAATCCCACCTCTTGTCTCAACTCATTAACCTTAACATCATTAGCTTGGAACAAAGCAACATATTCCTCCTTCATCTTATCACAATTTTCACTGACTTCTTTATAAATCAAATTTACACATTCAGTCTTATTCTGTTCACAAATTTCTGTAACCTTTTCAAATTTTTCCTTACATTCTGTTACTACCTTCCCCAATTTAGAATCTAAATTGTTAATATCCTCCTTGAATTGAGAGCTAAAACCCTGAAATTGCTCTGCGATTTTAACATCAAAACATTTAGTCAAATCAGAGAATGTTTTGTCATTGTTTTGTTGCAGTTGAGAAAACTGATCATTGATTTCAGAAAATTTGTTATCCAATTTGGAAAACTTATTATCAAATTTGCCATCAATTTCGGAAAACTGAGACTTAATTTCAGAAAATTTGTTATCATTATCACTTTTTAACTCATTCCTTAACTCACTCCTAAATTCAGAAAATTTATTATCGAATTTACCATTGATTTCTGCAAACTGAGAATTAATTTCAGAAAATTTGCTATCGAATCTGGCTACAAAAGACTCTAGAATTGCTTGCAGGTTCTGATTATCAGCCATTTTTAGTAATGAGCAAAATCAACATAAAAAACAAACTTAAGGAAAAATTAAAATCTTTCCAAACTGCCACACATTTACATGCAAAATAAATCACTTGAATATTCAATGCCGTACTTACAGTTATTCCTCACTTTTGTATCACATTATATTTCACTTAGAAGCACTTAATTGATCATTAAGCACCACACTGACTTCAAACACTTAACCACACTTTTCACAATTCACTGTAGGAAGACGATTTTGAGGCCGAAGGAAATCCACTCGTCGTCGGAAGATTACAGCCGATTGCCGATGAAAAATCTCCGCCTTAGGCCGTCAAATCCGTGTCGTCGCCGGTCGAAACTTCCTCGCAGGTTATTTCGCTTAAATCGCCGATACTCCGTCGCAACTTTCTGCAGATTCTTTTTAGAAGATAAACATCCCACAGATGTTTAAGAACTTCTCGTCATGTCAACGGTCGCCATGTTAAGGTTCTTTGGTGGGTTAATTACTGCATTAATTAATTAATAAAGTCCACCAAAAACAAGGTTATGTTGAGATGTTCGTTTATTTTGAACAAATCAAAACAAGTCTGCGACATTCACAAGCATAGTTGTTACAATCCAAAGATGCAATACTGACTTACTGAATACTTGCATGAATGTCTCTGTAACACTGAATTTATACTTAATGCCAACTAAACTCTCTGTCCAGGCGATCTGTTTATATAGAGTCTATCGAATTTACGAGAATTCTTCAAAGGCATCCGCCCGATATTTCTCGATCATTAACAATCACTCAAACAATCAAACATATTAAAAACAATCGGAATTGATACAAAATTAATTAATAACATTACAAAATGATTAGAAATGGTAATTAGAGATACTTGAATACAAGATTATATACAGAAATCCTTTCAAACGGTAGAAAATCGTCCTGTAGACATCGTAAATTACAGTAATACATGGAATTACAAACTTTTAAGAAATTCTCTTGCACCATTCGGTTCTTAAACATATTAAATAGACTTTAAATAATTTTCTTACCTAAAACAAAGTCTATATACACTTATTTACAAGAATTAACATATCAAATCACTTTCAAGCAAACTTTGGCTCACTACAAATATTTCACACAGTACAATACTATTCAAAATACAGGTATTAGGGCTGTTACAAGGTGTCTAACTAAAAAATCTAGAAACCACCCCCTGTCCCCATTAAACCGCTTAATTTTTATACATAACCACAGTTTTTATCCGGGTTAGACAGAACTTAGCAAATTTTTACTATAAAACAAAGAGAAAAATAATTTCAACTTTGGTTTGCAAAAACTGAACCCCTCTCCTCGTTTCCACCCCCTTGATTTTTGTCAATTTCTTTTTAGAAAGCTACAGTCGACACTATTTGACCAATCTTTATGAAAGTGGGCACATATATAAGTATTTTATTATGGATAAGTTTTCTGACCAAAAAATCAAAAACCTACCCCCGTTCCCCTTCCCTTAATATTTGTACAAAACCCACATTTTAATCCGATTCAGTGGAACTTCGCATGCCTATACTTTAAAACAAATAGAAAAAGAAAAATACTGTCCACATAACATTCACAAAAACGCAAACCCCATCCCCCTTTATACCCCTTTAATTACTGTCAATGTTATTTATATAAAGCTACCGTTTCTTTCTGATTTTGAAGGAAGCATGCACATGTATACTGGAAAACAAGCAGGAAAATACTGTCTACATTTGGTTTCCAGACTCAAAACCTCTCTCCTTCCTTTCCATCCCTTAATCTACAGTTTCTATCCGATTCTGAGGAAAATTTGCACACCTGTACTTTAAAACATACAGAACAATTGTGTTTAAATTAGGTTGCAGAAGCCCAACCCCTTACCATTCCTAGACCCAGTCCCACCCCGCCTCTAATGATCTTGACGTCGACGAGGCGTAAAGCCATAAGTAAAAAAAGGTTCTTCTACAATTCATTGAAACCAATGAAATTAATTGTTTCTTTAATGGAAAGTACTCTGCTTTTTTTATTAAATAAACAACGACGATTTCGTAGCAAACTGTGACAGTTATTAAAATCTTTGTGTTGCTAAAATCGTTTACGTAACCTGCCAGTAAAATAGTAACAAAAAATAAAGTATGAGATTGCAATCATTCATACCATCATTAATTGTTTGATTCTTCAGAAAACGTTGAAGAAACATCTAAAACATAAATATGTTTGGATAATAATGTCTCTGTATAAGGACAATGCTTGTTTTTTTCCTTCTTAATTGAATACCTGTTCTATTGTGGAGTATGTGCGTTCACTGTTATAGTGTTTGACAAGAACTGACTTCTAGAAGATATCAAGTGTTCTTGAATTCGCAGATTATTTTTTCAAGCCTGTAAATATCTTAAAATCAACAGTATTTTTTATTTTTCTTTACCACTTTGCATTTGAATTTTTATAATCTGTCAAAACACCTAAGATTTCACCGTTCATTCAAACTTTGGTTAGCATTCAGTCCGGTCGATCCAATTCAATTGCATTAATAGTGTGACGTCAATAATTTCTATGATGTCTTCAGTAGCATTGATTAAATGTGATATAGTTAGACACATACAATTTGTAAATTTGTGAATTTCTTTACTTGACCGTACAGTTTATTTTTCGTAAATTAAAAACCGATAGTTACTTGTTAATTTGATGAAGGAAACCAAATATCAATTTTTTTTGGCTATACTCAGCTAAATGCTGGAATCAAAAGCTATTACTACGTGAAATATTAGTAAATTCCGAAACAGTTATGAAACAGTTATGCAACCCAAAGTAAATTTCCAAGTAATGAAAGGAGATTATGCTGCCTGAGGAACAAATATATTTTTAGAGGTAAGTAAAAAACCATAGAAAGGAAAAACTGATTCACACATACGTAAATTTTCGAATATTTGTCTATATCAAAAGCTACATTAATAAACAAAAGTTTTAAAGTCGGGTGCAAACTTCAGTTCTGTAACAGAAACTTTCAAATTTTTAATAGCAGAGAAGATATTATTTTAATTCATCCCCAGTAGCATGCATCATCACTTAACAGAAAAAAAGTTTTCTTCAAACAGAAATCATATTTGCGAGAATAGTTGAAATTGCAATATGCGTCAAATAACACAAAACCAAGAATGTTGTGCAAACTGTTCCCCCGTTAACACTGGCTGGGTAGATAGACTTTGACCTAGATACGATGGAAGCCTATGAAATGCCACGGCTGGATTATGGGTGAGCACACACACCAGAAGGTAGAATTCAAATGCAGCCATCGAAAGGTCAAATCGCTCCTTTAAATGCAACCTCCACATCTTATGCAAGAACTTACGAGCTAGTCACTACAGTTCGTGCGACTAGACATTCCTGGACATTTGTACTGCGACTTTTGTGAGATTTTTAAACAACCTAAAATACTAGAGAATCTACTTATTTAAGTTTAAATAAAATGTATCTATTGTGAAGATCAATCCGAAATCGATACTCTGTAGTTATGGAGCTATAGTAAATAATCAGAAGCAGGAGGAATCTAAAAATTTTCTAACTAATACAGATAGAAATGTTGATCCTCCCTTTTACCATACATAGCTGATATAAAACCATGAATTCCGTTTCCAGCATTGCATTCAGCAAACACTTCATGTTTTCTGGCGGAAACGAAAATTAATGGAGCTTGCCTGCGTCTGTTTTGGCAAGGACCATGAATAATTCGTATGCAAAAACCTAAATGTGCAGTAAACAAGTTTAACCCCGTTACGAACTTTCTGACTAAATCATTCGAGTGAGGAAGTGCGATTCCAACTATGAATTTTTCTCCTACTGCTTTAGTCCACATTTATCACAAGCTCGGCTGCGTGGCGACCCTTCCAACCGACTACGTGGCCTGCATGCAGTATGTTAAGAAAAGTTTGTGTTCAAAACATCAAAACAGTCGATAACGGACATAATTGTTGGTTGTCGGATTATTTAATAATATTTTGTTTGTAAGTCTTCCACCGAATAACATTTTACTTACGGATAAATCTTTAGCGGCCCGTATACTGGTTGTATGTTTTTGATGGCATCACGTAAACACTACGGAACACATTTTGATGAGGTTTTCATAGTTTAAAAGCCTAGGACTTAAAATCTGTGATTCTATGTGACCTGTGGGCGGTGCAGGAAATATCTAATACTGAAAATTTTGTAGAACGGATATACTTCAGAGTGAAGATGGTAACAATTTGGTACCTCATCATTCCACTCAAGTGCCATCCATTTTGCTGAGCCATCGTTAATGAGTAACTAAAGCTTAAAAATCGTAAATGAAAAATTTGTTGAATATCTACCATTAAAAAAATGGTGATACGAGGGTAGGCTGAAGAGGAATGCTCACACGCTCATATAACACGAGTAAAAACATACAGCAAGTTCGGGCAAAAAGTACATTAAAATACAATTCTTAAGTTATGTACCGTTAAGGCTAATTCATCTCCCAAGGTGTAACAAGTTTTTTTCATTCCGTCACTGAAAAAACTATTCCGGCTTTTCTCAGATCCAGGATTTGACAGCTGCCTTAACCTCATCGTCCGAGGTGTAACGATTTGCCTTGAGGTCTCTCTTGAGTAGAGGAAAAATAAATAAAAAAGAAGGTTATGGAATCAGTTAAAACTTCAGGGTTTTTTCGCAGCGCCTCTACATTTGCGCGCGAGGTACCAATCGTGCACAGATTTTACGGTATCCCAATTGTTCAGTGATGAAGCCGCCGCGCGCGTGGATATTCTAATACGCTTTTACGCTGATACGCTTTTGTGTGATTTGCCGGTCATTTTGAACCAAATCGTCGACGAGTTTGCGAAGTTTATTTCCTGTGGCAGAGATCGGACGTACGCTGAGTTTTTCATCAGCAATAATGTTTTTTTTTGTTCCAATTCTCGCAATCACAACATTTTACTGCGCAGTGATTTACTCTAGACCTATCAACAGCAGCGTTACCATAAACAGGCTTAAATCAACGATGAATCTCAGTATGAATAACTTTTTCAACAATTAAAAATTCTATGACAGCATGCTGTTTAGTACGTGTTGTTATAGCACTATAACACCCTTCTATACTTTCGCTTCTCAAAATACACTGGATGAATTCAACGACTTCAAACCTGCTCATGTCTACAGAGGTGGTATCGTACATTAATGTACCTTTTTTCCTATCTGGCTATTTGTTTTATTCCTGTTCTACAACCATGTTTGCATTTATTTTCAGTTTGCCCTCGTGTATGATGTCTGCTGAATAGACGCGAGCTCTGAGGTTTGTTACTCCCATATGGAGGGTAGCAAGTTCGATATCAGCCAGAGAAAATTCTTTTTTCTTTCTCTATCTCTCTTTTTACATTGTTTAAGTGCTATCCGATGATTGGAGCCTTTTAAAAGAGCGGTCTGGCAGCTCAGTGATTAAGCCGTTTCACTTGAAATCGAAAGATACCGTGGTCGAATTCCGGTCTCAGCTGTATAAACAAAAATTAGCGAAGAGAGTTTGTTAATGTGAACATATTTTCAATTAACAATACCTTTTTCTAAACAATATTTGATGTCAGATCTCGAATTTTTTGTTAGTAACTGTTGGTAATAGATACTAAAATATTGTTTGAAAAGGCCACATATAGTTCTCCACGAACAAATGCAGCCATTGCTAAGTGTATCAAACTATTTGAATATTTGTACCCATATTTAAAGATAGACATTGCCCCTACACCTGCCGCTACCATGCCAACTGCTGTACGGGCGGGTTGCGTCACGCACCTGCAGGCGCTTCGGTGAGGTAAACTGTGTTATGGCAACCCGTGAATCAAATTTAACTTAAATTTTAAACAAAAAATGTGATTTAACGTAAGATGAGTACTTGTACTATGTGAGAAGTCTGTAAAAAATTACAATTCCTTGATACTTTAGTAATCGGTGTATAGTTTGTATTAGTTGAGGAAAACGGACATTGAAAACAAAAAGAATAACTATTTCATAAAGCGATATAAGAATTTGAATAACATGGTGATAAGACATTTGACATTTTTGTTCTGGCATATAAAATGTTATTTCTTTAATAAGGTTGCAGTGTTGCTTCTTATCTATTCAGGCTGTAATTGGTACTAATATTTCCTTATCAGACATTTATACTTCCACAAATGCTATCAACCAGTACAAAAACAAAAGGACTTTGTAAATATATTATTCTTATTTTCAGCTAATAGCTATAATTTTCGTTTTTAACGAGATGCAAATTGCGGATCAACAGCCATAAATGGATTGTTTTTTAAATTGAAAATCGATGGTAAATTTATTTAGAGACACACAGAGCGCTTTTTAATAAATAATTCTGATATTAACATTAAGGAAAATAGTATAAAGCAATATGAATATATGAAACGACACGGAAAGTAATCCAAAAGCTTACCAAAGAATGGTAGTAGTTGGTGTGTGCACGTCCATCGAATTTTTGAGTTTCAACAGACTTCTGCATGGTTAACGTTGTGTTCGACTTGTTTTATGTGTCTCTTCGCTGCTGGAAATGATGCATTACTTTCCCTGCTCATTTTTGTTTTAGTAAAATCTTTTTCTTAATTTTATTTCAGTTTGTCATCTTAGATTAATTGGGTTAAAAATATGAAATTATTTTTCGCACACAATTGATATGATATAGTTTTATTACAATCGTTAATAGTTTGTCCTGCCAACTGCGAGTATTCCACCGAATGGCGTTGCACAACGTTTATTGTACCGGAATATTGCTGCGGAGCAGAATTGAGGTACGAGTATATGTCAGCTTTTGTTAGCAGAAATAACTATGAGTGAACACGAAAATAATCGCTTTAGAAACCCGCGTTCAATCGATATGCTTTACATTCGACGATGAGCATTAAGGGTAAAGAAGGAAACCGGAAAATTACTTGACATTTACGGCCGTACTCCACAATCACTTTGTGCCAGTCTTGTTGGTAGAAGATATAGAGTTTCTCCTTCTTATTATATGCCATGAAAGAAAAGTAAAATAATGAGCAAGTCCCAATCTAGCCTCGTGTGTATTAAGGTTCATTACTGTAATAATGTTAACAAATATCTCGTATGTGCTAGGCCAGTAGCTTAGTGAAAAAATTAATACTTAATTTATTTTCAGTTAGGTAGCAGAATCCGTTCTACGCAATGCCGCACCAGGTTGCCGCTAGTGCCAGTCGTTCAGTTACAGTCACATTGATTATAGGCACGTAAGAATTCAGCGATCTTCGAATTGAGAGCAATGTCAATACAATGGCATTCATACGTGGCCAAATAATCTCATGGTAAAAGCTACACTTGATTTTATTGCAACTTAAGAAATATATTAGATGTAAGCAGTTATAATGTTCATCGTTTAAATACTGAGAACTGTCGATATTGGGGAAAAAATTCGAATTGCTAGTCACCTCGTTCTTTGTGTAGTGCTGGTAACGAAAATAGAATAAAAACTGACAAATTTTAGCGCTGCTCAAGTTATTACTTAGTCTTTCCTTCAGCTCTAAACGTCTGTATCCCTATGCTATTGCGTAGAAAGATTTCAGTGGTATGGTAACGTCATAGAATATAATTTTACAAATATTTAAATGCAGTATTCGGTTTTTAGCAAACAGAACACATAAAATGTGCAAATATGAAGGCTGAAAACTACTTAATTGAAGAACACACAGACAGCGGAGAAACAGAAATAAGGCTCAGTTTTCGTTTAGGATAGGAAACGTAAAAACGAATATTAAAAACGATCCAATGCAAATTAAGATCAGTAACCTTAGAATTCTCTATAGGGATCACGGTTATAATAGTGCCTTAGGTAGTAGGTAGAAGTAGGATTAGTAAACTGCCAAGAAAATTTCGCTTTCTTTGTGACATGCTGTCACAGATTAAGAGTAATATTAAATTAGAGCTATTTTAATACAACCTATTAATTGTATGAAAATGCCATAGCCCAGTTTGGAAAATTTAAAGCGGAATCAAAAGTTAAGAAAGAAGTAAGGTAAGGTTGCATTTCCCCTATTATTTTCAATGAGTACGTGCAAGAAGCATTGGAAGCAGTGAAATAAAGGCAGGACTCTATATTCACGGCCAAAACATAGATGTGCCTAGAGTTGCAGATAACACTGCAGTTGTTTAAAAAATGAAAATGATTGGGTGAAACACTTGCTAAAATGGAATAGGTCCTTACTGAGCATTATAACCTGAAAATAAACAAGAAAAATATTAAAGTATTAATTTGTGGCGTTTTTTTAAAAAACAAATACAATTAAAATTAGACGAATAATTAATTTAAGAAGTTAAAGAATTCAGATTCCTGGGTAGTATATTCACAGAACATGTGAGAAGCAGAGAAGATATCACATCTAGAATCAGCCAAGCTAAACATACTTATAATACAGGAAAGAAACTTTTCACTTCAAACAACAGGCTGTAAACGCGCAAGAATATCTCAAAAACAAGTGCCTGGTGCCCTATATGAAGTGAATCGTGGATCAGGGGGATGGCAGTAAGGAAACGACTGGAGGCATTTGAGCTCTGGTTTAACAGACGAATGCTGAAGATAAGCTGAATGGATTATGTCACTAATGATGAAGTATTCAGAAGAGTTTCTGGGGAACTAAAATTCTGGAAGTGAACAAGAGACAAGATGATAGGTCATGTTTTGCATCACAATGATTTGCTTAAGGTCATTATTGAAGGAAAGATAGAAGAAAAAAACCACAGAGGGAGATTAAGCTATATGAATCAAATTATGAAAGGCTTGAAATCCAGCAGCTCTGTAGAATTAAAAATTAATGCAGAGAAGCGTTGGATATGAAGATTTGCTACTAACCATCATCGGATTGGTAACTAAAATAAGATTAAAAGTAACACCTACACAAAAAGTACCACTACATTCTCGTAGAAGTTTCTTTGTATTGCCACAACTTCACTTTAATCAGGCAAAAACCACTGGTTAAATTTTGATGGGATTTTGAATAACGCACAGTATGTGGTTTTGAAAAGAAATAGGGTATGTCTGATTTTGGTGTGAAGTCGGAAAACTCACAAATTTAGGATAAAAGAGTAAACGAATGAATATCAGTTTTTAATTCAACGGGATTCAAGTAGGTCTTTCGAATAACCTATAGTACTTGGTCCCAGGGTTAAGTAAGTATATCTCATTTTGATATGAAGCCGAATAGTTTAGAAATTTAGGATAAAGTTGTACAAAAATAATAATCTTATTTTTTCACTAAACGATTCGCGGAAGAACTACTGGTCGGATTTACTTAATTCTCGCAGTTGAAACGCATCTTATAATTTCAGCGTACTTACGGTATTGTTTTATTCGGAGTAACAAAGTTATATTTTTTCCTCGTTTATGATATGTTAACTATGACATGAACAGTTTAATTTGTAGCTTAAAAATCCCCGTAAACGAAGTTATGGATAACAGCTATAGCCGTGGCCAGGGGAATTGGCTGGTTAGTGCAATCGGGCTGTTGCCGCACTTCTGAATATTCTCGTGTAGCGGTATCTCTCTCTCTCTCTCTCGCAAACACACATACACTGAAAAATGGCAACGCTGAGCGTTCTGTGTTGCCTAATACGAGCGTCAACGCAAAAACTATTAGTACAAGCTAACAGGTGAATTTAACGGTTAAGTGAACGATTTGGTAACGGCCTGCTTGAAGCCGCCAGCCAATACTTATGACCACAGCTACAGTTTAGAACTATCAGTAATGTTTCAGTATTGATGTAAACAGTTTTCTCCCTTGCTTGGATAAGATATTCTATAGCTTTGAGGAAGGTTTGTCAATGCAATGATTTGATTTCCGACTATCTGGATTCATCAAAACTCCACATTTTTCTCTATATCTATCTGCCAGCTTGAAAGATGCGATATTACGTTAAAAACTGATTTCAAACTAAGGTAATGCTTTATTTATTTATTTTTTAAGTACCTATTTTAGGCGTTCATGATTTTTTAATTTAATTTTTTGTTTTTATTTGTTTTCCTTTTGTAATCTTTTCAAAAAAGTGTGGTTTTCCAGGGAAAAGGCTACAGGAACTCGTAAGTGCCCATGAGAAAAGAAGAGTTTAACATTTCACTATCCGCTTTACCTACAGCCGTCGAGAAGCGAAGTCGAACGGGAAATTGCCGTCTTTTAAATTCAAATTGTATATCAGAGGAAATTAGTGGTGTTACGGGTACTATCATTCATCTCCCATGTCACAAACACTGAGTAGAGTTTGCTTTGTGAGGTAATTGCCCAATTTTACAAATTGTAGCCGAGTTCAGTTACAGAGTTTACGGGTATTTAAGGTGCACATACAAATAACACCTACCTAATTTGAAAATAATACTTATTGACTAGTATCCCTCTTCCATTCGACTACGGTAGAATTCGAACGCAAATGAACCACAAGGCTTCACAAATGTCACCATAGCTCTTGAACCTTACCACAAACATAGATATATTATACAACAGGTGGTTATAATTAAACTTTCCCTAATTAACACGTTATAACAAGGAAACTAAAAACGTACGAATACCAAACTTGGTAGCATTAATGTCAAGGACATGGGGGAGAAAAATAATGCAGAATCAATTCAATTAAAACACTTTTAATGTGCTACTGCGGTACGTCATACCATTACATACCAATACCATTACTGCTTCAAAAGCGCACAATATGGCGCCCATCAGTGTCCAGAAGAGTCTGAAAGCGCAGGATTGAATTCTGCACAGCAGAACGAAGCATGTCCGTAGGTATGCTGGCTACCTCTCTTGATATGCTGTGCTTCAGATCAGCACATGTTCCCCTGATAAACCCTGTCCTTCAGGTAGCCCCACAACCAGAAATCACAGGGAGTGAGATCAGGTGATCGTGCCGGCCAAGCATTTGGAAACGATCGGCTGATAATTCGATCGTTTCCAAATGTATTTCGGAGAAACTATTAATCACGATGACTGATCACGGCACCTGGTGGCCATAGTTGGAACTGGACGGTGTCGCTGTGACGCTTGGAAAACATGCACCCCATACTCTGGACATTAATGCTACCAAGTTTGGTACTCGTATGGTAATTAGGTTCTGTGTTATAACGAGTTAAATAGGGAAAGTTTAATTATAACCATCCGGTATTAAAGCCTTTCCCAATAAGCGCATTAACATTAAAATCAGCTCAGCGCAAGTTAAGTCATAAGCGATCAGAAAAAAAGACGCCACAGTTTATTATATCCGAAGTTAATCTCACATTTGCAGCTACAACAATATCACGTGATAGGTAGAAGAAACAGCTCGTTCTCATGACTAATTGTATCGTTTCAATCACTGACTAGTAACATGATTAATTGGCAGAAGTAAATTCTTATGATCCTACGACCTGTATTTTCTCCCTCATCTGCTCTGTCGTGGCAGGACCTATAGTTTGATAAGAAATACGAAATACGGTTAGTCGCGGCATATCTCGTACCATCAAGCACGGCTCTTAAAACAACACCTCGCTGCCCTGGAATTTTAACCTGGGATCATGAATGTTATAAGCAAACACCTGAAGCATTCATCCACTAGGACCTGCATTGAGTGTAATTCTACCAGTTCTAAAGATTGACTGAAGTGAATTACGTCATGTTAAAAGCGGACGGTATTGTAACAGTTTGGAGGAAGTAAAGACGCGAAAAATTCTATTTCCTTACATTGATTGAAATATTCAACCACGATCGGTTCCTTGGATTTTAAACGAACTAAAATTCTCAATAGCCAAAAACAGTCACTGTTCATGTAGCATTTTGAGTACCGCGTGGCAGTTTCTCGTTTTTACTGGTCCCACGATCGCGTAGATGTGAATCCAACACAAAATCTTGGCAATTATTTTCGAACATTTGATGAAGTGCAAGACCTGACTTTCACTTACTGACGGCACTTTTCAGATGCGCAAGGGAATAAAAATTGAAGCCATATTGACTATTTCGAATTAGGAATGACTTATTTCATCATTAACTGAGCTTCAGTTGAAGTAAAAAATCTGTCCCAAGAGATTATAATGTGCTCCTGCAAGAAGGGCGTTCTGTCATGATTACTGTGGAAACATTCGTGATTTCGTTAGCTGTCATCAATATTAGCGAATAACACATGCGATATTTCCGCATAGTGTGGGAGGTTTTACTTCCAGCACACGGGTTTGCCTCGTTGGCCGGCAGGATGGCTGTTGAGCGGGTTGGTCGTTAATGAGGCCTGCGCAATTCTTTAATTAACACGGTACCTTCTGGCTACCGCTCCTCCACATCTCTCCTTCTCCCACTTATCTTGCCACCTGCGCTTCCTTCCCTCCTCCCACATCCATTTCGCCCGTCTCTTTTCGTAATTGCGGGATACAGCTCTTCCGTACAGCGCAGCGCGGCAAATGCCAGCGCCCAACTCACCAAATGAGCCCACTACTCCGACGTCCCTTTATGTGATTGGGCTAATGATGGCTGTCGAGCGTCGGTTCTCTCACCTGCCTCACAAAAGGCCGCGAAGATAAAGACTTCTGGAAGCGTTGTACACACCCATCGATGCACGATTCCGTATCGAGAGTGACAGGTGGCAGAATGTAACGATATAGCGGATCAAGTCCCGAATTTTCTTTACTGCTTATTTACAGCGAGATCATGTGATAGAACTGTAGACAAGATATGGAAAGGTATTCGGCCCTGGCTTTTATGAGGGAACAATACCACCAATAATCAGAGGAGATGTCGGCAAGCGATCATCCAGAATACCAGAACAATGGCTCTGAATGGAATTTAATATGGTTACGAACTGGATCCAAAATTTAGTCATGCATTTTTTATGACTATCATGTTTTCCTTTCTTATCTTATTGAACAATTCCACTTCGAAGCACTTTTGTCTCTGTCTGCAGAGGCGCGTAATACAGAAACATTTAATGTACAAAATCTTGAACCCAGCTAACCGTTGCGCTATTGTTCCCAACGAGGCCACTTCACTCTAACCGTACGAAAATAAATTAAAATTCTGTCATTGTTCCATCGAAATTAAAGGTTCATTATACACACTTGGACACAAAATTTCAAATTAATGCAGCTCTGGGATTGTTCATCCGAGACAGCGATATGGTGATGAATTAAGTTTTAGGAAATGCTACATAGTGAACGCTTTCTTCAGAATTTGTAATATATTCTCCCTATATGATTTTATAATAAATGATGAAACTTTTTCGATAGTATATGTCCTGTATACCAACTATGATTCAGATGCGGTGAGCCAGGTTTGGTATTCCCTTCTGGTTTTTGAGAGTTGTTGTTCGTGTGACCAGACGCAAGCAATCTTCAAACAGCAAAAATTTATAACGGCAGTGTACATCATAATGTAGTCGCATAGCGACAACTATAAAAATCAACCCAGCAGTTCGAGGAGGTGAATAGGTGAACTTAATTTCTTTATATGGATCGGTAAAGCCTGATCTGGGGAAAATTGATACAGTAGCGATTTACCTTTGTCCTGAGAGGTATGGGAGATTCATACAAAAGACGTGGTGAGAACACAGAAGAATCAATCGCTCGACAGGATGTGATTGATTAGACAACCACGCACTCTGACATTTGGCGTCCCTCTTGAATCATTGTTAATCTTACCGCATTATTGCCAGGTGGATGCATAACACAGAACGATTGTTAATGGTTATACGAGTAAGAGAGGAAGTCACATTGCATTTTGAGAGATATTTAGGGGCATCATACGACCGCGTAGTTCTGGTGGTTGAGCGTCTGACTACCGGCAGAACGACCGGTGTTCCATGATGGATTTTGTAACATTTTCCTGCCACCTCTGAGGTGAGTTCTGTGCAGTTGAGTTTATTATCAGATGTTATTTCAAGGTATTTACACCCGAAATCTACAACAAGCAGTTCATTCCACATCTCATAATCATAAATCACTCTTAGTTTTTTAATCTATTAACCTAGTAAGCTGACTTTTCTTGTCATTATCTTCATTCCATGTTAACCTTGTGGTGCAACGATAAAAGTAGATACAATAAAGTGTAAATAATTATAATTAGTGATTCTAAGGTAGTATTAAATGGATAATAAGAAATACGATTAAGGATCTTAAGTTAAAGTAATATTTTCTTAGGAATTTAAGAACGCTGCTATGGCAGCCAATATGGCAGAAAGGCCACGCTGAAAGGTCATCACCCCCCTTCCCGCAATCCCTGTTGGCACGGAGAGGAGAGCGCCAACCCTCGGACACAAAAAGTCAGATCTTGAGAGGGTTATTATGTATGGGTTCGTCCATAAGGTAGAGGGGTTTGAAAACTGTGAAAGAAATTCTTGAAGTCAGGGTTGGTAACAAAAACGTGAGAAAGACACAGAACGATCCAAACTACAGTTAGCCAGACAGTATTTAAGGCCCTCTGAACACAATAGGACCCTCAACTTTTCTCAGTGAGATCTATTGCTGTGATTGCCTGCACCGGAAACCTACCCAGTGCTGATGTAAGTCTATTTTTCTCTCTCATGTGCTATACTAATTCTCACTCTCGCTATGGTGATACAGGAAAATTTCAATGAATTTGCGAATTGCAAATGTGATTGAAAGTAATTGTGGAAAGGAAAAGGATTAAAGTGTAGAACTGTTGGTTACTGGACAATTTCTATAAAGTCGTTTAGTTGAATAATTCTAATCTACAGTATTGAGCGTTGTATCCAATTTGTTTAAATTGCTTTGAATAGTATGGTGCATCTATATGATCAGTATATTTTTCTTTTGTAATAGTTCCTGTCCGCTAATACCTCGCTATTAATAAGTGAGTTGGTGAAAATGAATGCAGACAATCTTCAAAAAGAAGTCCGATGTTTAATAAATTATTGAAGGTGGGGAAGGGGGGTAGGAACGTTACAACAATCCCAATAAAACATCATGTCTAGATCACCCTACACCTGTTCACACTATTCTTCAGTTTTGGTCCTATCATATACCATTATGTTACTTGAATACAACCTTACTTTTCACTATAAACCATCAACCCAAATGAATAGCAGTAGTCCCAATACAATACCCTGTGGCATTCCTATATTCACTTTCGCCTATTTTGATACTGAATTTCCTACCTTGACACTTTGCTTTCTACTTTATAAGAATTAATACAGCGTTTCGAAGTTTTCATTTTTTTGTTTATGTTTAGGTTTTGGGATTTTTTTGCCATTTTGAAAACTATGGATACGATAATTGCGTCCCCCATAAATCAGATAATTTATAAAAATTTCGAACGATTGTTCCCAATTTCAATCTCCGTATCTAATTACAATTTCGTTTTCTGTATCAGTGGTTTTGAAATTCTCACTGATAACTTGGGAGACTATTCTTATACGAAGGACGTCGTTGGTAAATTCACGTAAAGAGTTATTAAAAAAAATATTTGGCAGAAAATACGTAATGAAATAGAAATTGAAACTTCATATATGTTTGTTCAAAGGAAGTAAAAAAAAAAAAAAAAATCTTCCAGGGAAACGGCAACAAGAAGATTCATTGAAAGAGAATATTGTAATTTTAGAAAATTTTAACAGTTTCTCTTTGCTTACATATACGTGAAAAGTCGTTTCATGCTGTCATTATGTCAATTATTTGCGTAATAAATCGCACTCTTAATAGACTGCTACGAAATGTTTAGAGTTATGCCAGCTTTTTCAACAAATAATGGTGGTAACATTGGGAATTCGAATTCTGAAATTACCCAACCATAAAAACAGACCCTGCACGCTAGACGTTTTTCTCGTGTAGCAGTAAAAGAAGTTTCCCCTCAGGGATCTTACATAACGGGCGGGTTAATACATCGCATGTTTACAAGGCTAGACCACCCGTCGTGCGACAAGCTAAAGCGTAAAAGAGGGTTGAATAAAAACCTACCAAAGGCTTCACGTGGGCTACAACCATAAAAACGTGGGTTGACAAAAAATTCTCAAGGATTTAACAGTGCAAATATCACCAAGCAGTCTGTGTATTAACTTAAGAAAATGGATTCAGTTCATGCGGCCAAAACAAAATACAGGGGAGTGATTGATTCCCCGTCGTTATTGCTATTAAAGCAATCCGTATTTTAAATTTCAAACTCAATTATTTACTGGTATGGAAAAAATATACTTTTCGTCGCACGAGATAAAAAATTTCATTTTATTACAGCAACTAGTATGTAGCACATCTTTATATATAAAGATGAATGTATGTATGTTTGTTTGTTTGTTTGTTCTTCATACAAATCCACAGTTTTCATCCGATCTCGATGAAACTTTGCACACTTATCCTTTGAAACAAGGAGAAAAATAGTCTACATTTGGTTGAAAAATTATCTGTATAAATAACACATGTTGTCTCATAACTTCGAAATACGGCGATAGGCAGACACGTTGGATGTGGACGTCTCCAGAGCGCAAATCGTAGGTAGTCTTGGAATGTTGTAGGTGTACACGTTTTTACGTTATAATGATCTCTCAGGTGTTGTTAGCAGTCAGTGTGTGAGTGTGAACCACAGTAATATTATATATAAATACGGAAGTAAATCTCTGTCTTTTTGTTACGTTTTGACGACTAAATGACTATATCGTTGTGATGGAATTTTATACGGAAATCTGTATGGTTGGCACAGGATATTTTTTCCAGTAAGATTAACAGTTGTAGTCACGTAATTTTGAGACCTTATCGAATGGTGACAGAAATATGTTGGAAATTGATTCTCTTCAAGAGACAAGTTCGACGGTACAATGATATAGTGATAGCTTTCCTGTAATATTATCCCGACTCGATATTGTTTGGGACCAATCCTTCGTTACCAACAACTTTCTATATTTAATTCTGGCAAAAAAATTCTTAATCCACGCGTAAGAAGTCGCGGGTACGAGCTAGTTATTTAAATAAAATTTGAAGTAATCTATATTATAATAAAACTGTAAACACGAAAAAGTCTGTATGTCTAAAACATTAACAAAGAAAAAAATTAGTTGTGTTTCTGTTTAGGTTTGCGTTTAGATGAACAACAGTCTTGTAAAAAGTATTGGTCGAATTTTAATGGGGGTTCCTTTACCATACATCAAATGGTCTCGCGAGTAAAATAGGGCATGTTTCAATTTGATGCGTCATCGATAAAATGATATATTGAAAAAATAATAATAATAATGCCCGTTTTTCGTTGAATGTGATCGATGTAAAATCAAGATCTTAGATACATTATTTAAATGATTACTAATAAAATAAGTCTTAGTTAGTTATGCTGATAAGCTCTCAAATGAAACAAGTTTTATTTCAAGTGTGAAGATACAGCGCGAAATTGTTTTCTTTTTAAGTTTCAGTTTTATGGTGAATTCTGTACCTAACAGAGATCGACCATTTTTGAAGACTAACGTGAATCGAAAATCTACATGTTCCCGCTTTCAAGCAATCATGAGGGATGACACGCACGCAACACATACATCCATTAGAGGTAGACATGGGTGACATTCGGTTACTAATGTATTGCTGAAAGCTTTTTTCTTCTGCATGGTTCGTCACCCTGATCACGATTGAGAGATAATATTACGAAACAGAGCTGAAGCGATGGAACATTGATTGGAAGACATCCGGCCAGAATAAAGCTGAATTTTATGACACCCAATCCCGCGAATCTGTTGGCACAGCAACATTTTAGCATCTAGACCGACAACAACATTAATAGCAAGTTTCAAATTCAACCATGGCCATGGATGGTTCCAGAGCCACTCATACAATGATCAGTTTCCTTTCTGTGAATTTGATGGAAGAGGTATGAGCTATGTAGACAACTTATATATCTGCTGTCAACTACATTAGGACGCATCGTCGAAATTTATGACCGACTTCATAACAGATTGAAAGCGTCTTCATACTATACGTGTTACTGGTATAAAATGGTATTAATTAATGAATACTAATCCAAGACATACAATCCAGTACTCCACCAGACACATCGGTCCTACATGTCATGGTAGAGGATGCACCACAGGATCCTATGTCACAGCAAAGTAGTTACAACAAAATTCAGCTAAAGCACTGATAATTGCGACATCTCTTAATCGCAGTTGCTCATTACAGGAGCGGTAATAATTTCCTCCTCAACTGGAAGCAAATGGCTTTGGGAAATTTTATAAGAAATTAATACCAGATTATTTGAAATTTTGTTAACTGTTGATAAAAATTGAAAATATCCTTTACTGTATGGGTACTCTAGATTGCCAGTAAACAAATGGAAAAAACCCTCGAAAAAGACTTATAGATGTAATATCTAATAATCGCGAATGTTTTGTGCTAATATTTTTCATGATTTGAAACAAATATTCTTGAGACACTAAGCCGAGATTTATCATAAGAAATTATGGAAAAATATTTGGCTTTTATGCATGTGGTACCAAAATTTGATTTTTTTTTTTTATCAGCGTTTTGCTCGTCTATGCCGAGGTTATTAGAACTTAGAGAAGACTGTAAGCAAGAACCGGAACGAAATCGGCGAAGAACTTTTCAAGGTTCGATCCAAGAATTCCGCCGAGAGACATCGAGAAAACATTGAAATCAAGATGGCTATACCAGGGGCCAACCGCACATCTACCTGAAAGCTCGAAGGCTCAACCCCACTTCCACCAAACTCGATAGAGGGATTTGAACTTTCGTTTGGTAGGTATAGCATAGCAACATGTTTGCGCTATCAGCTGTTTAGGACAAGTATAGGTACAGCTGACGCAATGGGTTACTCACAACACTTTACTGATAGCAAACAGCGTCATCACCTCCAACACCGTGTCCCTATCCGTGTATGAATTTGCGTTACTGATTATGTTGCAACGCGTATATTACAGAGAATACGTTATCTCATCGATTCCGCAGGTTAGGTTAGCAGCAGTTGTGGTGAATTCAGCAATCCAGTAAGATAATTTCATACTTTCTTTATTACTGAACTTATTCTATTTCTACCTTCTGGTATTCGTAACGGCAAGATCGCCGGTACATAATTGACCTGATGATGGCTGCTGAGCTAGCTGCCGAAAGCTTGTCTCTGTTTAATAAAATCCGGCTGCAAACCCGAGAAGATTTGTTGTCATTTATTCGCCGGGAAAGCCTACACTCACAACAAAGAAATATTCTACTATAGTTACATCAGCGTATCTGAGGTATAGGGATTGTAAAAATGAATTGGTTCTACTAATTAGTAGGCCATAGACAACTTAATCTAAGTTGCGGTATCGAAATACAACTACATTGCCAGAATATAACTAGAATTACTAAGAATGTGGTAAGGACTGTCTCTCCGGGAGAGGCTGCGACGTTGGACGGTAAGCCAAATACATGGTTTATTGCCGCTAACACAGTGGGTGATAGAGGATAACACGTAAAGTCCATTGAAGGAAGAGACGCGGAGGCTAGACGCTGGGTGTTTGACAAGCCAGGACGCTCCTCTGTCCACAGTGGCTGGATAAAGGCAAGAGAAACATATAGTAGCTCGCACGTGAAACGTAGCAACAAATTAGGTTTTCTTGGGGCTGAAAAGAGCTGCTTCACTATAGAAGCTTAATCCCGACCTCAGTGGCGAGAATGAAACATACATAATAAAACTGTGAATAGATCTGGAAAGCTTTGGCTTGTGGTAGAGATGGCGATTCATTCCAAAAAAGATCGATTCTTGAATCGATTCGAATCGAAATTTGATAAATTGATTCACAAAACATCGAGGTATAAATGATAGATTTTCTAAAAGTTGATCTTTTTCTGATTTGATTTTCGTGTTCGTATTTTCAATATAATTGCAAACATGGAAAAAAAGGACACCATAATAATCGATCTTTTATCATTTTTAAACTAATTAAAGTTTTTTTTTTACAACTAAACCAATGTATCAGGTATACAATAAGACATTTATTTCACAAATTCGTTAATTACATAAAACACTTTTAAAATGATATAGTTCCCAGTGCTTAGTGTCCAAGCTGTTCAGGAACAACAGTCTGTCCAGTCTACTAGGACCCAAGAGGTTCCGCTCATCACTTGCGATGTTGCCGGCAATAAAAAAAGGCGCCCACTAGGTATTCATGATCCCACTATACAGATATACTTCTTGGCTGTTGAGTAAACGTGATAATATATATATTTATTATTATTATTATTATTATTTTTTTTTTTTTTTTTTTTTTTTTTTTTTTTTGCCAGGAAAGTATAGGATCATATTTCAGGTGAACAATTGTTTGCGATAAATAGTATTTAAATTATTTGTTTAAACCCTGACTTTCATGTACAAGTGCATTACATGTAAAAAGTGCTTTTTCACATTTGATTTTCACGGGTGAAATATCGATTCACTGGATTGATTCAGTACTATAAATCGATTTAAAATATCGAGTTTTTTGCTCCAAAAGATCGATTCTTCAATTAATCGATCTCAGATCGCCATCCCTAGCTTGTGGTCAGAGAGTCACAATAAATTACGAGTTTGATAGAGAGAACTTTGTTCTGCTATGGAACGCGGAAGCATCAAGATTCGCTAAGGTGAGAATTAGTTTTTAGAAACCAGGAGAGGAAGGAGAAATGACTGATCAATTAAAACGTAGGTACGGTACAGAATGTCTTTGTTAACAAGATAACTAATCGAGAGATATCTTACTAATAAACAATCAAAATTATTAATGAACGAAGTAGTTTTCGGCGTTATTAAGTTAGTAAATTCTTCATGGGAAACTAATTTCTTACGCCTCGACAATGTTGAGGTCTGCAATATTAGCACAAACAAAGGACTGCAGGTAAGGAACGAGTAGGAATTTGTTCATTATCTTATGAAGGATCCATCCAGGCATTCTCCTGGTGTGATTTGAAGAATCCATGGAAAACCCAAATCTGGATCCGAATCCTAATGCGAGGTCAGAGCTAGGGTTGCCAACTATGCTTTATAATAAAGTATCATGTTTTATTTTTTGTTGTTATGCTTTATACATTTTCATACCAATAAAGTATGGCAAAATACTTTGTTTCGAGCAAAGTATGCAGTACATGGAACGGAACGCACACCCTCATGACTGTCCACCAGGGATTGTTTGCCCTTTGATCTGCGTGCTTACCACTCGGCAGCCTAGGCAACAATAGCGAACCGCCCATGTTGTGGCATTCATGTCGACTCTTGTCCGCTCGCCGTTATTTCTGAACAATTATGTGACCTACAAGGGGATAATTTGTCTTCTGTTCTTCGTTGTTTTGATATTGGAATTTTCAACTGCATTATTTTTATTCTACATTGTTTAAAACGGCAAGTAATTCAGATTCTATTTAACGCTCTGGCCTCGCATTCGGGAGGACGCCGGTTCGAATCCACGTCCGGGCATTCAGATTTGGGTTTTCCATGGTTTCTCCAAATCAGTACCGGGATGCTTCCTTCAAAACGCCATGGTCGAATTCTTTCCTGTTCCCTGTTCCCAGTCCTATCCCATCTATAATTACCTCGATGTCGACAAGGCGTAAAGCGATAAGTAAAAAAAAAAAAATTTATTCTATTTGTAACACTAATACAAGTGATAGGAACAGTAAAAAAAAAAAAAAAAGAAAAAACTAAAATGAAGAAACCTAAACAATTACAAGAATATAAAGATTTGTGGAAGAATATATATTAGTGGACAAGAAAAAGTCCTCAAAATAAATTATTTGCAAAATTCAGTTTCTGCACTTTGAGTTTTACCAGTGCATCAGTTGGAATTTCACAAGTAGGTCAGCCAACATTTATCATGACGCGTTGCCATCCGGAGAGTCAAGAGACTTAAAAATGAGTTGTTCATTTATTTATTTATAAATTTAGTTTAGGATGTAGTACCAACTATAACACTTTGAAATTAAACCAAAAAGTAATAGCACGAAATTATATGTATTCAAGGCAATAAGTATTTAAATTTTTTTTTCTTTCAGATACTTTTTATATTCCTCTTCCAAAGACAAATATATATATATATTTTTTTTTTTAAATAGTTTTTTTTTTTTTTTTTTTTTTTTTTTTTTTTTTTTTTTTTTAATGGCATTTGGCAACGGAGGCCATACAGCCAGCTCCAGGTAATTTAATTGCTTTCAGTTTATGGACGCCACAGGACGGACAGGACATTCACACAGACATACAACACTTAACATCCATGCCCGCGGCCGGATTCGAACCGGCGGCCTTCTAAAAATAGTTGGCAACCCTAGTCAGAGCGTTACTGTTCGCCCAACATGCTCGGTACAGGAAACCAACAGAGTAAAACTGTTGTTTACACACAATATTTCGACTTCTGTACTTTGCGCTGTCATATTCAGGGAAAGCACGAAAGGCCGGAAACTCTAAAGTTTCTAGGTAACTTGCAAAGAGCGCATTGCACACTTTATATGATGATGAAGGAGTGTACAGTCGTCGAAATACTGTGCGTAAACAACAGTTAATTTCGCGTGAAGAATATACTAATCTAAATTATAGTTAACTGTACGGCCATTACTCTACTCTGATTGGTGATTTTCGATTCCAGTCGAAGAACCTGATAGCTAAGAGGAGAACCGACACGTGTTTCCTAGCATGATCGGACGACTTGACCTGGGTAGTTGGAAGAAACTGTTAAGCCAAGCTTGGCAGCGAAGTCTTCAAGACGACACAAATATATAAGTGGATTAGGGCGGTCTCACACTTGGACATGAGTGTTCACAGCCCGTGTAAAGTAATTATGTGTGTTTTATACGAAGATGGTGTTAAGAGTGCTGTCTGCATTGCTGTTACTATGCTGCAATCCACAATATAACTGGAAACGCACCGAACATAAAGTGAAACTCCCCAGTAGTCAACACTAATGATTCGAGAAGACAGTGTCCTACCTATCGTATTCTGAGCTGGTTGTAACATGCAATTTATAATCATATGTTTGTCTTATATTCCGATAAACACTCATGTTTCATGAGAATTATATTATATAGTATGTTGTATTCTGATCAAATGATTCTAGTAAGCTCCTTAGTGTACAGTTAAATTGGTTTCAACGTAACGAAACAAAATCTTTGATTGACACTTTTTTAAAAATAACTAAGCCTATTTGTCGTATTAAATTTAGTTATTATAAAACATCCTTGAGAAATCGACAAATAATTGCTCTATATTTTAATAATGATTTACAAATAAGGTAGAAATTACGAAAATTTGCCAAACCTAACCGATGACTATGATGTTACAATGACATCCAACGCGTAATGCCCTCTATAAATAATCTAAAAAAGTTGAATTTGCTCCGATATTGGAGCAATATTAGAGTTTTAGAACGAAAGCAAATGTATTTAACTGTAAAATTATTAATAGCAAATATTTAAAAATAACATTAAATAACACCAGACAAACAAACATGTGCGTTATTTAATATATTCTTTGTATAATTTTCAAAGACATTTATACTTTATTAATACATTTGTACACAGTTTTATCGTTATTAGATACAAAATCGGCGATTTCTGTAATTATATATCTTCTTTCGTTTATTTCACAAAGTGGATCATATTTGTCAGCCTATTGGAGTTTCCTAAAAATACTATTTTACAGAGTAAAATTTAGAAGAAATTGGTAGAGCCTAGGATCAAAGTTGTCAGGTTTATATAAAAGACCAATAACTACAGAAGTTTATAATCTATTTAGACCTTTTTTATTTAAATTTTTTATCTCGTAAAATTTCACGTTTGAGTGCTTTTTAACTCTTTTTACAATGGTGAAATTTGTATTTATTTCGGATTTTTATAGTACTAAATTGCCTTAAATTTGTAAATAACAGATTGACATCACTTAGGTGATTCACCATTATAGCAAAGCTTGCTTCCAATCCCGTCAAAAATAACGGGGTGAACGAAGTATTCTCACAAATCATTTCTTCTAATTGACTAAATAAACACAGTTCTTATTAAACAACACGCATAACCCTGATTTGTTGACTGTATACGTTTTGATGGTAGTTTTCGTCGCGGTTTAGTTGAAACTACTTACATTCCTCTTAAATTATAACGTCATTAATATTAAATTACTAATGCCCTTTGGTGTAACGATAAATGCCAGTTGTCATTTTGATACAGTTCATATTTCAGTCTAGTCAAAACTCCTCATACATTGCTCCTCGAAACTTTAAGCTTTTATATTAAATATTCATATAAGAATATAGGGAAAACATTTTCATCGAATTAATATAAATAAGTAAAAAGAAAATAATAGTTAATATGTTAATTTTAACGCAATAAATACTTTTATTTCAGTGTTCTGACAATTCATTCCTTCGCCGATGCTAAAATAAATAGAATTTTTATTAATTAACGCTTACAACTTCGATTTGGTAGTAATATCTCTGCCAGTTAGTCCGGTAACGAAGTTCGAGCCCGTGATGTCAGCACTATGGGTACGATTACACGATGACAAAAGTAGCAGTTTATTAGTATTTATAATGATTTACAGAAGTACGTATTAAGCACCGTTAGATCCTCTGAAAGATTAAAGTATTTAGTTCGAACTCTCTAGAAGTACGGTTTGATTGTTACTTGTTTCCTGTATTCTCCACAAAAAATTTCACGCTGAAGTTAACACAAACATGAATCACAAACATACACGAATGTTGTTGTGTGCCGGCTACGCCGCTGTCGCTAACAGAGCAAACGACAATGTTGTGTTTGATTTGGTCAACTGAGCGGCCGTACATTAAGGTAATTACGGTCTATCTGTCCATCTAGAGTGTGTATTGAATCAATGTGTGTGCAACAACACGCAAGCGTGAGCAGGAGGCACATGAATCAAAGTCAGGATACACGGTGCCACCTAAGAAAACTACCAACCGTATGGTTTTTCTTGTATTCGTTCTCCTGCTGATACTAATGTAATTGGATGTATAATTTTCTTCGCTACCAGATTAAATTTCTTTGATTTAGTTCTTAAAAAAATGTCGACGAAAAGTTTTAAGTTGCCCCCCCCCCATAAACTTCTTTTCGTGTCCATTTAAGAAACAAATTTAAGTAACAATTTACGAGTTCATCATATATATATGAATTGGCAAAGATTACGTGCAAATATATTCTATGCAAAATAGGCTGCATTAATGACAACAGAATCATCACAATCGGTTTATAATCTCGAAACAAACAAATTGCTTCCAAAATGGAAGATTATAAAATTTATTGTAATGCGTAGTTCAATGATTTTCTGTACGTTGATACTGCAAGAGTTTCTTAATTTTCTTCATATCAGGAAAGGTCTTGTGTAGTCAGTTTAATCACTAGAAACATATTTAAAGCTTAGTAATGTAAACATTGATTTTCGTTCGTGGAAGTTCATCTGGAATCATGTAAGCAGTTGGCCTTAACAATTGCTTTGACTTGAGTACAGTACCCCAAGTACCCCCAACTACTCGATTAATCGATCAGACACATATAACAATGCTATAAAAATCTTACATAATATTATACATTTAATTGAGGAATCCATATAAGTGAGCATAGATTTTAATTTTAATCGATTTATTTCTAGAACTACGGAAATATGTGTAAAGTTCTTGATATACATCCTCTGAATCGAACAGAGAACCGAATTTGGTGAATGAGCGGTAACGCATTAGGGATGACGCAAGTTGAAATCAGCCTTCCGGTTTTTCAGATTTTTATTTTCTATGGCTTCCTAAAATCACTTCAGACAAATGCCGAGAAGGTTCCTTGAAAAGGCCACAGCCGAATTCCTTCCCATTCCTTACCCCATTCCCACCATCTTCTCCCGCCTCTAATGATTTCGACGTTGACGAGTTGTAAAACCAGAAGGGGGAAAATAATCGTATGAAAAATATGCGCCCCAATTATTAAGACATATGTAATCCTCAGCATGTCATGAATGGTATTGTATAGACTATGATTTATTTGTAAGTTCTTCTCTTAGTATAAAACATCATTTGTCAACATTACTCCCTTAATATGTGTTACCATACAGGAAGTGTTTATCTTTATTCTAGTATTTTAATCATCATGTTTTTGTCATCCTGAAGGCCATTTACGATTGTTTTTTATGGTCGCCATGAGTAAATGGTAATTAACAGGATTGGAAGAAGTTTTGAATGAGAAGAGTCCACTGGGATATCTGAACATATCTAGAGTTTTGTAATTTAATTATAAATCCTATAATTTTGGCCCTCACATTCGAAATATTTTATTTACTAACGTAGTTTAAATATTGGGATATAGACGGAAATTGAAACATATTTTTAAAGGATTAATTAAGAATGTTGATTAAAAATGGTTTATTATTGCATGTTGGCATTTAAGCAATTCTTCTGTACAAATCAATATTAATCTGATTTAATGAAATTAAATATTTACGTGTAGCTGTTAATATTTTCGATCTGAATAAGAATTACGCTGAAAGGGTATTTGCCTACCAGCTTTTTAGCACTCGTACATGTTAACAGTACCCAAATGTATTATTTTAATGTTAAATTTCGTGTTAATATTTTAGTGGCATGATGAATATGCGATGTGTTTATTACTTTTAAAGCAGCTGGGTAATGGTTTAGCTCTAAGTTTTATACTTAGTTTTCTTAATTATAGCAAAGTTTCCCTTGAAAATAATAATAATAATAAAATGAATCAAATATCTTTTTAACTTTTACGATTATGTGAAGAGAATTTTACATTCCGAAAAAATTTTGCTTTCTTGCTATGATGATGGTACGTGAAACCATACACACTGTGTTAGTGACGTTATCCATGAAATTTCCTTTCAATTTTTATTTCTTTGTTTCCTGTTTTGTGCATTTTATTTAATACTTTAAGTAATTTTTTTGTTACATGGAATGGGAACATTAGCTGGGAAGAAATGTTTTATCTTTCCCTTAGGTAATAATTTGATGCCTCTAAGAAGCATGATGCATACAAATATGAACAAATTTCCATGTAATTAATTATTTGATATTCAGAAACACTTGGTTCTTTCCTTTCAGTTAGATTTTCCATAAGTCTCGGAACAGTTTTTGGTAGATACTATGGGTAAATTCCTTCTCCTTCACTATAAACTTCGATAGCTGTTTAATTTCGGTTTTAATCAATTTTGATTTTTGTTTGGTTGAATTTTTACAATGACTTGAGTAAATGTTTTAAATTTTTTATTATTTATATATATATATACAGGGTGTTACAAAAAGGTACGGCCAAACTTTCAGGAAACATTCCTCACACACAAACAAAGAAAATATGTTATGTGGACATGTGTCCGGAAACGCTTACTTTCCATGTTAGAGCTCATTTTATTACTTCTCTTCCAATCACATTAAACATGGAATGGAAACACACAGCAACAGAACGTACCAGCGTGACTTCAAACACTTTGTTACAGGAAATATTCAAAATGTCCTCCGTTAGCGAGGATACATGCATCCACCCTCCGTCGCATGGAATCCCTGATGCGCTGATGCAGCCCTGGAGAATGGCGTATTGTATCACAGCCGTCCACAATATGAGCTCTAACATGGAAAGTAAGCGTTTCCGGACACATGTCCACATAACATATTTTCTTTGTTTGTGTGTGAGGAATGTTTCCTGAAAGTTTGGCCGTACCTTTTTGTAACACCCTGTATATATATATATATATATATATATATATATATATATATATATATATATATATGCGTTCGTCTTAATTAGCGTAAGATCTGTGGTGTTGGGGTACTAACATAACTGGTGTACGATGCCATCAATTAAGAAATTTGGTGGTTTTGTCGGTGGTTTCGTCATTTGGTTGCCCGGTGTTGACGAATTTCGAGGCTCACGCTTCGCGCTCAGGCCGGTCGATGCGGGGGTGTCGTGCTAGGGGCCCCTTGGGCCACGTGACTGTCCTCCGTGGCTGTTCGCGGTGGTCACGCTATTGCCAGCTCCTTGAGTTATAACTTACCTCCATGAAATCTTTTCCTGAGGTAGCTTGCACAAGTTGTAACACAATCCGAAAAAAATCCCTCTAATCCTATTTTTATGTAGTGACCTATTTTCTGAAATTTTGTATAATACTAAGTAAGATGAACATGTGTAACAATGTGAAATAGCTGCTTTGTAGAGAGGTGACTTAATAGTACCATAGAATCATTTTTTGTGTAACAAATTTATAACATTTGTTTTGAATTTCGTGTCATCCCAAAAGCCTCTAACATCATCATCAAAGGTTTTCTGCAATTCAGCAGGTCCATTCACAGCGACAGCCTTTCATGTCTCCCTTTGATCCGTCAGTCTCTTTGTCTCTATTTATTTTCTATTTATCGTGATGTCATCAAGCATTTTATTTCTTCGTCGACCTTTTATTTTCCTGCCATTAAAATCCCCTCCAGGGTGGTTTTAAGCAGGCACTCCTTCCTCAACACATGACCAATCCAGTCCCTTTTTCTGTTCCTTATTGTTTTTATAAGAAACCTTTGCCCTCCTACTCGTTCCAGCACCTTATCATTTCTTACTTTATCTTTCCAACTTATTTTCTCCATCCTTTTCCATATCCACATTTCGAAACCTTCCAACCTCTTTATATCTTCTTTGCGTAGCGTCCATCTAACATCAATATCTAAAATTTTAAATTAATTTTTTTCTGTTCCTCGGTCTGAAAATATTATTTCGTTTCATGGGAATGGGTTTGCTTATAGTTTTACCCTTCATCCACGTCGAGATCATTAGAGGCCGTAGAAGATATTGGGGCAAAGAATGGGAAGGAATTTGAGCATGGCCATTTGACAAAATCCCGTGCATTCATACAGAGCGTTTTGTAATCTTATAACAAACACTTGCAATATTGTATTGCAAATACCACAACGTTTTTGCATGCCATTGGTAGGTATTCTAGCAAACAAGTAAATATTTAAATCATCAGCATTTTATCACTGGGATAAGTACTATAATGACTAACGACACAAAATCTTCAATGCAAAGGCTTAGAGGTTCTAAAGAACAGACTAAATACATTTTTTTTTTGCCTATTTGACCCTTATCGACGAGTGTTATAAACTTTTTTTTATGACTTTGCGACTTGTCGACGTCAGTAGCACCGGGAAAGTATTGTCACCTAAGGTTTCATGATGCAACTCCGTGTAAATTCATCTGAAGTGTTTTTGGTAATCATGGAAAACAGAAATTTGGATGGCCCGACAGTGGATCGAAAAGGTGGCTATACTGGACAAAGGGCAGACCAATAGTCACGCACTCAAAAGTTTTTCCAGCAGTGTCCATTCTAGCTGCTTTTCCATAATCATCTAGATAACTACTGCTGTGGTACCCCACTCTTGACACCAAAAACTACATGTACAATATCATAATATTAATAATAAAATAACACAAGCCTTAAACGATTTGTGCTCAAATAGTAATGCTTATTAAAATCTTTTAGGTTTCATCTTCAGTGATCTTCAGGATATGAAGCACACCGACACAAAAAAACAAGAAATAAGTAAAAACACAAAATCCCAAAACCTCCTCTCACAGCCTCCAAAACTCCAGAGAGCACTAACATACTCAATAAAAAAACTCCAAAACAAAGTACTAAAGATGAATGTCAATAATGCAACAAAGTAAGCGGGTGTAAAGATCAAACTCATGATCAATCGTCGAAGAATAAAATTGAGAAAATATAGCACATGCGGCATGCAATACCTAAAGATCTGTACTTAGTAATTATAAACAAACTGGCACCAAAGATATCTTTAATTTAAAAAAAAAAAAAACAAACAAACAAACACACTTTGTTTCAGCGGTAATATTCACAGTAGTTGTACTCGTCTGAATAAAACAGAAATTCTGGAGTAGCAGAATTTTATAAGTTTTGTCTACTGTACATACCGTACATACCTTCTTGATCAATATTACGATTCTTTTCGCTTGGAAAGCACAGTAAATTTTAATCCGTGTTCTGGCAACAGATGCGGTCGCAATGCGGCTGGAGTGTACCGGATCCAGGAATATTGGAGCTGTGAGTATATCGCCTGGCAGTAACTCGGGGTCGATACGACGGGGCCAGAGCTTTGGCAGGGTTTCCTATTTCACGGGATACCAATTATCTGCTGGAATTTCGCAAGCCGTTACCTGGTGCGCTGATAAATTTAATCCAGTCCTGGCTACACATTCCATCGATACGGAAGATTGAATTTCCTATAATCTGTTTGGGTTGAGGATTCTCCAACTTTGCTGAAAATTCGGAGCGTTTAGTCCTTAGCAGTTATGGACATGTGCTGTTGCTGACAAGGATGGAAATCTTTTTCTTCTTTTCTATGAGAAATTAAACATTGGTTAAGGTAGTTTAAATCACTGGGCGTAGATTAAGAATCAGTAAAGCGTAATTTACTCAACGACTAATTGGCTATCATTGTCATCAGTTACAAATGCTACTGAAAATGTATGTTATTATATCGAATACTAGCATTTACCCGCTGCTTCGTTCGCGTAATCCTAGTAATGTTGAGTATTGTGGTTAGGGTTTCTTATTTTTCAGTATCAGTTTGTACCCTCGAGTAGGGTAAAAAAACCAACAGCAAAAAACAAAAACACAAAAATGAGACAAACGAAAAGCCTTGTAAGAAGTTTCATTTTTTTTAGCGACTTTCTTATTTCAGGTGTTCCTCCAGCTATCAGAAACTTTGGTTTTCGTATTCTGTGTATTTTAACGTAATATAATTTGGACACATTAGGCATAAAGCTATAGGATAATTAAGCATTTTAATACAAAGTGGAAATATCCTTCATAGATTCAATCAACTTTCAGTAGAAATATTATGCAGAAAATTTGATTAGGTTTCTAGCTGAGGTGTATAATGTAGAATCGTAGTAATCTTAAGCGTAAAGTTTTAATCATTGATGTGGCGGTTTTATTTACTTTTCGTGTATGGTATTATAAAGTAACTTATTTCAGAAACGGAAGAAATATATAAGTTACGTCGTCAAAAACAACATTATCAGAATCTAAACAGTGGAATATTTATCTGGTTTTAGTGTGATTTTTGGTAGGTATATTTTGAGGTTAAGAAAGGAGTTTTCATTTTAGATACAGTATGATACGTGGCGCCTCTCTGTTAGGGTTATAAATATATCATTTTATGCTGCAGTTTTTTCAGGTAGATTATAATTTTTGAAAGAGCAAAAACAGCATGCAAATCGGTTCATTTGTTTTTGCATGATGCGGCAATAAAGGGACAGACAGAGACAGGCAGTTTACTGATTTACATATGCAAAGAACAGCTTCAAAACAATTCTGCATATCGTCATAAAAATCTCTTGAACTGGATTTGGCATATACGTAATTTATATTATATAATGCAATGGGTATGCAGTAAGCGCTTCGGTGGCAATTAACCTACTCAACTACTTTTACACTTAACGAATTCCTTTACCTCAAATTCTTTCACTGTTTCAGGAAAAATGTTGAACATTTTAATCGGTAATTTATTACAGTCACTGATTCCATATCTACAAAAGAAAATTTCCTCACTCCTTACGCCTTTACTTATGGCTTTACGCCTCGCCGAAGTCACTACGAATGAGGAAGGATTGAGGCAAGGAAAGAGAGGGAATTCGCTGATGGATCCCAGCATTCACCTGGCGTGATTTTGGGGAAAACACGGAAAACCCAAATCTGGATAGCCGGACGGGGATTCGATCTCGCACTATCCCGAATGCGAGGCCAAAGCGTTTCTACTCAATGACTCCCAACCCATCATATAAGTTAGCGATTGTGTTCTGCTTTAAGTTCCACAAACAAATCTACCTGCCCCCTTTGCAGCCTCTCCATTTCCTGTGTTCGGTACACATTATGTGGTTCCCATACTATCCTATCATTCTTAAAATTGGTGTGACCAATGTTTTGTATCTCAATTAACTCATTCACTGGTAAGTACCGTCATCAACCCGTTCAGTAAATGCAGTATTTTTTTAAGCTCTCCGTGAAACCCACACTATGTCTCTTATTTAAATGATTTTACTATCAAGAGAACAATATTGCAGTTGCCGCAGAGGGTGCTCGAGACCAGAAGATGAGAGCAGATCACGGAGTCAAAATTTTGTCTTTCCACATCATCCTGCAGAAAACCTGAGAACATTAGAAATTAAATTTCAATTACACGCGCCGGTAAGCCTTCGTCCACAGAAGATATTTACACTCACGATCTTCAGCAGGAAAGTCCTCCTCAACCTAAAAATCATAAAAAACCTTTCATTTTTTCCAGAGTGCCTATTGGCTGACTCTTTTTGTCATTTATCCTCATTGGACGCTTTTCCTACCCAGATTATGTTCGGCAACCTGTTTTTATTTTAATCCTATTATACAACATTGCGCGAACAACTGAAATTCTGACTGTACAATTATTTATTGGAATAACAAACAGCAGTTATTTAACACGCGAACCATTCCGTGGGTGAATGCATTAACTAAATTGAAGGTCTATTTTAAGCAAATAAATAGATGCAAACACGTTGACCAGTTTTCTACACCGAGGCACTGGAATTTCATTTCTTTGGACGTACCGTATATTGAGCAGAGAATATTCCGAGACAATCAAGTTGTAGTTTCCTATCTTTATGAATCTATCCCCCGTTAATCTGTCAAGGTCGTTTACCTTTAGGAAACAAATAACTGAGTTGTGGGACCAGGCTTCCGAGAGCGCTCTACGCATTGCTTTGCTACCAGAAATATTCCAGTGATGGAGATGTGCATTTGTCTTCATTGCTGAATTTTACACAACACTGAGAGGAATCAATCATGGGCAGCAACGTTTACGTTTGAGAACTGTAACGCTGTGTTAGCGACGACTGGCATCAAGGATTTGTTAAAATTCTGCGTCAACAAATTTCTCTTCTCTCTTCGGAACACATTGTGTGCGTGAATACTTCTTCAATTTCCTACAAATGGTTGACAGCATCTATGAGATGCGTTAGAACGCCCAATGTATATTTCCCAACAAGAGTAAAAGTGAAGAATTAACTTGATTATACAGTAGTATATGGTCTTATGAATTTATGAATACATAAAAGAAGTGAATTGAAAGTAACAGTGGGCATTACTTTAAAAACGTTTCTCATAAGATGTCTGAAAGTTTCACTGATTTTTTTTTTTTTTAAATTGTACCTCTACGAGGGCCTTACTATTGTTTAGAAGCGAACGAGCTGCCAAATGTAAAAGCCGAACGACGTAATAATTTGTCAGTAACCGAAGTCCACAGGTTACTGCACACTCGTGAGTAATGTTAATTAATGCGTTTTTAACTGTAAGGTACGCCTATTGCAATAACCCTTTTAATAAAACCACGTTTACCTGACCGCAGACTTAATTACCAGAATTAATTACTACGTACACATTTTTGATGTAATAAGTGATGTGTATTAATTAATTTTACGTTATCTTTCATTTTCTAAAAAAAATATATTGACTTATTAGTCATATGTAGTTTCCAAATACCAAGAGTTATTTCCTCAGGTAGTAGCTTTACTTTCAGGAATTATTAATTTTATTTGGTAGCTGGATTTGGAAAATGGAAATTACAGACAATTTCTTTCATTCCAGAGTTCAGTATCTGATAAATATCCTACCAATATCCTGCCCATTTACAAAATTGTCTTGAAATAGCGACAACGCGACTGAATGGTAACGTTCTGTCCTCGCATTCACGATTACGTATAATCCCGGTCCGGCCATACAGATTTCAGCTTTCCATAATCGCTCCAGGTGAATGCCGGATCTTTTCCCTTTCCATGTCTACAATCCTCACTCTTCTATCCCCTAAAAAAGAGGACTATATGCCTCCGTTTTACCCTTTCCTGTGATAGCTAATAGAAAGGATCACTGCCTTACTGGTCAAAATATCGGATTTTTTGCCAAAGGAGGAAGGCTTTTCCCATACTCTTCATTATCTCCACTGGTTTGCAGCAATCCTGCAACTCTTCTTGTCTTGAGCTATACGGAACCCCTCTCAAGTAAATCTACAAATTCAGCTTGTCTTAAAATGTGAACCAGTAACCTTTCACTCCTTCCTGTGATATTCTACAAACCTCTTTCCTCGTCCATTGTCTCCAAACAAGTACAGTTCCGTCAGATTAGTTTTAAACATATTTCTATAGCACTACATTTAAAAGCAGACGGAGGTTGTCAAATAAAAAAAAAAAAAATAGAAATTTTGTTTTTTTGGTAGCAAAAATTAATTTGAACCTTTCTATCGAAGGAAAACCTTGATCTAGCGTTATGCTCCTTCGAGAAGTAGAGTTATTACTAAGTACCATTCTATGAATTTAAAAAGCTTTGGAAACCATTCCCCGTAAATAAGATTTTTTTTTTTTTTTTTTAAATTTAAGGTTCTTTTTCTAAAAAAGTATTCATGGTATGAAGATAAAATTTTTTATATGTTACTCTTTGTTGTCCAAATTACATTTTAACGTAGCCTTATTGTAATATAAAATTTAATAAATTATCATGTTTTATTAAAGAAAAATTGGTTGTTTAAAAAGAAATTATTCAAAGAAACTAGAAAAGATAGCAAAACATCTCTCCATAGTAATTTTAAAACGAATCACTGTATATGTTGGTGAAGTTTGAAGTTATTATATTGAATAGTTTCCCCCTAAAGGTTCTTCAAAATTTTACATTTTTACATGGGTGACCTCCAACTCCCTTTAAATTATTATTCTAAAGTCTAGGCTTCACATCCATTGCTCAATGTTTACTCTTCTAAAAAAAAATTCTCAGTCCTTAATCGATATGTTTCTATTTTTCAAGAAGGTCCTTTTTTTCTCTCATGAAGGTCTGATTTTTCCGTCGTTTATGCTTCCTGTATTAGTTGAATTTTACCTGCTAAATAAGAAGAAAGTGTTATCTGAATCATCAAAAATAGTGAATGTACCATATTTTGACTCGCCAGTGTTGTTACGCGTTAAAGTGCCACAGTATTGTACTAGGGAATGCTCAAGGGCACTGAAATAAACTTTGGGTTTAACATACCGGTGGTACTAATTACTGAAATATTATCTTCTCGGATTATATTTCAGCGAGACGCCGGGAAAGCGTTCATTCACTCGTCCTAATTACTGCTTTCAGGCGATTTTGCGTAATCACCCTGGTGAATGCTCGAACGGTATCCAATTCGAGTCTTGCAAATTACACAAGTCACAAACAAAATGTAAACTTATCATAACATCATACGGAATCCATATTACACTTTCACAGACACATGGCGAGCTGCTTGAGTTCCCCTATTTGCATAGTGCCAACGTTAGAGATGGAAGACGGAATTATTACAAAACCTTTCAGCAGAGCCTGGAAGAAAATGTATTGCCAAATACACGGAAATTTCATTTAAATTCCCTGAAAATTCAGTTACAAGCAAATGCAATAAATGTCGAACGTTTTTGAAGTTTTATACTTTTGCTCTACAATCTGTAAAATACCTGCCCCGTTGTCTCAGTCGGTCGCGGCACTACAATGGTGCCTATATGATGTTCGAGTAATAATGGTGGTAAAAATTTTCATCGGGACTTGGCCAACAGGATAGGAGAGTTGTTGGTGCACACTTCCTAATCACCAGATTGCGCACCAAAGTCCTGAGCTAGATCTCAAAATCCTCTGCATTGCGCAGAGAGTGAGGGCATGTTTGATGGTGATTCATCATTTCATTTGGTTGGGGACGTTAAGCCTGGCTGCCCATTAGTAAACTTCTGACGAATAGGACTAAATTGGCTGGCACAAGGTTCAACCCTCTTTAACAACACAAACAACATACTACACTAAGTGGGTGCGCAGACTTCCGCGGTCGTTGTCAATGTAATCTTGGTTGTCCGGGTTGAACCGCGTCAATTTGTTGAAACCTAACGTTTCGGCCATCATTTTGTGGCCTTCTTCAGAGTACTGTCACGGCTGGAACTGCTGCCGCCTATATATAGCTCCCGAAGAACGCGCTAGCCGTTTGGAGTGACGTCACTCAAACTACCGCCGCCAGCGTGGACGGTCCGATGGGGGCCTGCGTCCCGCGTATTCCTGATCAAGCTTGACCAAATATGGTCATGCCACAAAATGATGGCCGAAACGTTAGGTTTCAACAAATTGACGCGGTTCAACCCGGACAACCAAGATTACATCAACATACTACACTGATCGTACAAACATCGCAATCATTCACACAAACCAATAAATACCTAAATCCACTTCCATCAATAGGGAAGCCAATCTAGTTTGAAAACTTCACCAGAAAAAGTACCCACGAACCTAATAGTTGAGGAAGAAGATCTATAAAATTATCACAAATACCTAGGCAGGTTTAAGCCCTGATTAGAGTTAATAGAGGCTGGAATAATAATTCAAAATACATTGATCGAAGACATGAATAAATTTGTTGTCCAGGCACTGCGCAGCGTCATTTAGGTCGTCGTCGTATTGCGATGTGTTGCACAAGGACGACACATCGGATTTGGCCTGGGATTTGCTTGGCAAAGAACGGAGGAACATTGGGACATTCTGATAAATCTTTCATGGCACAGCCACGCAGCCTGGCGTGAAAAAGCAGAATGCGGTGCGAAGTGGTGTGGGAGGGCGGAGTTATGTGGGTTGCTGCAGTCTGGGTTGTGTTTGCGGGCAGTATGCCCAGAGTACGGCCAGTCGATAATTCCCTGTGGGCCTAGGTCATTCCGGGTCCATGTCTGCCACTAACACAGCCGTGCGACGCTTTAACGGCAGATAATCCGGGAGCTTCACGGAACAGCTGTGTTCAACAGAGAAGCGGTGTGTGATTAAATTATGCAGCAGTTCGAAATTTTTAAAATATTTTATCTGTATTTATTTTTATGCATTTTACTAACTTCGTAGAGCAATACTTGTCGAAGGATTAGCTCGAAAAAACTGAAACAGCTAACGGAGTACCAGTAATACTCATTTATGAATAAACTAGCTGTAAACAACATTCTTGCTTTTGTAAAATCTACAATTTTGCTGAAGTATAGAATTTGATGATACCACACAGATTTATCTGGTTGCGAACTTTCATCTTGTTTCGGGCAGACCGCGCCAATTTTGTAACCTATGAGTAGTTTTTGCATCAACTTGGGATCTGTTCAAAGACTTTTGCACCATAATTAGAGATGTTGCTCCTCAACATTTTTTTAAAAAATATCATAGAAACCAAATAAAAATTTCCAGCATTTGCCCTTCTGCCAATGCTAGAGGTCATTCAGGGTAAAAGAGGAATATACAAAAGTTGTGGTACATCTTTCTTGGTCACAGTTAAAAAAATTGAACTTAGTCTATTTGGTTTTATCGATATCCCAAAAACCAGGTTTTGACCTTTTCCTATCCCAAGTGATGATATAAGGTTAACCTTCTAATTTTTTTCGCACCCTCAAATAATATCTTATCAATATCTTAAATTTCAAAGGTTCTTTGTTTAATGTATTGGGAAAAATAAAAAAGATGTGAATTTCCGATCACTTCCTCCAGATTATAACGAAGTATCCTTACCTCGTAAGAACGAAGTTTATCTCGGCATTGAGAATTTATGAAATGCTCTCGGGTAACTAGCAGAGTTAAGGAAATGCTATCACACAATATTTCTGGGATAAAATCCCTGTAGCTATCTTCTGGTTCGGTTAGTTACCCCAGAGCATTTTATATGTATATGTATATATAAGTATCCTTACCTTATTTTTATCTTTTCAGATAAACTGGTATGTAATAAACCGATATCATTCTCAGATCGAACTGATCTATTCTCAGTTGAAATGAAATAATTTTTATTAACAATTTTTTCCAACTACATTAGTGTTTCGTTAGCTCA
>CM061919.1:89481404-89667489 GCA_031002005.1 Vandiemenella viatica | reverse complement strand
GGCACAGGAGGTGCCATGCAAGTGCAAATAGCAGTGCTCATACTAGATGGTAAACATGGGATTGGAAGTAGAAGAAATTTTTGGTTAGAATGAAATGAATTGGTCAGTGAAATGAGGAAGGCAGTGCTAGGGAAAGGTGTGGAGTGTGCATGTTGAGATAATGTTCAAGGATGAATAGGCCCTAGGAATGGGAGATGTTGGTGTATAGCAAGATGGCATCTATGGTGACCAGGAATGAATCTGCAGGTAAGGGTGTGGTTGCTGTTGACAGATCCATTAAGAAGTGGGGAGTGTCTCTGACATAAAACAGAAGGTCATGGACAAAAGTTTGTAGGTGTTGGTCCACAAGTGTAGAAATGTGCTCTATGGGAGGCCGACAGATACTGACTATGAGGCATCCAGGGTAGCCTGTCTCATGAATCTTGGGCAAAAGATACAGAGTGGGCATCCGGGAGTCTTAGAAGTGGCAAGGGATATGGAGTGAAGTGAGAGACATTCAAAGATGAGGATTTCTATACAGATCAAGTTCGGGAGGACTGTGGTGGAGGCTTGTATGTAGAGGTATCGGATAGTTGGTTAAGGGCCTAATCTACATAATCACTATGATCTATGACTACAGTGGTCAAGCCCTTATCAGATGTGAGAATTATGATACTTTGATTTTTAGAGTGTTTAGGTGAGGATCTTGGAAGAGGAGAAGGGGATGATTATGAATGTAACAGTGATGCGGAAAGAAATTCTTGGAGACTAAGTACCAGGTTATCATGTAAGTTTTCAGTTCTGTCTGTAGTATTAAAATAATATCACCAGTGGAGAGTGTGTTAGAATGAAACAGGGTCCTTAATAAGAGTAACCTGGTCAAATTTACGGGTTGGAGAGAAAGCTAGATCCTTGGTCAGAATAGCAAGCTGAGGTTCAAAGAGAGTGTGGAAGAAAGATTCACAACTGGGATATTGGATTTCTCCAGGTTGGGGAGTGGGTAGGGATAGGTATGATAGAAATGTGTGATACATATGCTGGGAAGTTGAAAGCTTGAGAAAGACATGAGATTGTGGCAACAAGTGGTGAAGAAGTAGTATGCTGCCTACTGTGAAGGTTGAGGATAGGTAGGCCTAAACAATGTAGCTCTTGCAGAGGGAAGAGAGTTACAGAGGTTTCTGTGCTTGTTTGGTTAGTATATGGTTACAGTGATTAAGTAAATCATATGGATGATTCAAGGAGAAGGATTTTGTGTAAAGATATAAAGGTGAGATGAGTGTTGTTGGCTTTTAGGACAAACTGTTGAAGGACTAGTTGGGAGAGTGCTTAGGATGATTGAAAGCAGGAAGATTGGAGCGTGGAATGAAATTGCAGGTGACATCCAGATACAGGAAGTTTTACAGTAAAGCCATCTGGTAGAATACTGAGTATAAGGCAAGCTTGGAGAAATAGGAGAGATCTTTGAGTTTATTGATTTCGGAGGCATAGAAACAGAAAAGGGAAAGGTATCTCTGAAATAGCAACATAGCAAAAAAGAATAATTACTGATGATATATAATAATAATCCACATGCTGGTAGCTCAAAAAGCAGCCAGGCCAGGATGTGCCCTCTTTAGTGATACTGCCAAGGAACTGAAAACTAGAACGATAGAGTAAAAAAGTGGTAAAAATGGAAACAAACAACAGCCAAGAGCAACTCCAGTAAGCGGAATCTACAGTGGTATAATTAGCAGGGCTGACGTAAAAAGACAAAAATAAATAAAGAAGTGGCTTACTAACAAGTTGGCACGCAATATTTCTAAGGCAAAAATATAAACCAATGTTGGTGTAGTAAAACTATCCAGCACACCAAAACACACAACTTAATTGTAATCCCGTCTTTCTCACACAGTTCTCTCCTGGTCTGGAATCCTGAACCCGACCCAATGTTGTGGCCATGACTTTCTCGGATCTTTCCCTGAAATGTTTTGCATTCTCCATACTATCCCATCACAAATGCCCCAAATACTGATGCACAGATACCAAGATGCTAATGCTCTTAAACCACCCTTCAGCTCCTTCCCTTGTAACAGATCTCTTTGAAAAAGTTCAGTATTCATCTACCCACCACAATCTATTGTAACTGTACTACTGGCAAAATATATCCTATCACAGACCATTCCAACTGTATCATGTCCCATCATATTATAAGCTTACGTTGCCAGAGTTCTTATATTGGCAATTATCCACCAAGATGAATGGTAACAGATGAACAGTTTATTTTAAAAATCTATACTACCCTGTTGTTAATCATGTCAGCTCTCACAACACTCATGGTCAGAATTACTGTCCCACAGTTAGAGCCATCAGAGTACTCCCTGAATCCACATCCCCATTTGAGAATTGCCCTACAACACGTTCTGGATTCCAGATACCTCATGGGCCTCACCTTCCTCACTCTGATATACACATCACTTGCTAGTATAGTTAATTTATGTATACATAATTTATTTCAAAATTTAGTTTTTTTTTTTTTTTACATTTTCTCAAATTTTATCACCATTATTACAAGCCTCCTTTTGATGTTATTTTAATTAATTTCTTTTCACGATTAAAGTTTGAACTGATACTGCTGTTCTTCCTCCCTCTTCCCAACCATCACAGCCACCACCTTCAGTCCAACCGTAATGGTCAAAACTACCATTCATGTGGCGGTGTTGTCTGTGTTCACCCAAGTGACCTCAGTCACATGGTTCTATTTTCTTGAAGAAGGGCTTAGCTGAAAATATTGTGTTTCTGGAATGTTTTTGTTGCTGCTGCCTTCCTTCCTCCAAGTATGATGAGTGGTGGGTATATTTTACCTCTCCTTTCCATACAAAACTATTTCTTTATATACAGGTAGCCTTTATTGCAGGTGGGAAATTTTGTATTTACTAGTGTTTTATATACTCTGTCATACAGGTAAAGGTAAACTGAAATATTGTTTATCTACTATGTTTGGCTTATTTTATGATTCTGCAACTTTTTCGTCTTCAGCTTCGGTTATTGGTGAGTTTACTTATTCTATCCATGTTCCAATTCATATAGCTTGAATCTGTTTCCTGTTACAAAAATTCATTTCTGTTTTATGACCCTGCAAAGCAAAACAAATGACTGTTGAGATATTTACGTCACGTACTATTCATATAGGTTTATTCATCTGAAATGCTAACTTCTGACAGTACCAAAACAACAAGAAAAACTTTATATGCTGTATGAATTCAGACAAGGAGACAGATGGTCTTGGGTCACACAAAAAATATGACAGACACAGACAGTCACCCGTTTCATTCAAATTCTTATATGACTATGGGTACGCCCAAAATATTGTGTATCTGTATTTGTCTTTTGAAGTGTGCCTTAACAGATATCCTGTCTCCCCGTTTGATAACTGAAGGGATTAGTTTCTCTACCCTTGACTGAATTTAAACTGTTGATTACTTTCCCATTAAGTAAAGTTTTTGCTATTTTCCATAGAGTTAGTAATAACTGAAGAGCTGATATAATCTGAATGTTTTCCCACACACTTCTAGAATAGCTTTTCTTAAAATTCAATAGCCTATAAATGGAAAAATTATTCATTTAACTCTTACTTAATTCAAAAATCAAAGCAAAAAAAGTGTTAAAATTGGTACGGACAGTCAGAGATACAAACTCCAACAAACTGGAGAAGTGTTTAGCCTAGGCTCAAAGTAAGCCAAAGACTGATTGGACCTTCCCAAAGGAGGCATACTAAGCCTGGTATCAGACGTAGGATGGTCAATTCCTTTCTTGTTTACATAACCTAAACCAGTAATCCTACTGAGTAAAGGGGCCCTACAGTTAAACGTATAATCCAAACCACAGGCTGTGGTTTGGATTGTGGCCAGATTAAGGGCCTTTGAAAATTTCAATAAATTGAGGGATTTGAACCAGGGCCATTTCGATTTTCAGTAATATGTCTTAACCACTGAGCCACTAGATGGCTCAAGTTGAAATTATGGCACTGGAATTCTTAGTGTTAATTATCAAGCAAAGTGACCCTCATTTATACCTCAAGAAGACACATTTTACAAAAAACATAACTATATTCAGTCATGGTGACATTGGACATTGTTTTCCTAGTCTTTATAAATTGTTGTATTAAATATGTAGCAAAAAGTATATTCAGGGCATAGGATTGCAAATGCGCAAAAAAGAGAAGAAACAACCAGCATGTGGTTATGATCTTTCATCAGGTTGAGTCAACATTCTTTATGAATACTGGTTGCTATCTCAGCCAAAATTAAGCAACTGAATAAGAAAAGTATCAGTTTTTAAAGTCGTTATATTAAGAAACAGTTAAACTTTTCATCTCAGATGGACTTTATTGTGGCATGAAAAATCACTATATTTTCATTTGCAAAAAATTATGCACTTTGATTCTAGACATATGGACCAAATCAGTATATGAATATCTTTCAGAGGCCAGTAAATATATGAGAATAAATCATTGGAAAAAATAACACATAATTAATCAATGAGTTTACTACTTTTCAAACTGTAATTCTGTTGCTTTAATATTTATCATCCATATTATCATATTTTTATCTTTGCAGTATTGTTTTAGAAACAATTTAAATGTTCTTCATTTTTATAGAAATTTCTATGGTTCACAGTCCTTGGATGCTATCTCTTTTTAACCACCATTGGGTATAATGAGGTAATATCTGTTATGGCTTGATAACCATTATAAAAAGTGAATCAAGAATGACACAACTATCACTTATGATTGGTGGTAGTCACCACAACTGTCAACAATTTGGAAGACAGAGACACAGGGAGTGTGTAAGTAGCGGAAGGGGCATGCGCGCACAGGCGGGCGGCATGCGGCAGGGTACCTTCTCCTTGTATGCTGAGCCAAGCAACTGTACCGACTTGAGGTCCACAGCCCCCTTCAGACCCTTCTTGCCATCCTTAGATCTCCTCTTGCGACAACAGCGCCGAATGCAGCAGACACAGATACAGAGGAAGACCAGGCAGACAGCTATAACAAAGTAACAAGTCATTACTTACACTTTTAGAAGTGTAAATCCCTTTTGGTTACCGGTAAGGCATATGGACACAGATATTTCCATCAGTCAAAAGGAAAGTTTAATCATACATAAATCGAAACAAATATGCAACTGAAACATCTCCATTATCTTGCAACAAATAGAAATTACATATGTAACTAGTATTAAATATTGTTTAAAATAAAGCTAATAATAATTTTATTTTGTACCTCAGTAAATCTCTTTGAAGTTTAACTACTCAAGAGTTATATAATATTTGGTTTATCTGTATAAACAAAAATTACTTTATAGTAACTTTGTTGTTGGCCATTGCTCACAACTGTTGCATAAATGTTTTAAATTAAACACTGTCCACTAACAATTGTTTTATTAATGTTTTTCACCAAACATGTTTGTAGGTTATCCTCAGTGGGAAAATTGTGATGGCTAGAATTACATTGATAATAAGATAGAAAATGCTTGGGCAGTGAAGCATTATAGTCTTACCATCTGTGATAGTCACATCTGTTCCAATTAATAACCACTTTCATGTACTTCCAAAACCTATCACAAGCCCTAATTTCAAGGAGCTACTCCCTTGATCTGGTAAAAAATCTGCCATGTTACAACCCATCCTTCATGCTACTCTTATCCTGAACCTCCAAAAACTCAAAAACAAATTGTTTCTCCAGATTAATCACTTAGTTTTCATCTCATCTCCAGTTCATCAATCAAATACTTTGTCATGAACATGACTTCCTATAATCCTTACCAGAAATGTGTATTGTTCTACACCAGATCTTGCCCACAGCCTCCATTCCTCTCCTCTCCCACTCCCCTTCCCCCCCACACTCATTCTTCAGTATACCATACAATTTTAAGAACAACTTGGAACACAAATACTCACCTTGTGATTTTCATAAACTGCTACACAGATCCTTCTAATGCAATAGCCCTCACTGTAAAGCTTGTAGCATGATTGCAAAAACTACCTCCTCCACTACAACCACAGAGGAAATGTTTCAGACCTTGGAAATGCCACATACAGTACAACAAACCTTATATACAAAATCAACTCCCTCCACTGTAGCACATCATATACAGGCCTCGCACTAAACAAATTTCATCAGAAAACAGTTTTCGCCATCAACCCAGACCTAGCCAGTTCCCATAGTTTGGAAAAACCAAACAACAGCTCAGCAAGACACCAGACATGTCCACGTGGCCTCAACCTTTAATATGATCCTTCAATTATTATTATTAATTCACATATTAATTTAAATTTAATATTATTATCCCCTTATTTTCTATTTGTTTTTTATTAACATTACCTTTCTATCCCTCCCACTTCCTGTGATACTTTTTCACCCACATGAACAAGGATTTGAACTAAAATATTGTAACTTATGTCCATATTTCTTTGTGCATCATCATTGCCATCTTGCCATCATCTATGGTAGGTGTGGCCAGCCCGAGGCCCGCCTTGAACATTTTTCCAGCCTGGGAGATTCCTCACACTTTTACAAAATATATTTATTCCATTATGGCCAAAGTGGTGAAAACCAATGTATTAAAAAGGTATTATTTGTGCAGCCAGGTATTAAAAAATTAACTGTAGAAATTATGAGAAAAGATTAACTTTGATTTTAAAAAATATTCTTGTGAATATATAATTTTATATGTGGCCCGCGGAGTTATGATGCATTTCCAAAGTGGCTCGCAAGTTCCTTTGGGTTGGCCACTCCTGATCTATGGCAAGTGTTGGGTTTACTAAGGTTTTTTAAATTTTTTTCTTTTAAATAAAATTAATAAATAAATAAAGATGAACATTTGGTTTTCCAGACCACTATAATGTGCTATGAGCACATTAATACAGCAGTTACACAAATTGCTGTTAATTAAATATTATTTTTAAATTATTTCTCAGTAAATGTAGTTTCCCTAACAAAAATGTAAAACTAGAGTCTGAAAAATTCTCTGGTGAGAGAGGATCCCCTTATACCTATTTGCATGCATACATATATTATTCCATGGCCACTGAAATGAAACGGTTTCATAAGAAAACTAACATGACATTCACCGATAACACAACCAAACATCTTTTGCAATTTCAGGTACATATTTTTTATGCTTTTATTAGGGTTGCAACTAGACCCAATATTATGAATGGATCTTTTTATTTGTAAATATAGTTAAACATTTTTAGTGAAAGTACATAATTCCAGATTGCAGGTTCTTTAAAAAAATGTAAAAAAGTTATAAATATACATTTTTCCTAATTAATATCCCAGAGAGTTTTAACATTTACTGCATGTGTTCTTCATGCATCAAAATCTGAGAAGACTGTGGGTTGGAATGTAGAATCACTGTATAGTTCTGTTATGTTTAGCATTGGTATTGGGTACTAATACGTATATGCGAGACAAATGATATGTTGATTGGAAAATGGAAACATCATCATAAACATATGCTGCTATAATCTAGGATTGTTACAGTAGCAAAAGAAGTTTGTATCATTTTTTTCTATTCTCCTTTTTTCTATTAGCCTGTAGTTAATAACAGTTTTGGGAGTTTTTCTTGAGTTAATTTAGTTGACATGTAGCTGTTAACTGTTACATACATACCAATAGTTACTAAGTCCCTTTTTCATCAATTTAATTATTATTAATTGTGATGAAGCATAAGCACTGATACCAATTTACCTATGTACCCACTTTTGCATCATTGATAAAAATATATGCACAAAAAACACAAGTGCTCCAAAAATTAAGCAGTATGAAATAATACAGCATATTAACATAATTTGTAACTAAACTACTGATTTTATGAAAAAATATTTTCAACATAATACCTTTCATTCATGTATTGTGATATATACACCAGGTAAAATAGAGAAATTATTTGGAAAGTAAACACTTATTTCTTACAAAATATTTCTTTCTACTAAGACTGTCTGAATGTAATCATATAAATACTCACCTATTATTATGGCAACCAATCCCCATGTGGGTATGCCCATTTGTTTTGCCACTTGAGTAGCAAATTTGTCCATTGCTTCTCCCATCTCCGCCGTTTTGCTTTTGGTCGTGGGAGCAGGAGTAGAACTAAGAAGTTTCTCATCGGGACTGAGTGTGAATTCTGTAGAGTAACAAAACATCCATTGTAATATATTTTAAATTAATACTTTTAAGTTTATTAAATACTGTTCATATGAATCATTCTCAGGTTGAAGTAGAAAAAAAAAAAAGGTTTTCATTTTATTTTGCTCTATAAAATGGCAATACTACTGATTTTGATTATACATGTGAAAAATATACAGAACGAACATGACTGAATAATTCATATTGGATTAAAATTTCTATCATCATCCATCATTTATCCATTTTATACAATATAAGTAGTTTGGCGATTCAGTGATTAAGGCTTCTCATATACGGAAATTGAAAAATACTATGTTTGAATCCCTGTCTTGGCTGGGATTTTCGAAGTCCCTTAAACTGAACTTCACCTCCCTCAGAGATGTCTGACTAGAAATCAAAAGATACCCAGTTTGAATCCTGGTCTTGGCTGGTTTTTTCAAAGTCACTTAAGCCGAATGTCACCTCTCGCAGAGCTAGCTGTGTAATGTGAACTATGCCAGAATGCTACTGTAGTTTGGAATCCATATTAAATAGTAGGTCCTCTGTAACTGGAAGGACTACCAGGTTAGGTTAGGTGGCTACAATAGAGCCTGATTGCACAGCTCATAAGAAACTATGTCACCAGGTCATTAATGCCATATGAGATTACTTTACTATATGATACAGAGATTTTTTAAAAAAAATATCTGAAAGAGCTATGAGAATAAATTGCAAAAATTGGAAGTTGTAATATTTCCAACATTGCTTGAAATACAAAACTAAATGTTGTTTATAACACAATGAATGGAAAAGAGATTTGTGTATTTTTTTGATATTCCCTTAAAACGGAAGCAGCAATTTTTACACATAAAGTTTAATTGAATAATGGATACATCTAAAGATCATTAGTCTTCCAGTTAATTTGAAAAATAATGAGTCTTCAGCAACACAACAGATTATTGGTGTATTGTTTCAAGTATAATTTCTAGTTCAACTTAATACAAGAAACATTGATTCACATTTATCATTTATTTTCTAATAAAAATGACTTAAAAACCTCACTATACCGCAAAAATTTGTGATGACTAAATTTTATGTTTTGGAAGCCATATTTAATATTTCATGTGATGTTGAAAGATATCTTTGGAGAGAAGAGATCAGCAGTGTTTCATAGATAACCAGATGTTAAATTTTATCAGCATGCAAGACTTACACTTCCTTTATAGATGTGGATTTGACCTTTGACCAATAAAATTTAGCATTTTTTTGTAACAGTTTGTTTTATGAACATAAATGAAAAACATTCTATCTTATTAGATAAGCATACATAAAAATAATTCAGAAGAATACAGGAGGAGGGTGAAGAGAGTAATGGGAGTATACAATGTGTATATTGGTAATGAGGCATGGAGTGATATTGGTAGAACAATTAAGAGCGGTGCTTGGAAGAGAAAAGATGACCATGACCACAAGATGGCACCTGATTTTAGGCATAAGGCTACAGGAAAGTTTTCTTTCATAGGTAAGGGAATAAGGGATTGGAATAAATTACCAAAAATGCTGAAAGAATTTAAAACTAAGATCAAGAGTTGGCAAGTACAAGAAAGGGCAAAAAAATTGGTGCTACTGGAGAGTGCACTCCATTCCAATTAAATTAAATCAAATGTAGTGGAGGGAGAATTGCTGGTAGAAGGCATAAAATGTAAATATCTTGACATTACATTTGGTAATAAACTCAACTAAATAGGATACAATTGAAAGGGGTCAGAAACTGTTAGAGGTATGAGAAATGGTCTATGAAATATTACTTATTCTCTTGCTTGAGTATGGTGGAATGGCAGTGTTCCCATATTTAGGAATGAAATACATTATCTGATCAAAAATATCTGCACACCCTTATGTATGCATAATTGAATGCTAGATGTCATGACAGCTGGATCCGCTAATATAAAAGGAATTGGAGAGCACTATGCAGGGGCGACACAGGAAGCCCCTCACTAAGGGCCCTCACTGCTCAGGGGGGCCCCAACCACCACTGCTCCGGGGCCCCCCAGTCTAAGCTCAGGGGGCCCCTACCAGCAACACAAAGCAAGAAAAGGTCATTCATCTGGCCTGAGGGCCCAAAATAATTTTTTTGCACCGGGGTCCTTGTTGACCTAGCTACGCCACTGACACTGTGTTATCAGTAGTGAAGCAGTAACAGCAAAATTGGCGAGAAAGGGGACATCAGTGACTTAGAACATTGAACAGTCATTAGATCTCACCAGAGTAACCAATGCATCAGTGACATTTCAACCCTTCTGAAGCTTCCAAACAGGGAGTGTCGACCATTGTGGAGGGTGGTTGTAAAAAATCACAAGAAATCAGGGGAAGTAATCATTCGTGAGTTCTAAAGTGCTGCCAGCAGTCCAGCCAACACAATGACTGTGCAACAGGAGTTAGAAAGGATGAGGTACAAAGGTCGAGCTTCTGCTCATAAGATAATCATTTCTGTGGTCAATGCTAAATGATGCTTGAGATGGTGTAATGATTGACACCTATGCCAGTGGATGACTGGAAGCAAGAGATATGGAGTGATGACTCACAATATACCCTATGGCAATCCGATAGAAGAGTTTAGTGAATGCCTGTAGAACGTTATCTGCCAGTACCTGATGTACGGAGGAGGTGTTGTGGCCTCCTGATTGCACTTAAATGAATTCTAATGGTGAAAGGATATGAACACATTTCAACCATTGTGTACTGCTTATGGCAGAGGGCCAGTTTGGAGGAAATGATTGTTTGTATCAGCATGGCAATGTGCCATGCCATAATGCTGCTTGTGTGAGGTAATGGTTTGTGGACAATAACAGTCCTGAAATGGACTGGTTTGCCTGAAGCCCTGACTTAAACATAAAGGAACACCTTTGGGATGTTTTACAACGTTGGCTTCACACATTGAATTTTATTTGATCCATGAAGTCATAATTTATGACTCCAACATCGCTACCTGTTCCTCAAAAGAATTCAGATACATCATTGAAGCTCTCCCCAAAAAAGTTAAAGCAATCATAAAGGCAAATGGTGGACCAACCTAAAATTAATGTCCAATAATAGGGAATGTGACATGGGTACTGTCTAAGTGCAATTTCAGATAGGTGTACGGATACTTTTGATCAGTTAGTGTACTTGAATTGTAAGGAATACAAAGTAATACCAATAGAATGAAGGAATACAAAGTAATACAAATAGAATATTTGTAGAGGATTTCCATTGATTATAACTCATACGAAGTAGAAGCTGTGTTTAGAATCACTAGAAGAGTGGATATAGTCAAAGAGCATTGTTAATTGTTTAAGGCATGCCATGGTATGAAGCCTTGAGGAATATACTGGCAGTGCAAAGAATTAGGAGCAGTTTATTACCATAAATATAAAGTAATTTCAGAATTATGGTAGTTGGAATGTTTTCATTTGCAGGTTAGGCACTCATCAACAGAGATGTTGAAACATACCTCATACAATGAAAAAGTTTAAAGAAACAATATGCATAAAGAATAGAAGGCATGTTGGAAAATTTGCACCGGAGCATAACGTCAGTAGCAATTAATAATTATAACATATGTCAATAGCAACATGAACATATTTCGTGGGATACACCAAAGAATAAGTTGTTAGTTATGAACCTACAAAACCAGAAACAATATTGAGAGCATAAAACATTCCAACTAGAAAATAACTCAGATAAGATCTTCAAAATATTGTTAACATTCTATCCTGAAAGAGGAACATCTATTAACACTTATAGCTATTTGACTTCATTGTTTGGGAAAAATGTTATTTATATATATATATTTAATTAAATTGCAATGGAACGCATGCTCCGGTGGCAATTTCCCTACACACCCATCTTCCCCCTTTCTTGCACTCACCTACATTTGCCCTTTACAAATTTTTAACTTTAAATTCTTTCAACGTTTTTGGTAAATTATTCATCATTTCCCTCGGTAATTTATTCCAATCCCTGATCAAAGTTATCCATACAGCATGATGCACTTTTGGCTCCAGCATTTTTTGGAACTTATTTATAATTTAGTTCATCAATACTATGATTATTAATGGTTCCATAAGTTGTGTTTTTAGTAAATATTCTTATAAAGTAACTAATCAATGTAGGCGTACATACATCTGCTTATGTTTCTGCAAATAATTCCATATAAGTTTATATCGCAATATGGAAAAAAAAGAAAAATGTTTATAAGCCTATGACTATTGACATAGCGCTAATTAAAGTAGCGTAAATTAAAATACTGAACTTGGGATACCATTTGCTGTATCATGGAAGGTTGTTTATAATCACGTTACAATTATGGTCCAGCCTGTGTAGATCATGAAACTACATTCATCTGCATGAAGTATGACACTCATGAAAGCAAAGACTTCTTCTTATGGCACCTTCTCCTATCGGAGGTTCGCAGTTCACATAACCATCTCCTAATGTCCTTCCAACAGATCTTCTCTTCAATGATGAGTTGCAATTGCTGGCCCCTTTCACCTCTCATAATGTGCCCTAGATATTGAGTTTTCCTTTGCAAATAAATATTAAAGTTGTCTAGTGTTAATTGCCGTTCTGGTCCAGGATTCATTTCAAACTACCCATAGCCACTACTAATGTTGCTAGGCCTACATGAAACATAAAATAAACTTTAAACGCAGTTCAAGAATACATTCACCTATCGTGATAAGAAAATCAATCGATTAATCTGGAGAATCTAAAGGCACCGATAATAACTGTACATCGTAAAGACTTGTTTATATTTGTTGAAAAACGAAATTCAGTATCCTTAATGTTAGTTGTTCATTATAGAACATACGGATGCGTACATAAACTAGAAAGTTAGCAATACAATTAGAAATTTGGCAATATTTAGGATATAATGTTAGCGTTGAGTAGTAATAAATAAGATTCCCCGCGATTAGTAGCAACTAGTGACGATAAATGTCAGGCGCTTGAAATGAGCACAGTGTTTTCCTATGACCGATGGCATTGTTACAATTTGTTATTTAACGGCTAATGAATTAACTTCAAAATTTTTTAGTTGTACATAAAAAAGATTTGAAAATAAAGGCGAATTGTCTCGTTCTTGCCAGAAATCTTTGCTGTAGTAAACTAATCTCCTACACCGGTAACAACGAATAATTTTAAATCAGCGATTCACAACTTACCGTAAGCGAAGATAGAGCAATTGATCCACAGATAGAATATAAAATATTTAATTCTAAATTAATTAAAAATGTCATAATAAAAATAAATTAGTAAAAACTGTTCACATAAAATGGATACCGTGCTCTTAATGTATAAGGTTAAGCGAATTTAAACTGCAAGCCATACTTTGTAAGAGTCATAGTAAATATTTCGACGACCAGCAAAAATGTATTTCCAGGAAATCATATGACTGCATTGATACTATAGTGGTCTATTCTATACGTTTCTTGTTTGCATCAAAGAGAAAAGCGTTTCTTTGTGTATTAAGTTCATGGAGGAAGATCTGATAATTTTCAGTCAGACTATGCGTCCAGCAAACTTGGCCTCCCGCTCCCGCAGCCATGACTGACATAACCATGGAGGAAGGAATTCCTTCCTCCATTATTAAGTTCATGTAGGAAAGAAAAGAGAGGAGACGAGATTCCGCTAAAGCTGTGAAGCCTCCTGTAAACTCTCCTACTATGCCTGCGCGGCGGCCATATTACTTTTCCCAAAATATCGCGCTTTTAGCATTGCGTTTGCTGCTCTCAATATTTCATTCACTAATATTTCAAAGTTTTTATAATGCCAGCTTGTGTTGCATACAGTTGCACAAACAGAGCAGATAGGAAACAATCTTGGAAATCATTTCATAAGTTAGTCACATTGTAATTACTGTTCTTGAAGTATTTAATACGATATCTGCAAGAGTATGGCCTATCATTAAAGATTTAGAATGCCTTTTAAAAAAGTTAATTCATAGCTCTCAACAGGACGACGTTTTCTACAAATTTGTCGGCGTATTTTAGACAGCTATCATATCTTACATTATTTTACATTTTGCACTTAATAGGCTAACCTTATTCTAAACGTGTGTTGAAAATGCAATTTAAGCCTCAGACTTTTGATGTATATTCATATATTAATAATTAATTCATATTCATTTTATTCACCATTAATCGATATAGTATTGAAATAGGCTTCGTCATATACCTATTACAATTTTATATTTCATGTTAATATAATTAACCATATAATATTAATAATGTTAGAAATTTAGATTATATTAAATGATTCCTCAGTTTTATACGGACATATTGCAGTGATAAATTTCTTAGATCTAATTTTGAATTTATTTATGAGCATTATTCTCAGATTCTTAGGTAGATGGTTGAAGAATCTGATTCCCATTGTCTTAAAACTATTTTTAATTATGTCAAGCGAGCAATAATCAGTTCTTATATTGTGTTTATCTCTAGCGTTCTAATCACGTACATCAATATGGCTATTACACAGATGTGGATTTTTCTTAACAAAAAGTAAACGTTGATAGATATATAAGCCAGGTACTGTCATAATTCCTAACTTTAAGAATAATTCCTTACAATGGATTCTGGGTAACGCTCCACATATTAGACGAAATGCTTTTTTTTTTTTTTTTTTTGGTAAGACAAAAAGACACTATAAGTATGGACTCCAGGGATAGTTCCATAAGACAGATAGGAGTGCTCCTAACCATAATAAATAGAGAGTAGTACATCAGTTGCCACTGTACCTTTAATTCTCCTAATCATGAAAATTTCTTTAGCGACTTGATGTTAATTCAATATGCCTCTGCCATTTTAATGTATAATTATGCCCAAGAATTTCACAGTACTACAGGTAGAGTTGCTGTTTAAAGTTATATAAAGGTAGTGTTTTTTTTTTTTTAAATTAAAAGAAAGCTTGTTGGCATTACACCAATCTATAAGCAGATTTAACTTTGATAAGAATATCTTATCACTAGAAGTCATAAAAGAACTTACTTTCACACACAGATCGTTAGCATACTTATAACATTTGGAGTTCCCATATTAATAATAGGTGATAGGTCATCGATATAAAGAATAAACAGCTGGGGGCCAAGAATAGATCCCTGAGGAACACCATGTATTACCTCCCTAAGATTAGATATACTTGTATTGTTATTGAATGAGACCACTTGTGATCTAGTACTTAAAAATGACTTAATTAACTCAACTGTCTTATCATCAAAATCTAAGTGCTTAAGTTTCAATAGTAAAATTTCATGAGACACAGTATCAAATGCCTTGGACAGAACAAAACACTTTGCACCAACATTTTATTTTCAAGGTCCTCAAGACAGTCCTCCACAAAAGTTGTAAGTGCATCACACGTTGACCTATTTTTCCTAAAACCAATCTGGTTGTTAGAGAGAAGATTATTTAGTTCAAGATTTGTAGATTGATGAGCTTTCCATCAGCATTTGAAATAATTGGGACAAGGCATATTGGCCTATAATTACAGAAGGATTTTTTATCAACCTTTTTATAAATTGGTATAACCATAGATACCTTCTGCTGTTCTGGAAAACTCCACTATCAAAAGCAGCCATTTACAACCTCCGTCATCATTTCTGATATAAAGTAGTTACTAAGTTTGACAATTTCTGAGTTTAGGTTATAGATATCCTTTGACTTACCATAAGGACATAATTGAAGTACGGACTTTCTGTACAGAAACTGATTTCAAAGAGAATATTTTATCAGAACATTTACTTTGGACAGATAATAGCTCGCTTTGTTTTGACTAACTTCTATTTTCTTTACTGTTTCACTAATACCATCAATAAAGTAGTTATTAAATTCTTCAGCTGTTAAGGTAGTTGGTGTTCCATCCTGGTTAATATTTCTATTTGTAGGAAGTTTACTTTTAATAATATTCCAGATAGCCCTTGGTTTATTTGAACATCTAAGGACTCTTTTGCTCTTATAATTTAGTTTAGCTCTTCTGATTTCATCTTTGTATGTACATACATTTGATTTATTGATATTTAGTTTTTATATCCACACTATGATTTTGTTTGGATACAAAATGGTACTAGAGACTGACGCTCCTTAAAATATGAATTTTGCGGCCGGGAAGTCACCGCAAAATGAATTTTCCCGTTCGTTAAAAAAAAAAAAAAAAAAAAAAAAGTATTGCCGCCTCCCTGAAGTTTTCGTCCAGGGCAAGTGCCTCGGTTTGGCACTTAGATTCGGCTCTGTCACCATGCGAAAATGTTCGCTATACTGGGCATTGACAATCTAACCCTTGCTGAAGGATGGCATACTGGAACCCGTTGACTGTCACACGCCAAAATGAGCATGACCTTCGTAGGTGATGTACTGCACGAACACTATCTCTCACAAGCTTTCGAATTTATATATTGGATTTCCAGTGTTGCCATATGATCGGAAGAAATCACATGGTTCTCATCAATTTTTGAACGACCAGCAATATAAAATATTGTACAGCGGATTATCTTTAATAGGCTGTGAGCTACCTGTTGTGGTGACGGGTATGTGCTGCTTGCTGGCCGCCATGTTGTGTATAGGCGGCACTTGAGGCGGTGGTGCGGCTGTGGTCGTGGTAGTGGTAAACGCTGCCGTCGCCGCCTCCTCTAGTACTAAGGCTGTCGCTTCTTCCGCAAGACTGCCTTCCTCTGTCTGGGGACCGGCATCCGCCTCCCGCCTCCACAGTCTCAGGGGAGGCGCCATCCTCTGCGACTTTTTCTGTTACTGCTCCTGCCGCGCTTAATCCCTCTGGTCGCTGCTGCTGCAACAAAGAAAATAGAATGATAAACTTTTCACGCAGTACTTCATTTATCAGAATTTCTGGTGCTGTAACATTCAGAATAGGAGGTTTATGAGGATTTTGTACCACCGGAAAAGATTAGAAACTGGGTAGTAAGTTCAAATTATTAGTGTAGTTCCTGCGAATGTTGTGGGTATTACATTGAATAAAGGTGTCTTTCCCCACCAGTGTCTGGACCATGCTAGAAATGTGTCTGTGAGATTGTGTACCAGTTGAACATAATGTTAATAATGGTCATACTTTTCGGTTTGAACATGTGTAGATTTTAGGATTGATAAAAGGTTTTTGATATAGAATTTTCATAGATGCTGTTGAGATCAGAGTTGACAACCTGGTCAACAGGGACAGTCATTACCAGCTGAAACTTGCACCCTTAAGTTGTTAAGTGGCCAGCTTGGCGGAAATATGTCAGAAACAAGGAAGTCATCACCAGTGAAGATGGACAGTGAACGACCATCAGATAAGTTAGAAGTCTATAGCTAGGTTAGTGATCGTCCATGCCGCTCTGTTTTTGATCGTGCCGACAATAGCAACGTAACAGATGCCGGTATCGGATGGTCAAGCAATGCCAGAAAGTAGAGGGGGAGGGGGAACCAGACACATTTACTAACATTTTCAGAGCTTCTACAGAGAAAAATAAATATTTTGAGATAAGTTTGAAGGGGGGAGGGGGGGTGTTGGGGATAGAGCAGAGTGACTTTGAGCCGTCTCTGTAACCTGATCACACTGTAACAGCTCTCAAACCTAAACTTTAACTGAACATGTATTTTATGAAGCATTTGTAACAGTCTAGTTTGACTAAATATGATTTTTGTATGATTGTATTGTAATTTACTGTAAATCTGTGCAAATGGATTTTGTTTTGTGAAAAGAAATTATGTAAATACCATTTAATGTGTTTAAGAACAGAAATATGCCAGAGAATTGTTTAAATGATTGTAATTGTGAGTATTAAGGTGTTTAAAGGATGATTTACTACAGTTTAAAATGATTTATGTGGATAATTTTGTTTTTAAGTAGGGCCTATCTTTAATTTTCATTTCTAAGTATTTTGTAATGATTGTAAAATATTAAGTATTAATTCTGATTGTTTTAATATATTTTCATTGTTTAAGTATTGTTAATGTTCGAGAAATATATCTGACGGAAGCCTTTGTAATGTTCTAGAACTTTCGATGGAGCTTATATAAAGCGACCAGCAAAAACTGAGTGGGAGTATCTTGGCGTTAGTTTACGTCGGCCAAAGACAGTGTTGAACAAACAGTTTCGGTAGTATTGTCTTTGAAAGAAGTGTCAACTGTAATCGTTGGAGTGTTGTGTTATATGTGAACTGTATTTTGAAGTCCGATGGCTTACTAGTAATAAAACAAGTTAAAATTTGAAACTGGATCGTGGACTAGTTATTTATTATATGTAAATTAAACCACGAGGCATCTAATAACACTAGAGTAAACTTTAGATTTTGTCCTCCTCTTCACCAACGTGGACTAATATATGTGAAAGGTTTTATTTTTTTTCATAAACTGTTATTAAGTTGCGTTCCCATTATTTTTATCATGTAAATAATAATTTATCTTTTTCTAAGAAAGATTAAATCAGTCCTTTGATACATCTATGATTTAGTTCTTCTTCTGCTTAATTTGCGTTCCAGACAAAAATGTAATATTTCATTTCTACGGACTTCTGTTTGTTTTTGATCACAGAAATACTAATTTACCCCTTTCTACGGAAACATAAGATGTAGCATATACGATATCAAATCGGTCTTTTGATACCACCTTTATGTGAAGTTTGAAATTTATAAGTTCTACAGTCTGGTTTTCTATAGCGAACTGAGAAATAAATTTCCTCTTTCATAAGTATTGAGGTTAATGTGTATTAGTCCTGGGAATTAGTTTTTTAAGGTGTACCTGTGATATAATTAGTATTAGTAAAAATAATCCTGTTTGAAATTAAATTTCAGGCAAACAGGTATCCTGTTCATGTATTTCATTCCTGATTAATCTGAACGTGTTAGTCTGTATTAAGTGGCTTCTTTCATTTAATAAGATTGATAGTTATCGAAAATTTTGCATGGAGTTAGGCGGTAATGCAAGTCTGTCAAATTGGTTACATTCACGATAGATCTACTACTAGCAGTTAAAATATGTTACTACTAGGGTAATGTGAAAAGATCTAGGCTTCTGCCTTATTTAATCTGTCTTGTAAAGATAAATATATTTAAGGTGCGTCATAAGAAATTTGTATAAGTTTGTAGAGTGTAATTATTACTGTTTTTCGTTTGCCAATATCATAACCATATGGCCAAACCAGATAAATTCTCAAAACATCCTTGTAAAGGGGACATCGCAACAATGATTCACTATCCCACTTTCCAGAATTTACGGATTTGATGTATACTTAATTGTTCCATAGTTGAACAGAATATTATTTATGTGATGTTATTCTAGATCTTTCTTTATTGTTATTATCTTATTTAGTAAAAGCTCAGTGATATTTGAGGCTTTCCACTTTCGTGCGTAATTATTCAAATGTGAGTGTTGAAAATCATAAGGCAATGTGGGACCATTGATTATTTTAATGAATTATTATGCTGTCGGTTTTCAGCCAGCAATGTGGAAATAATATAATGTTATATAACTGGATCAAAAGGGAGGATTATATACAGCTACAAAAGGATTTGTATAATGTATCTAATTGGGCAAGTCAACGTGGAACGAATATAAATGATAGGCAAACTTATTAAGTATACAGAAAGAAAAATATTGGTTTTGTGTTGAAAAAGAATTGCCTTTACAAGGTATTCAGTGTTAATATCTCGGCATATTATTACTATTTTAAAGAACAATTTGGCAGGAAATATTCTGAAGGTGACAAGTAAGTCCTACTTTTATGGAAGAGGGAATGTATCAGGGAAGTGACGGAAATGTGATACAAAACCTTGGTCTGGCCCTTGCTTGACTGTGAAGAAATATTATGGGATACATGAGGTAGAGTGGGATAAAAGAAGGTAGGTAAAGTTATTTACGCTTATTGCCACACTACACAATCAATTACAGATACAGTATAGTAGCTGCGTCTAGAGCAATTGAAAGACAGGAGGCAGGGGAAGAGACTGCTTGGTGTGTATTAGGGATAGAACGACGGTGAGGTCCGGATAGATATTTGAAGAAGAATTAGAAATAATATATACAACGGAATTGAAAATTATCACCATAAATTAGCAATTGATTTCATGAAAGTGAGAATATTTTCATTTGAGTATAAGGGAGGCATGGACTGAATTAATCTATCGAGGAATATTCTGAACAATTTACCTCAAACAGTGAAAGAATTTAATTAAAAATTTGTGATATACAAAGGTAATTTGTATTCGAAAATTAAATATTATTATAAATACTATGAGATGTAAAACGTAAGAATGTTTTTATCTTGTGTTTGGATTGCTTAATCGGCGCATCATAATAAACAAGACTGAACCAAAATTAAAAAGATAAATACTGCCAAGCTCTTGGTCATTTTCAGCTTGCAAGTGTATATCTCAAGTTCCAATGAAGCACAGTAAATTGTTTTTAACCATTTGCTGCCTTGTTTTAACAATATGAACACTAATACAACTAAAATGAGCAATTATACGTAATTTGCATTTCAAAATGTAAAGTCTCCGTTCCCGACACGAAAACGTAACAATATTTTATTTTTTTTTTAGTGAAATTCAAATGAAATTATGCGTTGTTGATATGGTTCGACGTTACCACATTCTAGTCTGACATATTTTAATGTCCATTAATTTAACAAATTTATTATATGAGGAAGAAAATATGATAATCCTCAGTTTTGCTAAATGGTATTTCTCCTTAGTGTCTCATGGTACTTATAATTTATACGATTATAACCTGACTTACATGAAACTGGTGTATAATGCAGTTCGATTTAGACATACATGACACGGAATAGATAGATAGATAGATATGTTCACTTTGACCCCATGTGAGAATAATCTCGGGGATGTGGAACAGTACATACACTTATTAGTAATGTCAATATTACTATATAATTGATAATATTATTATATATTGACAACAAGTTAGTTACGACCCATTAGTATAACCAATATTTCCTGTAATCTACAAATACAATCCCGAGTTAATTAATACTTATTATGTGGAACAGTGTATACACTTGTTACCAGCATCTAACAACCAGTTATTTTCTTACCAACCAGTTACCACAACTCATAAGCAGTCAATTACTTAAAAACCTGTTAGTATCATAATTTTTCACAGCAGTTTTTGAGTGCATGCTATCCCATGTTAGTTACTATATATGAGTGAAATTTTGTAAACAGTGTAATTAATTCATTTGTCAAAAGTTTCAACAGAAAGAAAAACCATATATCATTTTAGTAATTGTGGACAACTTTGTCACCTTCCCCTTCCATACACCATATATACTATTTAGTGCCTGAATATCAGATTTCACGTCCTGTAGAAATCAGGGCCACACATTGTAAGTTTTTGTTTTATGTCACGAGTATGTTTAACGGCGAGAGCATCACCATTTTCTTTAATGCCCATGAAATATCATCTAAAAATCGCGGTAAGAAAGGATGATGCACAGGTGCGGTTTGCCTATCTGAACCAGAGACCATTGTTCATTCTAGTTTTCACTACTACCGCCCTCTGAAACTATCAGAAAATCTGGCGGGTTTAATTCTCTAGTATCTGAGTATGAGATATTTCTTTCGATGGATATGTATGATGCCTGCCTCTGAGGTACACGCCCATTTTCGATATAATAGCTGTATGCGCTTCGTCGATGTAAGCCAAGGACAGGAGAGTGTAATACGCTAGAGTGAACGGTTAATTGCCCATTGTAGTGTAGGGCACCTGATAGACACCTTTCAGTAACTATGTAGCCACCGCGTTCACAATGGCCTAACCTCTACCCGTTTATCATATCAATAGCAGTTTCCTTTTTGTAAAAAAATTAAGTACATAGGTGATTCAGCTCAGCTGAAACAGCATAGATTTAACTTCCTGATGCTTCAGACCTTTTGTTTTTTGAAGCTAAGGGACGTGAGTGAAATAATACTAATAATTTGTAACTGCGATGGAAACATCAATGTGGTGACAATTTTTCCAGGCATCTACTCTCTTATACATTTGTCCATCACTGGTTTCCACACTTTGTTCGATATTAATTTCAGTTCCTGTCTGAATCCCTGGTTTGTAAAAGAAATCCCTCTCATCCCTAATGAATGAAATTAAATGATAATTTATGGTGGAGTCTCTGTGTTCTACCTATTATTCCACAACTCTTTCACTAATATCTGATCGGGCTTCAACGGTAAATCTGCGTTAGTTATACTTGCATTGTCCTTATGCACAACATTGAGGCCTGGTATTACAGTATGGATAGATTTCCGTTTCGGCAATACAGTTTTCGGTTTTCCAATGTTTTACGAAATCAATTCTGGCGAACGCTTTAAAAATATATATGACATTATTTCCTCCCCTTGTAACGATAGCGTTGCACACCCAAATAGATGAAGAGTGCATCATCTAAATGAAAGTGGAATATCGCTGAAAGTCGAGTTAGAGAGAGAAAGACACTGGTTGGCGACCATGGTTGGCGATGATAGTCACGTGAGGAAAAGAAGTATCGTGACTGGCTGAGAGACGTGAAGCGGGGGATATATTATATTGTCTCTGGGGGATATACTAGTGAAGGTGGTCGAGTAGGACATGTGCTTGGGAAAAAAGTTCGCGTAGTATGAGTGTTCGGTTATGTGCCGTCCATATCCCAGACTACACTGAATAGGAACGTTAAGCATGTGTGCTGAAGAAATTGTAGTACGCTGTGCTAATCTGCAATCTTGAATATTGAGGACAGGCCGATACGACAATGATCATGTCTGGTGCGGACATTCTATGTATTGTGATTGAATAAATTGTGCAATAAATGCAGTTCTTGAGTTCGGCACTCGAGTGTTATTAATCACCACAAAGCAATCATATGTAATCATTACATGGCTACAAAGCATATACTGTATTATCATAACATGGCTTATATATATAATCATAACACCCTTCCATATCCACCATCCCCTCCCGACTTTTTAAAGACTTCTCCGTCGACGAGCCGTAAAAACCAAATGACAAAAAAAAAAAAAAAAAAATAAACTTCCCCTGCCTTCAAAAGTCTCCTTTCAAATCTCCTGTATCTACCATATTGTTTGATTATTTCTATGGGTAAATCTATTTTCACTCCTTTGCTTCCCACCATCCTAATATCTAATATCGTCAATCAAGTCTGTATTCTTTGTTTGTGCTTCTGGCTTTACAGTTCGTCGCCGTTGAGATCATTAGAGCCGGGAGTAAGGAACCCCAAGGACTTTGCCCATGGCTTTTCGAAGGAAGCATCCTGACATTCACCTAGAATGATTCCGGAAAACCATGGAAAATCTTGTATCTTAGGTTGCACAATTCCGTCATAATGTCAATTATTAAACTCTGCAGTACACGCAGAATTTGGGAACCCTTACCTTTACTCCAATTAACTGCCCAACAGCTCACTCCCTCCTCCATCGTATTTTTTCTATTTTTTTTTCTTTGCGCTTATTCCGCTATTACAGGGTGCGACCTTTGAGTTTTTGCCGGCTTGTCGCTGATCCTGACGCCTGCCGGGGAGAGGGAGGAATTGTGTTGCCATCTATCCGCAGAACGTGTAACTATGGTCTGTGTGCGCTAAGTACATTTTTATTTTGATAAGCTGCATAAACAGGCTGAGAGCCGGCCATGCCCTACTAAACGACAAAAGATTCCTTATGAAACAAAGTGACTCCCCAATGTGTACATCCTGTGCAGAGAAGGAGGATATATATCATTTTATGCTGAGATGTATCCACTATCAAGCCGAAACACAGGAGTATTTAGAAAAAGGTCTACAGATTAGAGATATACAAACCCTTATGCAGGTTCTCGCCCACCCCAATAAAAAATCCTGTAAACTACTATACAAGTATGTGTCAAAAACTAAAAATCATATATAGAAGACATATGTTCAAATAAAGGATAGCCAAATTATTCCTATGTACCTGGCTAAATTAGCCCTAGGCTAAAGCCAAAAAAAAAAAAAAAAAATTATTTGTGAAATGTGTAGTTTGTGAGGTGGAGATTGGGGACTGTTACATCATTCACCCTGATGATGCCGGGAAACGTCCTAAAAACCACAGTCAGGAAATCCGGTATCCGTAGATCATAGCTTGAATCTGGTCCTGTTGTACTTCCCAGATCCAGTGTGTTGACGCCGTAATGTGGAAAGCAACACTAGTGAGTCCCCCCATCGTGTAATATAGAAAATACTCGTTTTGCTAAATGTAAACTTTTTAAGCCGACTATTTTTGCAATTCATCGTTATCTCATGTCGACCAACCCAGACCGATTTCCTGTCATAGCGTCATTTAGGAAGCGTGCTATCATCTGGAGAGACAAGTTTGACAACATAGATTTGATTGTAACCTGATTAAAGAATAATTGACTTGAACAATAGCAATGGTTACAAAGAACTGTCCGTAGTACTTCTGTTATTTCTTCTACATCTTCCTATGTTGTTTTTCATACCCTTTCATCTCATTTCCCATCTCCGAATTCTTCCACCCGCAAGTCACACCATACAAAGTAAATTCGGTTTTGCATCTGATAAGAACCATTAAATTATGTTCAATCTGACTTCAAAGCTTTCAATTCGGTTTTGCATCTGATAAGAACCATTAAATTATGTTCAATCTGACTTCAAAGCTTTCATAAATTTTTCTAATCTTTCGAGCTTTCCTTCACCGTGATTACCAAGATTCCCCATCTACTTTATCCGAATTCGTTTTGTATCATCAGACCTTTAACCTTCTAGATAGTACTATGAAATATGGATGTAATTTATTGTAAATCTTATAATGTATTTATCACGACATTTATGATTCACTAGTGTGAAAGCCAACTCCGACTGCCTATCAGACTTGGGGATTCATTCGTTTAAGTATTTGAGCCATGCAGTCGGAGTTTCAACAATTATGGTATTTAGACTGAGAGAAAGGTTAGTTTCATTATGCTAGTAAAATAAATGACATTTTATTATGTGTCGACCGAAGTAGGCATGTGACGTACAAAGTTCGAGCGCTTATAAGGACAGCTATTCGTTATGTTGGTATGTAATATTAATGTACAATTATGTTTATGTTTTTATTGTGGATAGCAAGCCAGTAAAGTGCATGATTTCTCGGTAGTTCAGACTTTGAACTTCAAGTTACATTAAAAAAATCTGTCGTAAAATTCAGTTTATGGTGAAATAGAAGGACGTTTAACAACCCTCCAAGAAGCTATTAACTGAAGTCGTGAAAATTCTGTTTATGGTTAAATGCCTAGAAACTTTACAGCTTTGAGGTAACTAGTTTTGTGATTTCATGGCGGTGGTATTCAACAACAAGAATTCATTAAAACAAATGTTAAATTACAAACTTTATTTCTGCGTTATTATTTCATTATATCCTTTCATTTAAAGAATTCTGTGATCAATTTATCAATATAAAATGCATATTAACACTGAAATAAATGGTAGGTAAAATATCAACAAAACAGATTTATTTAGTATGGTACAGGAAGGATTAGATATGTTTACTTTACCCCTTGTGAAGGCAGTGTCTGGGATGTGAACGATACAAATGGACCTTAAAACCAATAATATTAGCAACTACCGATTAAATTTAGTTCCTTACCATCCGAAAACTACTCATAGTATCAAGTAAGCCCATAAACACTTAACGTTTTATGTTAATTACTATAGTGGCATGCAATTCCCAAACACCCTTGTCATTGTTATATTTCTACATAACTTTAAAAACATATCATACACCATTGCGGTGACTGTAAGTAACTTTCCACTGAACAAAGTTCAAGAAGAACGTTCTTCAATAGAGTAAATTTGGTTCTGAAGCAATAAATTTTTAGTTTGGATGTAAATTCCTCAGGGTTTTTGTATTTAACATTTTATTTTGCGTGGCAAGGCATTGATTAAAGAAGCTCCAACCCTCTCTATACAATTGACAAAACTCTTAATCACTGTGGATCTTTGAATTTCAATTATTTTTATATGTCCTGTAATTTTAAATGTGAACCATAGAACTGTTATATCATGCTGTTATTTAGCCTCTAGTAAAACCAAATGAAAAGCTTCAGTTTTCTGATTCATTCAAAAATTTTCAAACAATTTTGTGGCTTGTCTAGTCCAGAACCACAAATGAAGTTGTCCTCTCTTGTTAATTTCTTTTGCAGTGTCTTCAGCATATTCTAAGATCTGAGACTCTGTGAGGGGTGCCGAGTGGTTGTTGGCCTACTTGAGGACGTTATGAGTGCTGGACCTTAAGTGGAGTGACTAACTTTCGAGTTTTCAGGCCTCTTCTAAGTCTTTTGCTCTTCCGTGAAGCTCTTCATCTTGCGGGCTACTAATAATGGTAATTTATCAGGATATCTGACACCATTCCGTTTTATGGTCAGAGAACCGAAGATAGAGAAGGCTAGGACTGGTTTAGCACTAGCTGATATAAGCTATCCCATAAGAATGATAAGACGGCTAACTGTTAGTGAGTCCGTTTAATGGCCACTGAAAACTGTGCATGTATAGTCGATAATGTGTTCTGCAAGGACTAATCCGAATGCTATCGTCTTGAAACTAAATTACTGCTTCTAATACTGATAGTTGGATTGAATGACTATGACGCGTTACATGGCAGCTTGGTTGGAAGGCATTAGCGCTAGGCGAGGCTACGAGAGCTAGTCGGCGCGAACGATTAGCTAACTCATATTGACTGGTTCAAGTCTACTCGAAGAATGAAGGAGAGAAATGCTACTTATGTTCCGAAGTTAAAGTGCATTTGTGTCATAGCTGATCGGAACGAACCAGCAGAAGGTGACTTTGCTGTAAGCATATTTATCAAACAACAAGCTATGCTGAATTGTGTCTGTCTTCACCAATCAGACCCGTTGTTAGATTCACAAAATACAGCAACTATTCCGAAAAATACTAATTGCTCTTAATCAAACCCTAAGGTCCAAAACGACCTTCACAATTCATTCGACCAATCTTCCATAATGGATGCTACTGCATAACAAGCAATTGTTTTGGATATCAAGCTCTCCAATGAATTCCCAACGAGATAAAGCTTGCTAGAAACAAAGATAAAAAAGCTGAAGATCGTTTATGGTTATATGGTGGGGAAAGAATTGTTCGTAAATATTTTGGCATAAAATTTTATAATGAACTCAACTGGACAGGACACATTGGGCAGGTGTTAGAACAATGCTACAAAAGTCTTCATTTTAGGGAGAGGGTGATGAGTGGATATATAAATAAGTGAGGAAAATGCATTCTAAAACTTTGATTAGACCATTGCTTCAATATGGTGTTCTAGTGTGGAACCCACATTTCGGGTCTCCAATACAGGAACTGGAGGGAGTACTAAAGTGGGTTGGCTAGACTTGTCCGTAAAAATTACCACAGAACGCTATCAGTAGCTGACATGATAAAAGAGCTGGATTGGGATTCATTGAAACACATGAGGAGTATAAAGAGATTACTGGGATGGTAGTGGGAGATTACTTGGTGATAAGGCTTGGAAAGATATTGGCGGAAGAATTAAGAGTAGTACATGGAAGGGATAATATTATGATGGCACTCGATTTCAGTGACTAGGGAGTGGGAAATTTTTCTTTTGTAAGCAAAGGAGTTTGATATTGAAATAAATTACCAAGGGAATTGGTGATTAATTGATCAAAAACGCTGAAAGAATTTAAAATTAAAATTTGTAAAGGGTAAAAGTAGATGGGGAGAGAGGGAAAATTTTAAAATCTTAAATATTTTGAGATAAAAAAACAATAATCAGAAGAAAGGGATTAACAGGTGGCTGGGGATATTGACACAGGAGCTTGAGCTCCATCACAAGTAAATTAAATTAATTAAACTTAATTGCTCTATAAAGTAATTAAGTATAAAGCAGATATTATTACGAAGGATGCTACACGGCAGTTGATAGAAATTCTGAACTCTAAATTTGCAGAGACGCTAAGAAAAGTCTACGAACCTCAAGGTGAAGTGTTTTGAAAGGCATAGACCGAAAACATCCTTGATTATTCAGGTCGATTATAAACCAAACAAGCAGAAATTAATCATTTTTTTTTCACACGAAATGTTAAAAAAAAAATAAGATCACGGAATAATAGAAATTTAGAAGTCTTCTGAGAACCACAAGCATTACACGTAAGTATGAGACCAAATAGATTTAATTGGTAGACTTCAGATCCATCAACGTGTGGAGTGGAGGATGGTAAAGTATGTTTAGTACTAATAACAATACCATTAATTCTATATGTTCTCAATTATCTGGAGACAAATTTTGAAGTTATTATGCATCATGCTTAGGCTCTGGCTCAGGATATTGTAAACAGCAACGCCTGATAGATGTGAACTTCAGTTTCAAGTGGAATTTGAAAATGTTTTATTTCAGGCTTCCAATCGTTCATGTTGGGGGATTTCGCAAGCCACCCAAGAGCAAGGTGCATATAACCAAGAAGTGAATACTACAAAAATACGGCATGTTATTATTTACATAACGTTGTTTTATGAATTGCCTGTCAGTGCGAAAATTATGGTAGAAATTAATGAAAAATATAAGTCGCATGGAGTAAGTTGGGTTAAAAACTTAGAGATATCAGTCTTAAATAACAGTATACAACTAAATTATATTCTAATCAAGTTTAAAGATGCTAAGGTTGAAATCTGAAAGTTGATTTTATTTTCCGAGTTCATATGTCTATCAAATATTTTAAATATTTTTGTAAGATAAACCAGTAACCTTTTTTATCCAGTTATTTGCGTTCCACACAGTGAAAAGGTGTTGAATATACCAAATTTATCTTAATATTAACACGTATGCTTTGTTTTTATACCCATCATTCTGTATAAAAGTGTATAAATGTTACGAATCCCAAAAAAATTGATAAAAAATTAACTATACTGTCTGTTCGTAAGTAATGACGACCTAGGAAATATGATGTAAAGGATCAGACAATTTTTACTTGAGTTATAGGTTTGAGAGGAATCTTTCACACAGTTAAGGACAGGAAGGCACAAAACTGTTCTATTTTAAACCCCTTCATCAGCTTCAATTTACCCTTGGAAGCTACGAAATGAATTTTTTCGCGATAGTAGATAGATTAGGATACAATACAATAGACTATTTTATATACATAAAAAAACATTAAACTCTTCTGAACTAGGTGTACTTTTTTTTTCAGACGAGGCAAAATCGGCAGTGCGGCTACTGGTACGAGATACCTGATTTTTACCAATGATCTTCTAATAGGAGTGCTCAGGAAGTGGAATTAGTTTTGGGCTCCCTCTTGCCCTTGGAGTTGGAAACAGCTCCTGAAGTTGCATGAGTCGGAAATGGTTAACAGAATGGGGACGCAGAAGGCAAAGAAATTACTGTACTAAATGCTTCATCAGGGTTACGAAATCATTTGGAAGTCTTAAGAAAATAGAGAGCTTACTAAAAGTGAATCAAAATTTTGCGAGAAATAGATAGATTTTTATGCCAGCATGCACAACGTTCAATTAAATATCCATAACAAAGAACAAAACGAAAAGTGTGAAATCTATCGAACGTTTCAGCTTGGAGGAAGACAATGCGAAACACATAATTGGGAAAGTATATTTAATGCTTATCTGGAGTTGAGATTAGAGCAGCTTAGGAGAGATGGAGTACTCCATCAACCATGACAGTAAAGACGTATTCTTTCCTTCTTCTACATAAAGAAGTACATTTTTATCTAAAAAATAGCTTGAGAAAAGAATATTCTGTTATTATCCTACGTTTTGTATTTGCTTTGTGAACGTAGAAGCTCATTTCCTGAGCGCCAACGGTTCGTACGCTTTGAGAAAGAGTTCTTTCAGAGCGTATTTCATGAAGAACCTATCGATTGCATCGAGAAAGCGAACGGTTCGCTTATAGGAAGTCGGAGAAAAGTTGCATTGTATCACCATAGTTATTTTGATAATAAGAAATTTGATGAAGAGATCTTAAACTCATTTCGTGGTGAAAGAACATAAGTAATTAGACTGCGTGTGTGAAGGGACGTTACAAACTAATATAGTCTTGGCAACACACATTTTAACTCTACTAAACATGTATTCAACGTCTGCTGTTAAAGCAGGAAATTGGGAAAGAATAAATACTAATAAAATGGTCATCATGAATGATACGCTGTTACGTAATACGGCCGGTCTTCATCAGGGTGCAATTATGGTCAGAGATGTGTTCGCTCTCTATCCATAGATAACAACCTGTGTTTTAAATTTCAAACCAACTATAAAGAAAAAAATATGAATTTCGTTTGAATCTACATATTTATTTTTGGTTGCTTTTTGTTTATTTATATTTGTTCTGTTTTGATGTTTTCATTATTGTCGCCGTCCATAGATGTGGCTATTATAGAACGCAAAGATTTAGGTTACCTATTTATGTTTTTGTAGTAGTTCGATATTTTTACTTTAAATTAAAATTTTAAATCAACCATAAAGAAAGATACGTATTTCGTTTAACTTTGCATGTTAATTATGAAGAGGATTTCATATAGGAACGGGATGAAGCCTAAATGTACAATGTATACATTACATTACAAGCTACAGATTATTAGCGTTTTTAAGAACAATTCTATTTACTTAAGTAAATGTAAAGAAATGAATTGCCACAACACAGCGTTCAACCCCTTCATTTTTGACAGGCTTAAAAGCTAGTTTTATAGCTGACTGTCAACTAAGTCGCATTTATTTCAAACATTTAGTGTTGGAAACACATTGACGTGTATCAGCATATAAAATGACTACCATAAGAAACATCGATTAACAATAAATAACATAAAAAATAACTGAGGGCAAATTTGTTTGAAAGAATTAATTAAAAAGTTGTAACTCGATCATATATCTAAATGGGTCTGCTAATACCTTATTCATTTCAAAGGAAAAATTTAAGCGTTTATTAGTGTGTCAATGTGGTAGTTACGAAGCTCACACTGTGCGGAGGTGTCTGAAAGCAGACCAGTGCATGCCTTGGAAAATACGAGTCGAGATTAGAGGAACCTCTAGCTAGTGACTGACAGTAGCGATCAAGTTTTAAAGGAGACACGTTTATTGCCCCCAATCAACATCTTAAAAGTGGGCTAGAAGATTTGTCACGTTTTCGGAAATTGTAAAGAGATTTATTGAAGGATACCACTTCAGCAGTTCGACGTTATTTTGTCAAATGAAGCAATACGTTTTATTTGTTCCTCGTAGTTTGTGTGTTCGAGGAGTGATAGGAAGAGGCCAGCCTACCACAGATCTTAAATTCAACATTATTAACATTTGTGCTTACTTCTTTTTATGTGGAGCCAATCCAGCGCGAGATAGTTCCACCTAAGGATTCGATTGGTCGAGCTACTTCGAAGTCGCTCTAGAACAACAAAAACCAATCCTTCATTATTCCCAACCGCAGGTTAACGGGAAATCCGAACCGCGGAAGCGTTCTGGCGTACTTCACACAGCAATCTGTGCCAGAGGTGAAGGTCGGATTAATGGTCTATGAAAATTCCTGCCACGACAGTAATTCGATGTTGATACCTGTTTGATCTCCAGTCATACACCTTAACCACTGAGCCACCAGACCACTAATTAGTCTGGAAGAGAAAGAAGTGAACGCAGATTTTTGTTATCTACGCAATACAACGTAAGAACAGAATAAATGCTTTACAAAGCGCGTTTCGCCTTACACATCTCTCAGAGTTTTGTATTTTAGGGCCTTTATAATATACTTCATTTTCTTGCAGGATGGTTAAAAAAGAACTACATCAAAACCATGTAGAAATTTATTCAGGAAACTTACAGAATCGGTTAAAGTGCCGTTCTGTAGATAAACGTCTCAAATTTTACCCTTGTAGTGGAGTGATACCAAAACTTAATCACTTCGTCTGTCAGCAGCGTGAGTCATTAAAAATTATTACTTTTGCTACTACGGAAGGTACTCGCAGTGTGTTTTGATTTCACAACATTTCGGCGTAATTTTCTCAATGGGTATGATAAATGTCGTCTTATTTGTCCTACAACTTACTCTTGGCTTCAGAAATTTTGCTTTTGAAGGGGCCAATTGCATTTCCATTATCAAATGTTCCACCCCGAGCTCCAAATTATTTTGGACTCAGAAATCGAATCTGTGCCGCATATGTCGGATCGACTTTTTTAAGATATTTATTTCCTTTTGATGTCTCTGTGGCATGACGTCGAACCAAAATAAAGCTTTGATAAAAAACTTGAGGTTTTTTGTTTCAAAATGACACTTCACTGATTCTGAAGTAATGTAATTAAATTCCTATATGCTTACATAGTTGTAAAGTCATTTTTCAGGCACTCTACGCCCTAAGGTCGTTGAGCTTAAATTAAATAGCAACTGCCTCCTATCATTTGTCACGTGAATACTGACAGGTCTTTGAGGTTATTATTATTTCTTTTTTTTTTATTCTTTTGACATTTTGTGTTCATAGCAGATATGCGGGTATTTTATTATGTGTGGTCAATAGTCAAAATAATCATCGTTTTTGAATTATTCAAAATCCTCAGTAACAATGAAAAATGTTAAGTGAACTACTTTCACAAATAATAAAATCCTAATATGAACCCAATTTAGAATAAACACCAGTCGATCCAGCTATAAGAAGTGTAATACTTATGACAACAATTTTCTTACAGTTTTATATGTTGAAACTAAAACAGCCAATGTTATTAAATATATTTACATTTTATTTATGTTTAATACTTAAAAAAAACTCATATACAACAAAAACTTCGAACTCAAATATACAGACTCTTTGTAAACATGAGGTGCAACTTTTTTTATAAAAATAGTTACCAACCAGTTGAAGTAAAATATTTTTCTTATCTCTTTTTAATTTATCGCCTGGGCGTGCGAGGAATGAAAAACTACGATTATGCAGAATCAGCACTTGCGGTATCAGGAGCATAATCTTCTTTAGTACAGGATAAAAATAATAAAACAAAGTCCCTTGGAGGTTAACTTAGCCAACAGTGATATTGTTTAAATTGTTTATTTAAGTAAAGAGAAGCACAGCCATGCGTCAGCGCAACTGACATTTACCTGTCAGAGAAGTTGGCGCTGTATTTTAACTAAGCCCAGAAACGTGCCTCAGCATAACGAAACTTCACCGCGTTCTGATAAGTTTGACAGATTGTTCATAGCAGCTTCCGTGGCACGGAAGAAAAACGAAAAAGAATAGCTGAGATCTTCACCTGAGCGTTCCATTTAAGAAGAAGCAATTTTTAAGACAGCAGATGGCAGATTACGCTGCAATTTCACTCACGCCTGGTTGGAGTGCTCCTGCTTTCCGCTCGTTAATCGATCGACAAGGCTCGAGCAATCCATCACGAGCTCGCGGAGCACGAAGTTTAGCTCTAAGTTTCTAAATCCACTGTGTCGATCATCCCGTTCCTCAACTTGTCAACCCTGACGTTACTTTCGGAAAGCGCTCTAGGGTTTAAGCTTATACACGAGCGTACAATATCGTTAACAACAGACTGATATGGAGAAAAACGAGAGAAACTAGTTCCCTGAAAGCTCAACGACAGCATACACATTCATCACGAGAAACAGAAATAACTTGCTACAACACACAGATATAATTAAGAGTTACTAATAGCATCGCTACATATACCGGATGTTTAAAAAATGACCGGTATATTTGAAAAAATCAATGAAAACTAAACGGGCAGCGATAGAAATACACCGTTTGTTGCAATATTCTTGGGACAACAGTAAATTTTCAGGCAGACAAACTTTCGAAATTAGTTACAAATTTCAACAACAGATGGCTGCTGGCGATTTGAAAGATATAGAAGTAAACGCAGTCTGTGTAAGCGTGTGCTGTTCATAGATTGCAAGTTTGCTGTGGAAAAATGGTTTATTCCTTAGAATAATCGTGCTTTAGATTTTTCCAGACTGCAGCGCTATCTGTTGTTGAAAATTGTAACTAATTTCGAAAGTTTGTCTGCCTGAAAATTTACTGTTGTCCCAATCATATTGCAACAAACGGTGTATTTCTATCGCTGCCCGTTTGGTTTTTATTGATTTTTCAAATATACCGGTCATTTTTGAAACACCAAGTATAAATTTCCAGCGGCCCGTGTCTGTCTCTCCCTTTGTTATAATGCAAAAACTACCCAACCGATCATGCGATTTTTGCAGTTGAAAGCATATCTTATTAATTTATGTGACCAGGTGAACATTGGAAATAAGAAAGTAGTCTAAATAAAAGAAAATTCTTTGATGAAATTTAGATTTTCATTCTTTTCCGGTACCTGAAGAATGAAACAAGTGGTAAACGCATTTCTCCACACACCACATAGCGGGCTAATATAGTGTGTTTAATAAAAGCAGTCTGAGTAGGGTTGCAACGGTATATCGGTCAGCCGATAATATCGGTCCAAAAATATCGATATTTATATGGATATTTCTAAATGGTCGATACGGGTAATATCGATATGATATAGTGAAATATCGAAAACTACAAACCCCTTGGCTCTATTTTTTTTTAAAGAACTATCAAAACAAAAATTTATGAAAAATATGAAAAAAAAATTCGAAAGTTTTAAAGGAGGAGTTGAAAAGTGTGAAGCATTTTTTATTGTTACGGGTAGAATAACACCGACTATTTGGAGATTACGGTAAATTTTTTTGCTTGAAAATTAAATTGAAATCAAACCATGATTGGTATACTAGTTGGATTAATATATGTTCAAAATTGCAATTAATCATTTATTCAAAGTAGCCTCGTCAGTACCTTCTGAACGCCTTTCCTCATGGGCAGGAACCACTGTCACTCAAACTAGGAATGGACTTCTTGGGAAAAGATAAAGCAAACTACGTTTTCAGGATCTGTCGACGTTTAATATTTGCAGACCTAATTTTTTTCAATAAACTACCTCAAATTTATTACTTGATTTTGATTTACAAACTTATTTTTAATTTCTAAAATAATATATACAAATATCGGAAAATATCGATATGATGTGGATGATATTATCGATATCTGCCTGGTACCAATATAAATATAGATATATTTATTGATATTGATATTACCTTGCATCCCTCGGATAGTAGATACATATTTAACCAACCCAAATTGAGCTACTTAAATTTCTAAACTTATAAAAACAAATAATTGTAAGTGAAGTTTTGGTTCGATTATAATTTATTTGTTTCACTTTAAGCATTATGCGGAAATATAAATGAAAATAAAAGCTGGCCATACTGACTGTGAATTAACATATATTTTATTTTTGTTGAAAGGATTGCGAATTAAAGATAGAGAACAGAAGTTTTTTTTTGCCTAGAGTCCCTTCGAGATCGAAGGTGATTAGAGGCGGAAAAGGACCGGGTACAAGGGACGGGAAGGTATTCAGCAATTGCCTTTTGAAAGAACCACCCCGGCATTCGCCTGGAAATTCTGGAAAACCGAGAACTGGATGGCCGGGGAGGGGATTCGAACGCGTGCCCATCCGAATGCCTGGACCGAACGTTAACGCTCACCCACCGGGCTCGGTTAGTTGTCGTGGCTTATATATATATATATATATATATATATATATATATATATATATATATATATATATATATATTATATTTGATGAGAAGTAATACGGCAATGTAAAGAAGCCACCAGTTAACGGCACTCGTTTACGACATGTTAATATTTTCAGGCAGTTTTTGATGACATTTCAGACATTACTGCCACATATCAACTTAACAGACATACATTTCATGCATAAAATTGTATGATTTGAAGACAGTGACACAAGATTCATTTTGTTATAATACTATCGTATTTTGTGATTATGTTGAAAATAAGGATTAAAAATTTTAAAAAGTCCAATTTTGTAATACTTTCACAATGGAAACATCTTACAAAATATTACCGAAACGACGTGTTCAAGAGCATCACACGGGGGAAACAACCTGATGATCAAGATATTATTTAGTATTTTTTTGACACATTAATTGTAGTTTTGATATCTGGATGTTTTCCGTAACTTGTGTTACTGAAATTCGCTTCTCTCGCTCTTTTTCTCTCTCTCGGTGTTCTGCTGGCCAAAGTTCTATTTACCACAGTATAACGGTGCTTAAAGTTCCTTCCGTTTGCTGCTGGATATGTCTAAAATATTCATAAAAAGTTCCTTAATGATTTTATGTCCAGAGAGATGAAACGAAACATTTTACTTTTGGTTACTTACGAGCAGGATTTATTTTTAAAACATGAAGTGTAGAGGATGCAGATTACTACGTGAGTTAGCTGTTAATTTGCTATTTATGTGCTGTAGCTCGCTCAACGTTTCATTATGTAATGTTAATATATTGCTCCCAGTTCAATTAAAAGTAAATCTGCCTGCTGGTAATTTTCTCTTGTACATAAAAAACGATCTCACTGAATTCTAGAGTTGGAAAACGAGTGCGCTATTCATCCTTTTATTAACTGATACTTCCTTCATTTTTACAATTCGATTCTACCTTATCTCAAAAGCTTTTTCTTCTCTCTCTCTCTCTCTCTCTTTTTTTTTTTTTTTAATGTACAAAGTTTTATACATGTTACACGAATAAAATCTGTTTAATCCAGTGTTATAAATCAACACTTTTATATCCTTATATTAGGAATGGATCATTGCCATATGTAATTAAATTTGTTATAGATTATTAGAATTATTTCTGAAAGGTTGTGAAGGAAAGAGAGTCTAACCAGCACGAAAATGTAATTAGATCGAGATTTATAACTTTTGTGTAGTTGTCGTGATCCTCAAGCTTACAAAAATCATTGATCGACAAAAACAGACATGCATTGCCAAAACGTATAAAACACCATCAGGGGCCTTAAAAATCCAAGAATGTTGAATGTATGCAACTAAATTTTCTATGTATACCATATTTTTCTTAATAAATGTAAAACAGAATTGTATTTTACGCTTTCTTTTAATACCACCTTCATTAAAATTGTTGATTTGTATGTCTTGTACGCATATTTATCGCTACATCACGAATCTTATCTCGTTTTACAAAGTATATCGACAATAACGGAGATCAGTATGCATTAGCTTTATCTACACCCGTATCTGCGCTAATCTGCACGAGATATCGGCTCACATGGGATCATACTTTCCCCGAGACACGCAAACGGAGAAAACATTGTAAGTTAATGAGGACGATGGTACAGCAACAAGTCCAAAGACTGCCAAGTTGTAAGGTATCTTGTATGGCTTATCGAATCTCAATTAAGACCTACGTAAATAAAATAATTCTCGCAGTTTATAATTATAACTGATCATTGTCACCAGATTCAGAACTGTATAAAAAAACTAGGGTTGTAAGGTGTTACTAATAATATTGTTTCCGGCAGAGTTTAATCACAGCACCATTTCAGCACGTATATAATATCCAAAAAAAAAAATATATATATATACACACGCGTCACAAACGATAAAGAGTTCTTCGCTATTCAGCCACGTTATGAGGTATACAGTATATCTATACTGAAGAGCCAAAGAAACTGGTATAGACATGCGTATGAAAACACAGAGATATGTAAACACTCAGAGTACGGCGCTGCCGTCGGCAACGCCTATATAAGACAACATGTGTCTGGTGCAGGCGTTAGATCGGTTACTGCTGCTACAATGGAAGGTTATCACGATTTGAGTTTGAACGTGGTGTTATAGTCGGCGCATGAGAGATGGGACACAGCATCTCAGAGGTAGCGATGAGGTGGGATTTTCCCGTAGGATCATTTTACGAGTGCACTGTGAATATCGGGAATCCGGTAAAACATTAAATCTCCGACATCGCTGTGGCCAGAAAAAGATCCTGCAAGAACGGGACAAACGACAAGAGAATCGTTCAACGTGATAGAAGTGCAACATTTCCGCAGATTGCTGCGGTTTTCAATACTGGACCATCAACAAGTGTCAGCGTGCGAACCATTCAACGAAATATCATCGACATGGGCCTTCGGAGCCGAAGGCCCACTCATTTACCCTTGCTGAATGCACGACACAAAGCTTTAGGCCTCGCCTTGGCCCGTCAACACCGACATTGGACTGTTGATGATTTCTAACATGTTGCCTGGTCTGACAAGTCTCGTTTCCAATTGTACTGAGCGGATGGACGTGAACGGGTATGGAGACAACCTCATGAACTCGTGGACCCTGCATGTCAGCAGGGGATTGTTCAAGCTGAAGGCTCGGTAATGGTGTGGGGTGTGTGTAGTTGGAGTGACATGGGACCCCTGATACTTCTAGACACGACTCTGACAGGTGACACGTACGTACGCATCCTGGCTAATCATTTGCATTCACGTACGCATCTTTCTAATCACTTGCATCCATCCATGACCATTGTGCATTCCGCGGACTTGGAAATTCCAGCAGGACCATGCGACACCACACACGTCCGAAATTGTTACAGAGTGGCTCCAGGAACACTCTTCTGAGTTTAAACACCTCCGCTGGCCACCAAACTCCACAAACATGAACATTATTGAGCATATTTGGGATGCCTTGCAACGTGCCGTTCAGAAGAGATCTCCACCCCTTCGTACTCTTACGGATTTATGGATAGCCCTGCAGGATGCATGGTTTCAATTCCCTCGAGCACTACTTCAGATATTAGTCGAGTCCATGCCACGTCATGTTGCGGCACTTCTGCGTGCTCGCGAAGGCCCTACACGATATTAGGCAGGTGTACCAGTTTCTTTGGCTCTTCAGTTTTTTCTTCTTGTTCAACAATTTCGTACACGTTGTAAAACTTCTTGAGGCAGCAGGAGGAGAGTTTTGAGTTGGTTAGAAACATTGTACGCCGTCGTAAAAGTCAGTTACATTCAGTAAACAGTTCGGGAAATCGTAATGTAAGTGACACTGCCTCAGAGGATTCGGGACTGAACAGTGACGTGCTTTTCCATGAACATGGAAGAAGCGAGGTGGGCAATGTACGAAGAAATAGAGCATACATAAACAGTTTTTAAGAGGAAATGTATGGCAGCGCGTTTCTCTCGAGGGAGGCTGATACTATTTTCCTCACATCCGCAACGTGTTGTCGGAGGCCAAAAACTGGTTCTTAGTCTGTGAAAATAGGACTGTTTGTTTCCATGCATGAGTAAGTATGTTACAAAGGAGGCGTGAGGACACGACACACACACTACGGTCGCAGGAAACATTCACGACAACTTGATTCGAAAGAGCTTCTTCTTTTTTTATAACCTCGACGATAGTGGAGTCTTAATTACATTAAAAGCCTTGATGGCTCGGGGGATGTTATGTAAATAAATGGAATTGCATGCTAAAAAAAAAAAAAAAAATACTAGGCAGTTGCTACCACTCTAAAACGCCAGAACGATTTTCTGACTTGTTGGTGGGTACTACAGATATAAGCCTGACAACCTGTAAAATGAGAACAGAATTGTATGAAGTAAATGATATATTAAATCGTTTAATTCAGAGTTTTTAGCTAGTTCGTGATCGGTAAGGTTTGTTCAGAAGCTGCTAGATGAAAGTATACGAACTAACTGTTAAATTAAGAGACTTGGGAATGATAATAAATATAATGTTACGGATAAACACGTAAAGGAAGTGTGAAATAGAAATGATTATTACCTCCATTACACGGTGAGTCAGGCTTGGAGACTACCTGTAGTTAATGTTCTATAGTAGCTCTCTTAGGAAATTTAACTTGGGTCGTATCTCCTTGCCTTCCCTAGGGATTGGACTGTTTGTACATATTACTGTTTTGTGTGGATTACTGTGACGTGAGTACGTTCAGCGTAGTGTTTTGTTTACATTCTGAATGAATGGAAGATAAAGGAAGGGAGACGATGAAACCTGGTGCCGGCCGATTCAGGCCTACTCTTTCGAAAGACGGTTACCAAGGTTAACAAACCTATTCGACTGACGAATCATTATTAACAGTGTCGTGTACCCTCACACCACTTGCACTGCGGAGAGGTTTGCGATTTAAATAATGATCTTTTTTTTTATTATTTGGCATTTAACCTTTAGGTCTTACAGCATGCTATTAATTTCCTTTTAATTTTTAGGCTATTATTTTTCACAAAAGTATATATTAAACGTTATATTTCGATACTTTCCGTAGCCAGTAAATGTTTTATGTTGAGAGGTAACTTCTGAGAGTTCTTTCATAAAATTTGTGATGCTGTTCCAGTGTTTCTTGCATCCAAAAACATATGGTTGACGTCGCATTTAAACATATCTTCATAGTCGCATCAGGGTGATTCAATTGCTTTGATTCTATACAGGTGGTCGGGAAAGAAGCCTTGGTTAAACTTTAGACTGGCTATTGTAGTTACTAGTCCTCTTGATGGGTATCCTTTTTGGTGCTACTGAAATGTTGGTATATGGGGGTGGATGCAGATGTAGTGGTGACCTCTGAGTTGTGATGTTTCCGACCATTCTCTGTTCCATTTTTCTTTGCAGTATTTCTTAAAGTGGTTTGTAATATCTAACCCCAGGATCTTCGTTTCTTCCTCACCTATCCTTATAGCACTCTTTGCTAGGCGGTCTGCCTCTTCGTTACCTGGTATGCCAACATGTGCTTTTATCCATATAAATATGACTTCTTTGTTCAGGTCGGTGATTTGATTGCAGATCTGTATGATTTTCATTGCCAAATAGTCACTTCTATTATCATTTTTGAAAGCCAAAATTTTTTTGCAGAGATCATTTGGAATCGAATAATATTATTATGGTCCTTTTGGACGACCGTAGTCCGTATTCCAGAGCTTTTAAAATGGCCAGCATTTCTGCCGTATGATCTTGGCGCACAATCTGATGATTAGGAACTGCCTACCACCAACTTTCCTACACTGCCGACGAAGCCCCGATGACGAAAATTTCTGATAACAATTAATTCGACATTAATAAAAGTAATTCTACGGTTGAGAATTTTGCAGGCGAGAATGAAACAGTTGTTTAAAGAAGTTTCTAATCTTGTTTGAGTAGAGTATCTCATTTTAGACATGATATTTTCTTTTTCAGCATTACTACGAAAATTATACGAGCCTGGAATTAGCTGTTGCAGCCGGCTGAAAATAGGGCATCACGGTTGTAAACGTCAGTATAAAATGGTGGCCATGTTTAAGATGGAATTATGTTATTTACAACTTTTATTTACCTTATAAAGAGTTTCAGGACGACTGATTATGCAGCAGACCTTATAACACTTGACCTGAGGTTAAATATAGGGAATCGTCTTTGAAATTCCCGTACAAGAACAAAACATCACGTTGCAGGTGCCCTAGAGGTAACCTCTTTCTGGTGATTATTTGTTTCGTACGCCATTTATACTGAACACATCGTCTAGGTACTACAATTTGGGGCCGTCTCTTTCACCAGCTAGTGAACTGAAACTTTACATTTGGTGGGAGTAATTGCGTGACAACTGCAAAAGAAGGTTTTGCAACAAACAAAATCTGTAAAGTGGTGTTTAGTTATATTACTGAATGACGGTTATGTAGTGTTCATGAAAACTCAGCTGAATGTATACTGATGATCCAGTTAGGGATAATTACGATAAATACAAATCTGTAAGCGTCTGTGTCAGTCTGTCAATTTGTTACCGCATCACCCAAAAACTACCAAGCTAATTTGGGTTGAGTTTACATAGTTTGAAAGCGTATGGTCTGGCTTAAAATCAACGGAATATGACATCACTCTTCGTGACCGGAGCAAGAAATGATAATCTGTTCTTTAACCGAATAGAGAGGGGTCAAAGATAAAAAACTCCTTTGTCAACGTAAAAATATACTAACCAAAGATTAAATGATATCATAGATATATATTACTCTTCGGATTCTCCTAATATTGTTTTTGATTACGTTGCTTTGGTTATTTGTTTCATCGGTTTTCTGAACATATTTCGGAAAACGTAAATTAAAAAACCTTATCAAAGATTAACTCCACAATAAATCATGATATTTACTTTACTATGAAGGTTATAACAATACTACAGTATAAACCTCAAATACAACCCTAAACAAAGTTGATCGCGTTTATATAGAATATTTCCTCTTCGCATTAAAATGTCCAATATTCAAGTAGCTTCTTTCATGGTACATTACGTTCTCCGTGGTCTAGGATAATGTTTATGTACAATATTTATTCTTCGTAATAAAGTACATTATTTTCACGCATCTCTGTGTACGTATGCATGCTCGTTTGGGCTAACTAGATCCACGTTAAGCCTTTGGCTTGAATTTGCTAAGGGATTGGCACACATCAGTGTTACAACTAGGGTTGCTATTCCTAGAGGGGAACCACAGTTTAACATGGAATCCGAACCACGGAAGCGTTCTGACGTACTTCAAATTACACAGTAAGCTGTGACAAATGTGAAGGCTTATGAAAATCTTCGCCGAGACAGAGATTCGAACCTGGGACCTTTCGACCAACAGCCATGGGCCTTAACCACTGAGCCACCATGCCACTCACGTAGTTCTGTCAACATATGATTAGTTAATTTATCTAAATTACATCAGTGTAAAATATACAGAAAACGAAACTAAACATTTTCTGATAGTTGGAAGAACACAGCAAAGTAAGAAAGTAGTTAAAATAAACGAAACTTCTTACATGACGTGCGTTTTGTTTTTTCCTTCTCCGAGATTATAATTGTTACTTGAAAGTTGAAAATAGAGAGACGGTGAATGCGTTACTCCACACAGATAGGCACTCGCGGGGAAGCAGCGAACTAGAGTAAAGACTTTTTTTTCTTCATTTTTTAATAAAATGCTCTCGGGTAACTAGCCGAGTTAACGAAGTGTTATCACACGATGTTTTGGCGATCACATTCAGTGTCGCGATCTTCAGGTGAAGTTGGTGACAGTGAATGTGATCACCAAAATATCGTATGATAAAACTTCGTTAACTCGTCTAGTTACCAGAGAGTATTTTATAAATCTTCAACCCCGAGAGAAACCTCTTTCTTAAAGTGTGAAGACCGTTACACGGACATCGTGCATGGCTAGTGATAAATTTTAAAGCGCCTGCTGTTTAACATTAGCTGTTAAAAAACCCGTACCTTCCTACATAGTAAAATCCTGCTTTGCCCTTCGCTTTTTCGCTACTTCTTCAACAACAGGTTATAGGAGGTAAACAAAACACACAATGATTCAGGCTCGCAGCTAGAAAATGCACAACGCATCTCATACTCCAATTATAATATATTGCAATTTCTTCCATAAAGCCCGATAAAAATCATGGAAAACTTTCTAAGAAAATGCAGTTTCAAAACCAAATTTATTTTATTGATAAATTTCTTGATTACCTACGTTTCCTGAAAACTTTCTCTGGCTTCCCTGTTTCTTTTTTTATCCTCTATTAACTATAAACTATTAGGCTAAGTTGTAACCTGGTTCTAATAACTGCTACAGAAAGTAGGACCTTACATGTATTTATGGACTTAATTGTCGAAAATAAACAAACATTAACATGAAGATTTAAAAGAACATCTCATTATAATTTTTAATATCTGCCCTTAATATATTTTTGCAGTTAATTGCGCAACAGACAATCGCCATTTAGCTAGCATCGCAGATAAACGTCCTTTTAACAACATAATACAAGTAATATCAAATTCAGATATTTGTTTTAGTGTAAATGTTATCTCTGAATTTTAATAAACTTCCGTGTTTGTTATCGTCTGTCAAAAATAAATAAATAAATAAAAAAGTTAGGTTTCGTTGTCACTTGGTTCCTTAACTGCTACAGTAAACAGGCGTCTGTGGGTACACTCGACGCCATGCACAAATCTCCCCACTACCCTGGCACGCGGAAGTGACGTCGCAATGACGATACGTGTATATGGCAACGAGTGTACCCACCGACGCTCTAAAAATCGTCGGTACAGGTATTGTATCCACCTAAACAGTTTCTTTTTGTTATAGAGGTCGTGCTCAGTTTGAAATACAGCCTGGTCCGTTTCGCGCATCTAATTCTAACGTCTCGTCGTTTTGACGTCAGTTCCGCGTGCCGGGTAGTGGGGAGATTTGTGCATGGCATCGAGTGTACCCACAGACGCTCGTCTACAATAATAATGCGTAAACATTGGATGCTCTTCTCCTTACATGAATTTCTGCATCTAGTCGCTGTAAATAAACAGAAAGCAACATATAAATTTCGATCAACACGTTATACTTTTTTAATATCTCTGCCTCACATTACATTTATCTCTGCTACACAACATACAATTACAATTGCCGTTACACTACGTAAGCACAAATAAAATAAATGCAATTATTCATTTGAAATTTCCAAGGAACGCCGTGGAGGCAGTCAGTGTAACATTTCGGGCATTATCGAGACGCACCGAAGTTCGCCGAACCATTGAGGTGAAATCCAGTCTTGAGGTCCAACGTATGTTATTACAGCGGATTGTAAATTGGTTAAGAAGCAGGATTAAATTGGAATTGCCGCCGAATGAATAGCCACAGGGATGATTTGCATAATTATTTTGGGCTGTACAGTACAGTCACTTCTCAGCTTCCTTAAAAAAACATATTGCTACAATTTACTGACAATAGATCAAAATATAATATTAACAAAAATAATGATAGCTGAATATTCCTTGATAACTAACATGAATGACTTGGAAAATATCTAAAAAACGAGAATATTTGGAAAAGCAAAATATAATGTTCCTGGTATAACGACCCCCAAACCAGCCTTCTGTGAATTTTAATTCTAGCAATTAAGTGCAGCGAGATGGGAGTTGATTAATTACGAATTTGCATATGTTTTACATGTGAATGACAGAGGAGGAGACTCTGTAAATGATGTTTAATATGAACAAAAACAGTATAATGTTTGAAATATTAACTGAAAGCTTATAATTATAAATGTTGTATAAACCACGATGCTTAGAGGATGATTTTTAGCTATTTGGAGTGGTTGATGCTGTCACCTTTATGTTTAAATTCACGTAAATAATTTTAATTTCATATTCAAGTGTTTTCTAATGGTTAGGAGTAATTGTGTACAAGTTGTAATTTTTTTGTGTGAATTTGATTATCAACATGATTGTTAGCGCTCGAGAAATGTCTGTCGGCACCTTTTATTATCTTCTGCATGTTTCTCCAGCTACTATTTAAAATCGCGGAGATGGCGAACAGCAGAAGTTTTGGTATTTATTTCTGAATCGTCAAGCATGAATGTTTTTCAAGTTTGTATTCGCTGAAGTTTAATCTCTGAAGGTTTTTTTATAATGTGTTTTAGTATCTCTGAACGAAATGGATGCCTATCCCTGTTTTGTTATGAAGATAAAAACTGCTAGATGAAAAGTGTGTCTTCTGTTTTATTATTTAATTGAATTATTTAATCAATTCGGAAGCTGTGTTAATCATTATCGTTTGGTGTAAGGTAAAATTACCAGGCGATCGGACTGCAGTAACCCATTAATTGTAGAACTAATTAATTAAGTTGGGGTCAGCATTATCTGAAAGGACAATCAAGCGAGATTTCTGACACTGGGTATTTTAATGGAGCTAGGCCCGAGATACACTATAAATTTCTTTCACAACTTTAAAGGTAACGTTAAAGGGAAATGTTACGCGTAAAAGGTTATTCTCTCTTTCCACTAGACACATTTGTAACCACTGTGATTTTCATTTAATTATTTTATTCGAATATGTTAGTAAGTAGAAGAATTTTTTTTTTTTTTTTTTTTTTTTTTTTAAACTGTTAGGTCACACGGACCTTACAGACATTAACAAATAGCAGTACAATCGTTTATAGAGCAGTATTAAATTTATTTGCATGATGGACGTATTAAAAACAAAAACTGGATTTTAAATGTGTCAAACGTTATTCTCTTGATTTATTAATATGTATACCTCAATGACTCAGGTAAAAACATTGAATAAAATTCTCCTGTATTCCAAACTGACAATCATAACTTTAATAGTGATTTCCCTGCACCTACTAAATAAAATTGAGATCAAAATTCTTAAAAGAACTGTGTTAGAGCACAGAAAGAAAATAAAGGGATAAGAAAAAAGAGGTACGTTTAAAAAAAAAGCGTTGTGGAGGAAATAAAGTAAGAGGGATACCTCGAAGAAAATAGAAACTATATATCACAACGATAGATTGCTTCCTCTGCTTTATCGACGCCTTGCGAGAGGAAATAAATCTTGAATTGATGGTGAAACACCGGCAGTGAGAAACTTAATTAAGGTACAATTAATGACACTGATAAATCAGCGTGAGAGGATATGATGGCCAACAGGAGGAGAGGAGCAATTTTCTTTCACTTCAAATCTTCAAGAAAGTATCGGTACAGAGTTGATAATTCTTATTTTTCTTTGGATATAATGGCGCTATGTTTCTTGTAAAACTTAACTTAGTCCACAACCTGAAGGTTGGTTGGATTCTCCCGAAGGAGGAATACTAAGCCATTGTGTCAGAGGTAGGACGGCCAGTTCCTTTCCTCCGGGACCTACAGTTTAACGTGGAATCCGAACCACGGAGCGTCCTGGCATAGCTCATATGATTAAACAAAACTCTCAAAAGCCCTGCGCCTGCCGGGATTAGTGCCCGGGGCAGGAGCAGCGAACGTTTTTAAAGCAAGAGCCTTCGCCACTTTAAAAAAAAAAATTAAAGATGGCTTTTTTTGTCATCTTAGCCATCTGTAAGTTGATCTTTGGTTATTCGAATTTTTCTGTACTATATTATCGTTTTTCAGTGGGGACAACACAGGACTGACACAACACCCATGCCCGCGGCCGGACTCGAACCGGCGACCCTGGCAACGCGAGGCAAGCTCGCTAGCCACTAGGCTACCAGGGCCGGCAATAGCCACTGAGCTACCAGAACGCTCTGTATTTCCTGTATGCACTTAAAAAGGAAACTACTATTATACAAATTAGAAACTGTATTTTTAAAATACGTTATAATATATCCGGACTAAGTCAGGTCTGTAATCCATGTTTAGTCATTTAAAACGCACAGTAGTAAATCACACACACACACACACACACACACACACACACACACACACAAGTGATGCCGTAAATATACAGATCGCAAAACCTTGGAATGTTCAGATCACATTCCAGACCATACCTTTACTTTCCTTGCAGCAACGTATATTTATAAAGCAAATAAATCGTCTTTAACCAAAACATTATGGCCCTAGATTCGTTACAAGACATTATTGCTCTGTCAGTATGCTAATATGAAGACCAAAATAAAGTAGAAATTCATAGGCGACAGAAATATTTGTTTTATACCTATTTAACTGATTATCTTTCTATTTTCATTTCCTTCCTCACTCTTGAAATTAAGAAAGTGCGTCGATGTCTGCGTAAAATGAGTGGGAGTAATGAGACAAGACAAGATTTCTTTATAGTTCGTATAAAAATTATTACAGAAAAAATTAAACATTAAGTCGTCCAGGTGTTATAAATGTTATAGTTGCAGCATTCATATTGCTTACATGTGACTGAACCTGGAGTTTGAGCAATAACGTTCATGCCTGGCATTCGGGAGGACGTGGGTTCGAATATCCATCCGGCCTTCCAGATTTCGGTTTCGACTGTTTATCGAAATAACCCCGGTTCAATTCCGGGATGGTTCCTTCAAAAAGCCATTTCCGAATTCATTCCCGATCTTCGTTCTCCGGACTCTAATGACGACGATGTTGATAAAGCTATAAGAAAAAATACAAAAAAATAAACAAAAACAAAATAAAAACACGTTGCATAAGAGCAGCTCAATCAATTGAATCCGATGAAGAAATAAAATGTTATATTAGGTCTTTATCCTTTGTCTTAAATAAATTTCAATAAATGACATCAACCGAATATTCTGTTTAATAAGATGCATTGAGCCTGGAGACTGCTCACCTTGATAGGTCGGTAATCTTCGTCGAGTCTCGATAATACCCGAAGTGTTAGTTACACTGATTGCCACCACAGCGCTTTTGGCCGATCATCAAAATTCAAATGAATAATTGTATTGACATTACTTGCGTTTATACTGTTAAAAGGAAGTGTAAATTTCAAATAAATTATTTAATTCGATTTTATTTGCACTTATGTTGTTAAATGAAAAGTGTAAATGCGATGCCAGCTAAAAGGTAATTGTATATTGTGTAGAAGACAAAAATGTTATAATGCGAGGCAGAGATTAAAAAAATGTGATGTGATGTGTTCGTTTAAATTAAATGTTTACACTGTATTCTATGTATCAGTCATTGCAACTAACTGACAACGTAACCTAAGATTTTTTTGACAGAAGGTAACAAACAGGGAAGTTTTTTTAAATTCCAGAAAAAGTTTACACGAACGTAGGTATTCACGAAACGTATAAATCAAATAAATGATAGTTATTCGTTATTGAAGTTATACTTAGAAACTTTTTCATAGCAACAAAAATTTCAGTCAAATAAAATCAAATTGAATTTTTTAAAAACACATTAAACAAATATTCCGAGAATGTAATCAGAGGAAGTTTACTAACATCGCGAAAAAATATCAATAAAAATGAATCTTTATTCGTTCATCCCTAGAAACTTTTCCAGAACAAATTCCTATTACCATCATAGGTTCGACGGGCGTTTAAGCTAGTATTAAATATAATGGACACCGTAGATAAGTATAAGAAGCAGTGATTCTATCCTAGATATCATGAGATTACATAACTGTGAGAGAGAAAAAATAAAATATATCATAAAATATGTCTTTAAAACCTTTTATAACAACAATACATCTACAGGAATAAATTTAAAGTCAACGAAGCTCCTTAAACATGCTGTGTGATTATGACAAAGTTAAACAGCGATTCTCTACTATACGATTTCTGTTAACAGTTTGTTTTTAGTCTAATTGATGTAACTGTTAATATCATGCCAGCGTGACATTCATTCACTTGCGCCTCAGACAAGTTTCTTGCTGTCAATGAGTCAGATACATTTTATAACTTAAAATAGGACGTAATTCAAAATGATTTGTGTTAATGATTAAAGTCGGTTAATTACAATGAAATAGAGTGTTTATTAATCACTTTTTTTTTACTTATGGCTTTACGCCTCATCGTCGTCGAGGTCATTAGAGGCGGGATAAGACTGGGGACAAGGAACGGGAAGGAATTCGGCCATGGCCTCTTTAAAGGAAGCATCATAGTATTCGCCTGGAGTGATTTGGGAAAACCCAAATCTAGATGTCTGGACGGAGATTCAAATAGCCGTCCTACCGAATGCGAGGCCAGAGCGTTAATCGCTCACCCACCACGCTCGGTACATATTAAGGGAACGTCAATAAACCTCGTAGCTCCATTTTGGCCTCCTGTGAACCCCCCTTTTGCCGCAACCCCCGCCCCCCAACGTAGCACGTAACTTTTTCCCCTTTTGATTCCAGAAGAGATTTTATTACCGTTTTCTCTTCTTAAACTACTGTAAATTACATACGGCGATAGTTAAATGAAGGAAATGAATTTCACAATTTGTTGTGTGTTCTCTACCTGATTTTAATTGTGAAAAATGATATTTATTGAAAGCTTCGCGGCCTTGCTCGAACCCCCCCCCCTCCCCCCACGTAGTGCAGCGTATTCTTCCAGTCAACCCCTCCTCCCCTCCCCCCCCCCCTCTAGAATAAGCCACGTAGTTTATGCACGCTCCCTAATCACTAAAAGTCTTCCTAATGTCGATGGCGTTTTACATAGGAATGTACATCTCCTTGCTATGCTTGTTACCATGAAGCCCCACCAGTGTGGCCCACTGCGCTGAGGCACCGCACATTGGATCTGGGAGGTTCAACGGGACCGGGCACGAATATAGCCGTTCTGGTTTCGGTTTTAGGCGTTTTTCCGCAGCCATCAAGGTGAATACCGCGACGGTCACCAATACCCACCTCGTAAACTACACATTTCACAAACTAAAATACATTTATCACAAATAACATTGTTACACATTTCACAGATAGATGAAAACGTTTCCTCCATTAGCAAGGTTATGCGGCCGTATAATCATAGCCCCAAATTTATCCATGACAACGACCTTTAATGTTAGGGAAAGGTGGTGAAGTAGGGAAAGAAGTATTACTAGTACGAAATTATTGTAACGGTGAATATTATGTAACTTTTTTGTTTGGTGTATGTAAGACGTAGTTCGAATGCAACAAATAATGTTTTCTGCTGTTAATTGTTTCTTTAAAAATATTGTTATCTGTTAAGGAATCGTGAAAATGAGGTACTCTAAATTCTCATTGTAAATTCCGAATTATAATCTACTATAATTTGATAATACTTACACTGGAGAACGAGAATGCAGGGTGTATATGCACGCAGGTTGATACACGCAATGGAAGAGACGAGCCAGGAAGATTCAGCAGGTAATTATCGAGATGTTGGTCAATAGACCCTGAGGACAAATTGTTTCGGGCCGGCGTGGCTAATGGGTTTCATACAAGAGATGCAGTTTTCACCCGAGATTTAATGTCGGAAAGGTTTACGATATTTGCTATCCGTCCAGCATTATTGCCAACGAAACTGTGGACACATAGTGTACTGTGGTGATAATTTTACTACCGCCTACCATTAAAACTGCACAGTGTTATCTCGTTTTCAAACATTCATAAGAAACAGACAGCAATGAAATCGATTTTTTTTTTTCGCTGACCTCGGCTATCTTTTTGCCACAGTTCCACTGCAGCGTAGCCTACAGTTTTACTGGTTGGTTGCGTGAGGTAGGTTTAGGGGCCCCATTTATTAATCGCTTTGGGGACAAACCTGCTTTGGTCATCCCACAGTGGTGTGACCTTACTGGAATCCCCAGTGGATCATTTTATTTATTTACTTGTTTTTGTTTTGTTACTCAATAATACTTCGTGGGAATTGTTCATGGTTGTATTGTTTCTTTGCCTAATTCTTGGAGCATTTTGTCGTTGGTATTCCTATTTTTTTTTACAGTTTGCTGTACAGGCGTCGGCTCTGGTTGTATATTTTATCTTTAATTGTTGCTATCCCGGTTGCATTGCGAAGTTGCTCAATTGGTGTGCTTATTCTTGCTCCGAGTATCATTTGGAGACATCTGTTTTGCAACCTTTGTAGTATTCCTATGTTTGATTTTGCCGCTATACTCCATATTTAGCATCCATATAATATGAATGGCCATATGACCATTTTATACACTCTTGCTTTTGTTTCTACCATCATCTACTTACTTCTGAGGATCGGATATAGGTTTAATAATACGGCTAGTCCTTTTTGGAATAGTCCCTCATGTAGTGTTCGAACAAATCGAAAATAGTTTTTATCGCCTCATAAGAACAAAAAGGTGAAGTGAAACTTGGAAATTTTGCATGGTTACTTTTATCTATACTACATTTTTTATGGGTATGAAGAAATTCATAATAGTACATGGGGCAATAATCATCTTGGGAATAGATTTTTTGAAAGTAGTAGTCAATGGTGGGTTGATTATAACGAAATGATGAATAGTCCATTACGTTTTTATATGCTGTACGGTTCACAAAACTGCGGCTGGCAGAAGGAGCTTGCAGCAAAATTCTATTGGCATTAAAATTCTTAACAGCACGAAAAAGAACACATGTATTATCTGTGGAGCACCTTATTTTAGCATTTTCTCTGTGATTGTTGTTTCCTAATGGCTTTACTCCTCTTAGTCGACTATGTCATTAGCGGCGGGAAAGGATTTAGGGAAAGGAACGGGAAGTAATTATGCCATTGGTTTTTGAAGAAAACCATTCCAGCACTCATCCGGAGTGATTTAGAGAAACCATGGAAAACAGAAATCTTGGATGGGCGGGCAGAGATTCCAATCTGCATCCTCCCGAATGTGAGGTTACCGTTCACCCACCACTCATTGAATCAGAAACTACTTCTACATCTACATATATATTCTGCAATTCACAAAATTGTGGGCTAATCTCTTTGCTGTGCATTCCAATCCCTAATGGTACGAGGGAAAAAAGAATTCATATAAGAATCAGTCCGGCACCTTATTTCTCTAATTTTATCTTTCCTGTCCTTCCGACTCAAATAGGTTGATGGAAGAAGTATTTCACTACACTCAAAAGTTAAAGTGGGAGTACGCATGTTTTCCAACAAGTTTAAAACGAAACGTGTGTCGTCTATCTACCAGAGACTCCCAACCTAATCTACTAATCAGTTCTGTGACGCTTTCATAAGGACTGTAGCAAGCGGTCACGAATCGAGCGGCTCTTCTCTGTACTTTCTCTATACTTTCGATCAATCCCTTACGAAACGGGTCCCAAATGGCACAACAATAATCCAAATGTGGACGCACAAGAGATTTGTACGCTATCTCCTTTGTTTGTTCATTACAATTTTTCAAGATTCGACCTATGAATCGCAGCCTAGAAATTGCTCTACCTACTAACGAATTAATGTGTATCTCCCATTTCATGTTCCTTTGTACTGTTACTCCCAAATATTTCATAGAATCGACCATATCAATAACTGAACTGTTTACCTCGTATTTCTGAACAATCGGATTCTTTTTGTTAGTTATGCTCATTATCTTGCACTTTTTACAATTTAGAGTAAGTTGCCACTCAGCGCACCAAGCCAAAATAACATCCAGATCGCGCTGAATCTCTAAGCAATCGGCCAAATTTCTTACTTCCCTATAAATAACTGCATCATCAGCAAACAATCTAAATAGGCTTTTCACTTTGTCTCCGAGATCGTTTATAAAAATTAAGAAAAGAAGTGGTCCTATTACACTTCCTTGAGGTACACCCGATGTAACATCTAGATTAGAAGAACTTTCTCCTTCAACGACAACATACTGCGACCGACCAGTTAGAAAATCCTTTATCCATTCACAAAGCTGATCCGATATACCGTACTTCGTAGGTCTGCCAGACAAACCCAGCCGCATACATCTTGACAAGTTCTGTGACACTTTTAAAAGGGATATAACAGCAGTCATAAACTTCTATGACTCAAAATTTACAGTCGACAGTACAAGAAAATTTGTATTCCGTCACTATGTAATGTTTCACTCACCAATTTCATTTCAAATTAATATCTGTTCTTTATTGTGTAACCTCTCCTTTTCTCACTTCTACCTGTCACTTCATCCTAAACAGCTACATTTCAACATGGCTTAAATCTTTCATTCTAGTGTTGCTCTGTACCTATAAAATTTCATCTTGTAATCCTTCGAAACTTTGGATCTCGCATTCCGAGAATAGACGCCCCTGAATTGTTTAGGTTGTCTCGTTCGTTCTTTGACTTTTTTTATATCAAAATTATTCAGCAATATGTAAAAGATGGATATTTCATATTATTTTATAATTTAATATGTGCGTGTTGTTGGTTACCACAACGGTTTGTTGTTTAAATAACAGAGTTTCCACGAACGATTTAGACTGAAGTCTAATGTATAAAAAAAAGTATACGCCTTTCTTAGCTAATCCTCTGACAGCCAAAACCTCGGATTCTTCCTGCTTATTTTCATTGTGTCCTTTCAGTTATTTCCGTAAGAACATAGTTTGTACGGTCAGTGTGTCAATTTCATACCAATAAAATACTCCCTGCGATTCGTTGCTGTAGAAATCTGAACATTTAACTAAGTAACATACGGAACATACTTCAAGAAACACATGCGAAGAAACAATATGCAATGCGCCAAACAATTGAAATAATAAATTGCACTATTTGTCGACAGTTAACAAAATCTTATACTACTGGTATTAGAAATGATTCCTACACGTTTATCTGTAATTTTGGTTGATTTATCAACGTTCGTCTTGCGACTTATGTAAGACATGCCACCCGAGGTAAATCGCTATTTCAAACTTTTCCTGCCGTGACGCGAGTGAACTTTCGAGTCCCAAGTAAGGAAATCGGTTAACCGAAACTTTCATACTCCACGTGTCAAGATTTATTGCAGGGTTTCTGAGAAGATAGAATTCGCAAAATTGCACAGTCGAATAACATTTTAAAAGTGATTGAAAGGGCTTATCATTAAATCGAACAATCTCAGCAATAACTGATCTTACCATGAAGAAATTAACTTATTTTGCTTGCTATAACTTCTTATTGTCATATATAATAATCTTTTGTGCAATTAAACTCATTGGCATAAAGTATTCATAACTCAGAAGCGAGTAGTCTAACAAGAATTATGTGTGAGGTTAACAGTGGAACTCTCTGATAAGAGCTGTTTTAGAAGTTAGGGATTTTAGCATAGGTTGCCGAAAACATATTCACATTAATGTATTTTGCAGTTATCATTCAAAGTCTGTTTGAAGCAAATTGTAAACTACACAATTTTGGCACGGAATGTAGGGGTGAACGGGGACGCTCCCGCCGATATAATTTTTCGATCTGACAAAGTAGACGGTAAGTGTCAAATTTATATATGCAAAATATTAAAACTCTTATTTATCTTACGGTAGAATTGTATATCGTGATTTAGAACTCATTGTGCCATTATCTTTTCAACTTTTTTCTTTCGTTAGAACAATTGCGGGCAATCAGTCAACTGGTTATCATTGCCTGCAATGAGATTTTTTTTTTTTTTTTTTTTTTTGTAACAGTTTAACGTCCCTTTTTAACAACGTGGTCTTTAGAGACGGGAAAGGATGGGGGCAAGGAATGGGAAGGAATTCGGCCATGGCCTTTTGAAGGAAGCATCCTGGCATTCACCTGGAGTGATTTGGGGAAACCATGGAAAACCCAAATCTGGATGCCCGGACGGGGATTCGAACCGCCGTCCTCCCGAATGCGAGGCCAGAACGCTATCCGTTACACCACCACGCTCGGTGCCCGCAAAGAGATTTCTTACTGAGTTATATATGTTTTTTCGAATAAAAACCATTTTTATTTTTTAGATGCTGAGTATGTGACCTTGGAGGACTAAGAAAGCTGGCTGATATACCGACATGCCGGAAAAAGCTGCGCAACTTATATAAAAAAGCTTGTAACAGCCTCATACCTGAATTTTAAATAGTATTGTACTGTATGAAGTATTTGTAGTGAGCTAAAGTTTGCTTGAATATGATCTGGTATGTTTGTTTTGTAATTTCTTGTAAATCAGTGTATATAGACTTTTGTTTTATGAAAGAAAATTATTTAAAGTCCATTTAATATGTTTAAGAACAGAATTGTGTAAGAAAATTGCTTAAATGTGTGTAATTCCAAGTATTAATGCAAGTTACGATGTCTACAGGACAATTTTCTACAGTTTGAAATGATTTCTGTAAATAATTTTGTATTTAAGTATCTCTAATTTCCATTTCTGATCATTTTGTAATGATGCTAAGTGATTATGTATTAATTCCGATTGTTTTTAATATGATTAATTGTTTGAGTAATTGTTAATGTTCGAGAAATATCGGGCGGAAGCTTTTGAAGAATTCCAGAAATTTCGATAGAAGGAAATCGGCAGAAAGACAGTTTATAGTTAGTATATAGTTAGTTTTCAAGTTGAGTTCACAGAATTTTTATAAAGATTATCTTTGCGACTGCTCAGAAGTGTATCTCTGTATTGTATCTATGCTTGTGAATATCGCTGACTTCGTTTTGAGAAAATAAACAAATCTTCAACATAACCTTTTGGTGGACTTTTTAATTAATCAGTATATTAATTAAACCACCGAAGACCCTAACTAGCTGACATATTCAATCAGGAATCTTGCTTAAGTAACAGGCATCTAATTATCAAGTCTCCAGAAAATATATAGTAAAAAATCTTACTTGGAAATTAGGTCGCAAAACAGATACCATGTAAAAATATGGCAAATACTTCCTATGGTTCTACCGCTAATCAGATAAGTGGCATTCAAATATGCTGAAAGTTACGACTTCAACAAATCCTTAAAAATGATTCGTTAAGAAAGCCGGATGTGACTAGTATCAAAAGAATTACAGCTTTCAACAAAGCAAAGGGGAAGTTGTTCTACAAACTGTGGGAAGTACTAATGGAGAAGCAAAGTTAGACCCAAAAAATGTAAACTGCGTTGAAACAGGAATTTCAACTGTCGAAGACCCAGAAAAATATTTTTCGCATTATTACTCCCTTCTCCCCGAAAAGTGATCTTCACAAGGATTACGAGTTATTGTCATTTGTTCAAAAATAAGATATTTAAGGAAATTTCTTTTTCAATTTCCAGTTTTAAATTTCTGGCAAGGGATAGTGTTAAAAACAGGAAAAAAAACCGAATTTTTAATTGACGACTCCTACTCCTTAGATCAATTTCTTTCAGAGGTATCTACAAAATAATTGCCAACGTCTTATAGAGAACAGTTGATATAATTAATGTATGTATTGCTCTGTATTCCTCTGCGATAATGCTTTTTTGGTATAAATTCTGTTTTGTTATGTAATGATTTTGTTGTAAATTAAATCATTTCTACATTACATTTAGTCTCTTATTCTGAGATCTATGGAGGATGACGGTACTATATTGTTCTACATTAACGTGCAGGATGTTTTGAATTGAGATATTTCTACTTCACATCTGACGAAAGGATGAATGGAAGTAGGATGTATACGAATAAAATGAATAATATTTTATTTTGACGCCTGTTCGCCTGTCACACCTCGAAAGGAAACGCATTGATTTTAGGTTTCTCTCGCAACGAAAGAATATATGTTAGGCTCAAAGACCGAAAACGCTCATTGAGTGAAGAAAACGACTACAACGCATTCTGGTTTCTTGATAACGGACACAACACTTTATTCGCGTTATGGAACTTACAACAAACAGCCTGAATGCGTTGTGGCTAACTCAAAAAGGCTTCTGGCCCAGGTCCCATTCTCCACACATGAAGATTCACATTTTTTTTATTGTAATGGGGCGGGTAAGAAGAATCATAAATATTAAATGCAATCTGGACAGATTCGTTGTGAACACGAAGAATTTGATACTGATAAGCCACAACGCGCTGAGGCCGATAAAATAAAAAACAACGCGTTGTCGTAGTATTTTACGCCCAATGAGCGTTTATGGTTGAACCTAACATATATATATTTATATATGTTTATATATATTTAAACATGTTAGGCTCAAAGATCGAAAACGCTCAGTGAGCGAAAAAACGACCACAGCTCATGGTGGTTTGTTTAAAACGGACACAACACATTATTCGCGTTGTAGCACTGACAAAAATAGCCAGAATGTGTCGTTGCTCTCACGATATTTGACCACTACGCGTTCTGGTTACTAAAAAAAGTCACAACGCGTTCTGAACGTTAGCTGATGCAACCACGACATGACGGGTAAGTTGTCAATTCATATTATTCTGAATGTTAATAAATAATCAGGTGATGCTAAGAAAACAAAACACCCTTTTTCATTACTGTATCTTGATACTTGATTATTTTCAGTTATAAGTTGACAGTAAAATTATTAAAACAAAGAAAGTTGGAAACAAAACTACCAATAATGTTGCAGATTTATTAATTTTTACAAAAAATATTATAATGCTGCGTGGGTCAAGCACAAAATATACAATTTTGACGGGCGTTAGAACTAATGTAAGATGTAAAATAACATGAGTTTGCCAGAAGATCAAATAAAATGCTATAACTTAAACTGTGGAAATTGTTGATGTAGTAAATAACTGCCTTCAAAGGATTAACAGTAACACATCTTATCTAACATCGATACTCATTTCAAGATTGACATTGATACATATCATACACGCAGTAGTTTGACAAGTGGCCGGTCTAATTTTATGGTGTGACAAATTTCGTCAAATTCGGCTCGCTTATAACTACGAGGTTAAAAATGCGAAAACAGCGACTAAGCTAATCACAGAGAGAACACGACTTCACCAGTTTGTCGCGCCGGATGTCGTTCGTCAGTGACATCACTGCGCATGCGCAATGCAGTCAATTTTAGTCTGCAAAATTTAAAACTAGTGTTGGTCAGGAACGCGTGAGTTCAGACGTTGTATCTGGTGGCTTTGTGACAAGTTCATGTGGAAATAATAAGTCGCAAAATGAAGAAATAAAAATAACTTCCAGAATAAAATTGGAAATTTGTCTTTAGTTGCAGTTCTCAAAATAATTTAAGGTATCATGTCATAGGACTCGAAAGTATTCTAGGAATTAAAGAAAACACAGTCAAAGGAAAGAATTAAAGGGAATCCAATAAGACCAAAACATCCGATGCAGTACCGGATTAGACACGTAGCAAGAGTTTGAAAATGCTATGGGCCCCGCGCCTAGTGATGTTCCGATACCATCAAAGTATCGATACCTATTCAAATGAGTAGTACTTACTCATATCGATACTTTTTTAAAATTAATGTCTAAATGCAAGAATATATGTGACATTTTGCTAAATTATTTATTTTATTTGCCTAGTGTAATAAAATCAAATAACACTCAATAAATATTTTTAACCGACTTCAAAAAAAGGAAGACGTTCTCAATTCGTCTGTATTTTTTTTTTTGTCTATGTATGTTCAGCGATATCTTCGCCAATTTTTAACCGATTTAAATGAAATTTTTTTAGTGGATAGGGTATACCTCCAAAGTGGTCCCATATGAATTTCATTGAGAAACCACCCTTTCTACTCCCTTCCACCCACTAATATTTTACAAACCGACATTTTTTATACGATTTCGATGGAACTTTGGACATGTATAGTCAAAAATAAAGAGAAAAATACTGTCAACTTTTGGTTTGATAAAACTGAAGCGCTCTCACCCTATCCACCCCCTAAATTTTTACCAACGATCTTTATACAAAGCTACAGTCGACGTCATTTAACTGGTCGCCGTTAAAGTTGGCATATACATGTAATTTTTCATGAAGAAGGTTTCTGACCAAAAAAAACCACCCCATGTCTCCCTTTACACCCCTTAATTTTATAGAAATATACACTTCTTATCAGATTTTGATTGAACTTTGGCCACGTATACTTTAAAACAAAGAGAAAAATTCTGTCAACATCTGGTTTGCCAAAGCTCAACCCCTTTCCCTCCTACAACCCCATCAACTTTTGTCAATGTTCTTTATAAAAAGCTACAGTCGTGATCGTTTGACCGATTACCATGAAAGTTGGTGCTTATATGTATTTTTTCACGAAGAAGGTGTCTAACTAAAAAATTTAGAAACCACCCCCTGTCCCCATTAAACCGCTTAATTTTTATACATAACCACAGTTTTTATCCGGGTTAGACAGAACTTAGCAAATTTTTACTATAAAACAAAGAGAAAAATAATTTCAACTTTGGTTTGCAAAAACTGAACCCCTCTCCCCGTTTCCACCCCCTTGATTTTTGTCAATTTCTTTTTAGAAAGCTACAGTCAACACTATTTGACCGATCTTTATGAAAGTGGGCACATATATAAGTATATTTTTATGGATAAGTTTTCTGACCAAAAAAATCAAAAAACTACCCTAGTTCCCCTTCCCTTAATATTTTTACAAAACCCACATTTTAATCCAATTCAGTGGAACTTCGCATGCCTATACTTTAAAACAAATAGAAAAATAAAAATACTCTCCACATACCATTCACAAAAACGCAAACCCCACCCCCCTTTAATTACTGTCAATGTTCTTTACATAAAGCTACCGTTTCTTTTTGATTTTGAAGGAAGTATGCACATGAATACTGGAAAACAAACAGAAAAATACTGTCTACATTTGCTGTCCAGAGTTAAAACCCCTCTCCTTCCTTTCCATCCCTTAATCTACAGTTTCTATCCGATTCTGAGTGAAATTTGCACACGTATACTTTAAAACATACAGAACAATTGTGTTTAAATTAGGTTGCAGAAGCCCAACCCCTTACCATTCCTAGACCCAGTCCCACCCCGCCTCTAATGACCTTGACGTCGACGAGGCGTAAAGCCATAATAAGAAAAAAGTTTTTTTTTACAATTAATTGAAACCAATGAAATTAATTGTTTCTTTAATGGAAAGTACTTTGCTTTTTTATTAAATAAACAACGACGATTTCGTAGCAAACTGTGACAGTTATTAAATTCTGTTTTGTGTTGCTAAAATCGTTTACGTAACCTGCCAGTAAAATAGTAACAAAAAATAAAGTATGAGATTGCAATCATTCGTGCCATCATTCATTGTTTGATTCTTCAGAAAACGTTGAAGAAACATCTAAAACATAAATATGTTTGGATAATAATGTCTCTGTATAAGGCACAATGCTTGTTTTTTTCCTTCTTAATTGAATGCCTGTTCTATTGTGGAGTATGTGCGTTCACTGTTATAGTGTTTGACAAGAACTGACTTCTAGAAGATATCAAGTGTTCTTGAATTCGCAGATTATTTTTTCAACCCTGTAAATATCTTAAAATCAACAGTATTTTTTATTTTTCTTTACCACTTTGCATTTGAATTTTTATAATCTGTCAAAACACCTAAGATTTCACCGTTCATTCAAACTTTGGTTAGCATTCAGTCCGGTCGATCCAATTCAATTGCATTAATAGTGCGACGTCATTAATTTCTATGATGTCTTCAGTAGCATTGATTAAATGTGATATAGTTAGACACATACAATTTGTAAATTTCTTTACTTGAACGTACAGTTTATTTTTCGTAAATTAAAAACCGATAGTTACTTGTTAATTTGATGAAGAAAATCAAATATCATTTTTTTTTGGCTGTATTCAGCTAAATGCTGGAATCAAAAGCTATTACTACGTGAAATATTAGTAAATTCCGAAACAGTTCATTATTGTTATGCAGCCCAAAGTAAATTTCCAAGTAATGAAAGGAGATTAAGGTGCCTGAGGAACAAATATATTTTTAGAGTTAAGTAAAAAACCAGAGAAAGGAAAAACTGATTCACACATACGTAAACTTTCGAATATTTCTCTGTATCAAAAGCTACATTAATAAACAAAGTTTTTAAAATCGGGTGCAAACTTCAGTTCTGTAACAGAAGCTTTCAAATTTTTAATAGCAGAGAAGATATTATTTTAATTCATCCCCAGTATCATGCATCATCACCTAACAGAAAAAAAGTTTTCTTCAAACAGAAATCATATTTGCGAGAATAGTTGAAATTGCAATATGCGTCAAATAACACAAAACCAAGAATGTTGTGCAAACTGTTCCCCCGTTAACACTGGCTGGGTAGAGAGACTTTGACCTAGATACGATGGAAGCCTATGAAATGCCACGGCTGGATTATGGGTGAGCACACACACCAGAAGGTAGAATTCAAATGCAGCCATTGAAAGGTCAAATCGCTCCTTTAAATGCAACCTCCACATCTTATGCAAGAACTTATGAGCTAGTCACTACAGTTCGTGCGACTAGACATTCCTGGACATTTGTACTGCGACTTTTGTGAGATTTTTAAACAACCTAAAATACTAGAGAATCTACTTATTTAAGTTTAAATAAAATGTATCTATTGTGAAGATCAATCCGAAATTCATACTCTGTAGTTATGGAGCTATAGTAAATAATCAGAAGCAGGAGGAATCTAAAAATTTTCTAACTAATACAGATAGAAATGTTGATCCTCCCTTTTACCATTCATAGCTGATATAAAACCATGAATTCCGTTTCCAGCATTGCATTCAGCAAACACTTCATGTTTTCTGGCGGAAACGAAAATTAATGGAGCTTGCCTGCGTCTGTTTTGGCAAGGACCATGAATAATTCGCATGCAAAAACCTAAATGTGCAGTAACAAGTTTAACCCCGTTGCGAACTTTCTGACTAAATCATTCGAGTGAGGAAGTGCGATTCCAACTATGAATTTTTCTCCTACTGCTTTAGTCCACATTTATCACAGCCTGGCTGCGTGGCGACCCTTCCAACCGACTACGTGGCCTGCATGCAGTATGTTAAGAAAAGTTTGTGTTCAAAAAAGTCGATAACGGACATAATTGTTGGTTGTCGGATTATTTAATAATATTTTGTTAGTAAGTCTTCCGCCGAATAACATTTTACTTACGGATAAATCTTTAGCGGCCCGTATACTGGTTGTATGTTTTTGATGGCATCACGTAAACACGGAACACATTTTGATGAGGTTTTCATAGTTTAAAAGCCTAGGACTTAAAATCTGCGAAATGTATTGTGATTCTATGTGACCTGGGGCCGGTGCAGGAAATATCTAATCCTGAAAATTTTGTAGAACGGATAGACTTCAGAGTGAAGATGGTAACAATTTGGTACCTCATCATTCCACTCAAGTGCCATCCGTTTTGCTGAGCCATCGTTAATGAGTAACTAAAGCTTAAAAATCGTAAATGAAAAATTTGTTGAATATCTACCCTTAAAAAAAATGGTGATACGAGGGTAGACTGAAGAGGAATGCTCACACGCTCATATAACACGAGTAAAAACATACAGCAAGTTCTGGCAAAAAGTACATTAAAATACAATTCTTAAGTTATGTACCGTTAAGGCTAATTCATCTCCAAAGGTGTAACAAGTTTTTTCATTCCGTCACTGAAAAACTCTTCCGGCTTTTCTCAAATCCAGGATTTGACAGCTGCCTTAACCTCATCGTCCGAGGTGTAACGATTCGCCTTGAGGTCTCTTTTGAGTAGAGGAAAAATAAATAAAAAAGAAGGTTATGGAATCAGTTCAAACTTCAGGTTTTTTTCGCAGCACCTCTACATTTGCACACGAGTTACCAATCGTGCACAGATTTTACGGTATCCCAATTGTTCAATGATGAAGCCGCCGCGTGGATATTCTAATATGGTTTGTGATACGCTTTTGTGTGATTCGCCGGTCATTTTGAACCAAATCGTCGAAGTTTGCGAAGTTTATTGCCTGTGGCAGAGATCGGACGTACGCTGAGTTTTTTTATCAGCAATAAATGTTTTTTTTTATTCAAATTCTCGCAATCACAACATTTTACTGCGCAGTGATTTACACTAGACCTATCAACAGCAGCGTTACCATAAACAGGCTTTAAACGACGATGAATCTCAGTATGAATAACTTTTTCAACAATTAAAAATTCTATGACAGTATGCTGTTTAGTACGTGTTGATATAGCACTATAACACCATTCTATACTTTCGCTTCTCAAAATAAACTGGATGAATTCAACGACTTCAAACCTGTTCATGTCTGCAGAGGTGGTATCGTACATTAATGTACCTTTTGTCCTATCTTGCTATTTGTTTTTATTTCCTGTTCTACAACCATGTTTGCATTTATTTTCAGTTTGCCCTCGTATATGATGTCTGCTGAATAGCCGCGAGCTCTGAGGTTTGTTACTCCCATATGGAGGGTAGCAAGTTCGATATCAGCCAGAGAAAATTCTTTTTTCTTTCTCTCTCTCTCTTTTTACATTGTTTTAGTGCTATCCGATGATTGGAGCCTTTTAAAAGAGCTGTCTGGCAGCTCACTGGTTAAGCCGTTTCACTTGAAATTGAAAGATACCGTGGTCGAATTCCGGTCTCAGCTGTATATACAAAAATTAGCGAAGAGAGTTTGTTAATGTGAACATATTTACAATTAACAATACTTTTTTCTAAACAATATTTGATGTCAGATCTTGAATTTTCTGTTAGTAACTCTTGGTAATAGATACTAAAACATTGTTTGAAAAGGCCACATATAGTTCTCCACGAACAAATGCAGCCATTGCTAAGTGTAATCCAACTATTTGAACATTTGTACCCAAGTTTAAAGATAGACATTGCCCCTACATCTGCCGCTACCATGCCAACTGCTGTACGGGGCGGGTTGCGTCACGCACCTGCAGGCGCTTCGGTGAGGTAAACTGTGTTATGGCAACCAGTGAATCAAATTTAACTTAAATTTTAAACAAAAAATGTGATTTAACGTAAGATGAGTACTTGTACTAGGTGAGAAGTCTGTAAAAAATTCCAATCCCTTGATACTTTAGTAATCGGTGTATAGTTTGTATTAGTTGAGGAAAACGGACATTGAAAACAAAAAGAATAACTATTTCATAAAGCGATATAAGAATTTGAAAAACATGCTGATAAGACATTTGACATTTTTTTTGGGGGCGTATAAAATGTTATTTCTTTAATACGATTGCAGTTTTGGTTCTTATCTATTCAGGCTGTAATTGGTACTAATATTTCCTTATCAGACATTTCTACCTCCACAAAAGCTATCCGCCAGTACAAAAACAAAAGGACTTTGTAAATATATTATTCTTATTTTCAGCTAATAGCTATAATATTCGTTTTTAACGAGATGCTAATTGCGGAGCAATAGCCATAAATAGATTGTTTTTTTAAATTTAAAATCGATGGTAAATTTATTTAGACACACAGAGCAATTTTTAGTAAATAATTCTGATATTAACATAAAGGAAAATACTATAAAGCAATATGAATACATGAAACGACACGGAAAGTAACCCAAAAGCTTACCAAAGAATGGTGGTAGTTGGTGTGTGCACGGCCATCGAATTTTTGCGTTTCAACAGACTTTTGCATGGTTAACATTGTGTTCGACTTGTTTTATGTCTCTCTTCGCTGCTGGAAATGATGCATTAATTTCCCTGCTCATTTTTGTTTTAGTAAGATCATTGCTTTAATTTTATTTCGGTTGATTATCTTAGATTAATTGGGTTAAAAATAGGAAATTACTTTTTCGCACACAATTGATATAATATAGTTTCATTACAATCGTTAATAGTTTGTCCTGCCAACTGCGAGTATTCCACCGAATGGCGTTGCACAACGTTTATTGTACCGGAATATTGCTGCGGAGCAGAATTGAGGTACGAGTATATGTCAGCTTTTGTTAGCAGAAATGACAATAATCGCTTTAGAAACCTGCGTTCAATCGATATGCTTTACATTCGACGATGAGCATTAAAGGTAAAGAAGGAAACCGGAAAATTACTTGACATTTACGGCCGTACTCCACAATCACTTTGTGCCAGTCTTGTTGGTAGAAGATATAGAGTTTCTCCTTCTTATTATATGCCATGAAAGAAAAGTAAAATAATGAGCAAGTCCCAATCTAGCCTCGTGTGTATTAAGGTTCGTTACTGTAATAATGTTAACAAATATCTCGTATGTGCTAGGCCGGTAGCTTAGTGAAAAAATTAATATTTAACTTATTTTCAGTTAGGTAGCAGAATCCGTTCTACGCAATGCCGCACCAGGTTGCCGCTAGTGCCAGTCGTTCAGTTACAGTCACATTGATTATAGGCACGTAAGAATTCAGCGATCTTCGAATTGAGAGCAATGTCAATACAATGGTATTCATACGTGGCCAAATAATCTCATGGTAAAAGCTACACTTGATTTTATTGCAACTTACGAAATATATTAGATGTAAGCAGTTATAATGTTCGTCGTGTAAATACTGCGAACTGTCGATATTGGGGAAAAAATTCGAATTCCTAGTCACCGCGTTCTTTGTGTAGTGCTGGTAACGAAAATGGTCTAAAAACTGACAAATTTTAGCGCTGCTCAAGTTATTACTTAGTCTTTCCTTCAGCTCTAAATGTCTGTATCTCTATGCTATTGCGTAGAAAGATTTCAGTGGTAACGTCATAGAATATAATTTTACAAATATTTAAATGCAGTTTTTAGTCAAGAGAACACATAAAATGTGCAAATATGAAGGCTGAAAATTACTTCATTGAAGAACACATAGACAGCGGAGAAACAGAAATAAGGCTCAGTTTTCGTTTAGGATAGGAAACGTAAAAACGAATATTAAAAACGATCCAATGCAAATTAAGATCAGTAACATTAGAAATCTCTATAGGGATCACGGTTATAATAGTGCCTTAGGTAGTAGGTAGAAGTAGGATTAGTAAACTGCCAAGAAAATTTCGCTTTCTTTGTGACATGCTGTCGCAGATTAAGAGTAATATTAAATTAGAGCTATTTTAATACAACCTATTAATTGTATGAAAATGCCATAGCCCAGTTTGGAAAATTTAAAGCGGAATCAAAAGTTAAGAAAGAAGTAAGGTAAGGTTGCATTTCCCCTATTATTTTCAATGAGTACGTGCAAGAAGCATTGGAAGCAGTGAAATAAAGGCAGGACTCTATATTCACGGCCAAAACATAGATGTGCCTAGAGTTGCAGATAACACTGCAGTTGTCTGAAAAATGAAAATGATTGGGTGAAACACTTGCTAAAATGGAATAGGTCCTTACTGAGCATTATAACCTGAAAATAAACAAGAAAAAGATTAAAGTATTAATTTGTGGCGTTTTAAAAAAAACAAATACAATTAAAATTAGACGAACAATTAATTTAAGAAGTTAAAGAATTCAGATTCATGGGTAGTATATTCACAGAACATGCGAGAAGTAGAGAAGATATCGCATCTAGAATCAGCCAAGCTAAACATACTTATAATATAGGAAAGAAACTTTTCACTTCAAACAACATCAGGCTGTAAACGCGCAAGAATATCCCAAAAACAAGTGCCTGGTGCCCTATATGAAGTGAATCGTGGATCAGATGGATGGCAGTAAGGAAACGACTGGAGGCATTTGAGCTCTGGTTTAACAGACGAAAGCTGAAGATAAGCTGAATGGATTATGTCACTAATGATGAAGTATTCAGAAGAGTTTCTGAGGAACGAAAATTCTGGAAGTGAACAAGAGACAAGATGATAGGTCATGTTTTGCATCACAATGATTTGCTTAAGGTCATTATTAAAGGAAAGATAGAAGAAAAGAACCACAGAGGAATATTAAGCTATGTGAATCAAATTATGAAAGGCTTGAAATACAGCAGCTCTGTAGAATTAAAAATTAATGCAGAGAAGCGGTAGATATGAAGATTTGCTACTAACCAATTATCGGATTGGTAACTAAAATAAGATTAAAAGTAACACCTACACAAAAAGTATCACTACATTCTCGTAGAAGTTTCTTTGCATTGCCACAACTTCACATTATTCACGCAGAAACCACTGGTCAAATTTTGATGGTATTTGAATAACGCACAGTATGTGGTTTTGAAAAGAAATAGGGTATGTCTGATTTTGGTGTGAAGTCGGAAAGCTCACAAATTTAGGATAAAAGAGTAAACGAGTGAATATCAGTTTTTAATACAACGGGATTCAAGTAGGTCTTTCGAATAACCTATAGCACGTGGTCCCAGGGTTAAGTAAGTATATTTAATTTTGACATGAAGCCGAAATGTTTCGAAATTTAGGATAAAGTTGTACAAAAATAATAATCTTATTTTTTCACTAAACGATTCGCGGAAGAACTACTGGTTGGATTTACTTAATTCTCGCAGTTGAAACGCATCTCATAATTTCAGCGTACTTACCGTATTGTTTTATTTGGAGTAACAAAGTTATATATTTTTTTTCGTTTGCGATATGTTAATTATGGCATTAACTGTTTAATATGTAGCTTAACAATCCCCGTAAACGAAGTTACGGATAACAGCTATAGCCGTGGCCAGGGGAATTGGCGGGTGAGTGCAATCGCGCTGTTGCCGCACTTCTGAACATTCTCGCGTACCGATCTCTCTCTCTCTCTCTCTCTCTCACACACACACACACTACAAAAAGGCAACGCTGAGCGTCTTGTGTTGCCTAATACGAGCGTCAACGCACAAACTATTAGTACAAGCTAGCAGGTGAATTTAACGGTTAAGTGAACGATTTGGTAACGGCCCGCTTGAAGCCGCCAGCCAATACTTATGGCCACAGCTACAATTTAGAAATATCAGTACTGTTTCAGTATTGATGTAAACAGTTTTCTCCCTTGCTTGGATAAGATATTCTATAGCTTTGCGGAAGGTAAATTGTCAATGCAATGATTTGATTTCCGACTATCTGGATTCGTCAAAACTCCAAATTTTTCTCTATATCTATCTGCCAGCTTGAAAGATGCGATATTACGTTAAAAATGGATAACAAACTAAGGTAATGCTTCATTTATTTATTTTTTAAGTACCTATTTTAGGCGTTCATGATTTTTTAATTTTATTTTTTGTTTTTATTTGTTTTCCTTTTTTAATCTTTTCAAAAAAGTGTAGTTTTCCAGGGAAAAGGCTACAGGAACTCGTAAGTGCCCATGAGAAAAGCAGAGTTTAACATTTCACTATCCGCTTTACCTACAGCCGTCGAAAAGCGAAGTCTAACGGGAAATTGCCGTCTTTTAAACTCAAATTGTATATCAGAGGAAATTAGTGGTGTTACGGGTACTATCATTCATCTCCCATGTCACAAACACTGAGTAGAGTTTGCTTTGTGAGATAATTGCCCAATTTCACAAATTGTAGCCGAGCTCAGTTTACGGGTATTTAAGGTGCACATACAAATAACGCCTACCTAATTTGAAAATAATACTTATTGACTAGTATCCCTCTTCCATTCGACTACGGTAGAATTCGAATGCAAATGAACCTCAAGGCTTCACAAATGTCACCATAGCTCTTGAACCTTACCACAGACATAGATATATTATATACCAGGTGGTTATAATTAAACTTTCTCTCGTAACACGTTATAACACGGAAACTAAAAACGTACGAATACCCAACTTGGTAGCATTAATGTCAAGGACATAGGGGAGAAAAATAATGCAGAATAAATTCAATTAAAACACTTTTAATGTGCTACTGCGGTACATCATACCATTACATACCAATACCATTACTGCTACAAAAGCGGCACAATATGGCCCCCATCAGTGTCCAGAAGAGTCTGAAAGCGCAGGATTGCATTCTGCACAGCAGAACGAAGCATGTCCGTAGGTATGCTAGCTACCTCTCTTGATATGCTGCGCTTCAGATCAGCACATATCTGAATGTTCCCCTGCTAAACTCTGTCCTTCAGGTAGCCCAACAACCAGAAATCACAGGGAGTGAGATCAGGTGATCGTGCCGGCCAAGCATTTGGAAACGATCGGCTGGTAATTCGATCGTTTCCAAATGTATTTCGGAGAAACTATTAATCACGATGACTGATCACGGCACCTGGTGGCCATAGTTGGTCGGTGTCGCGGTGACGCATGGAAATCATGCACCCCATACTCTGGACATTAATGCTACCAAGTTTGGTACTCGTATGGTAATTAGGTTCTGTGTTATAACATGTTAAATAGGGAAAGTTTAATTATAACCATCCGGTATTAAAGCCTTTCCCAATAAGCGCATTAACATTAAACATCAAAATCAGCTCAGCGCGAGTTAAGTCATAAGCGATCAGAAAAGAAAAGACGCCACAGTTTATTATATCCGAAGTTAATCTCACATTTGCAGCTACAACAATATCACGTGATAGGTAGAAGAAACAGCTCGTTCTCATGACTAATTGTATCGTTTCAATCACTGACTAGTAACATGATTCATTGGCAGAAGTAAATTCTTATGATCCTACGACCTGTATTTTCTCCCTCATCTGCTCTGTCGTGGCAGGACCTATAGTTTGATAAGAAATACGAAATACGGTTAGTCGCGGCATATCTCGTACCATCAAGCACAGCTCTTAAAACAACACCTCGCTGCCCTGGAATTTTAACCCGGGATCATGAATGTTATAAGCAAACACCTGAAGCATTCAGCCACCAGGACCTGCATTGAGTGTAATTCTACCAGTTCTAAAGATTGACTGAAGTGTATTACGTCATGTTAAAAGCGGACGGTATTGTAACAGTTTGGAGGAAGTAAAGACGGCAAAAATTCGATTTCATTATAGTGTTGATTGAAATATTCAACCATGATCGGTTGCTTGCATTTTCAACGAACTAAATTTCTCAATAGCCAAAAACAGTCACTGTTCATGTAGCATTTTGAGTACCACGTGGCAGTTTCTCGTTTTTACTGGTCCCACGAACACAAAATCTTAGCAATTATTTTCGAACATTTGATGAAGTGCAAGACCTGACTTTCACTTACTTACTGCACTTTTTAGATGCGCAAGGGAATAAAAATTGAAGCCATATTGACTATTTCGAATTAGGAATGACTTATTTCATCATTAACTGAGCTTCAGTTGAAGTAAAAAATCTGTCCCAAGAGATTATAATGTGCTCCTGCAAGAAGGGCGTTCTGTCATGATTACTGTGGAAACATTCGCGATTTCGTTAGCTGTCATCAATATTAGCGAATAACACATGCGATATTTCCGCATAGTGTGGGAGGTTTTACTTCCAGCACACGGGTTTGCCTCGTTGGCCGGCGGGATGGCTTTTGAGCGGGTTGGTCGTTAATGAGGCCTGTGCAATTCTTTAATTAACACGGTACCTTCTCGCTACCGCTCCTCCACATCTCTCCTTCTCCCACTTATCTTGCCACCTGCGCTTCCTTCCCTCCTCCCACATCCATTTCGCCCGTCTCTTTTCGTAATTGCGGGATACAGCTCTTCCGTACAGCGCAGCGCGGCAAATGCCAGCGCCCAACTCACCAAATGAGCCCACTACTCCGACGTCCCTTTATGTGATTGGGCTAATGATGGCTGTCGAGCGTCGGTTCTCTCACCTGCCTCACAAAAGGCCGCGAAGATACAGACTTCTGGAAGCTTTGTACATAGCCATCGATGCACGATTCCGTATCGAGAGCGACAGGTAACGATATAGCGGATTCAAGTCCTGAATTTTCTTTACTGCTTATTTACAGCGAGATCATGTGATAGAACTGTAGACAAGATATGGAAAGGTATTCGGCCCTGGCTTTTATGAGGGAACAATACCAGCAATAATCAGAGGAGATGTCGGCAAGCGATTATCCAGAATACCAGAACAATGGCTCTGAATGGAATTTAATATGGTTACGAACTGGATCCAAAATTTAGTCATGCATTTTTTATGACTATCATGTTTTCCTCTCTTATCTTGTGGAACAATTCCACTTCGACGAACTTTTGCCTCTGTCTGCAGAGATGCGTAATACAGAGACATTTAACGTACAAAATCTTGAACCCAGCTAACCGTTGCGCTATTGTTCCCAACGAGGCAACTTCACTCTAGCCGTACGAAAATGAATTACAATTCTGTCATTGTTCCATCGAAATTAAAGGTTCATTTTACACACTTGGACACAAAATTTCAAATTAATGCAGCTCTGGGATTGTTCATCCGAGACAGCGATATGGTGATGAACTAAGTTTTAGGAAATGCTACATAGTGAACGCCTTATTCAGAAATTGTAATATATTCTCACTATATGATTTTATAATAAACGATGAAATTTTTTCGATAGTATATTTCCTTTATACCAACTATGATTCAGATGCGGTGAGCCAGGTTTCGTATTCCCTTCTGGTTTTTGAGAGCTGTTGTTCGTGTGACCAGAAGCAAGCAATCTTCAAACAGCAAAAATTTATAACTGCAGTGTACATCATAATGTAGTCGCATAGCGACAACTATAAACATCACCCCAGCGGTTCGAGGAGGCGAATAGGTGAACTTAATTTCTTTATATGGATCGGTAAAGCCTGATCTGGGGAAAATTGCTACAGGAGCGATTTACCTTCGTCCTGAGAGGTATGGGAGATTCATACAAAAGACGTTGTGAGAACACAGAAGAATCAATCGCTCGACAGGATGTGACTGATTAGACCACCACGCACTCTGACATTTGGCGTCCCTCTTGAATCATTGTTAATCTTACCGCATTATTGCCAGGTGGATGCATAACACAGAACGATTGTTAATGATAATACGAGTAAGAGGGGAAGTCACAATGCATTTTGAGAGATATTTAGGGGTATCATACGACCGCGTAGCTCTGGTGGTCGAGCGTCTGACTACCGGCAGAACGACCGGTGTTCCATGAAGGGTTTTGTAACATTTCCCTGCCACCTCTACGGTGAGTTCTGTGCAGTTGAGTTTATTATCAGATGTTATTTCAAGATATTTACACCCGAAATCTACAAAAAGCAGTTCATTTCACATTTCATAATCATAAATCACTCTTAGTTTTTTAATCTACGAGTATTTACCTAGTAAGCTGACTTTTCTTGTCATTATCTTCATTCCATGTTAACCTTGTGGTGCAACGAGAAAAATAGATACAATAAAGTGTAAATAATTATAATTAGTGCTTCTAAGGTAGTATTAAATGGATAATATGAAATACGATTAAGGATCTTCAGTTACCGTAATATTTTCTTAGGAATTTAAGAACGCTGCTATGGCAGCCAATATGGCAGAAAGGCCACGCTGAAAGGTCATCACCCCCTTCCCGCAATCCCTGTTGGCACGGAGAGGAGAGCGCCAACCCTCGGACGCAAAAAGTCAGATCTTGAGAGGGTTATTATGTATGGGTTCGTCCATAAGGTAGAGGGGTTTGAAAACTGTGAAAGAAAATTCGTGAAGTCAGGGTTGGTAACAAAAACGTGAGAAAGACACAGAACGATCCAAACTACAGTTAGCCAGACAGTATTTAAGGCCCTCTGAACACAATAGGACCCTCAATTTTGCTCAGTGAGATCTATTGCTGTGATTGCCTGCACCGGAAACCTAACCAGTGCTGATGTAACTCTATTTTTCTCCCTCACGTGCTATACTAATTCTTACTCTCGCTATGGTGATAAAGGAAGATTTCAATGAATTTGCTGAATTGCAAATGTGATTGAAAGTAATTGTGGAAAGGAAAAGGATTAAAGTGTAGAACTGTTGGTTACTGGACAATTTCTATAAACTCGTTTAGTTGAATAATTCTAGTCTACAGTACTGAGCGTTGTCTCCAATTTGTTTAAATTGCTTTGAATAGTTTGGTGCATCTATATGATCAGTATATTTTTCTTTGTAATAGTTCCTGTCCGCTAATACCTCGCTATTAATAAGTGAGTTGGTGAAAATGAATGCAGACAATCTTCGAAAAGAAGTCCGATGTTTAATAAATTATTGAAGGTGGGGAAGGGGGGTAGGAACGTTACAACAAACCCAATAAAACATCATTTCTAGATCACCCTACACCTGTTCACACTATTCTTCATTTTTGGTCTTATCATATACCATTATGTTACTTGAATACACCTTACTTTTCACTATAAACCATCAACCCAAATGAATAGCAGTAGTCCCAATACAATACCCTGTGGCATTCCTATATTCACTTTCGCCTCTTTTGATACTGAATTTCCTACCTTGCCACTTTTCTTTCTACCTTATAAGAATTAACACAGCGTTTCGAAGTTTTCATTTTTTTGTTTATGTTTAGGTTTTGGGATTTTTTTGCCATTTTGAAAACTATGGATACGATAATTGCGTCCCCCATAAATCAGATAATTTATAAAAATTTCGAACGATTGTTCCCAATTTCAATCTCCGTATCTAATTACAATTTCGTTTTCTGTATCAGTGGTTTTGAAATTCTCACTGATAACTTGGGACACTATTCTTATATGAAGGACGTCGTTGGTAAATTCACGTAAAGAGTTATTAAAAAAATATTTGGCAGAAAATACGTAATGAAATAGAAATTGAAACTTCATATATGTTTGTTCAAAGGAAGTAAAAAAAAAAAAAAAATAAAAAAAAAAAACCTTCCAGGGAACCGGCAACAAGAAGATTCATTGAAAGACAATATTGTAATTTTAGAAAATTTTAACAGTTTCTCTTTGCTTGCATATACGTGAAAAGTCGTTTCATGCTGTCATTATGTCAATTATTTGTGTAATAAATCGCAGACTTAACAGACTGCTACAAAATGTTTAGAGTTATACCAGCTTTTTCAACGAATAATGGCGGGAACATTGGGAATTCTGAAATTACCCAACCATAAAAACAGACCCTGCACGCTAGACTTTTTATTTCGTGTAGCAGTAAAAGAAGTTTCCCCCCAGGGATCTTACATAACGGGCGGGTTAATACATCGCATGTTTACAAGGCTAGACCACCCGTCGTGCGACAAGCTAAAGCGTAAAAGAGGGTTGAATAAAAACCTACCAAAGGCTTCACGTGGGCTACAACCATAAAAATGTGGGTTGACAAAAAATTCTCTAGGATTTAACAGTGCAAATATCACCAAGCAGTCTGTGTATTAACTTAAGAAAATGGATTCAGTTCATGCGGCCAAAAGAAAATACAGGGGAGTGATTGATTCCCCGTCGTTATTGCTATTAAAGCAATCCGTATTTTAAATTTCAATCTCAATTATTTACTGGTATAGAGAAAATATACTTTTCGTCACACGAGATAAAAATTTTCATTTTATTACAGCAACTAGTATGTAGCATATCTTTTATATAAAGATGAATGTTTGTTTGTTTATTTGTTTGTTTATTTGTTTGTTTGTTTGTTCTTCTTACAAATCCACAGTTTTACTCCGATCTCGATGAAACTTTGCACACTTATCCTTTGAAACAAGGAGAAAAATACTGTCTACATTTGGTTGAAAAATTATCTGTATAAATAACACATGTTGTCTCATAACTTCGAAATACGGCGATAGACAGACACGTTGGATACGGACGTCTCCGCACCGTGTTTCCGTGCAGTGGACTGCCAGCTCAGTGGTTAAAGCGCTTGCGTACGAACGTCGTTGTCTCCGGTTCAAATCTCCGTGGAGGCTAAGATTTTTAAAAATTGTTTTTCATCGTAAGAGTCAGGCCTGGGCCGTAGGTTATTCGGATTGAATGTTAAACTGTAGATATTAGAAAGTTGTGGGTGCAATGCGAGGCAAATCGTAGGTAGTCTTGCAATGTTGTAGGTGTACACTTTTTTACGTTATAATGATTCCTCAGGTGTTGTTCGCAGTCAGTGTGTGAGTGTGAACCACATTAATATTATTATAAATACGGAAATAAGTCTCTGTCTTTTTGTTACGTTTTGACGACTAAATGGCTATATCGTTGTGATGGTATTTTACAAGGAAATCTGTACGAAGGTCACAGGATATTTTTTTCCAGTATGATTAACAGTTGTAGTCACGAAATTTTGAGGCCTTATCGAATAGTGACAGAAATATGTTGGGAATTGATTCTCTTCAAGAGACAGGTTCGACGGTACAATGATATAGTGATAGCTTTCCTGTCATATTATTCTGACTCGATATTGTTTGGGACCAATCCTTCATTACCAACAATTTTCTATATTTAATTCTGGGAAAAATATTTTTAATCCACGCGTACGAAGTCGCGGGTACGAGCTAGTTATTTAAATAAAATTTGAAGTAATCTATATTTATAACAAAACTGTAAACACGAAAAAGTCTGTATGTCTAAAACATTAAAAAAGAAAACAATTAGTTGTGTTTCTGTTTAGGTTTGCGTTTAGATGAACAGCAGTCTTGTATAAAGTATTGGTCGAATTTTAATGGGGGTTCCTTTACCAAACATCAAATGGTCTCACGAGTAAAGTAGGGCATGTTTCAATGTGATTCGTCATCGACAAAATGATATATTAAAATAATAATAATAATAATGCCCGTTTTTTCGTTGAATGTGATCGATGTATAATCAAGATCTTAGATATATTATTTAAATGATTACTATCAAAATAAGTCTTAGTTAGTTATGCTGATAAGCTCTCAAATGAAACAAGTTTTATTTCAAGAGTGCAGATACAGCGCGAAATTGTTTTCTTTTTAAGTTTCAGTTTTATGGTGAATTCTGTACCTAACAGAGATCGACCATTTTTGAAGACTAACGTGAATCGAAAATCTACATGTTCCCGCTTTCAAGCAATCATGAGGGATGACACGCACGCAACACATACATCTATTAGAGGTAGACATGGGTGACATTCTTTTACTGATGTATTGCTGAAAGCTTTTTTCTTCTGCATGGTTCGTCACCCTGATCACGATTGAGAGATAAAATTACGAAACAGAGCTGAAGCGATGGAACAATGATTGGAAGACAACCGACCAGAATTTTATGAAACCCAATCCCGCGAATCTGTTGGCACAGCAACATTTTAGCATCTAGACCAACAACAATATTAACAGCAAGTTTAAAATTCAACCATGGCAATGGATGGTTCGAGAGCCACTCATACAAGGATCAGTTTCCTTTCTGTGAGTTTGTTGGAAGAGGTATGAGCTACGTAGACAACTTATATGTCTGCTGTCAACTACATTAGGACGCATCGTCGAAATTTATGACCGACTTCATATCAGATTGAAAGCGTCTTCATACTACACGTGTTACTGGTATAAAATGGTATTAATTAATGACTACTAATCCAAGACATACAATCCAGTACTCCACTATACACATCGGATCTACATGCCATGGTAGAGGATACACCACAGGATCCTATGTCACAGCAAAGTAGTTACAACAAAATTCAGCTAAAGCGATGATAATTGCGTCATCTCTTAATCGCAGTTGCTCATTACAGGAGCGGTAATAATTTCCTCCTCAACTGGAAGCAAATGGCTTTGGGAAATTTAATAAGAAATGAATCCCAGATTATTCGAAATTTTGTTAACTGTTGCTAAAAATTGAAAATATCCTTTACTGTATGGGTACTCTAGATTGCCAGTAAACAAATGGAAAAAAACCTCGAAAATAATCGCGAATGTTTTGTGTTAATATTTTTCACGATTTGAAACAAATATTCTTGAGACACTAAACCGAGATTTATCATAAGAAATTATGGAAAAATATTTGGCTTTTATGCATGTGGTACCGAAATTTGATTTTTTTTTTATCAGCGTTTTGCTCGTCTATGCCGAGGTCATTAGAAATTAAAGAACCGGAACGAAATCGGCGAAGATCTTCTCAAGGTTCGATCCCAGAATTCCGTCGAGAGACATCGAGAAAACATTGAAATCAAGATGGCTATACCAGGGGCCAACCACACATCTACCTGAAGGCTCGAAGGCTCAGGGCGCTAATGACCCAGTTGTCGACGCGCCCTTAAACCCTAAAAACAACAACATCGAAGGCTCAACCCCACTTTCACCACACTCGATAGAGGGATTTGAACTTCCGTTTGCTAGGTACGGCATAGCAACATGTTTGCGCTATCAGCTGTTTAGACAAGTATAGGTACAGCTGACGCAATGGGTTACTCACAACACTTTACTGATAGCAAACAGCGTCATCACCTCCAACACCGTGTCCCTATCCGTGTATGAATTTGCGTTACTGATTATGGTGCAACGCGTATATTACAGAGCATACGTTATCTCATCGATTCCGCTGGTTAGGTTAGCAGCAGTTGTGGTGAATTCAGCAATCCAGTAAGATAATTTCATACTTTCTTTATTACTGAACTTATTCAGTTTCTACCTTCTTTCCAATAACAGAGAACAAATCTTCTCGAGTTTGCAGCCGGATTTTATTAAACAGCGACAAGCTTTCGGCAGCTAGCTCAGCAGCCATCTTCAGGTCAATTATGTACCGGTGATCTTGCCGATCTGGTATTCGTAACGGCAAGGAACTCCGGTACATAATTGACCTGATGATGGCTGCTGAGCTAGCTGCCGAAAGCTTGTCGCTGTTTAATAAAATCCGGCTGCAAACCCGAGAAGATTTGTTGTCATTTATTCGCCGGGAAAGCCTACACTCACAACAAAGAAATATTCTACTATAGTTACATCAGCGTATCTGAGGTATAGGGAGTGTAAAAATGAATTGGTTCTACTAATTAGTAGGCCATAGACAACTTAGATTAAGTTTGCGGTATCGAAATACAACTACATTGCCAGAATATAACTAGAATTACTAAGAGTGTGGTAAGGACTGTCTCTCCGGGAGAGGCTGCGACGTTGGACGGTGAGCCAAATACTTGGTTCATTGCCGCTAACACAATGGGTGATAGAGGATAACACGTAAAGTCCATTGAAGGAAGAGACACGGAGGCTAGACGCTGGGTGTTTGACAAGCCAGGACGCTCCTCTGTCCACAGTGGCTGGATAAAGGCAAAAGAAAAATATAGTAGCTCGCACGTGAAACTGTGAAACGTAGCAACAAATTAGGTTTTCTTGGGAGTTAAAAGAGCTGCTTCACTATAGTAGCTTAATCCCGACCTTCAGTGGCGAGAATGAAACATACTTAATAAAACTGTGAATAGATCTGAAAAGCTTTGGCTTGTGGTAGAGATGGCGATTCTTTCCAAAAAAGATCGATTCTTGAATCGATTCGAATCGAAATTTGATAAATCGATTCACAAAACATCGAGGTCTAAAAGATCGATTTTCTAAAAATAGATCTTTTTCTGATTTGGTTTTCGTGTTCGTATTTTCAATATAATTCCAAACATGAAAAGAAAGGACACCATAATAATCGATCTTTTATCATTTTTAAACTAATTACAGTTTTTTTTACAACTAAACCAATGTATCAGGTATACGATAAGACATTTATTTCACAAATTCGTTAATTACATAAAACAGTTTTGAAATGATATAGTTTACAGTTCCCAGTGCTTAATGTCCAAGCTGTTCAGGAACAACAGCCTGTCCAGTCTACTAGGACCCAAGCGGTTCCGCTCATCACTTGCGATGTTGCCGGCAATAAAAAAAGGCGCCCACTAGGTATTCATGATCCCACTATACAGATATACCTCTTGGCTGTTGAGTAAACGTGATAATATTTTATTTTTTTTTGCCAGGAAAGTATAGGATCATATTTCAGGTGAACAACTGCTTGCGACAAATAGTATTTAAATTATTCGTTTAAACCCTGACTTTCATGTACAAGTGCATTACATGTAAAAAGTGCTTTTTCACATTCGATTTTCACGGGTGAAATATCGATTCACTGGATTGATTCAGTACTATAAATCGATTTAAAATATCGAGTTTTTTGCTCCAAAAGATCGATTCTTCAATTAATCGATCTCAGATCGCCATCCCTAGCTTGTGGTCAGAGAGTCACAATAAATTACGAGTTTGATAGAGAGAACTTTGTTCTGCTATGGAACGCGGAAGCATCAAGATTCGCTAAGGTGGGAATTAGTTTTTAGAAACCAGGAGAGGAAGGAGAAATGACTGATCAATTAAAACGTAGGTACGGTACAGAATGTCTTCGTTACCAAGATAACTAATCGAGTGATATCTTACTAATAAACAATCAAAATTATTAATGAACGAAGTATTTTTCGGCGTTATTAAGTTAGTAAATTCTTCACGGGAAACTAATTTCTCACGCCTCGACAATGTTGAGGTCTGTAATATTAGCACAAACAAAGGACTGCAGGCAAGGAACGAGTAGGGATTTGTTCATGGTCTTATGATATTCTCCCAGTGTGATTTGAAGAATCCATGGAAAACCCAAATCTGGATCCGAATCCTAATGCGAGGTCAGAGCTAGGGTTGCCAACGATGCTTTATAATAAAATATCATGTTTTATTTTTGGTTGTTATGCTTTATACCTTTTCATACCAATAAAGTATGGCAAAATACTTTGTTTCGAGCAAAGTATGCAATACATGGAACAGAACACACACCCTCATGACTGTCAACCAGGGACTGTTTGTCCTAAGATCTGCGTGCTTACCATTCGGCAGCCTAGGCAACAATAGCGAACCGTCCATGTTGTGGCATTCATGTCGACTCTTGTCCGCTCGCCGTTATTTCTGAACAATTATGTGACCTACAAGGGGAGAATCTGTCTTCTATTCTTCGTTGTTTTGATATTGGAGTTTTTAACTGCATTATTTTTATTCTACATTGTTTAAAACGGCAAGTAATTCAGCTTCTATTTAACGCTCTGGCCTCGCATTCGGGAGGACGCCGCGCCGGTTCGAATTCCCGTCTGGGCATTCAGATTTGGGTTTTCCATGGTTTCTCCAAATCAATACCGGGATGCTTCCTTCAAAAGGCCATGGTTGAATTCTTTCCTGTTCCTCGTTTCCAGTCCTATCCCATCTATAATTACCTCGACGTCGACGAGGCGTAAAGCCATAAGTAAAAAAAAAAAATAATTCTATTTGTTACACTAATACAAGTGATAGGAACAGTAACTAAAAAAAAAAGCGAAAATGATGAAACCTAAACAATTACAAGAATATTAAGATTTGTGGAAGAAAATATATTATTGGACAAGAAGAGCTCCTTAAAATAAATTCTTTGCAAAATTCTGTTTCTGCACTTTGAGTTTTACCAGTGCATCAGTTGGAATTGCACAAATAGGTCAGCCAACATTTATCATGACGCGTTGCCATCCGGAGAGTCAAGAGACTTAAAAATGAGTTGTTAATTTATTTATTTATAATTTTAGTTAAGGATGTGGTACCAACTATAACACTTTGAAATGAAACCAAAAAGTAATAGTACGAAATTATATGTATTCAAGGCAATATTTCAAGTATTTAAATTATTTTCTTTTCTTTCAGATACTTTTTATTTTCCTCTTCCAAAGACAAATATAATTTATTTTTTTCAAAAATAGTTGGCAACCCTAGTCAGACCGTTAATGCTCACCCAACATGCTCGGTACAGAAAACCAACAGAGTAAACCTGTTGTTTACCCACAAGATTTCGACTACTGTACTTTGCGCTGTCATCTTCAGGTAATGCACGAAAGGCCGGAAAGCACGAACAGGCCGGAAACTCTAAAGTTTCTAGGTAACTTGCAAAGAGCGCATTGCACACTTTATATGATGATGAAGGAGAGTACAGTCGTCGAAATACTGTGCGTAAACAACAGTTAATTTCGCGTGAAGAATATACTAATCTAAATTATAGTTAACTTTGTTCTTATGTACGGCCATTACTCTACTCTGATTGATGTTTTTCGATTCCAGCCGAAGAACCTGATGGCTAAGAGGAGAACCGACACGTGTTTCCTAGCATGATCGGACGACTTGACCTGGATAGTTGGAAGAAACTGTTAAGCCAAGCTTGGCAGCGAAGTATTCACAACGAGACAAATATATAAGTGGATAAGGGCGGTCTCACACTTGGACATGAGTGTTCACAGTGTAAAGTAATTATGTAATTATGTGTGTTTATACGAAGATGGTGTTAAGAGTGCTGTCTGCATTGCTGTTACTATGCTGCAACCCACAATACAACTGGAAACGCACCGAACATAAAGTGAAACTCCGCAGTAGTTAACACTAATGATTCGAGAAGACAGTGTCCTACCTATCGTATTCTGAGTTGGTTGTAACATGCAATTTATAATCATATGTTTGTCTTATATTCCGATAAACACTCATGTTTCATGATAATTATACTTTATAGTATGTTGTAATTCTGATCAAATGATTCTCGTGAGAACCTTAGTGAACAGTTAAATTTGTTTCAACGTAACGAAACAAAATCTTTGATTGACAGTTTTTTATAAAATAATTTAGCCTATTTGTCGTATTAAATTTAGTTATTATTTTGTTGAAAATTATACCATCCAACATCCTTGAGAAATCGACAAATAATTGCTCTATATTTTAATAATGATTTACAAATAAGGTAGAAATTACGAAAATTTGCCAAACCTAACCGATGACTATGATATTACAATGACATCCAACGCGTAATGCCCTCTATAAATAATCTAAAAAGTTGAATTTGCTCCGATATTGGAGCAATATTAGAGTTGTAGAACGAAAACAAAGGTATTTAACTGTAAAATTATGAATAGCAAATATTTAAAAATAACATTAAATAACACCAGACAAACATGTGGCGTTATTTAATATATTCTTTACATAATTTTCAAAGACATTTATACTTTATTAATACATTTGTACACAGTTTTATCGTTATTAGACACAAAATCGGCGATTTCTGTAATTATATATCGTCTTTCGTTTATTTCACAAAGTGGATCATATTTGTCAGCCTTTTGGAGTTTCCTAACTCCGAGCAAAAATAATATTTTACAGAGTAAAATTTAGAAGAAATTGATAGTAGAGTCTAGGATCAAAGTTGTCAGGTTTATATAAAAGACCAATAACTACAGAAGTATATAATCTATTTAGACCTTTTTTTATTTAATTTTTTTATCTCGTAAAATTTCACGTTTGAGTGCTTTTTAACTCTTTTTACAATGGTAAAATTTGTATTTATTTCGGATTTTTATAATTCTAAATTGCCTTAAATTTGTAAATAACAGATTGACATCACTTAGGTGATTCACCATTATAGTAAAGCTTGCTTCCAATCCCGTCAAAAATAACGGGGTGGACGAAGTATTCTCACATATCATTTCTTCTAGTTGACTAAATAAACACAGTTCTTATTAAACAACACGCATAACCCTGATTTGTTGACTGTATATGTTTTGATAGTAGTTTTCGTCGCGGTTTAGTTGAAACTACTTACATTCCTCTTAAATTATAACGTTATTAACATTAAATTACTAATGCCCTTTGGTGTAACGATAAATGCCAGTTATCATTTTGATACAGTTCATATTTCAGTCTAGTCAAAACTCCTCATACATTGCTCCTCGAAACTTTAAGCTTTTATCTTCAATATTCATATAAGAATATAGGGAAAACATCTTCATCGAATTAATATAAATAAATAAAAAGAAAATAATAATTAATATGTTAATTTTAACGCAATAAATACTTTTCTTTCAGTGTTCTGACAATTCATTTCTTCGCTGATGCTAAAATAAATAGAATTTTTATTAAATAACGCTCACAACTTTGGTAGTAATATCTCTGCCAGTTAGTCCGGTAACGAAGTTCGGGCCCGTGATGTCAGCATTATGGGTACGATTACACGATGACAAAAGTAGCAGTTTATTAGTATTGATAATGATTTACAGAAGTACGTATTAAGCACCGTTAGATCCTCTGAAAGATTAAAGTATTTAGTTCGAACACTCTAGAAGTACGGTTCGATTGTTACTTGTTTCCTGTATTCCCCACAAAAAAATTTCACGCTGAAGTTAACACAAACATGAATCACAAACATACACGAATGTTGTTGTGTGCCAGCGACGCCGCTGTCGCTAACATAGCAAATGACAATGTTGTGTTTGATTTGGTGAACTGAGCGGCCGTACATTAAGGTAATTACGGTCTATCTGTCCATCTAGAGTGTGTATTGAATCAATGTGTGTGCAACAACACGCAAGCGTGGGCAGGAGGCACATGATTCAAAGTCAGGATACACGGTGCCACCTAAGAAAACTACCTACCGTATGGTTTTTATTGCATTCGTTCTCCTGCTGATACTAATGTAATTGGATGTATAATTTTCTTCGCTACCAGATTAAATTTCTTTGATTTAGTTCTTAAAAAAATGTCGACGAGAAGTTTTAAGTTGCCCCCCCCCCCCATAAACTTCTTTTCGTGTCTATTTAAGAAACAAATTTAAGTAACAATTTACGAGTTCATCATATATAGGCCCTATATATATATATATATATATATGAATTGGCAAAGATTCCGTGCAGATATATTCTATGCAAAATAGGCTGCATTAATGACAACAGAATCATCACAATTGGTTTAAAATCTCGAAACAAACAAATTGCGGAAGTAAATTCTGAGATACGTAAAAAAAAAAAAAAAAAAAAAAAAAATTACCTCCCTTCCAAAATGGATGATTATAAAATTTATTGTAATGCTTAGTTCAATGATTTTCTGTACGTTGATACTGCATGAGTTTCTTAATTTTCTTCATATCAGGAAAGGTCTTGTGTAGTCAGTTTAATCACTAGAAACATATTTAAAGCTTAGTAACGTAAACATTGATTTTCGTTCGTGGAAGTTCATCTGGAATCATGTAAGCAGTTGGCCTTAACAATTGCTTTGACTTGACTACAGTACCCCAAGTACCCCCAACTACTCGATTAATCAATCAGACACATATAACAATGCTATAAAAATCTTTCATAATATTATACATTTAATTGAGGAATCCATATAAGTGAGCATAGATTTTAATTTTAATCGATTTATTTCTAGAACTACAGAAATGTGTGTAAAGCTCTTGATATACATCCTCTGAATCGAGCAGAGAACCGAATCTGGTGAATGAGCGGCAACGCATTAGGGATGACGCAAGTTGAAATCAACCTTCCTGTTTTTCAGATTTTTATTTTCTATGGCTTCCTAAAATCACTTCAGACAAATGCCGAGAAGGTTCCTTGAAAAGGCTACAGCCGAATTCCTTCCCATTCCTTACCCCCTCCCCACCATCTTCTCCCGCCTCTAATGATTTCGACGTTGACGAGTTGTAAAACCAGAAGGGGGAAAATAATCGTATGAAAAATATGCACCCTAATGTAATCCTCGGCATGTCATGAATGGTTTTGTATAGACTATGATTTATTTGTAAGTTGTTCTGTTAATATAAAACATCATTTGACAACATTATTCCCTTAATATGTGTTACCATACAGGAAGTGTTTATCTTTATTCTAGTATTTTAATCATCATGTTTTTGTCATCCTGAAGGCCATTTACGATTGTTTTTTATGGTCACCATGAGTAAATGGTAATTAACAGGATTGGAAGAAGTTTTGAAATGAGAAGAGTTTACTGGGATATCTGAACATATCCAGAGTTTTGTAATTTAATTATAATTCCTATAATTTTGGCCCTCACATTCGAAATATTTTATTTACTAACGTAGTTTAAATATTGGGATATAGACGGAAATTGAAACATATTTTTAAAGGATTAATTAAGAATGTTAATTAAAAATGGTTTATTATTGCATGTTGGCATTTAAGCAATTCTTCTGCACAAATCAATATTAATCTGATTTAATGAAATTAAATATTTACCTGTATCTGTTAATATTTTCGATCTGAATAAGAATCATGCTAATAATTACGCTGAAAGGCTTTTTGCCTACCAGATTTTTAGCACTCGTACATGTTAACAGTACCCAAATGTATTATTTTAATGTTAAATTTCGTGTTAATATTTTAGTGGAATGATGAATATGTTATTACTTTTAAAGCAGCTGGGTAATGGTTTAGCTCTAAGTTTTATACTTAATTTTCTTAATTATAGCAAAGTTTCCCTTGCAAATAATAATAATAATAATAAAATAAATCAAATATCTTTTTAACTTGTACGATTATGTGAAGAGAATTTTACATTCCGAAAAAAATTCGATTCCCATTGTTATAACGGAGTTTTGCTTTTTTGCAAGGATGATGGTACGTGAAACCATACACACTGTGTTAGTGACGTGATCCATGAAATTTCCTTTCAATTTTTATTTCTTTGTTTCCGGTTTTGTGCATTTTATTTAATACTTTAAGTAAATTTTTTTGTTACATTGAATGTGAACATAAGCTGGGAAGAAATGTTTTATCTTTCCGTTAGGTAATAATTTGATGCCTCTAAGAAGGATGATGCATATAAATATGAACAAATTTCCATGTAATTAATTATTTGATATTCAGAAACACTTGGTTCTATCCTTTCAGTTAGATTTTCCATAAGTCTCGGAACAGTTTTTGGTAGATACCATGGGTAAATTCATTCTCCTTCACTATAACCTACGATAGCTGTTTAATTTCGGTTTTAATCAATTTTGCTTTTTGTTGGGTTGAATTTTTATAATGACTTGAGTAAATGTTTTAAGTTTTTTTTATTTATATATATATATGCGTTCGTCTGAATCAGCGTAAGATCTGTGGTGTTGGGGTACTAACATAACTGGTGTACGATGCCATCAATTAAGAAATTTGGTGGCTTTGTCGGTGGTTTCGTCATTTGGTTGCCCGGTGTTGACGAATTTCGAGACTCACGCTTCGCGCTCAGGCCGGTCAATGCGGGGGTGTCGTGCTAGGGGCCCCTTGGGCCACGTGACTGTCCTCCGTGGCTGTTCGCGGTGGTCACGCTATTGCCAGCTCCTTGAGTTATAACTTACTTCCATGAAATCTTTTCCTGAGGTAGCTTGCACAAGTTGTAACACAATCCGAAAAAAATCCGTCTAATCCTATTTTTATGTAGTGAACTATTTTCTGAAATTTTTTATAATACTAAGTAAGATGAACATGTGTAACAATGTGAAATAGCTGCTTTGGAGAGAGGTGACTTAATAGTACCATGGAATCATTTTTTGTGTAACAAATTTATAACATTTGTTTTGAATTTCGTGTCATCCCAAAAGCCTCTAACATCATCATCAAGGGTTTTCTGCTACTCAGCAGGTCCATTCACAGCGACAGCCTTCCATGTCTCCCTTTGATCCGTCAGTCTCTTTGTCTCTATATATTTTCTATTTATCATGATGTCATCAAGCATTTTATTTCTTCGTCGACCTTTTATTTTCTTGACATTACAATCCCCTCCAGGGTGGTTTTAAGCAGGCACTCCTTCCTCAACGCATGACCAATCCAGTCCCTTTTTCTGTTCCTTATTGTTTTTATAAGAAACCTTTGCCCTCCTACTCGTTCCAGCACCTCATCATTTCTTACTTTGTCTTTCCAACTTATTTTCTCCATCCTCTTCCATATCCATATTTCAAAACCTTCCAACCTCTTTACATCTTCTTTGCGTAGCGTCCATCTAACATCAATATCTAAAATTTTAAATTATTTTTTTTCTGTTCCTCGGTCTGAAAATATTATTTCGTTTCATGGGAATGGAAACAAAAACCTTTTATTATTATTTTTTGCTTATAGTTTTACACTTCATCGACGTCGAGATCATTAGAGGCCGTAGAGGATATTGAGGCAAAGAATGGGAAGGAATTTGGTCATGGCCATTTGAAGGATCCATCCCGGCATTTGCCGAGAAACTATTGAAACCCGAAATGGGCGGACGGGAATTTGAAGCCGCCTCCTCCAGCATACCAGACCGAAGGGTTATCACCCACCCATCGAACTCCGTAAAAGCAACAAAATCCCGTGCATTCATACAGAGCGTTTTGTAATCTTATATCAAACACTTGCAGTATTGTATTGCAAATACCACAACGTTTTTTGCATGCCATTGGTAGGTATTCTAGCAAACAAGTAAGTAAATATTTAAATGATCAGCATGTTATCACTGGGATAAGTACTATAATGACTAACGACGCAAAATCTTCAATGCAAAGGCTTAGAGGTTCTAAAAAACAGACTAAATACATTTTTTGCCTATTTGACCCTTATCGACGAGTGTTATAAACCTTTTTAGGACTTAGTGACTTGTCGACGTCGGTAGCACCGGGAAAGTATTGTAACCTAAGGTTTCATGATGGAACTCCGTCTAAATTCATCTGAAGTGCTTTTGGCAATCATGGAAAACAGAAATATGGATGACCCGATTGTGGATCGAACTTACGATCGATTTAAAAGGTGGCTATACTGGACAAAGGGAAGACCAATAGTCACGCACTCAAAGATTTTTCCGTCTGTGTCTATTCTAGCTGCTTTTCCATAATCATCTAGACAACTACTGCTATGGTGCCCCACTCTTGACACCAAAAACTACATGTACAATATCAGAATAAAAAAAAAATAACACAAGGGTTAAACGATTTGTGCTCAAGTAGTAATATTTATTAAGATCCTATAGGTTTCATCTTCAGTGATATTCAGGATATGAAGCACAACCGACACAAAAAAAAACAAGAAATCACTAAAAACACAAAATCCCAAAACCTCCTCTAAAAAACTCCAGAGAGCATTAACATAATCAATAACAAAAACTCCAAAACAAAGTCAATAATGCAACAAAGTAAGCGTGTGTAAAGATCAAACTCATGCTCAAACTGGCACCGAAGATATTTTTAATTAAAGCTTGAAAAGCGCACACCGTAAAAAAAAAAAAAAAAAAAAAAAAAAGTAACACACACACACTTTGTTCAGCAGTAATATTCATAGTAGTTGTACTCGTCTGAATAAAACAGAAATTCTGTAGCAGCAGAATGTTATAGGTTTTGTCTACTGTACATACCGTACATACCTTCTTGATCAATATTACGATTCTTTTCGCTTGGAAAGCACAGTAAATTTTAATCCGTGTTCTGGCAACAGATGCGGTCGCAATGCGGTTGGAGTGTACCGGATCCAGGAATATTGGAGCTGAGAGTATATCGCCTGGCTGTAACTCGGGGTCGATACGACGGGGCCAGAGCTCTGGCAGGGTTTCCTGTTTCACGGGATACCAATTATCTGCTGGAATTTCGCGAGCCGTTACCTGGAGCGCAGATAAATTTAATCCAGTCCTGGCTACACATTCCATCGATACGGAAGATTGACTTTCCTATAATCTGCTTGGGTTGAGAATTCTCCAGCTTTGCAGAAAATTCGGAGCGTTTAGTCCTTAGCAGTTATGAACATGTGCTGTTCCTGACAAGGAAGGAAATATCCTTCGTCTTTTCTCTGAGAAATTAAACATTGGTAAAGGTAGTTTCAAACACTGAGCGTAGAGTAAGAATCAGTAAAGTGTAATTTACTCAACGACTAATTGGCTATCGTTGACATCAGTTACCAATGCTACTCAAAATTTATGTTATTATATCGAATACTAGCATCTACCCGCTGCTTCGATCATGCAGTCCTAGTTATGTTGAGTATTGTGTTTACGGTTTCTTATTTTTCAGTATCAGTTTGTACCCTCGAGTAGGGTAAAGAAAAACCAACAGCAAAAAAACAAAAACAGCACAAAAAAACCCAAACAAACTAAAAGCTATGTAATAAATTTTATTTTTTAGCTACTTTCTTATTGCAGGTGTTCCTTCAGCTAACAGAAACTTTTGTTTTCGTATTCTGTGTATTTTAACGTTATATAATTTAGAAACGCTAAGCAACTAACTAATCAAATCTTCATAAAGCTATAGGATCATTAAGCATTTTAATACGAAGAGGAAATAGCCCTCATAGATGCAATCAACTTTCAGTATAAATATTATGCAGAAAATTTGATAAGGTTTCTAGCTGAGGTGTGTAATGTAGAATCGTAGTAACCTTAAGCGTAAAGTTTTAATTATTGATGTAGCGGTTTTATTTACTTTTCGTGTATCATAAAGTAACTTATTTCAGAAAACGGAAGGAATATATGAGTTACGTCGTCAAAAACAACATTATCAGAATCTAAAGAGTGGAATATTTATCTGGTTGTAGTGTGATTTTTTTTTTATCTGCTTAACGTCTCTTTAACAGCGAGGTCTTTAGCAACGGGAAAGGATGGGGGGGGGGCAAGGAATGGGAAGGAATTCGGCCATGGCTTTTTGAAATAATCACCATGGAAGACCCAAATCTGGATGCCCAGACGGGGATTCGAACCGCCGTCCTCGTAATTTTTGGTGGGTATCTTTTGAGGTTAAGAAAGGAGTTTTCATTTTAGATAAAATATGATACGTGGCGCCTCTCTGCTAGGGTTATAAATATATAATTTTTTTGCTGGATTTTATTAGGTAGACTATAATTTTTGAAAGAGCAAAAACAGAATGCAAATCGGTTAGTTTGTTTTTGTATGATGCGGCATTAAAGGGACAGACAGAGACAGACAGTTTACTGATTTACATATGCAAAGAAAAGCTTCAAAACAATCCTGCATATCGTCATAAGAAGCTCTTGGACTGGATTCGACAAATATGTAATTTATCTGATTTAATGCAATGGGTATGCAGTACCCGCCTCGGCGGCAATTAACCTACTTTTACACTTAACGAATTCTTTTACCTCAAATTCTTTCACTGTTTCAGGAAAAATGTTGAACATTTTAATCGGTAATTTATTACAGTCACTGATTCCATATCTACAAAAGAAAATTTCCTCATTCCTTACGGCTTTACGCCTCGCCGAAGTCACTAGAAATGAGGAATGATTGAGGCAACGAAAGGGAGGGAATTCGTCAATGGATCCAGCATTCACCTGGCGTGATTTTGGGAAAACACGGAAAACCCAAATCTGGATAGCCGGACGGGGATTCGATCTCGCACTATCCCGAATGCGAGGCCAAAGCGCTTCTACTCAATGACTCCCAACCCAGCTTCTTTATCATATAAGTTAGCGATTGTGTTCTGCTGTAAGTTCCACAAACAAATCTACCTACCCCCTTTGCAGCCTCTCCATTTCCTGTGTTCGGTGCACATTATGTGGTTCCCATACTATCCTATTATACTTAATATTGGTGTGACCAATGTTTTGTATCCCAAATAACTCATTCACTGGTAAGTACCGTCATCACCCTTTTCAGTAAATGCAGTATTTTTTAAGCTCCCGGTAAAACCGACACTATGTCTCTTACCTAAAAGATTTTACTATCAAGCGAACAACATTGCAGTTGCCGCGGAGGGTGCACGAGACCAGACTATGAGGGTAAATCACGGAATCAAAATTTTGTCTTTCCGCATCATCCTGCAGCAAACCTGAGAACATTACACATTAAATTTCAATGACACGCGCTGGAAAGCCTTCATCCACAGAAGTTATTTACACTCAAGATCTTCAGCAGGAAAGTCCTCCTCAACCTAACAATCATAAAACCCCTTTTTTTTCCAGTATGCCTATCAGCTGACTCTTTTCCACATTTATCCTCATTGGACGTTTTTCCTACCCAGGTTATGCTCGGCTACTTGTTTTTATTTTAATCCTATTATACAACATTGCGCGAACAACTTAAATTCCAACCGTAAACTTTCAGTACAATTATTTATTGGAATAACGAACAACAGTTACTCAACACGGGAAAACGCGAACATTCGGTGGGTGAAGGCATTAATTAAGGTGAAAACCAATTTTAAGCAAATAAATAGATGCAAACACGCTGACCAGTTTTCTATACCGACTGACTGGAATTTCATTTCTTTGGATCGACCGTATATAGAGCAGACAATATTCCGATACAATCTGGTTGTAGTTACCTGTCTTTATGAAACTGTCCTTCGTTTATCCGTCATTGTCGTTTACCTGTAAGAAACAAATAACTGAGTTGTGGGACCAGGCTTCCGAGAGCGTTCTACGCATTGCTTTGCTGCCAGAAATATTCAAATGACGGAGATGTGCATTTGTTTTCATTGCTGAGAGCAATCCATCACGGGCAGTGACGCTGTGTTAGCGGCGATTGGCATCAATCAACAGGAGCAAAAGTGAAGAATTAATTTGATTATACAGTAGTATATGGTCTTATGAATACATAAAAGAAATGAACTGAAAGTAACAGTGGACATTTACTTAAAAACGTTTCTCATAAGATGTCGGAAACGATTCATTGACATTTTTTTTTTTTAAATTGTACCTCTACGAGGGCATCACTATTGTTTAGAAGCGAAAGAGCTGCCAAATGTAAAAGCAGAATGACGTAATAATTTGTCAGTAACCGAAGTCTACAGGCTACTGCACACTCGTGAGTATTGTTATCTAATGCGTTTTTAACTGTAAGGTACGCCTATTGCAATAACCCTTTTAATAAAACCACGTTTACCTGACCGCAGACGTAATTACCAGAATTAATTACTACGTACTCATTTTCGATGTAATAAGTGATATGTATTAATTAAATTTACGTTATCTTTCATTTTCTAAAAAAAAGATATTGACTTATTAGTCATATGTAGCTTCCAAATACCAAGAGTTATTTCCTTAAGTAGTAGCTTTACTTTCAGGATTTATTAATTTTATTTTGTAGCTGGATTTGGAAAATAGAAATTACAGACAATTTCTTTCATCCGAGAGTTCAGTATCTGATAAATATCCTACCAATATCCTGCCCGTTTACAAAATTGTCTTGAAATAGCGACAATGCGACTGAATGGTAACGTCCTGTCCTCGCATTCACGATTACGCTTAATCCCGGTCCGGCCATACAGATTTCAGCTTTCCATAATCGCTCCAGGTGAATGCCGGATCTTTTCCCTTTCCATGTCTACAATCCTCACCCTTCTATCCCCTAAAAAAGAGGACTAATAGCCTCCGTTTTACAATTTCCTGTGATTGCTAATAGAGAGGATCACTGCCTTACTGGTCAAAATATCGGATTTTTTCCCAAAGGAGGAAGGCTTTTCCCCTCCTCTTCATTATCTCCACTGGTTTGCTGCAATCCTGCAAATCTACTTGTCTTGAGCTATACGGAACCCCTGTGAAGTAAATCTACAAATTCAGCTTGTCTTAAAATGTGGACCAGTGACCTGTCACTGCTGTCTGTGATATTCTACAAACCTGTTTCCTCGTCCATTGTCTCCAAACAAGTACAGTTCCGTCAGCTTAGTTTTTAAACATCTTTCTATAGCACTACATTTAAAAGGAGTCGGAGGTGGTCAAATTAAAAAGAAAAAAAAATATCGATTTTTTTGTCTTAGGAACCATTTTGTTTGGTCCCAAAAATTAATTTGAACCTTTCTTTCGAAGGGAAACTTTGATCTAGCGTTATGCTCGTTCTAGGAGTGACGTTATTACTACGTGCCATTCTATAGTGAAGGAATGAATTTAACAAAGTTTGGAAACTATTCCCCGTAAATCAGATTTTTTTTTTTTTTAATTTAAGAAACATTTTCTCAAAAAGTATTCATGGCAGGAAGATAAAATTTTTATGTGTTACTCTTTGTTGTCCAAATTACATTGTAATATAAAATTTAATAAACTATCACGTTTTATTAAAGAAAAATTGGTTGTTTAAAAAGAAATTATCCAAAGAAACTAGAAAAGATAGCAAAACATCTCACTATCCTAATTTTAAAACGAATCACTGTATATGTTGACGAAGTTAGAAGTCATTATTATGAATAGTTTCCACCTAAAGGTTCTTCAAAGTTTATCATTTTTACATGGGTGACATAGGCACCTCCGACTCTCTATAAATTATTCTTCTTTTTGGCATTCCTAAAGTCTGGGCTTCACCTCCATAAAACGCATTGTTCCATGTTTACTATTCTAAACATTTCTTTCTCAGTCCTTGATCAATATGTTTCTCTTTTTCAAGAGGGTTCTTTTTTTCTTTCTCTTGAAGGTCTGATTTTTCGGTCTTATATGCTTCCTATATTAGCTGAATTTTATCTCCTAAATAACAAGAAAGTCGTATTTGAATAATTAAAAATAATGTATACACTATGTTGAGACTCGCCAGTGTTGCTACGCGTTAAAGTGCCACAGTATTGTACTCGGGAATTCTCAAGGGCTCTGAATTAAACTTTGGGTTTAACATACCGGTGGTACTAATTACTTAAATATAATCTTCTCGGATTATATTTCAGTGAGACACTGGAAAGCGTTCGTTCACTCGTCCTAATTACTGCTTTCAGGCGGTTATGCGTATTCACCCTGGCGAAAGCTGGGATGGTATCCAATTCTAGCCTTGCAAATTACACATGTCACAAACAAAATGTACACTTATCATAACATCATTACACGTCTCACAGACACATGGCGCGCTGCTTGAGTTTCCCTATTTGCACAGTGTCCACTATAGAGATGGAAGACGCTGACATTCCAAAACCTATCAACAGTGTCTGGAACAAAATGTATTGCCAAATACACGGAAATTCCATTTAAATTCCATGAATATTCAGTTACAAGCAAATGCAATAAATGTCGAACGTTTTTGAAGTTTTCTACTTTTGCTTTACTATCTGTAAAATAACTGACCTGTTGTCTCAGCTGGTTGCGGAACTACAATGGTGCCCCGCGCATGACTCGTGTTCGAGTCTTAATGGCGGAAAAAATTTTCATCAGGACTTGGCAAACAAGGTAGGAGAGTTGGTGGCGCTCAGTTCCTAATCACCGATTGCGCACCAAAGTCCTGAGCTAGATCCCAAAATCCTCTGCATTGCTTAGAGAGTGAGGGCATGTTTGATGGTGATCCATCATTTCATTCGGTTGGGGACGTTAAGCCTGGCTGCCCTTTCGTATACTTCTGATGAATAGGCCTGAATGGGCTGGCGCCAGGTTCAACCCTCTTTAACAACACAAACAACGTACTACACTGATCGTACACACATCACAATCATTCACACAAAGCAATAAATACGTAAATCCACTTCCATCAATAGGGAAGCCAATCTAGTTTCAAAACTTCACCAGAAAAAGTACCCACGAACCTAATAGCTGAGGAAGAAGATCTATAAAATTATCACAAATACCTAGGCAGGTTTAAGCCCTGATTAGAGTGAATAGAGGCTGGAATAATATCTCAAAATATATTGGTCGAAGACATGAATAAATTTGTTGTCCAGGCACTGCGCAGCGTCATTTAGGTCGTCGTCGTATTGCGATGTGTTGCACAAGGACGACACATCGGATTTGGCCTGGGATTTGCTTGGCAAAGAACGGAGGAACATGGGACATTCTGATAAATCTTTCATGGCACAGCCAAGCAGACTGGCGTGAAAAAGCAGAATGCGGTGCGAAGTGGTGTGGGAGGGCGGAGTTATGTGGGTTGCTGCAGTCTGGGTTGTGTTTGCGGGCAGTATGCCCAGAGTACGGCCAGTCGATAATTCCCTGTGGGCCTAGGTCATTCCGGGTCCATGTCTGCCACTAACACAGCCGTGCGACCCTTCAACTGCAGATAATCCCGGAGCTTCACGGAACAGCTGTGTTCAGCAGAGAAGCGGCGTGTGATTAAATTATGGAGCAGTCAAAATTTTAGAAATATTTTATCTGGATTTATTTGTATGCATTGTACAAACTTCTTAGAGCAATAATTGGCGAAGGATTTACTAGCAAGAACTGAAAAAGCTAACGGGGTACCAGTAATAATCATTTATGAATAAACTAGCTGAAAACAACATTCTTGCTTTTTTAATATCCAAAAATTTAATGAAGTGTAGAATTTGATGATATCACATAGATTTATCCGGTTGCGGTTTTTATACTTATTTCCGGCAGGCCGCGCCAATTTTGTAACGTATGAGTAGTTTTTGCATCAACTTGGGGTCTATTCAAAGACTTTTGCACCATATTTAGAGATGTTACTCCTCAACGTTTTTTGTTTTTTTGTTTTTTTTTGTTTTTTAGGAATATCATACAAACCAAATAAAACTTTTCAGCCAATGCTAGAGGTCATTCAGGGTAAAAGAGAAATATACAAAAGTTGTGGTATAATTTGCTTGGTCACAGTTAAAAAAATTGAACTTAATCTATTTGGTTTTATCGACATTCCCAAAAAACAGGTCATCCAAAGTGGTGATATAAGGTTAAACTTCTAATTTTTTTTCGCACCCTCAAATCATATCTTATATATATCTTAAATTTCAAAGGTTCTTTGTTAAATTTATTGGGAAAAATAAAAAAAAAGATGTGAATTCCCGATCGCTTCCTCCAGATTTTAACGAAGTATCCTTACCTCATAAGAACGAAGTTTCTCTCGTCGTTGAGAATTTATTAAATGCTCTCGGGTAATTAGCCGAGTTAACGAAGTGTTATCAGACGATATTTCGGTGATCGCATCCACTGACGCCATCTTCTTGTTCGGCTAGTTACCCGAGAGCATTTTATGTATAAATATCCTTACCTTCTTTTTACCTTTTCAGATAAACTAGTCCGTAATAAACCGCTTTATTTCCCAAATTGAACTGATCTATTCTCAGTCGAAATGAAATATTTTTATTAACAATTTTTTCCAACTACATTAGTGTTTCGCTAGCTCAATTTATATATCTGTTCCAATCTGTGGCTGTTCGGTTCTTCCACCGTTACATTCATTCACCAGCTTAAGCCGAAATACTTCAGTTGATCAGATTTTTTTGACTACGAAATTTTGGTATATGCGGTTACTCCTCGTGCCATATAATGTTTGATTTAAAAAGCATTTCCTTTGCGGAATTTATAGTATGTAGATGAGAGGACTCAGGTTGCCAGTTGGTTTCTCCCAAGGGTCTGTTGTGCCGAGTCATCTGAATCCGAGTAAATTGTGTGCATTTATTGCATGTGAACTGTGAAGTCAATTGAAATTCTCCTAGGTCAATGGTTCCCAAATAGTGGTACGCGTAACCACTGAGGTACGTGACGTTACCTCAAAACTCTCTCTTGGCTAAGGTAATAAACTAAGATAACTGAAAAATAAAAAAATGCAAACATTAATATTGACAAAATATTTTTAAGACAAACTATGTGTGTAGATTATATTACTGCAATTCTGTGGTTGTGCGAAGCTCTTGAGAGGGATGAACGGATTTATTTATTTATCATTTTATCTATAAGGGATACGCGAGGTTGAGCTCTTTCTTGAGGCTGAACTCGGGAAATACTAAATGGGAACACCTGACCTAAGTGATTACCAAAAACCGCTTAAAAAGTGGTATACGGAATGCGAGTATGGGATGGTTGTGATGAAAACAGTGGAGAAATGTTCAAAATACAAAACATTCAATCAAAAATTACAAAGGTCATTAGAGACGTGGCTTAGGAAATGGAAAGAATTCGGCGAAAGTCTTTTGAAGAAGCTATACCGGAGTTTTCCTGAAGTTATTTCGGGAATCCGTTGAAAATTGAAATCTGGATGACCCGACGGAGATTCGAGCCTGCGTCCTCCGAGATGCCTGAGTGTTACCGCTCACAAACCGGGTTTGGTAAAATGAAGCATGAAATCAGTAGTAAAATATATTGAAAGCTTAAAGAAGTAATTTAAAAGAAATTATAAGTCCTTCCGGACTATGTTTGTGCAAAAACGAAGATGTAAAACATATGATCAAGATAGTAAACTAGTGGCCAATCTAAGTGATTTTACGTGGCCGCTTAGACAGTCTTCTTATTTTGTATGGTGACTGATGTGTGAGGTTCTGCAATCTTAGGAAAACTAGTTCCGGTTAAAAATTTTCTTTAGAAATGTAACGGTAATTGGTTACATTTTGAAAATTTCCAGAGTAAAAGTGTTCTATAAACTAACGAAGAGTTATTTAATGGAAAACTTAACATGTCTCCACGACTTGAATTCCCTAAGAAATACCGAGGGTAGTGGGTGAACGGTTAACGTTCTGGCCTCACAATCGGGAGGACACCTGTTCGAATCCCCTTCTGGGCATCCAGATTTTGGTTTTCCATGGTTTCCACAAATCACTCCAGGCGAATGCCGGGATGCTTCCTTCAAAAAGGCCATTGCCGAATTCCTTCCTTCCCGTTCCTTGCCCCCAGTCCCATTCCACGTCTAATGACCTTAGCTGTCGACGAAGCGTAAAAAAAAGACCGTCTGTGAAATACGGAGTGGTGACCGGTATAAGGAACTTGCAGTCTTCTAAGTCCATATTTAAGTGACCTTTAATATTTCAAATAATCTCTTTAAATAACAGATATGCACCCAAAATATTTTTTTACTTAAGTGGTTTTGACCGAATATATACGTGACTTTTGTAAAGTCGTAAGAATTCGTACAAAAGATAGTAACTCTATTCATCGCAATCAACAAAGTACTTTATTGATCGTGTATTTCCCACTCGCGAGTGTTTGAAACGAATGATAACCAGATGCCATTGTGGGCGTCGGCGGCCTTATCACTTTTGCTTACAGCAATTCATGCGCACAACGAAGTGTACAATGATTCAGATAGAATAAAGTGAATACTCCCTTACAACATCTCGAGCACTAACCTAATTTACTTCTTTTTGTAGGAAAACTTCAACCCTGAACACTCAACGATATTACACCTCTACATAAAATTAATGAAAAAATTCTGTGTCGATAGTAGTCAGCAACAAAAAGTGAAACTGTCAGCAGTTTTAGCGATGAATGCAGCTTTATTAGATTAACTCATTGTTTTTTCCCGTAATGGAACACATACTGCCCCATTAAAACATTTCACAACGTTAATGAGCTACTGATGTTATGACATTTCCAATAGATCGTGTTGATTTTGTTTGCTTCCGAATGGATTTTCCTTTGGCTTTACACTTCATGGATACTTCCTTAGTCCCATGCGTGTAAAGAACGCCCTAGCAGTCAGAAGTATCAATAGTTGGCTAAAATCTTTCGGATTGCGTTTCAAATGTTCCAGAAACGGAGAAGAGGCAAACACTCGAAAAACTTTTTTACTGGAACAGAAGCGGCACTTATCGAACAAACTCCTTCCCGAGGCCTAAACATTCAACAAGTTCAGTCCAAATCCCACCATCCTTGTACTTTCAACCATCAATCATTCAAAATAATATCGTGGATCTATTCTATCACATTTGACGTTGTAATCACATTTTGTCTGCGATTTCGTTCTCAGATAGATGTGATTTCAACTAAAATGATTTAATTTAGCTTTTAATTGTATGGCTATTTCAACGTTCAACATAAAACATTTTTTTAAATCTCGTATCTAAATGTTGGACTGCTGGAATGCATTATATTGTTTTTATTCACTGTAAAGTAAATGTCAGATTACCTTACTTACTAAAAAATTCTTGTATTCATTTGCCTTAATGTTTTGCGCAAAATAAACATTTGAGGACGAGATATGAACTCACAAATTAGTTAATAATACGTTTCGTTTCCTTTAATTTTCCAGACATTTGACTGAGAAAACTGAAAAAATTAAGTACGATGGCATTTAATAAGGAATCTCAACGAAAATTGTTTTGTGTAAGAATCGCAGAGGTACTTTCGTTATGAAATATTTGGCCTTCAGTAAGGATGGACTATTGATCTTGTCTGATGTATGTTGTAATTAAGTTCAGAGTGACAGGTTTCTAAATGTTAGTCGGCAAAAGAAGGAAGTAATGGCACATCTTTATGACATTCAGCGCCTTCGATCGTTATGAAATGATATACTGTGTGCAATGTAGCGGGACATTACATTAGTGTAGGATGCTCATTAGCATCGATCCTAGTAATAGCACATTACTTTTGTCTATCTTAGGGATCGGTGGTTAAGCGACTGCGTGCCCTGAAGTTAGGGGATTCGTGGTCGGCGCTGATTTTGTGCACTATAATATTTGTGGCAGTTACCTTTTGATTAGGGCTCAGTGAACACACTGGTTAAAACGGAACATTTGCAATTTCGTCGTGTACTTACGTCACAACTTCGTAATTCCATAGCTTCTGCGTCTATCGAGACGAAATTTAACAGGATTTTTTTTTTTTCCCCCCCCTTGCCGCAGTGAATATTCATAAAAATGTGAAATGATTAAAAAAAAGTTTTTCCTATCGTATCGCGAATATCTTTTTTTTTTTTTGTTTATGCTGGATGGCGTCTAGGAGACGGAAAATGACTGGGGATAAGAAACGGGAAGGAATTCGCCCACTACCTTTTGAAGGAAGCACCCCGGCATTCGCTGGAGTAGTTTGGGTAAATCGGACTGGGATTCCTCCCGAATGCGATGCCGGAGAATCACCGCTCACCTCACTTGAATAGATATTTAAAAAAAATGTCATTTTATTTAGTTACCAATTTCACGAGAGATGAGCTTCCGCATTCCTTAACAATACATCTCTAATTAATTTTCCAATCATATGACTGAAAACTGGCATTTAGTTGGGACTTTGGGACTATAGGCAAATGTTTGTATAAGATACACCGGCAAGCTACTTTTTTCTTTTTTTTAAATTTTCAGAGAATTCCGCTACCAACAAATTTAATTTTGTGTCACATAACGAAAGGATTATAATAAAATTATATAGTTGTAAGAGTAAAAAAGATGAGTAAGTAGAAAGGGTCTCATGAAAACTGAAAAACTCTTATTATGAAACATTTCATCTTCAATACAAATTGGTTGTTATTGTTGGTTGACATATAACTTTATTGCTAGTGCTTAATCAGTTACTTATCACTTCAGTAACATTGGAGTATAACCACCACATTACGTGTAGAGTAATTCGAACGCAGTTCTATGTGTGCCTATGAAAGCTTGAGCAGGATATAAATAAAAGGACCATCCATAAATTACGTTACACGCTAGAGGGGAGGGAGGGGGCCACAAAGTGTGACATGACATAAGAGGGGAGAATACTAGTGTAAGCCAGTAACTTTTTTTTTGTATCGTCATGTATATAGAATATGGTAGTTTCACATTTAACACGATATACGTATTTCTTGGACCACGATTAAAAATAATATTACTAACCAGTTTGAAAAATAGACAAAAAATACACAGACAACCAAAATGTGGCGAATGTCCATCTTATTTTTCCGTAACACATTAATGATGTGTTTGCATTTTTGTTATAACACAAAATCAACCTAATGAACATTGCACCATCTGCTACAATTAAGCCAAACAAAAAGCAAGTAATTTAAACGAAAAAACTTGTCTGTTTTAGTGTTCCCGCAGTTAATTTCTTTGCAGTTGCTTAACTAAATAGAACTGTTACTAAACAACGATGATAACCTCGATTTTATAGTGGCATCTCTAACGGTTGTTTTTTCCGGAAACGAAGGCCTGGAGCGTGACGCCACAGCGTGACAGATAAATAGCTATCGAGTTGAAATAATATAAAAGTAGAAGTAGATACCCCAAAAATCGTTTAATTTGGAATATCACATTCATAAATATTATTTGTTTCACCACGACATATAGATAATACGGAAAGGTACATAACGCGAGAGAAACTGCGTTGATACAGCTAGTCTAATCATATATATTATTTCTATAAGGCATTTTTTTGTCACAAGCCTGTATCTTCCTACACACTTAACCAAAATCAATGAATGAGATGTCATTTTAAAGCTTATGGTCTTCGCTTTGGTCACATCATATTTTAAGAAATGAAGTTTTCGGAATTCGACCCTTAAAGGGCGAAAATGTCAATATTTCTAAAATGCTGTTTTCTGTGTTACAAGTCATTTACCTCCCTGGATATCTATCTGAAATCGTTTAATGAAGTATCATTTTAAAGATTAAGATCTCCGCTTTAGTGACGTCATATATTAAGACAGAAATTTTTCGGAATTCGACCCTTAATGGGCAAAAGGATCAATATTTTTGCAATTCGTTTTTGTGTCACGAGCGATTTATCTCCCTTAATATCTAACCGATATAGATGAATGAGGTATCATATTAAAGACTAAGGTTTCCGCCGTGGTAACATTATATTTTAAGAAAGGAATTTTTCGTAATTCGACCCTAAAACGGCAAAAAAGTTAATTTTTCCAGAATGTGGTTATTGTATCTCGAGCCATTTATCTCCCTGGATATCTAACCAAAATCGATAAATGAAGTAGGATTATAAGGAGTAATGTCTCAGCTTTGTGAAATCATATTTTAGGAAAGAATTTTTTGGACTTCAGCCCTTAAAGGGAAAAAGTATAAATTTTTTATAACGTATTTTTGTGTCACTAGCGATTTATCTCCCTTAATATCTAACCGATATAGATACATGATGTATCATATTAAAGAATAAGGTCTCCGCCATGGTAACATTATATTTTAAGAAAGTAGTTTTTCGTAATTCGACCCATAAAGGGCAAAAATGTCAATTTTTCTAAAATGTGTTTTTAGTATCCCGAGCCATATATCTCCCTGGATATCTAACCCAAATCGATAAATGAAGTAGGATTATAAGGAGTAATGTCTCAGTTTTGTGAAATAATGTTTTAAGAAAGAAGTTTTTGGAATTCAAACCTTAAAGAGAAAAAGTATAAATGGTTCTACAACGCATTTTTGCGTCACGTGCTATTTATCTCCCCTGATATCTAACCGATATAGACAAATGAGATATCATATTAAAGACTAAGGTTTCCGCCGTTGTAACATTATATTCTAAGAAAGGGATTTTTCGTAATTCGACCCTTAAACGGTAAAAATATCAATATTTCTAAAATACGTTTTATGTCTTTCGAGCCTTTTATCTCCCTGGATTTCTAACCAAAATCGATAAATAAAGTAGGAGTATGAAGAGTAATGACTCAGCTTTGGTGACATCATATTCAACCTCACTTTTCATCGCATTTTTTTCGCGAAATTTTCGCACGGGTCGTCTAGTAATTAGAAAATAATTAAATGGGTACCATGTGAAATGAACTTAATTGAATTTAAAATTGCATAATGAGTGATTTCACAACGGCCGTTAACATGTGCGAGGGAGTGGTAAAAAAACATGAAATCTGCGTGTGATTTTTCAGACTTTCCAAAACGTTTTTACACTCTTTATATTAGCTTGTCTATGTATGTATGTATGTATGTATGTATGTATGTATGAATGTAACGGAATTTTACAACTCCATTTTGACCCACTTCCAGATGTCCGAGCTGGTTGAAATTTGGCACACATATTAAGAACCGGTGACAATACAAGAATTTCATAGCTATATCCTGCTATTCTCATTACTTTGACAGTAACAAAAGGAAAAATGGTTGAATGTCGTGAAATTTTGCAATTTAATTTTAACCCAATTCCAGATGTCCGAATTGTTTGATTGTTTTGCTGATGTATTGATAACTGATTACAATACAATAATTTCATAGCTATATCTTGACATTATCATTACTTTGACAGTAAAAACAGAAAAAATTTGCACACGTTTTAAGAACCGTTGACAATACAGCAGTCTCTTAGCAACGTCCTGCTATTCTCGTTACTTTGACCATCTCCAGTATCCCGGGTGTGATTTACGAGCCTTGCTTGCTGACGACGATCGTCTTCCACTGTCTCTTATCCAGAAAGATTTCTCTGTCTGCAGTCACTTAACGTGATGTTGAATAGTGAGTATTCGAAACATTACTTCGTACCATTATAGAAGAGTAGTCTTCCACTGGACCTCTGGCTGAGCTGCCATTTAATTGTATTTAACTCGTGGAAGTAATAATTAAAAATGAAACTACAACACAAAGATAAAGAGAGATTGGCGAAGAAAAGCCAACAGTAGGAAACATACTTTTGAAACTATCTGAACTAAAAAGTTAAAAATAAAATTGTAGTTTAAAAAACTAAAAACACGCTTTCGTAGTAATGTGAACTAAAAGGTTAAAAATAATCTTTAAATGTAAAGATTTTTTTTAACAGTGATGGGACGTCCCACAATACAGGATAAATTATTTTTTCTGAATAAGCTTAAAGAATAAAGTCACTGATTACAAAATTAACTTTAATGTAAAAAAGCATGGGGTGCTATATAAGTTGCCTTATATTTTTTGTCATTCACTGTTTGTAAAGGTAGAGTTATTGTCAAAAGTTGTGTAGAGAGCACCCCACGCTTTTTTTTTTTTTTTTACATTAAAGTTAATTTTGTAATCAATGACTTTATTCTTTAAGCTTATTCAAAAAAATTAATTTATCCTCTATTGTGGAACGTCCCATCACTGTTAAACAAAATCTTTACATTTAAAGATTATTTTTAACCTTTTAGTTCACATTACTACGAAAGCGTGTTTTTAGTTTTTTAAACTACAATTTTTTTTAACTTCATGAACAAGTAGAGGCATGTGCACTTGCTACAGCAGGATGTCCCGTCGCTTTGAATAGTGGGTGAAAGATATGCTACAGGTGCACTGGTGAGACATACAACGACCGCATAACCCACCGTGTCCAGCCTCCTGGAAAATTTGTCAAAGCGACAGTACGAGATAGTCCTCTGTACACTGACGCACATTGCTATGTATGTCCGTACTTTGTGCCCTGCTGTACATTGTGAACTTGCAGCGTGTAAAAGGGCTGGGATATTTGCTACCGGTAGTCATGCACTGAAGCATCAAAGTAATAAAGCTTTGGATATATACCTCTTCTGATTTGAAGCCAACCAAAGTACTATAACTCTTCATGAAACTAGGGTAACATATGAGAATGCACAAAAATATCTTAAGCATAATTCTACCTCGAGTTTGAAGAAGTCGTTATAAGCTTTCTTCCACTATTATTTAAGATTTACTATTTTGCTATGTGGAAATCCTGCTGATGTTACATCTGCCTTTATCTGACAAAAGAAAGCTGTTAGGTTTATTTCCAGGGTCACAGCAGAAAGCGTATTTAAAAAATATTAAAATTGTCTGTCAAGCCGATATTAAAAGGAAACTACAATTAATACAAACTAAGAGAGTCAGTATAATCCAATAAGAAAAAGTGAAAATAATGCGTTACGCTATCTATTGAATACAAAAAACATATTTTTTTAATGACAACGTAATAGTTGAAGAGTTTGTGAGAGCTTGTTTTAATGGAGTTTTTCATCACTAGTCATCAACTAGTATCATCGTCTACCAGATTTTCTTTGGTATTGAAATTATTATATTGCAGAGAATTATTAACTTATGTATCAGAATACCCCTATGTTATTTGTATTATTTTTTTACGTAGCAGGTATGTATGTTTGTTTTTTGCTGTACAACTTGATTATTTATGAAATTTGTTTCATGAAAATGCTTAAAGATGAATAAATTATTTTTACTCTAACGAAAGACACGAGCTAGAATTCAAGTACCGATTGCTCTGAAATTACTTTTAAGTGTTTTTCCGTAGTGATCTAGAAAAGCGTTTCTCAACCTTTTTTGACCAGAGGATCAGTAAAGTGTCAAAAATGATTCAACGGACCACAAACATATATGGGAATAATTTTTTAGCTATGTGCATGTTATTGACCAACCCTACCAATTGTTACTGGCAAGTACCGCGTTATCTTAATGCCTACACCTGCAATAAGGCTTTCATAAAACGGCCTTTAACTAAACCTTCAAAGGAACGTCATTCTCTTTGATGACGACTCGCAACGTATTTACTAAAATAACATCTTACAGTTACAATTTGTATCCCGTCCAAGAAGGGGGACGGAGTGAGATCCTTCAAAAGACCATGGCCGAATTCCTTCCTGTTCCTTGCCTTCACCCCATCCTTTCCCGCCTCTAATGATCTCGACGAGGCGTAAAGCCGTATGAAAAACACAAAAAACTAGATAATTGCGGGGAATCGCATAAAAATCGCAATCTTGGGGGCCAGGATTCGAACCTGGTCGCGTTTTACCGTCCCGTTCCAATGTGCGGCGACTTAACGCACTAAACTACACTGGCGGGTCGTAGCACATATGATAATAATATAAACAGAAACGTCATAGATGGCTATATGACTTAATCAGTTAACGTCATTTTTGCTTTAAAAAGGAGAAATTATTTTATAAAATCATCAAAATACTACCGTCAATTGATAAAAGAATGTCGTATGACATATCTACAGAATCTAAATTTGGTTTTTAGAACTGAGACAGCGCGGTTTGATGATAGCGAGTACGCAGGTTTTATGATCCACAGTCTTGGCATAGACTCATTTCCAGTACCGTTATAGCCACTTTAGGCGGTCGTTCGTCGGTGGAAATCAAATTTTCCCGTCGTCTATTTCCCTCCTCCATTCTTCTGAAACTTCCTTACGGCTAAAGCTGTTTCCAGAATAATACTGTACCTAAGTTCGTATCAACACAGGAAAGAATTTCACCTTAGTTTCATTCCCATATAGTCTATGATTTCCTGATAACACCGTCAAACGTATGTTTTAAGAAGGTCCATCGAATACTTCATGAATTTCAATAAGCTAATAGAAAAGTGTAATATAATATTTACATGTAATTCTGAAACGTCCTTGTTGCTTCATTGTTATAAAAACAGGTTGTAGCTGAGACATTTAAAAGCGATAAAACGTGATTTACGTTAGTGTTGCTAAGATTGCAGTTTATTTTGGAAATAATGTTTGTCTAGTTTTTAGGGGAAGATTTAAAAGCAGTTATATTTGATACTTTTTTGTGACAGAACATTTCAAGGAAACGTATTTTGCTTCATTTATATGTCACGTAGTCCACACAGCTGATATTAAAACTGCCTCCTGTTTAATTTGGTAGTATTTTTACTAAAAACTCCCTCCATATACTTCACTTCCGCAAACTAGCTTGAAAGAGAGAAATTCTGAGGAAGTTAAGTAATTTAATTGTTGATTTGGTACATTCTGGCTCTCCTCAATTGAGTAAATAGGTTACAGAGAGATCAAATGTTTATTTTCCTAAAATCGATTAAAACTCCGCCTCTCAACCCGAGAATATTGACAGTATCTAATGACTGTGCGATTGACAGTCAAATCTGCATATTACCTTCGCTTAAAATTCATTAATCTGCTTGAAACATTATGTTCCACATACCTGACGAGAAGTTCGCTAATTTACTTAGAGATTGTTTACTGTCTAACATCTTTTAAAATAAGAGCTGATTTGATTGATGCTATGAGAGGGAAGGAACAGCTAGGTTAGGTTACTACAGTGGTCTTTTAATCGAAGTCAGTTTGATAAAGCTGAAATTTGTAACTTTTTTTTTCAGCAAAAAGATTAATATTTTTTGTTTGACAACTTCAATATAATGATGTATTGATTTTATTGTTTTTCGTTATTTTTCCATAGTAGTAAATAACGTTGTACTGGTCCAGGTAACGATTATTTCGTTAATGTGCTATTCTCGATGACAAAATACTAGGCAGACATTAACACGTAACCAACATCAGCATAATAATTGCGCATTCTGTCTCACATTTATTAACATTCGCATGCTTTTGTATTAGCTCTGCACTGTATATTGGAACTGTATTTAACGTCACGACGAAGGATAAAGATTTTTAATCAATAAAACGGTAGTTTGCAAATGTTTTACAAAGTTTTAGGAAAATTTGAAGAAAAACGTGCTTCCTTACTTCATCTTATTTCATGACGTAAGTGATTTTTTTTGGAGCTTTACGTCTTGTCGATACCGAAGCCATTAGAGGTGGAAGAGGTTTGGGACAAGGACGAGAAAGGGAATCCGCTGAGGCTTTCCGAAGGAACCATCGCGGCCTTCGCCAGGAGTGAAAACTGAAAACTGTATTAACGGACGGGTATTGGAACCCACGTCCACATGATTATTTCGTCACATTTCCTCAATAGATTATACTCTTTAGCTTCTTTGTCTGATTTAGGAAGGGAGTTTTTTTCCCTGTGCATAGGCTTACATGTTCACGTCACTCTGAAACTGTTGTACTTAAGGAAAGAAATCGGTTTTACCTAAATAGTTGAGAATCGTCCGCATTTTTTAAATTTATGACATTTAGTTTGAAAAGTTACCAGTTTGAAATATTTTGCATCGTTTAGTGATATGTTTACTACACAATTGAATCAAATCTTTATATATAAAGATGAATGTTTGTTTGTTTGTTTGTTGGTTGGTTTGTTTGTTTGTTAGTTTGTTTGTTTGTTAGTTTGTTTGTTCTTCATACAAATCCACAGTTTTCATCCGATCTCGATGAAACTTTGCACACTTATCCTTTGAAACAAGGAGAAAAATACTGTCTACATTTGGTTGAAAAGTTATCTGTATAAATAACACATTTTGTCTCACAACTTCGAAATACGGCGATAGACAGACACGTTGAATATGGACGTCTGCGTACCGCGTTTCCGTGTAGTGGACTGCCAGCTCAGTAGCTAAAGCTCTTGCTTACGAACGTCGTAGTCTCCGGTTCAAATCTCCGCGGAGGCTAAGATTTTTAAAAATTGTTTTTGATCGTAAGAGTCACGGTTGGGCCGTCGGTTATTCGGATTGAACTTTAAACTGTAGAAATCACAAAGGTAGGGGTGCAATCTGAGGCAATTCGTAGGTAGTCTTGCAATACAGTAGATGTACACTTTTTTTACGTTATATTGATCCATCAGGGGTGATTCGTAGTCAGTGTGTGTGTAATCTGCAGTAGGAATACTCTGTCTTATGTTACATTTGACAATTAAATGCCTATACCGATATTGACGGAATTTGACGAGAAAATCTGTAGGGAGGGCACTGGAATTTGTTTGTTCTTCATACAAATCAACAGTTTTCATCCTATCTCGATGAAAGTTTGCACACTTATCCTTGAAACAAGGAGAAAAATACTGTCTACATTTGGTTGAAACATTATCTGTATAAGTAACACATTTTGTCTCATAACTTCGAAATACGGCGATAGACAGACACGTTGAATATGGACGTCTCCGTACCGTGTTTACGTGTAGTGGACTGCCAGCTCAGTAGCTAAAGCGCTTGCTCACGAACGTCGTGGTCTCCGGTTCAAATCTCCGCGGAGGCTAAGTTTTTAAAAAATTGTTTTTGATCGTAAGAGTCACGGTTGGGCCGTCGGTTATTCGGATTGAATGTTAAACTGTAGATATTAGAAAGTTAGGGGTGCATTGCGAGGCAAATCGTAGGTAGTCTTGCAATGTTGTAGGTGTACACGTTTTTACGTTATAATGATCCCTCAGGTGTTGTTCGCAGTCAGTGTGTGAGTGTGAACCACAGTATATTATATATAAATACGGAAGTAAGTCTCTGTCTTTTTGTTACTTTTTGACGACTAAATGACTATATCGTTGTGATGGAATTTTATACGGAAATCTGTATGATGGGCACAGGATATTTTTTCCAGTATGATTAACAGTTGTAGTCAAGAAATTTTGAGACCTTATCGAATGGTGACAGAAATATGTTGGAAATTTATTCTCTTCAAGAGACAGGTTCGACGGTACAATGATATAGTGATAGCTTTCCTGTCATATTATTCCGACTCGATATTGTTTGGGACCAATCCTTCGTTACCAATAACTTTCTATATTTAATTCTGGCAAAAAAATTCTTAATCCACGCGTACGAAGTCGTTGGTACGGGCTAGTAACATTATAAAGTTACTGAGAGAAGCAGCTTCAGCCTTTTTAAAAGTAATCTCAAGATTACCTCGAGAGACTGTTAAATAGTTAAATGGTTTTCTCTTAAGAAATACCAAACACATTCTCCTTGCTCTGTTAATAGTCATAAGCAAAATAAAGTTGGTGTTCAAATTAATTTATTTATTTCGTATGGCAGAAGAAATACAAAAACATTAACTACATTAAATTACGATAAATATAACTACTACTACAGACTGACGTCCAACGATTGCAGTCATTAAATTGCTTCTGGCGTTGCTTCGTGAATATGATGCATTGTACCACTGAACCTCCTGAGAGGGTATTCCATGGCGATGTGGTGAATGGTTTGCTCGTAGTTACCACAGTCACAAGAAGGATTCTCTATCATTCCTCACTTGTACATCCAGTAGTTGCATCTACCGTGGCCTGTTCTCACTCGGTTCAGTGCCATCCAGGTTTTCCTAGGAAGGTTGAATCCAGAAGGCTGTCGTGTAGGGTCTTGGATTAGCACATGTTTGTCGGGATTGGAATTTGTCCAATCAGCCCACCATGCTTCGCCTATGTTGAAATTATTTTGGACCAGCTCTTGACCAATCTTCCATGTTGAATATCTAGCTTTTAGTCTATTTAGAGCTTTTTGTGTGCAGTCATGATGAATAGGAAGGTGTGAATATCTTAAGCATTTATGCCTTTCCTTTTTTAAAGCCGCTTGTCTTCGGAGACTTGGTGGGGTGATGTTAGAGAGTACAGGCAGCCAGTCTGTAGGTGCAGATTTAACAGTTCCAGATAATCTTCTCATTGTGTCATTTATTTGAACGTCGATCTTTTTTTGTGTTTAAATAAGAAGTCAGTACAGTGAAACTCAATATTCATTCAGGATTTCGATGGTATAAATGGCATTATTATTTATAATCAGGATAATGAATTGTATTACCATGATATGAAAAAGACCCTAAATGTGTAACGATTTCACCTATATTTGGTTGATTATAGAATCTGTATTGTGTTAGCTTAAGAATGGTATTGCTGTTTTAGACAAGACCTTCTTTTGTACTTTAAATAGGCGTCACTATTCCTTGACACGCCAACAGCATAAATGACCTATGAGCAGAGGTACAACAGTAGCATTATCCAAATCACTCAATCGTGATAACAGGCATATTTAACTGCACGCAAGTATGCAACGGCGCTTTAATATGATTTCCGTTTACGCCATTTTTGAATGGTTCATGTCTTCACACACAATACCCATAACTGACGATTTATGTAACAGTCACTCGTGAAATCTTTCGAATTGTATATCTTATTAGCATCTTACAGCAAGACCATAAAGATTATTGATGTTAACCAACATCTTTTTATATTCCAGAGAAATGTGATCATTACCCTGTCGAGTCAGTGATTTGCCAGTTAACAGCATAAACAATTTTTTTATATATATAAAGATACTACTGATCTTCAAAATTTTAGAATCATGGGTGAGTGGATTCCTATGGCATTTAATGTTTACGTTTGCTTCGTGTAACCTCCCTGTTTGTTATTATTAAGTTTTAGCTCTCACTGAAAGTAACTTGCCAGTGTCTAAATATAACTTTAAAGTTGGAAGAGTGTAAAAAGTATCTACCGATTCCGAATAAGCTTTGCGCTTTCGAAATACGAATTCCTGTAATTTTTAGGTGCTAAATTAAACATAAATTCCCTTTCGTTATCTCTAACAGTATTTTGTGTGTTCACGCTTTTGAATGTTGTAATGAAGTCAATCATCTCTTCCAGTCCTATGACAATCTTCCCATCACTATAAATGTTTTAGGAACAATATCCTCAGCTATCTGTTTAATATTACATTCAAGAATTAGAAATTGTATGAAATACTTTATTACTGACATTAAATGAAATGTTAAAATTAAGGATAGCTGCCAAAACATTCTATTCTTCATAACAAAAGAATTATTTCAAGAAATAAAATTTTAGTAATAGTTTTATTAGCAGTCAGCCAGACGTACGGATTAGTAGTTGTGGCTTAAATTTAATTGAGGATACACAATTTCTCTGCTTACGTAGCATAATAGCAGATGATAAGTCTAATGAAATGGCCACTAGGGTGTAAGATTATTAAATAATAATAATAATCTAATATTTGTTCCCACCTCAATGTTTTCCCTTCAGGAGTTCTCTCTAAATTAATGAATCCACACGCCTAAAATGTGACCCGTAATCCAATATATTATCACTTTATTTTTAGAGTATTTCATAAAATAGTTTCTTTATCAAACCTTGTTTTCGTACTTTATCTGTTCATTTAACTTCCAACATTCTTCTTTAACACTACTCTCAGATATTTATCAACAAAAAAGATGTTTCACTACCATAAAGTAATATCATTCATATAGAATTTTAGAAAGTTGCTTGATTAATGATTGTTACTAAAATATTTATCCATTTAAAGAATGCTTTTCTTGGAAGTCATTAAACACTTTCACCTTTATCCATGCTTTTTCCATCACCTGTAATATTTTTCCCTTATTTCACATTTCGATATTTTACCTTTGGTCGCTGTAATCATGTTTGCTACATTTTATACTGGCTTTGTTTGTTTTTAGAAAAAAAAATCATCACCCATGATCTTAAAGTATCTCTAAGCACCGACTTTCGTAGAGCAACAAAATATCAACAGAACAATTTCTTTCTCCTTGATCCTCCAACAAACAATATTTTCCTACGCAAAAGAAGATTATCTACCGTTTTATTTTTAACTTTACCTCTCCGCTATTTTAATTTATGCTTGCGTTTTCTGATTCTCCGCTTTCATTAAAGTCATCTAATCTGTATTTGACTCATAAATTATTCTTCTAGCTGCCTATTTTGAAACCCACATGTTTATTTTTTTTTTAAAATTCAGAAATATCAAAAGCTTTTAGAGATCTTTGCATACTATAAATGTATTATTATTTTTCTTGATATTAATGGTATTAATCGTAATACCGGATTGCTTCTCTTGTAAATCTGTTATTCTTTAACTATCTAATATCATTTTCAAACCTTCTGTTCTTCTGTATTATCCTGCTTCTCATTTATGAAGATCTGATAATTTTTATTGCTTTTGTTTCTTTCAGGACACACAAGAGAATGCGTTCCTGGACGTTGGTCTGAATAACTTCTGTCATACAACGTTTTTATATCGGTGATGAGTATAATTTTAAATCATACTTTACTTAGAGATTCCTGCATTCCTATCGATATATAGCACATTATATCAGTTATAATTTTCAGTGTCTTACTGCGCAGTATTTTTAACACTGGATTTCCTTCATCAAAATATTCCCTTTTTTCGGCATACTATGTCGTATGGTACCTTATTCTCTAAATTTCTTCTATTTGTCCGGTCTTTCTTTTGGGCTTATAAGAAGTTTCCAATCTGCACCTTCGGTGTTAACAGTGTACATTTTCTTTTGACTTCATAAAAACTGAGTTTGGTCTTTTTTATATGTCCATCCCCTGTACCTAAAATAGCTTTTTCTTTTTTCACGGATTTTTAATTTATTTCCTATCTAGAATATCGGCAATGCTGTCTTACATCACGTTGACCATTTTAGTGTTTTTATTATTTAAGCATCAAATTAAATATTGGGCCTACTTGCTTCCTTACTACCATATTTTTAACGTACTTTAATCATCACACTTTGTTCCAGTGGATTGCCACAAAATTTCAGTCGTAGTTTTTCCTTAGTCTCGCATTTACGGTATCAATATTCGTTCATCTTCGTTTAACAGCTGAGAGCATTTCAGTGTTTATAAACAGCAGCTAAATGTTTTCCCACTTGCGTTAGCCCGCTGGGTTCTCCCGCAGCGAGATAATCATCCAAATTGAGAGCTGCCACCCAACAAGCCGTCATCAAAACCTCCCCTCTCCTCCATTCCCCCACCTCTCCCACTCAGACATTCAGCACACGCTTCAAATCACTTTACTCTCTTCAATGTAAATGCTGTGCGGAGATACGAAAACGTTAAGTTAATGGTCTTGGTTTAACATTACATATTACCAGTTTATTAAGTCACTGATTTGTTTTTTTTTTTCTACCATTCAGTAAATATTGCCGTGGTTGCATGTTGTATGGTAATTATTAGTAACTAACACATGCGGTTGCTTTATGTGGATACATGTTTAAGTTGTCCAAAAAGTACAGTAGTGGTTAAGTTAAGGTTGATCCAATAGAAATTTACCGAGCGTGGTGGCTGAATGGTAATGCTGTGGCCTCGCATTCGGAAGGATGGGGATTCGAATCCCCATCCAGCCATCCAGGTTTGGGTTCTCTACGGTTTCCCCAAATTATTACAGTCAAATATCGGGATTGTTCCATCAAAAAAGGCGATGGATGAATTCCTTCTTGTCCATTGACCTCTGTCCTCGTCGTTAACGAGGCATAAGGTCATAAAAAAGTCAACATAAGTTTGTGTTTGAAAATATCAGGACATTTTGATGTTTTCTGATGACGCTGAAGATCCATTTTAATGGGATAAACTGAATAATGCCAATGGATGTCAGCAATCACCGCACCAGACTTGACTACAAAATTAAATTAATAATAAATTTTTTGCTAAACGAATAAGTAACTGGTTCAGTGAAAGCATTAGGGACAACGAAACAGAAACAGGAGGGTCTAATTCGGAGAACGAGCTTAACAACACAATTAGAAATGACGATAGTAAAAAATTTGATATCCATCCTGAGGAAATCATGAAGGAAATAAGAAAGCTGAAAAAAATAAAATAAAGGGGCTGGTGAAGATAATATTACTACAGATATCTTAAAGATAGTCGGATGTGACGTTGTACCTTATCTTGAAATATTATTTAAATTGAGTCTAGACACTTGCTGCTTACCACAGGACTGGAAAAGTGCAATAGTAGTACCGGGACATAAGGGAGGGGTGAGAAATAGAGTTGAGAATTACAAGCCAATCAGTTTGACATCAGTGGTAGGTAAATTAATGGAAAGATTGATATGCAACCACATCAGAAATATATGTGAGAAACGTAAGTGGTTTTCAAGTAGGCAACATGGTTTCAGGCAAGGATATTCATGCGAATCTCAGTTGGTGGGATATATGCAAGATATTTCAGATGAAATGGTCAAGGGAGGCCAAATTGATAGTGTAGCACTAGATCTGTCTAAGGCGTTTGACAGAGTAAGCCATAAAATGGTAGTAAATAAGGTAAAACCCATTGGAGTGGATAAGAAAGTCATTTGCTGGGTAGAAGAATTTTTAAAGGGTAGAAAACAGAATGTTAGGGTAGGAAATGTAGTATCAAAAGAAGTTGAAGTAAAAATGGGTGTGCCACAGGGTAGTGTATTGGGACCATTGCTATTCATTATTCTAATGAATAATTGTGTTGATTGTTTACTATCTGAAATTAGATTGTTTGCAGATGACATAATACTGTATAAAAGAATCAAAACGATAGAGGATTGTAAACAGTTGCAGGGTGATCTGGACAGGATATCTAATTGGGTTGGTAAACATGGAATGAAGATAAATGCAAAAAAGAGTCAGCTTATTAGATACATAAATAAAAAACAAAAGGTTAATTATGAATATAAGGTGGGGTAAGAATTGCTTGCTGAAGACTTGAAATGTAAATATCTTGGAATTACTTTTGAAAAAAAAAAAAAAACTTAACTGGGCAGGACACATAGGCCAGGTGGTAGGAAAAGGTTTCAAAGTTCTGCACTTGTTGGAGAGAGTGATGAGGGGATGTACGAGAGAAGTCAAGGAATTGGGTTACAAAACTTTGGTCAGACTATTGCTCGAATATGGTAGTGTAGTATGGGACCCTCATTTTACGTATCAAATACAGGAGTTGGAGAGGGTGCAAAAAAGGGCTGCTAGATTTGTTTCTGGAAATTATCGCAGAATGCAATCAGTGACGGATATGATAAAGGAGCTGGAATGGGATTCATTGCAAGACAGGAGGAGGATGAGGAGGGTCATGGGAGTGTACAGGGCATATACTGGCGATGAGGCATGGAAAGATATTGCAATAGGTATGAAAAGTAGTGCATGGAAGGGAAAAGATGACCATGACCACAAGCTGGCACTCGATTTCAGGCACAAGGGTGTAGGAAGATTCTCTTTTTTAGGTAAGGGTGTCAGGGATTGGAATGAGTTACCAAGAGAAATGATGAATAATTTACCGAAAACTTTGAAAGAATTTAAAGATAAAATTTGTAGAGGGCAAATGTAGGTAGGTGCAGGATAGGGGGGAGATGGGTGTGTAGGGAAATTGCCACCGGAGCCTGTGCTCCATTGCAATTAAATTAAATTAAATAAATGCTTTACTGCAGATTCATGAAGTGATTTCTCAAACAACTTGTTAAAAATAAAACAGATAGACCCGCCAATGTGGCACACTGGATCCGGGAGGTACAATGGGAAAAGATTTAAGTCGTGGACCCCGCGTACCAAACGTCATGATTGCGGTTTAGGCGAATGCCGCGATGGTCTCCACCTCATATATTTTTTTTTAATTTTTAAATGGCTTTCGGCAACACAGGCCATACAGTCAGCTCAATGTTATCCAGTGTATCAGTTTCTAAAGTATATTGTTGCTACTAAGTATTTACACATGGACGTTATAGGATGGACAAGACATTGACACACACACACAGACACAACACTTAAACACTCATGCCCTCGGCTGGACTCGAAACGTTGAGCCTCGGCATGTGGAGTCAGTACTCTAGCCCCTACGCTACCGAGGCCGGCGCCTCATAAGCTATACGTCTCACAAACAGAATGTTCACTTATCAAACAGAGCATGAAAAGTTACAAGCTTCGCAGACAGATTTCAACACAGACTCCAATTTAAGTACGTCGGGTCTAACATACTGGCAGGACACAAGTCCTTCCCCTCTCATGATTCACACCGGCTACCTGCGTGCAACAGAGGACAGTTGGCACGTGGTTCTTGGATTCCGGACGGTGGGTAAAAAAATATAGTCCTTCAATATTTTCAACTCGATTTCAATACCAATAATTCTGGTGCTTGCGTTTTAAGCATAATTTCAGCATGTAATTATAACTCACTCGTAAGCCTTCTTATCACAAAATATATAGGCCGTTGCAGTCGCTTCCTGCCTTCAGTTTCACCTCTAGTCGGATTTGGTGCAATTCTTCTCCTATTCTTATCATCAAGGCCTACTAATCTCTTAATATCACCGTATCTGTTTCAACTTCTGTCCTGAAATGTATAAATCACTTTTCATCTCATCAACTGTTGCATCTGATAACCGAATTACCTGCATTAAAAAGTAATTTACCATACTTAATTTTCTTCAACATAGTCCTTGTTTTACTATTCATTCGTAGAACTAATTGGTTTCGTATTTAACACTAAATGTTTAACTTCCTTCTATAGCTCATATTTCAAAAACTTCAAGTATTTCATCTTCTTTCTGGAGTGTCCAAAATTAGTGCTTAACTTTCACAAAGCGGCTACATATTGTGTGCCTTATCTCAGCTGATGCAACATCAGATAAATCACATACGCTACGCCTACACATATCAGGCGTATGAAACAGTTGCAAATTGTTTGAATCAAACATTACGCGTTAATTTAAATATTGAGAAAATATATAATCTGTTTCACATACATATGATAAATTAAAAATAAATTTAATCAACTAACAGCGGATCCTAAAGAAATATTTACAACAACATATTTATAAACTGCCTGCGAGAAAACCAAAACTTGTTGTAGTGTTGTTCACAGGGTGATCCTGTATATCAATCTGCGTTTGCTGTTTTTAAACATCTAAAATCCACCCTTTTGTAGCAATGTGAACTAAAAGAAAAAATAATCTTAAAATATAAACATTTTTCTATACAGCCCTGGGATGTTTCAGAATTCAGTATAAGTTTTTTGAATAAGCTTAAAAGATGAATATAGTCACTAACCAAAAAATTAACTTTAATGCAAAAAATAGTGTAAGGTGCTAGCTACCAGTAATATTTTTTTATTGCTTACTGTTCGTATAGGTATAGTTATTATGAATAAGTAGAGACCACTCCACGCTTTTTTTACTTTAAAGTAATTTTTTTAATGAGTGACTTATTCTTGTTCCAAACTTATTCAAAAAGTTGTACTGCGCTACTGACCAAAATTTTTATAGGTAAAGATTATTTTTTTCCTTTAGTTTACATAGTTTTTTCCTTTAGTTTACATAGTTTTTTTTAAAATTATGCAAACTATAATGGGCAAAACTGGACGTCAGGAAGTGGGTGAACATTGAAATAGAAGATTCGATTCCATTCAATCAATTTTCTATGTCAAAGTAATGATAATATGTGTAATATAAACTATGAAATTATTGTGTTATCATCGTTTCTAAATATATGTGCAAAATTTCAGACAGTTCTGACATCTGGAATTTGGTTAAAATTCAACAGAAAAATTCCTTCACACTCAAACACTTTTCTATTGTTACAGCCAAAGTAATGAGAATATCAGGACATAGCAACGAAATTGTAGTCGGTTTTCATTCCATGTGCCAAATTTCAAACAATTCAGAGATCTGGAAGTGGGTTGAAATTCATTTGCAAAATTCCATCATATTCAACCATTTTTCTATTTTTATTGTCAAAGTAATGAGAACAGCAGGAAGTTGCTAAGAAATCAATGTATTTTAATCGGTTCTTAATACGTGTGCAAAATTTCAAACAATATGGACATCTCGAACTGGGTTAAAATTAATTTGCAAAAATATTATAATCAACAATTTCTCTATTAATATTGTCAAAGTAATGACAAAATCAGGACGCTGCTATGAAAATATTATATTGGCATCGTTTCTCAATACTTGTTCAAAATTTTCAACAATTCGGACATCTCGAAGAGGGTGAAAACTGAATTGAAAGATTCCATCACTTTTCTATTGTTACTGCCAAAGTAATGAAAATAGATAGGACGTTGCTATTAAATTATTGTATTTTCACAGGTTCTTTATACGTGTGAAAAATTTCAAACAACTCGGACATCTGGAAGCGGACGAAAATCGAACTGGAAGATTCTGTTACATTCATTCATACATACATGTCAAGCTAATATAAAGCGTGTAAAAAGAGTATGTTTCTTGATTGGAAATAGCAATCTGCTATTGAATTTGGCTTGCAAACTACATGATTCCTGACAATAAATAGGCCAAATCCGAACATTTTGGAATTTTTGTCTGTCTCTGCACCCATCACGCAAAAACTAAACAACGGACTTGAACAAAATTTACCCGCAGTGATAGCTGAAGGCGTAAATCAAAACATGGTACATTTTATCCAGAAAACGTGAATAGTTTTCCAGGAAATCACTATTTGGGTTTGAATACGATGTAACACGGTTGTATGGAAGCAAAGAAAAAACTAGTTTGTTTATACTTTTAAATCGAAACGTATATTTCACTTTCCTTCAGTTATAAGGGAACAGTTAAGATACTTGCAAAAAATCACATTGGCCTTTTATGCGCACTGACGGTATGTTAAAATAGTTGTATCTATCGTATATTGACTCTGAAATACAACTACAGATTTTACACGACAGTATATACACATGTTATTAAAACAATCTACTCGTATATGCGACAGATAACACCACTTCAGATGCTGTTTACTGAGAAGCTATGTGAACAATGCCGAAGTATACCTGTGGGTGATACCCAGCTATACAATCATAGAAAGTAGTGGCAGCTATAAGGAGTGGCTGAAACAAATGATGGTCACAAACATACCGAAAACACTTATGTACAACATAAATTCAGAAGGAAAGGAGGAGGTCAAAGAAATAAGAAGGCTGCTCTTCTGTTTTTTCCTACGTAGCCGACGCTTCAATTTCTTTGGCAGTTTTTCAGTATTTTAACGGGACAAGTATTCGATTCCACTAGGACAAAGCCATGGTCACAGCTAGTATAAATATTTATGTATACTTAATGATTTTAATACCTTTAAGAGAGAAAAAATTAGAATCACACCACTTCGTTTATTGAGTGCGATGTGGTAAATCAGTGGTAAGGGCACTCGCTTTCAAAATATTCGGCACTGCTGAGTCCGGGAATTTTTAACGTTACGTTGATCATGTGAACTATGCCAGGACATTCAGTGGTTCAGATTACACTTTAAACTGTAGTTGCCAGAGGAAATGAGCTGACCGTCCTACCTCTGACACAATGGCTTAGTAAGCCTCCTTTGGAAGGATCCAATCAATCTTCGAGCTATGGAATAAGTTTTAGGAAAAAACTAAAAGAAAAAAATTAATTAAAAAAATTAGAAATCACATCACTTAGTCTAATTACGCAAGTACAACTCAAACTCGATTTGATGAAAAATAGCAATCTGTCCCGAATTATCGATTTCTGCATTTATCCATTATCATCTCATCCACCATTCTACGGGTTGGATCACGCCCACTCGTAATCAATTGTAATTAAGTTTTATCTAATTATGAAACAAATTCGTATTTTATTTAATTCTTTTTACCTGTTTCTGGGTCACTTATATTCTTTATGTAACTAATGTTTACTACTAAATATGCAAAACAAACTTTCATTTCGTCTCCAAAAACATCTTTAAGGAGAAGGAGATACGGCTTCTCTTGTGTATATCTTCCGATAATGTAACACTGAACTCAGTGCAACTGATATTTTTGTATGATGAGAAAGCAGTGAGTAACAAGCTTTCATAGGAGATATTCTAATTGAAGATTTTTTTCGTATACAACTGAGCTTTTTTTTTTTTTTTTTTTTTTTTGAATCGTTAGCATGCGTTAAATATATTGTGAATGATACTTTGATATTTACACTCAACCGAGATGAGTTATTGCTTCTAACTGCATAGCACAGCATCTTATAGTGATTAGGAATGGACTTTTGGAATACCAGAAATAAATAAAATGGGAACATTTGAAATGTGGTACTATAGAAGGATGTTGAAAATAAAATCGGCAGTTAAAATAAGTAATTAACGTGTTTTAGAAATGACATGCAGGTAGAGAAGAGACAGGTTGGTCGACCACATTTTAATACATGTAGGATTGGTCAGTTTGTTAGAGGAGGGAACAATCGCGGGAATTAAATGTAGAGGGAGACAAATATTAGAATATGTGAAACAGTTATTCTAGGACGTAGATTGAAATGGGTATGTTAAGATGAAGAGGTTAGCTCAAGATAAGAAGAGATGGAAGGTTTTATCAAACTTGCCAAGAAGTGATGATGGGAAAAAATCGTATACAGCTTAGATTTAAACCCATCGTAATACTGAAATAAAAGGAAATATTTACGAAGGAAAACGTAAAAAAAATATCTATTGTAGTAGCAGGTGACGACGATAGTTATATGTACAATTCTTCCACGGTGATACATTGTTCTGCAGAAAAATGAAGACTTAGTCTGAAAGGCGATAAAAGATATCGGGTAACCATATCATATTATTACGACAGTCAGTTCTAGATTTCTGGTAAGCAGAAACTAGCTGGCCTCGCGGAATGTATTTTCTTCTATATAACAATTTTGATGTTTGGAGGTGAAACCTGGACGTACTTGAGATCCAGAAAATGTACTTGTGTACCACGAGCTCCGGCTCTTTGACGCCTTAAGAATGGTTTCATTATTCTTAGACAGTACAGAGCTTACTGCGATTGAAGTTTTTTGTTAGTTTCTAGGCGAGAGTCGCAGAAGGTTAACATACTCATGCTTAGACTGTTTCACACAGATGTTATAATGTTTTACTTATTCGGCAGTATTAGGTGGCCCTTAAACCCATTTAAACTACTAATAACATAATATCTATGTGCATATGTGGCAGGACGAAAATTTTGTAGTAAAGAATTAGACGCAGATAATAGCACTAAGATTGAATACAGTTGCTCTAGTCCAAGTTATGATGTGCTGATATATTTAAAAACAGCCTCTGTTGTGGGAAAGAACTATAGAATAAAAGACTCTATCCAATTCCTAAGAAATTTGTTGTTTGGAGATGTTGGCGAGTAATGTGGATCTAATTATATTTTTCAATTTACAGGACTACTTTTAAGGACTGGTGTTTTCGCTATAACTCTTATCACAATTTAATGCTTCTTGATGTAAGAATATAATAATTTCCATGTTAGACTAATGAGTGGAAACTGGATTTTGCACAGTATGAGTAGTTACATACGATGTTGATGAATAATGAATTTGTCAATCGCCAATTTCTTAGGGGTAAAATGATTTTCTTTGACTGTAATAGTAAATAATATTTGTAAAAGCTGTCCACTAAGCAGCAGATGTTGTGGGACCTTATGTTTATATTTTCATGCACAGTATTTTAGATCAGCTACTGTTTTTACGGGAGCAAGAATGTGAATATAGCAATATTTTTAAGTTAAGTTGAAAATGGATGTTGGTAATATATTAAGTAAAAAGTAATTTAATATGCACATTGCTGTGCGATTGTATAAGTTAGTGAAACACACAACACAAGAAGAAATTGTTCATGCAAAATTCAATGATTTTTACCACATTCGTAAAAGATAGTATGGCTAAGAAAATAAATCAGTATCCTTAGTGCTGAGATATTGAGTTATGAAGCTATTTTCAAAGTTGCTGAATAATATAAATCACAATAATTATTGCAAACTTTGATACATTAATTACAGTTTTTTTTGAATTTTTTAAATGACATTATATTTGCAATAGACTATTAGTACTTCGGTGGAATCGATGATCATCTTACACGTAGTATGAATAATTTCGCCAAGCGGCGAATTTGGCACCCCTGTACCATCCACCGTCCTGGTAACCCCGTCACACTGATCAATAACCAGCCAATAGTAAGAAGGGAAAAGACTTGTAAAACAATTGTTCGCAAGTTGCCAAGTTGTTCCGTAAAAGACTTAATACTGTTAACTCACTAACGAAATTGCGCAAGTATTCTATTGGACAAAGTGGCTTATTGTTGATAAGTTATTTATTTCAGTTATGGTGGCGGCACTGTTTGAACAACTAAATTCGATAATTTATATATCGAAGTCTATATAATTTTAAGGATGAAGTTTATTGAAATGGTCGCCATCTCTAATTGCAAGCACAACCCGTCTTTTTTGTGGTCTTCTCTGCCCTATTTTCTTGTTTTGCTCAATGGGAGTCAGTTTATTTGATCAAATATCTTCATTTATACCTATTTAGTGTCAGTATTTTTCTTGTTTCTTCTATTCATCTCTTCTATGCTTTTTCTGCATATATTGTGAAAACTTTCAGTATTTTACGGTTAAATCTGTTGCACTTCGTTTGCATTAGGTTGTAGAAATTGTTCTTTACTTTCTGTATTAGGAAAACTTGAAGCACAAGACACAAAAATCACTTTTATGTACGAAAATGTAATTCAGGATCAAGCAAAGGGTCATTGAGGGATTCTAATAGACTATGAAATATTTCGTTTCGTTTTATTGACTGTTCATTTTTTGTTTCCTTTTGCCAGTATGTGTGGCAGGGAACACTCTTATCACTTTTCTATAATGAAAGTAAGATGAATAAATATCCGCAACAAGCAAATGGTCATTTGTAAAATAGTTCACCAGCTAGTAAGTGAGACTGTGCATTGCAGCAGTGAACGAAATATTTGAGATGTACCACACCGCATCAGGAAGGGTTCTTCGACGTGCGCTGGTATCACAAATTACAGCGAGCGCACTGACTCAGAACCCTTTCAGAGGACGGGGTATTTCTCATTTTTTCTCGTGGCCAGAAGAGACTGGTTCACTACTACCGGGCCAATGAGTTTAATACTTTACCAGTAACGTCGCTACGGCTGTTAAAATTGCCTCGGTGTTGCGGAGCGGCGAGGTACAGGGTGCGGGTAGGCAACCCGGCCGACTACCTACCTGCTACTCTGTGGCCGTCGTTGCAGGTGGAGCACGCTTCGTGTGGTCGCCTGGGCCGTAGTTAGTGCATCACTGTGTGCGAGGGCGTACGCGTGGGCAAGATGGCGAGCCGGGCCGAACTCGCAGTGCGCACTGCTCGCCCGACTGGCGGCGGGGATCGATACGCGGCGGTCGAGCGGGAGGCGGAGGGGCGGGGGGCGGCGCACGCGTGCCGCCACGTTCGGCGTCAGGGTCAGGTCAAGTGTCAGCTAGCTCCACAGCGCCCCCAAGACGCGGCCAGCTGACTTGCTGATTGGTTGTACTCCCTATTAGAGGAAGTAGGAAAACCGCGGTCAGCTCCTGGCCGGAATGTGTTGGGGTGGTTTCGAGATTGTAGTGTCATAAAATGAACATGTAATAATTAATCACGAATTTGTCATTGTTGGGCGCCATCACAGATGATAGAGAAGATCACCAATGATAATAATTAAATGGGAAATTAAGAACTTCATTCATAGATTTTTAAAATAATGGGATTCGCCAATGATAACCAGTATTCTAATGTCATAAAATGAATTTTTAATTTATGAAATGCTCTCAAGCACTTCCTAAATTCTCAATGCCGAGAGAAACTTCGTTCTCATTTATTTATTGATTACGCTGGGATGATTCCTTCAAAAAACCATGATGAAAATTCCTAATCATCTCGTCCCAGTTCTTTCCCCTACCTCTAATAAGGGAGCGTGCACAAACTACGTGTCTCGGTCCAGTAAAAAGGGGGGGGGGGGGTGTTGGCTGGAAGGCTACGCTGGGCTACGTGGGGGGAGGGGGGGTTCCGAGGCAGGCCACGTAGCTTTCCTTTCATAACATTTTTCACAGTTAAAATGAGGAACAGAACTCACAACAGCATGTGAATATTTATTTCCGTCATTTAATTATCTCCATATGTAATTTACAATAATCTGATAAGAGAAAACAGTACATAATGTCTTCTGGAATCAAAAGGGATAAAAGCTACGTGCTACGTGGGGAGGGGGTAGAGGCAAAAAACCACGTAGGGCTACGTGAGGGTGGGGAGGGGTGGTTCACAGGAGGCAAAATGGAGCTACGTGGTTTATGCACGCTAACTAACCTCGATAACGACAAGGTTAAAAATTTAATTATTTGCTAATTTTGTTACCATTGGCCGCTATCATTTGCAGGCAGAGAAGATAACCTGTGGAAATAATTAAATAAGAACTTAAGGAGTTAATTCGTAGATTTTTAACTTATGTGGATTTGTCAATGATAACCAGGATTCTAATTTCGTAAAATGAAATTAACAGTTATAAATTAATTAAGCTGGATGATTCCTTCCAAAACCCACGTTCGAATTACTTCCCGTTTCTTGTATCCCGTCCTTTCCCGCCTCTAATGACCTAGATGTCGACGAGGCTTAAAGTAAGAAGCAAATAATAATAATAATGAAGTTGTTTCTGTTGGGTGCCATCACAGCTGATAGCGAAGATCAGATGTGAAAATAATGAAACAGAAAATTAAGGAGTTCATGCATAGATCTTTAAATTACGGGAATTTTCCAATGATATTCTTCCTTCTTCTTCCTCATCGCCTTTTCCGAGCATTAGGGGTCGTTTGCCTTTGGTGAGTTTTACTCGTCATTGGTATAGTCAATTTTTTTTAAATTATTACTTAATCAGTATACAAGGTTATCACCAAACAGAGTTTCCGTACATAAAAATAGTAAATGCGCTCTGCCCGGGGATCTTCATTTGTCTCCTCCTCTGGTCCCGGGCCAGGATCTGATTGGCGGTTCTCTTCCAGATCAGCGCCTCGTCGACTCTTCGGCTACCAATCAGCTTATAACCATCCGCAGTTCATCTTGATTTGCCGGGCATAGATCACATTTAAATCATATTTAGATTGTTTAACATTGACTTTCCAATTTGCTAACTCACACTTATTTTTCGTACTCTTAAACCGTTTTTTTTTTTACTGCAAATAAATAAAAAGGAGGAAAAAATCCCAAGCTTTTTGACAGTTATCATCATTGAATCTCTAAATTTCTACCCTTTACAAGAAACTGCAATAGTTTGCCATATGACGTGACATAACGGGGAGAAGTTGTTGTCTTGTAAAACTCTTTCTCTATAAAGGAGAAATAATCCATGTAATTTTTCTCTTGCTATTGGAAAATATACAATACTGTTTACCCCATCAACCATGTTGCAGCATTTTGTTTCTGTGACAGTCGACGGACCTCATCCGGCCTGAGGATTTCCTGTATTGAGATCCTCTGTACTGTAGTACCATCCAGTTGTGCCAATTTTGATCTGAGCCATATCCAAATAAGTTGTTCTACGCCACACGAAAAGCGGTGTCGAAGGCTGTCTGTATTACCACGTGTGTGACTTCTGTCGGCCACCGAGATGTATTTGGAGCTTCGAGTTTACGGCCGCATGCTCTATATGCCGCCAAATATTTTATACCCAGTGCCAGGTCGTACTATGTACTAATGGAGAAAGTGAGTGTCTTCATATGCTTGCGAAATGTGTAACTATGTTCTGTATGTGATAGTGTGTTTTTTGTTTGTGAAATGCGTAGTTTATGAGCAGAAGATTCAGGACCGTCCCATCATTCTACTTGATGACTGCAAAAATCCTCCTAATATTGCAGTCAGGATGGCCGGTACAGGGATCGTACCTGGTCTCGCTGTTATTCCCCGATCTAGTGCCAATGATAAGCTTTGTTACAATTCATTAAAACCAAAACTTTATTATTCAATCAAATTGTTGAATATTAAATCTATTCGTTAACGTAAGTTACATTAGTTATAATATAATTTTCTTACGGGATGAACGCTGCGTTGAAACACTCCTTCTTCTTCCCGACGTTTCGACCAGGGCTTAGGTCTTCATCAGGGGCCGTCTGCCGAAGCTGCTACAGATTGTGATCTGCTGGAGACTAGCGTTGCTGGTTGTTTACGAATTTGTACTGTCGATTGTTTAACAATATCGATTATCCAGCGATATGCTTTTTACGATTTAATATCTGTGAGTCCAGAGTTAATTATTTATCTAACACGTATTTCCAAGCCTGGTTAAGACCATAAAAACCATCCTTGTTGAGGTTGTTAGGCTGTTTGAATATATCAATAGCCTCTCTTACTTTTCTTTGGAGAAAACCTTCGGTTTTAGCTAGCGCTCTTGTATGTTACCACAGTATTTCATGTTCTTCTTCCCTGATGAAGACCTAAGACCTGGGAGGAAGAAGAAGCAGGAGTGTTTCAACGCAACATTAATCCCGTAAGCAAATTATATTATATTAATATGAAGTTGTAGAAAGAAATTTGTCTGCTGCTCTTGAAGGTCTATCAAGTTATTATAGGGAAAATTACTTAAGACCTAACCCTTAAAAAACTGAAGTGTGTGCCTTTCACCTAAAAAATAGGAAAGCTCAGCGTAAGTTAAAAGTAATGTGGTCAGGTTTCGAACTGCAGACATGTAACACCCCAAAATATCTGGGAGTGAGAATCGACAGAACCCTCACATATAAGAAGCACTGCATGAATTGCAAAATGAAGATCTCTACAAGAAACAACTTACTGCGCAAATTAGTTGGATCACAGTGGGGCAGTCAACCACAAACTATACGTACATGGGCAATGGCCCTTTGTTACTCTGTTGCAGAATATGCATGCCCAGTTTGGTACTCATTATCTCATACCAAAAAGGTGGATGTAGCCCTCAATAACACCCGTATGCTAGTGACAGGTTGTTTAAAACCTACCCCAATTGATAGGCTTTACCAGCTTTCGGGCATTGCACCACCCAGTATCCGGAGAGAAGTGGCTGCGAACAAGGAGAGGACCAAAATAGAACGAGAAAGCGCTCATCCACTGCACGGCCATATACCACCAGCCCAGAGACTCAAATCCAGGAAAAGCTTTCTGAGAACATCACGGGAACTAATTGGGTCACCTGAAAAGGCAAGAGTACAGTTATGGAAAATAAGGGTTCCCAACATCTCGGGACCACTGACAGTTGCAGAGCGCTTGCCACCTGGCCATGAAGAAGACTGGAACGTCTGGCGGTCCTTAAATCGATTGCGAACAGGAGAGGGCAGGTCCAAGGAAAACCTATTGAGAATGGTTTATACTGATACTACCAGTATTAAGTGCGAATGTGGTGAAGACCAAACTATGAATCATATGCTCGAGTGCCCTATGTGCCCATCATCCTGCAACAACGAAGACCTGTGTCAAGCAACACACAATGCGATCGGGGTTGCGTAGAACTGGGCTAAGTGTGTTTAAAGTTGTTGATTTGCACAATGTATTTAACTGTGTATTTTGATGTTTTTGATACGAGAATAATAATATGACGGCTGCGAAAACAACCAAATATCTTATAACATAAGTTGCAATTAGAAAATTTAGTCTGCGTTATAATGTATCTAAGTAGATTACAGTGTATAGCTGGATTCTTGTGAAACACACGTGGTCGTTTCAGCAAACTCAGTTCGTCAGCTACTATGTCTGCTACCGTAACTCGGGCGGTCATACTGTGCTGCTCGGTACTGCCTCATTCTGTCCGATGCGGACGATAGCGGTTATACTGAGATGCGTTGCCAGTGAAGACGTAGAGCCCGACACACTAATTGCTCACAGATATCCACTATTAACAGCATTCTGAAAACACCTTTCTCAGATGATAGTTATAGCATGCGAAAAATTACTAAGACTTATAAAACGATACGCTGAAGCAAGTAGCTACGGTAGTCGCCGCCGTCAGTTATCTTAAACAATGACTATTCGCTACATCGTTTCGAGTTAGTTTGCGCTACTCGTTAAGTTTTATATGCTTGTATGTATGTATGATTGTGATTATACGTATTTGATGGTTATATCAACTGTATCAAAAAAATTTAAGCTTAAATTGCTTTAATAGTCATCGAAAGTCACATGACGGCGTTAGACGGTATATTCACATCCGGTGCATCGGTAATTTTAGTTAGTTTTTGATTTACTGGTTTCTTTTTGTTTATTTGTATTGTAGATGGTTTCATTATATTCTCTGATCGCTGTTATAGTAAGAAAAGAAATATGGAATCACGTTTAAATCTCGACACAGGGAATGCGATAAAATCTTTTACATTGGTGCAAAATTATTAACTTTTGTCTTTGCAGCAGAGGTAATGAGTTATTTAAGATTTTAAAAATTTATTGGAGTTACTAGCTAGAAGTCAGTGTTAAACCTGTCATTTTTGACGGGCTTAGAAGCTAATTATTAGCGAATTTTTTTTCAGTTTTTATAATGGCAGAATGTGGAAATCCAATTGAATTTCAAACTGAAATAATTGTGGAAATTGATGTCCATCACCGGAATTGATTTCAGAAAAAGTCTCTGTTTAAAATTCTTAATCTAATTAAAAAAAAAATCCTAGACTAAAAAAAGTTGTTTTTCTGTTCCCTTAAAATACAGTTTCACAAAATTTTAAATATAAGTTTCGGTTTTGAAAAAACAACACATAACATATGATAATTCGAAGCCTGTTTCTTATTCGTTTACGGAATAGAGGTCTATAGCGGATGGTCATAAAAACAACGTCGTATTTTATTTTCGATAGGGACAGGTGTATAATGGTACAAGTATCCAACTATTCTAAAACTCCAATATTTTTAAACTGTTTATCGTTCCACTAAACACTTTGAGTTACGAAAGCATGCCAACAGTATGTTAAAGAGTGACCCAGTTTTCGACATTCATGGAATGAATTAATATCGTTGCTAGGGACAGTTATGAGAAGATTCCCTTCAAATATTTTCTCGCCATCCAGTCTCTCCCCAACCGCGACCGCATATTCGATGATGGACCAGGGAGAGATGAGATCTGGCTTGTATTCACATCGTCTTTCATCACGACAATATTCAGTCACCGAGCTTACAGAGGCGGGATAGCATTTTACGCGAGGTAAATACTACTGCGCTTGCAAAACAATTGCGTTCCCTGTCATGAACGGATTGAATGAAAAAGTCTTTTACACTCTGTCTAAATAAAAACGACAGGATATAACATAATCTGAAGTGGAGCTATAATTATTGTAGTAATATGGGAGAAAATGGAATCAAAAACTAAATACATTATGAAGATCACTGTGGAATATATGCAGAACTTAGTGACGGCGAGAAGTGGTAAAGTTTCATTATATCCAAAGTAATACCGGTACGTCATTCCTTCTGATCTAATACATGTTTGATAGAATAACAGATGGTGTTAAAGCTGCTAAAATAGTATGAATTCGTTTTGTTTTCACAGAAAATATTATCACTAAACGTTAACATCAGAACATTCTGCCATCTTCTTGCATTCACGCGATATAAACATATAGTAGGGCGGTTTATAGGTTTTTGTTGATAGGGAACAATAATAATAATAATAATAATAATAATAGAATAAAAAAAAAAAATAAAAAGCAAAAATAAATTTGGCAGTCAGTTGGGACTGCCGAGTGAAAACTTAAAACTATGAATATCATACGGGCAACATGTCATACGTATAGCTACAGATATACTGTTAACATTAGCATGTCAGTGACGCGATGTCATAAGATTTTATCCATCCAGAAATAGCTCAATGAGCCTAAACAAGTTTTCACTTCAAAATGTAAAAATCTAAAATAGTCCACAACCCGAAGTATGATCTAATATTCTCCAAGGAGACGAACCATGCTATTGTTTCAGAGGCAGGAACGCCAATTCCTTTCCTCGGGGGTCTACAGTTTAACGTGGAATCAGAAACACAGAACGTCTCGGCGTAGTTCATAATAAAATGCAACTCCTAAAAATTGCTGTTCACCACGGGATTTGAACCCGCGAAGAGAAAGTGACACTTTCGGAAGTAATTGTCTGAACCGTTGAGCTAGCCGTGTTCTTTGCCTGTACTAAGTACTATAAAAATCTGATAAAAGCTGTGGGTTTATATGAACAACATTGACAGAAATTAAGGTTAGGGGGAAAAGGAGGAGAGAGTTTAGGTGTATGTAAATCAAACGTAAACAGTATCTTTCTATTCAATTTAAAGTATACGTATGCAAAGTTGCATCAAAATTGGATAACAACTATGTGTTTGTATTGTAGCGGTGTGTGCTGGGAGGGAGGTAAGGGTGAAAACCTTTTACTTCTTTTTTATAATTCAAAGAAACCCTAGTCTGCTAATTTATTGGGTACTCATAATGGCGTACAGGTGAGGCTTATTTATCGTTAACATTGACACATTGAAATATGATAAAAAGAACTATGCAAAGCTTCTTCTTACAATTGCCAACATATTAACAAATAAACAAAGCATTAAAACACCACCACATTTAAAATTGATTTTGAAGCAAACTCCCAATATTAATTGGCTAGTAAGAAAGCTTCACACTTGATTTTTTAAAATGAAAGTTCCCTTCACAATGATCGGGAACCATAAATCAAATACAGTATTGACATTAACTGTATCCGATCTCAAATGTCGGGCGCCAGGATAATTTAAATTATCCACCAAGTGTGGCTTTAGGAAAGTCTGCCCCAGCTAGCTCAATATTTGGGGGTGCGAGAACTCCTAATCATTCAGTGGTCGTTACAGGGCTGTACCCAATGACTGAATAAAAGTACCACATTGCACTGTAGAAATATTACCGTGACGGCGATGTATTTCCCGCGACGGCGGAATTACTATAGCCCCTTGGCTATAGCGGACAATGCACCACGTCCGTCAACAAGCGTACTGGATGAGTGCACAGTGACCTCACTGTACAAGACACGCTTGTCGACCCTCAGGTTCGATGCCAAGACGGAGCGATCTCCAGCTTCGGAAGATCCGCTCCTTCCAGTCTGAAGGCTCGGCGTCAAGTCCTCTCCAGCGTCCGCCGGAAAAAGCCTCCTCTCGTCGCTCGTGGTTTACATAGAGCAAAAAAATACACCTGCATTACAAAATGCAAAGGATAGTCTCTCTCGATTGGTTCTGCCGTTTTCAAGCTCCTGCTACCGGCTGTCACGATAGGCGAACATTGTCTTTCTCGATTCCTTCGGACTTATTCGTCATCTGTGACCTCCAAACTGTCCGTTCGGAGACCTGGGGTTGGGATACGATCATTCACCCCAGTGTACAGTTTCCCGGAGCTAAAAGATTATACGCTTGACCAAATGCGTTAGAAAGGGTAGCTGGTGTCCATTGTCCCTGGCAGCCGCCGGCCTGTCGCGACAATCTGGCGCGTCAAGCTGGGAGGTCCCACAAACACTGACAATCCTCTCCGATAATTCCTTTCTTATTCTTTTTATATATAAAAATATACAAAATATTATATATATAAAAATGTACGGAATGACCCATATTTGGTCATTCTGTTACAGTATGAAGAACATTGGCAAAATTAAGGGGGTGGTGTAGAGGGGTGGGTTTTTGCAAAACAAATTAGCAGTTTGTTCTGAAGTACACATATGGATCATTCCATCACAGTCAGACTATGGGTTGTGTGAAGATTATTTGAAAAAATCGAGGTGAGGGGGAAGAGGGCGCGATTTTTTTTTGCTCGAAAACCTTCCCAGGCACGCATACAATAACTCACCAAAGTTTCATCGCAATCTGATGAATGCTATAGGAACGCATAGAAGACTAACAAACCAACCAACAAACAAGAAAACATTCATTTTTATATATTAGATACAAGTATAATCTATATTTTTCACACGCAACACGTCATAGCATGTCGGTGACGCGAACTCATAGATTTACGCCCATCCAAAAATCACCCAACGCCCCTATAAACATTTTCACTTCAATAAAACACAAAGCGAACTTAGCGACCTAGTTGCGCACGTTATAACTGGATGACTGAATGTGGGTTGAGAAGTATCTGTACTATCTTTCCAGTAAACAGGAGTAGGAAGGGTTGAACAGACAGTGTGTTAATAAGTTAGCCAGGATCTCTGCCGCTATCTCCCGACAGAAGCACAGAACAATATTTACTCCTTATTTCAGAGTTTGGTACTGGGATGGACAGTTAAGCTGGTCCTATAATCCTTCAACATAAATGATTTTTGTTTTCAAAAGATTTCACTAAAGTAGAAAAAGAAATGTAGAGTCCAACTCGGCGGACCTTAAGGAATAGCCGTATGTGGTAATTTAACTTAATTAGTTTAATAATATCTTCCTTACTAATATTATTAGCATTATTTCCATTTCCGCGTTGCGTGTCGATCCTGGTGTGTGAGTGCTTTTCTATACGAGCCCTGTTTGATCATCACTTGATTTTTGGTTGGTTTTTAATGGCTCCCAGAAATTTTCAGCTGGATGCCGCGCTGGTTTATTCATATAAGATTATGGCCGATTGAAATCTTGTTTCTTATCATGTATTTTCTGTTGACTCTTTAATGGCCTCGTCATTGTGAAACTATTTACACCTAGAAAAGTAAATTGAAAAATTAAAGAAAAGGATATCCTCACAACTTTGTATCTGCAGTGATTCTTTTATTCGTTTCATTTGACGAATGTAATATGAATAAATTACACTTATGAAACAATTGAAAAGGTGTTTAGAAATAGGTTAGAATATGTACATTTTTCCCAATATTTCCAAGCATTTTACGTTTCCATCAGAATAGCTATTAAGGTCCCGCTATTCTTATACCATTTCGTTCCGTACAGTGGATCAGTACTGTGTTACAGCTTTATAGACTAGCTCGTACCCGCGACTTCGTACGTGTGGATTAAGAATTTTTTGCCAAAATTAAATATAGAAAGTTGTTGGTAACGAAGGATTGGTCCCAAAGAATATCCAGACGGAATAATATGACAGGAAAGCTAACACTATATCATTGTAACGTCGAACCTGTCTCTTGAAGAGAATAAATTTCCAACATATTTCTGTCACCATTCGATAAGGTCTCAAAATTTCGTGACTACAACTGTTAATCATACTGGAAAAAATATCCTGTGCCCTTCATACAGATTACCTTATAAAATTCCATCACAACGATATAACCATTTAGTCGTCAAAACGTAACAAAAAGACAGAGACTTACTTCCGTATTTATAATAATATTACTGTGGTTCACACTCACACACTGACTGCGAACAACACCTGAGTGATCATTCTAACGTAAAAAAGTGTACACCTACAACATTGCAAGACTACCTACGATTTGCCTCGCATTGCACCCCTAACTTTCTAATATCTACAGTTTAACATTCAATCCGATTAACCTACAGCCCAGCCCTGACTCTTACGATGAAAAACAATTTTTAAAATCTTAGCCTCCACGGAGATTTGAACTGGAGACCACGACGTTCGTAAGCAAGAGCTTTAACCACTGAGCTGGCAGTCCACTACACGGAAACACGGTGCGGAGACGTCCGTATCCAACGTGTCTGTCTATCGCCGTATTTCGAAGTTATGAGACAACATGTGTTATTTATACAGATAATTTTTCAACCAAATGTAGACAGTATTTTTCTCCTTGTTTCAAAGGATAAGTGTGCAAAGTTTCATCGAGATCGGATGAAAACTGTGGATTTGTATGAAGAACAAACAAACAAAAAAACATACATCCATCTTTATATATAAAGATTATACTAATTATAATGTCATTTATCGTTTCTGTAACTGTATGTATTAATTTTCAGATCTCTGCTTGTGTTTGGAGCTGTTCTTGGATTTGAAGTCCTATTCACATTTCTCTACCGCAGACAATAGTTCACATTTGTGTTTGTTATTTCCTTGCGTTCGTCCCCAGAAGCAGCATTTATCTACACCCAGCAGTTTACAGTTTGAAAATATTATTTGCTTTTATAATTATTACAGTTACTGAATCTGTAGCCTAGAGAAATGCAATACGAAACTTAACGCTTCATTATCATTCGGGCATCAACTCCACAGAAGAAGCCTGAAATGTAGGAAAAATTTCCAGAGGACAATGGATGCATTAGAGCTACAGCCGAAAGTTGCCCAGCTCAATCTGTGGCGAGCGAGATTGACTCATGCAGATCAGTGGTTACCCAATGTAGAGGCGCCACCTCCAAGTGGCAATAATAACTGGAACATACAGAGAGCACTAAACAGGTCGAAAAATGGTGTAGGCAGGACAAAAGATAATTTAGCAAGACGGCGTTGTATGGAAGATTCAAATACTACACGTGCACGTGAAGCGGAACAGACCATCCAGCACCTATACCATTGGCCACAGTGCCCATCAACTTGCACTCTACAGTACTTCCTCAACGTAAGTGAAATTGCTGGCTTTTGGTCGTCTATGATATGGATTTATTGATGTAGATTGGTTACCTTTTTTTCTTTTCTATCTTTCTGATCTTATTAATACTATTCTTTGTGTTTTCTGACTATTACAACAGAAACGCTTTCGACACTAAATACATAAATAAACCACAGATAGCGTTTACACAGGTTTTTTTGCTGTAGTTGGTGCCCTTGTGGTTTAAAAGAGCTAGATATTAAAGCGTTTTAACGTTATTAGAGATTGCATTACTGTGTATGCTTCCACCGTAATTTATTTCTAAGCTATAACTAAATATTTGCGGAGATACATCTTAGGCACCTGTAACAATTGTGACTGATACCACAGAGGTCGGGGCACATAGTATTCAGAATTAATGAAAGTGCCGACGTGCTCAGACACATGTGGGCAAAGCACAGCAAGTGCGTACCAGGTATATTCGGACACGACCCGTTCGGAGAGCCATGCCAATAGTGGCTTTTAGTGGGAGTAGACTGAAACATAATTAAAAGGTAAAACGGCTGATACACGGACATTGAAAAGGCCGTTTTGATACAGGGGGCGAGAGATCAATACAACAAACACCCAAACGGTTGCAAGGAGGAACGTTATGTATTTAATCCTCTATTCAGAAAACTGTTCAATGTGTGATCGCCACGGAGCCGTAAGAAATGGCGCGAATGAAATACACTAATGAGAAATGTCTAATAATTGTGCGGGGCTGTATGAAAATAAAGTCACGATAAAAACCAAAGGTCAGTAACAGGGACTTGTGTATGTGTTTTGTGATTTCATGTTACCTATACTCTTTACGGAATGTACATCCTCAGCAGAAGAACGATAATCGATACGAACTGATTTACGCGATGAAATCATCAGATCTTGACTTGGCCGACTATTATCCGGGATTGAGCTGTTGGTTCTCTGACGCTCAGTACTGAGAATACGTGAGGACCTCGGCTCAATAGACCACGCCACTACCATCTGGAGTGGCTCTTTAATCTGGCCGTTCTTCGGCCTTGGCTCAGCTGGTGACTGAAGACACTGGGGCCTAATCGGTTGAAACCTCAGAAATCAATACACAGCTGATCGTCAACCAGCGTCATGCTGATATCAAAATCATCTACAATGTCCACCGCAGATATGAGAGACCCGTAATTGGCCTTGATCAACTCACGTCGCCAAGTAAGTCTCATGCTATACACAAATTCAGTTCACTTCACATTGTATTGGTCACTCTTGGAGAGAGAGGGTGGGGGGGGGGGATACCATCACGTCCAATACTTTTATCAGAATATTAATTTCAATTTATTGGTTAGTTAAATTGGTGAACTAAAACCTAGATTTCTACAAGAATTTAAGTTACACAAAATAATAATCAATTTATTTGGTCTTCTGGCTTATACAAAGCCGGGCATATTTAACGTTAAACACAATATCCAAAGAATATAAGCAAGCAATACCCGGCGTTTACAATTTGCCGGATAAAAGCAAACATAAAGTGATTTAAATACCTCAAAGAAATTTGCAAAAGTCAACATTAATGTGGCATCGCAGGCCATCGAATTAAAGTTAGCATTTACAAAACAATCCCAGGGGCGCCATTTAAAGTGAATGCAACATCATTTGAATTAAATACAATGATCAAGATGTTCTAAATTTGAGGTTGATGAATATGACAATGTTGATTAGCTCAATAATTATCGTGATGGGAGCAGAGTCTTATCTCAGAAGCCGTTTACGGGTTAGCAAGCCTAGTTAAAAACCCTATGGAACTGTGGACCTTTGCGTCCGTACTTTACCGTTTCCCATCTGCTCGACGAGATGTAACACACTCTGTGTCACTGTTGCAACGCCAGTTTGCGGATATATTCACGCTAGTACATCAGTTGATTGCCTCTAGCAGGTGAAACGCTCAGTTTCCAGACCCATCTGAGCCAGAATGCCTCCAGACGCCGTCACCGATCAACAGTTATGAGAGTGTCAGGCGACACGTCTGTCCGTCAGCTCGTCTGAACAGCAAGTCCCTCTAATGGCGTCGTCTTCTCTTGCCACGGAAAAAGCCAGTTTTCTCCCTCTCCGGACATGGAACAGAAGCCTTGGATTAACAAACGTGAACCCTGTAGCCATGCACGATTGGTGAATCGATGTATCCCACAATCACGTGTTTCGCGCCATAGCTAGCATTCGTCACTGGTTTTTGCGCAAATTTTGCCTGACCTTGCCCCACCTCAAAGGGCTGCGTCGGGTAACTGTTTTCTGCCCGCCCGCTGAGCGAGGGCACCGGGATGTCGCCAGCATTCAGCATTGTCCAGCCATCTCAACGCTCAAAACTGCAGTTCCAACCATTTCCAATATTTAATACTTTCTGGATATCAATTTAGCACAGAATTAAATTATATACTAATAAATTTGGCTGCCCAGGCTTAATACATAATTATTTACGTACCAAATTAACCCTACACTTTACAATTTAAATAAACAAATATAACAAGGAAAATCTGAATATTAATTATAATCATTTATTAATATTTATTGTGGATGACTGTCATACCACAACATCTACCAAGACATTTTTGATTCAGATATCAATAAGACGTTCATCTGTTTGTTTTGCTAGAAGATTGAAAAACCCTCAGAGTTTTCGATGTAGCCACGACAGAGTTGCATGCGCGGCAGATCTAAACACTGTCAACCGGTGGCCGAACTACCCTACGGGGTTTCACGGTCAACAATGCCATATGCCCTTTTTTTTATTTCGATCATCCAAGTCCAGTCCATCTATTTAATGAAAACCATTTTTGTACAAAGGAGTGGATATTCTTATTAATAACTTATATCATTACTCAAGCCTAAGAAATAAGAGAAACAGCTTCTTACTAGTTCATATCTGAGTGTCAGCTCGACGACTATATCTTCCAGACACACACACAAAAATCCAACTATGAAAACAGTAGGAAAAATAATAATAGTTTAGATACATGCCTTCGATTCTACCCAACTGCTTCAACCGTTTACAAGACAAACATCGAACATCGAACTAGCAGCGTATTTCTTTGTATGAACATTCACAGATGAGGATATTTATGATTCCAAGATTTATGTCATGACTGAATTGGAGTCACATAAGTAATGGTGCTTTGAAGAAAATCAAATCCTACGTTTCTTCTGCCGAGTGGTAACGCTCTGGCCTTGCATTCGGCATGACGCAGGTTCGAATCCCCATCCGGTCATCCAAATTTGGGTTTTCCATGATTCCCCCCAAAAGCACTATAGGCCAATGGGATCGTTCCTTGCCCCACATCTTTTTCCACCTCTAATGACCTCGACGTCGACGAGGCGTAAAGCCAAAAGGAAAAAGAGTACTTTATTCGTGTGTGCGTTCCAGGACGCTTCATTCAATATGTGGAGCAGGTAATTCCAAATGCCGTTAAGGAAAGAATTTGCAACTAACTGCAGACCGTCACGCGTACTAGTACGATGCCGAATGGCACCTTCGGCTTCCTTCTCGTTGTTTCGTGTTTGGAAGTGATATAAGGTCCCTGAACCTTTATTACCAGACAATGCCAGAATGTGTGCAATATTGGAGTACTTGCTTCAGAACAATGATGAGAGGCTGAAACAGAAATGTGAGCCTAGGTTCAGATTCATCAGTCTCCTCTTTCTGATTGCTGCTTGAAGGGTTTCTCGGAAGAACTCTGAATTGAAACATACCCAGAAATTTGACGCAAGGGTGGCGCGAGCTGTTGGGAATTCAAGGATGCGTTTTTGAGGTTTTCTGGTTGACATAAATAACGTGTCAATTAGTTCTGTTACTGTATTTAAACAACAAACTAACTAAAATAATCCTCAGTAACTCCATTTCATCCTCCGCTAACTACCAGAACATTCGCATAATAAAGCCGACCGAATATTATCAGCGACTTACCCCTTTTACACGTGGGTCTGCCCCGCCTACTCGCCGTCAACTGCTTGTTCTATTTGGCATCTGCGAGCTCTGGCTGGGGAAGAAAACTTAAGAATAACCTAACTAATGACGTTGAGGGAGTTGAAATGAACTCATGAGATGAGACTGGCAGGTATTTATTCCTGATATCTGTAAATGAGCAAGTGAAATGATAGAGACAAGTGGTACAGCATATATCTGCGAAGAAAGTGATGTTGCTTCCTTAATTAAAGTAATTGGAGGTTCGGAACGAAGCCTCGTTCTGAGCATACGAAGTGGTGGGTTCAGTGGTGAACTACCTCAACTTACACTTGCTGAGTCAAATGCCTAAATATTGGGGAGGGCTGGTCCCTAATGGCTACGGCTCATCATGTGTTGTGCATGTAGAGCTCGATTGGCCAGCTGGAGACGATTTTGTAGTAGGTTCCATAACCTCTTCAGCCATATATTCCACGCCCAAGATTGCCCATTATTTACGTCCTTGGTTGGTGTACTCGGGTAGCTTCGTATATGGTTTCAGGTTCAGCTTGTTCCCATCGGAACTTCGCTCTGGAGGATGGCTAGTAACGCACTACAATACTACGAACAACAACCGAAGTATTGAGATATATTTCGCCAGTCCTGGCAGTGTAGTGGCTAGCACGCTGGCCTCGCATTGCAAGGGCCGCCAGTTCGAGTCCGGCCTCGGGCATGGGTGGTTTTAATTAAGTGTTGTGCTCGTCTTGTGTTGTCCACACTGGAATGTCCACAATATCATAGTGAATTTCTGATACAGCAGTTGCAACGTAAACAAATTGGAGCTGGCTAAATGGTCGAAAAGACCGAAGGCCATATATATATAAATATATATATATATATTTCAGAACTCCAACTTGTTACAGCCTGTACTCATGTAAGACCTCTTTTTTGCTTGTGGCTTTATATCTCGTCGACGTCGAGGCCATTATAGGCGGGGAAGGACTGGAGGCAAGGAGCCGGAAGGAATTCGACCATGGCCTTATGAAGGAATCATCCCGGCATTGCCTGGAGTGATTTTGGAAAACCACGGAAAACATAAATTTTGACGGCCACGCTGGGATTCGAACCTCACTGGGTGATATTTTACTCATTGAAAATTGCAAGAATTATCTCTCCTATATAAAAAAAACAAGATTCCTTAGAATAATAACAAATAAGTACGGTTTACTGTTCTCATGTCAGGTAGCATCTTTCTCATTCTGCTTTCCTGGACCCCAGCAAAACTCGGGCATTGGGAGCAACGTCTTTGCGCTCCAATTCCTGAAGAAGCGATACCTTCCTTTCATTTAGTAATATCATGAAAACAAAATAAAAATTTGTAATAGATTTCTACCAAAAAGTCTTTATTGGTTCAACATTCCAGTTTTTATATAAGCTTCATAGTCCAGCCAAATCTACAATGAAACAAATTTTCAACAGATTTCTTGTGTTTTGAAGAAGGGATAGATAGTATCAAGGAAATTAGCTATTTCGTTGATGCACTTAGGCTCTCTCTTCAATGGAACTTTGAGAGTTGTATTGGGAAAATGAAATAAACATACCAACGTGACAGTAGGGTTCATAAGTACAGTACATATTCCCCACGCAGTCATACTGTTTTCAGGCTGAGTCGCTGGATGACCGTGGTTCGATGAGTTCGTTGCGTGACACTGATTCACATGAGTTAAAAAAGTTATATTATATTCCTCAAAATAAACCCCTCTTAATGAAATACGTTTCTTCCTACAATGTTTCATATCACTCTCCGACGCACGCACTTTTCCAACGACGTTCCAAATTTTTTTTGTCATACGCACAAAAGCCTTATTAAAAAGTGTCAAAACATGAACTGAGTTGAATTGTTGTGTGACTTGAAATGGGCACCGAGCGTGGTGGTGTAACGGATAGCGTTCTGGCCTCGCATTCGGGAGGACGGCGGTTCGAATCCCCGTCCGGGCATCCAGATTTGGGTTTTCCATGGTTTCCCCAAATCACTCCAGGTGAATGCCGGGATGCTTCCTTCAAAAGGCCATGGCCGAATTCCTTCCCATTCCTTGCCCCCATCCTTTCCCGTCTCTAAAGACCACGTTGTTAAAAAGGGACGTTAAACTGTTACAAAAAAAAAAAAAAAAAAAAAAAAAAAATTGAAGTGGGCCATGCAAAAATATTTTAAGGTTTGGAAGGGGCCAGTTTCGGTGAGTAGGGTATTTCTGGAATCAACTGAAACCTAAAATTATGAATTTCAGTCACGTCTCAAGATAGAGCTTAGTGACCAGTAGCTTTGTCCTAATGAAACTTGTCTTTTCTCTATTTCTTGACAGTTCCTTGGTAATTATTTCTCGATGTTAGAATAACTTTCTAGAAAATTTCGAATCCAAAAAACAGAATCACTTTCTCTGTAGAAGGTTCGTTTGAGGATCTTGTAAAATAACGGAACAAGGCTTCATACATAGTCACAAATGGTTCAAGAAAATCAGCTAGGCTGGTTTCAAAGAGGACTAAATTTGCCGCAGGCACACACACTGAGAGCATTTGCTACTGGTTTCTTTGGGGAGCAGCTACGGCGAAGATTTTTGCCTGTTGACATTTCCTCCAGACATTACGAGGATTGTCACTTTACAGTTGGTTTGTCATCACTTATAGCTCTTCTTGAAAGTTTAATTATGGGCGTTGTTTACTGATCTAGGATGTTTTAGGAAGGTGGCAAACGAGATGGTGAGTCTTGTAACCAGTTGCGTTAACAACTCTGTAATCGACACCCCATTTAAATTCTGCTATATGATGTTCGCAGCAGCGTCGGTAGTGGTTTATGTCGCTAGATGTTCGGTCATGTGAATTTGCTTGCGGCGCTCTGGACGTGTGTTCAGTAGTTTTCTTCTTTTGTTGACGAGGTTGAACGAGGCTCCCGATTTGATGGTTGCCACCGGGTCCCACGGCTTGCTTGGATCTATGGCGATGTTTCCCTTGTGGTGACATGTGAGTGTTGACCGGTCGATCTGCGGAGTCTTTTGGTGCTGTCGTTGCGGTTCTGATGTCGCGATCTCGTACAGCTGCTCTGCTCCTGTATTGCTTGCTTGCTGGACATCTACAGAAGCAAGTTTCGTGGTATCCGCCACAGTTCCAGTATCTTGCGTGTTCTTTCGTTCGAGGCCAGTCTGATGAGGAGTGTTCTTCATCACAGCTAACGCAACTCAACATATCAGTGCATAGTGGTCGAACTTCTGGCATTTGAAGCACTGATAACTTCATGGTGATAGCTTCTTCTAAGCTCCAGTGGATGTGGATCTCGGCTTGCTGGCTGGTGGTTGTAGTACTAGAAGGCCACCTCTTCTTCTAGCAGCTTGCTGACTACCACCTTCTAGTCGGATAGCCAGGCAAACAGGGGAAGGTCCGTGGATTGCCGCAGCAGACCGAGCAGGCGGTCGCAGTTACTGTTGAAAGCTGGGGTTGGAAGTACTGGTCTCTGTTCCATGGCAGAAGTTAGTAGGTCCACTGAATCGAGCGTGGTAGGAGAGCGGTTAATGCTCTGGCCTCGCAATCGGGAGAATGCGGTTACAATCCTCATCCGGCCATCCAGGTTTGGTTTTCCATGGCTTATCCAAATCACTCTAGGTGAATGCCAGGATAGTTCATTCAAATTCCTTCCAGTTCCTTGCCGCTCCGTCCTTTCCCGCATCTAATGATCTCGACGTCGTCGAGGCGTAAAAGCAATAAGCAATAAAAAAAAGTCTGCTGGCCTGCAATTAGGCGATGGGTCTGGCGGCGCCGGAGAGCCAGGAAGGGTTGTGGACGCAGCCTGTTGATTCACGTTGGGCAGATCTGCTGGCAACTTAACTGCTTCTGCCGGTGGAGACAGGCTGTTATTCTTCGAATTTGTTGTTCCATCCGCGTGCTCAGTGCGTTATGTTCTCAAAATGATTGGCACCCAGGAAGTGGAAAATTTTCTCAAATACGAGTAATACTGTTGTTTTTAAAATCCTTGATATCTCCTCAGTTTACCAAACTAATAACCTTCTATCTGTCAACAGCATGTTAAAAACCATGTCTTCATTTTACTGCGTTTTTGTCTTCTTGCTGAGCGGGGGCCATCTTCCGTTTGGAAAGAAGTGCCTTCGTTTTCACCGGCTCTACCACCTCCTCCCACTTTATATTATAAATATTTTTATCTTCATTTATAAAATAAAATTTCGTTCTATAACTTTGTAACACTATTTTGGAAATGACTGAGGAATTATATGGTAGTATTTGAAAGAGACGAGACGACCCTCATATCAGAATATTATTTGTTTACCAAGAGACTCAAAAATATTTCTGTACAGCCTTCTAACTCATTTTTCTAATCTATCAAGACTTCATCGCAAGAAATAATTTAGTAAAGGAATCTTAGCAGATAGAAGAATTTTCTAATTCTACTTTATTGACGTCATCATTGAGGTTATCGGTGACTGTGCGTGGCAATCAATATTTTGTGTTGGCTACTCGCGGTTCGGTTTGGCTTTGCTGTCCGAATGATCCTATCGGCTTCCGATATCGGAGGAGAAAATAACGAAGAGATATGCCTTGTCAGGGCGTTTTATTACCCCGACCTAACGATTGGGGGAAACCATTGCCAACTACTGCGCGCTGGAAGTCTCTCCCAGCCAGTATACCGGGGCCAACACTGAGTCTCGTGGTTATAGAGAATTTCCCTGGTTTCAAATTTCCATGTTCACAGACAATTATTATCCATTATGTTAGCTTTCCTCCACTCATATTATAGTTAGTGGGCCCCACATGGTAGAGAATAGCCATTTTCTTCGATTTTGTGATAGTTAATTTGCAACATACATGTTACTATTAAATGGAGACCACGTTTTTTCATCGCCCTTACATAACGAACTTTGAATTTACGTATAGGATTTATGTGTTTTTTGGTGAAGTTTTGATATCGCATTCGGAAAACGCCGGTTCGAATACCCGTCCGGTAATCCAGATTTGGTTTTTCCATTGTTTCCTTAAATAAATCCAAACGAATGCCAGTATGGTTCCTTCAAAACGTCATGCCTACATTCATTCTTGCCTCTAAAGTTATTCAAGGAAAATGGCACAAGTAGAAAGCAAAATTACATAAGTTTTGTAAAAATTAGGAACTTGTTGTTCTAATCTACAAATGAATCGTTAATAATTGACTGGAATACCTACATGTGACAATCGTTGAAATTTGGTGTACCGTATTGCAATCAATTTATATTTGCCATGCGACACAACGATTGTTTCAAAGTTATTGTAAGTTACAGTTACACTCCAGTTCAGCTGTGAGCAATGGCTGGGGTCATTATCCGGCCAGTGGTGACAATTCGACGAGTGAAATAAAATATTCATTCCAATTGATTTGGCATGCAGACGTCTAGAGCTACCGCCGGCCAAGACGCACATTGTATGATCGCTTGCTTCATCTGACCCTCGTGGTGTCAGTCACTTTCGCTGGTTAAAAAAAAACAAAAAAATATTTCAAGCATGCAGGTTTAATCTCTCGAAAATAAAATGGAGGATGTGTTGAATCGTTGAAAAATGGTGGATTTAAAATTTCTATTTTTTTTTTTTTTAAAGAGCATAAAATTTTGACTTTTAATGATTATTTGCGTACGTTCAGTTGACAGCATATTTGTCTACATGTGCGATTGTGGAAAAATTTTGCGAATAGGTTATATCGAGTTATACTGAATGAATGTACATGAATATTTTAAAATGCAGTCTTGCTGATACTAATTATAGACGTTTTGCTATTTTGTTCAGCAACGTAATGTGTATACAAGAAACATAATTTAAATAATTTTGTTCCAAATCAAAAGAAACTGGATTAGCGTTCTTGACTTCAATATCACGCTGCTGGTTAACCCTACACTGAATGTGTGAATGTGCCTTTTGTAAGGAATGATTTCAGATTTAATCAGTTCTATTTTGAGATCAATCTCACTGACTTTGATATTCCTATTGGTTACTCCACACTACCTGTAAAGTGAAGACGGGAGGCATATGTCACTTGAAAACAAGTTTTAATTTTTATTGATCTCAAAGCGTGTGATATAAAAGAAATTTGAAGTTACTAATACCAAAAATATATTGTGCACTTAAAATTGAGCTGAATGATTTTAAAGTCAGGTTAGAACATGAAATACGTGCTGTTAAACAACGAGCAACAATATGTTCTCCGATGTTCAAACGAAATGGCTATCCCTCGGGCACAAACAAATTAGTCTGCGATACTACATTAATTATTCAAAAAGGAAGTGTAATTTATTTAGTGCTCCATTCAGTAGGGAATTTTCTCTCCTTTATTCGACAAATAAAGCAATTAACTGAAATTGAAATGAAGCTCTCGGGATACTTTCGTTCTTGTATTTGGATCTAACCCAAGAGAAATTTATTTGTATTTCCAGAAATGAGAAAGTGAATATCAGAGTTGTAACGAAAACAAATATTGTTTTTGTTTTCGTTATTGTTTTTGGATAGCATAAGTTACACATTCGTCAGAAAAAAGCATACACTATCTAATATTATTTCTTCCTTTGAATTGTGTGTCAAAGACAATTTTTCCAATATTTCTGTGCACGTTTGTGTTTGACTTTTAATGTAAATAACTATGCGCAATACAGGGACAAAAAAACTGTGTATTTTGTCTCTGTGATCAGAATACATTTGTGTTTTTGCAGTCTGGTTCTGAGAACTACATTTGTAATACTTGTTATAAAATTATTAAAGTGTAGTACGTGTTTAATAAAGTGTGAGGTGCTATAATACACACTTTGTTATTTTTATGTATGTATGTTCATTTGGGGTAACTAGAACCACGTTATGCCTTTGTTTGGCTTGAATTTTCTGTGGATGTGAACATATCAGTGTTAAAACTAGGGTTGTTAACCTTAGAGGGAATCTACTGTTTAACGTGGAATGCTGACCATGGAAGCGTTCTGTCGTACTTAACATTACACAACAAGTTGTGCCAGAAGTGAAGATCAGGTTAAAGGCTTATTAAAATCCACAAGGATTTGAACAGGGGACCTTTCGATCTGCAGTGAGATGCCTTAACAACTGAGCCACCAGGCCGCTAATTTGTTATTTAATCATGCTGATGCTCTACCTGTTTAACTATTTTTTCTTAGGAAGAACTTGTGAATACAATTTTATTTCCAGAACCAAAGGATTTTTTTCGGAGACTATAAAATAGCTGACATTGTAACACTGCAGATATATCCCAGGCATTTAATAGAGTAAGCAATAGACCATTGATGAAGTAGGATGTGACTATTCGCTGGGAGGAGACATTATTAATTCCTACGAAGATAATAATAAGTGTAGAAAATGTGGTATGAGAAGAGGTAGAAGGGATAACAGGAGTGCAACAGGACAATGTATTGGAATAATTGATGTTTATTATTTTTGTGAACGCTTATTTGCAGGTGAAATAATACTGTATAGCAGGAAAATATCATAAAAAAATTGTGAACTCCTATGGACAGACAATAACAATGACATGCAATGACAATAAATGTAAAAAAATACGCAGCTTATTAGGTACGCGACAAAACTAAGTATTTTTATGATCAGACATTGTGGACATAAAGTGTAAATACATTGGTGTCCAAAATTAAAGCAACAAACCGCTATTCCTCCGTCCTGTGTCTAATTCACGACATGATCATACAAACTGTCAACAAATGTCCTTACAATGGTGTTCTGCACGGAAGATGGTATTCCAGCGATCGTACAACCATGCCAACGATAACATCAGGTCATCTATCAAAGATGGAGTGTTGGATGGGTAGTCCCACATCCACAATCGATATGGTGCACATTAACAGACGGTACAGTATGGCATAGGGTAACCACCTACCATACTCTCTGCGGTGGAGGGCCATAAGAAGAATGGAAGCTGGACAGTCTCAAACTGATGTGGCCCGATGGCTTAATATGAATCGATCTGTTGTTTCTCGGATGTAGCGACAGTTTATAGAGACCGAAACTGTATCCCGAAGACCAGGGCGGGGCTGACCACAAGTGACATCAGAATGAGAAGACCGTTATTTGGCTGCAAGGGCACGCTGGTACCACCATACTACTGCACGGCAACTGGCATCTGACCTCGTAGCATCCTCTGGAACAGTTGTATCGAGGCAATCAGTGTACAGAAGGCATCGGCAAAGTGGCCTTTATTGTCGGAGACCTGCTGTATGTGTGCACCTGACTCGTCTTCACAGAAGGGAACGTCTAGAGTGGAGTCTCCAACATGCCAATTGGACGGTCGAATAGTGGGCCACTGTTCTTTTCTAAAATGAGTCCCGATTTGGTCTGGAGAGTGATTATCTACGGATTCGTATCTGGAGGTAACGTGGAACACGATTTCTGAACGCATACATTTTGGAAAGAGACCGATATCGAGGAGGATCACTAATGGTGTGAACAGGGATTACGTTGACCACTCAAACTCCTCTTCGTGATATTGTACAGGTGAATCGGCCAGGTTTAACTGCTGTCAGGTATCATGACAGATCTTGGGACCTCATGTGCGGTTGTTACGACGTGCTATGGGCCCTGACTTCGTATTAATGGACGATAATGCTCGACCTCATAGAGCACGGGTGGTTGATGTTTTATTGGAAACAGAAGATGTTTCAAATATGGAGTGGCCTGATCAATCTTCCGATTTGAATCCCATAGAGCAGTGGCTCTCAAACTTTTTATCTCCACGTACCCCTATACAATTTTCCAGGCAATATTCACCATTGTGCGTGTTATACGCATGATATAGCCATTCCGCAATTATGTAAATCTTGTCGTGAAACCCCTTCGATCAACTGGCGAAGCCCCAGGGGTTCACGTACCCCACTTTGAGAAACACTACCATAGAGCATATCTGGGATGCACTAGGAAGACGAGTTACATCACGTCAGCACCCACCAATCACTCTTCAAGACTTTCGAGTAACTCTGCAGGATGAATGGGCGTTATTGACTTAACATGAGATTGATGACATCATTCGCAGCATGCTCCGCCATTGTCAGGCCTGTATTGCTGCTAGAGGCGGTCACACCTCATGGTGAGCACATTAACCAGTTGTCGGAATGTGTGTGCAAATCCATTAAGTTGGAAAAAACTAAGAATATTTTCGTTTGTTTCTTTGTTTTTGGATACCATTGTATTTAGTTGTATAATTTATTCGTATAATAAAACTGCAGCTTGGAAAAAGTTTGTAAATTTAAAATATTTTAGCAACAATTAATGGGGTATCGTTAATAAGCTACAGACAAGAATGGTTTTAAAATTTATTTCTGTCTGTCTGAATGCAGGGATGAACGTTATTCACGATAAAACTACTGATCGGATATAGAGGGATTCCGGTTACCGCAGTTAAAATAAGGTATTTTTAATTTTGATGTTATATAGAAAAGATGAGAAATTTAAGAGAAAAATTTCCAAAGATTAGTCTCAACTTTCGTTGAGAGCGGTTAACGCAAAAACCGCTGGTTGGATTTTGTTACAGTTTCGATTCATCTACAGCCAGTGGCGCAGCGGGAAAACGTGGCATGATGTGATGTCGTAAAGACAAAAAAAAAATTAAGATATTTTTTGTTGAAAACGCTATCTACAAATAAAAATAATTTTCGAATTTTGATTGGGCTTCAGTTAATGTGCAACCGATCTTTATTTTTATTTTTTTTTATTTTATTTTTGCAGTAACTTTTGATTTTATTTCGATTAATATACAGTTCTCAATGGAATTTCTTATCTTGGTTCAGTGTAAGAGCGGAATCATATTTTTCTGAGAAATTTCCTGTGGATACGGGCAGATGTCAGCTAGATTATATAATGGTTAAACAGATATTCAGGAATCACGTTCTACACTGTAAAGTGTACCCAGGAGCAGACATAGTCTCTGACCATAGTTTGATAGTAATGAAGTGCTGGCTTAAATTCAAGCGAATAAGGAACCAATATAAGCAGAACAGACTGGTAGTGAATAAACTGAAACAATCTAGCACGGGGGCAAATTTTTCGGAAATGGTAGACTTAGGTCTAATAAGTAATGTTGAAAGGAGCTCAACCGAAGACGAATGGAATGCATTAAAGACCGAAATAATGAAAGCTGGTAAAGAAACATTAGGCTTTAGGGAACAAGCTCTCCGAAAACCTTGGATTACAGAAGAAATTTTTGAGCTGATGGATCAGAGGAGAAGGTACAAAAGTGCTAAGGATGAAGCGGGAAGAGGTCAATACAGGCAATTTAGAAATCAAGTAAACAGGAAATGCAAGAAAGTAAAAGAAAAATGGCTAGAGGAAAAGTGTGAAGAAGTAGAAAAGGAAATGGTCGTAGGTAAAGTAGATGTTGCATATAGAAAGATCAAATAGAATTTTGGAGAAATGAAGAAAAGAGGTGTGAACATTAAAGCTGCCGATGGGAAACCTGTTTTAAGCTAAGACGATAGAGCTAACCGATGGAAGGAATACAAGAAACTCTATGATGGGGATGACTTGAAAAATAGTGTAATGGAAAAAGAAGGCGATGTCGACATTGATGACTTAGGAGATCCTGTTTTGAGGACAGAATTTAATAAAGCTCTGAATGACTTGAAAGCAAATAAAGCAGTTGGAATTGATGACATCCCTGCAGAACTTCTTAAGTCCCTAGGAGTAGAAGGAATCGAAAGATTATTCAAGCTGATATCAAAAAGTTAAACAGGAGTAATTCCAACTGATTTTGATAAAAATATAATCTTCGCACTTTCGAAGAAAGCACAAGCCGGCAAATTTGAGAATTATCGCACCACTAGTCTAACATCAGATGCTTCAAAATTACTGACCAGAATAATATACAGAAGGATGGTAAGAGTAGTAGAAGAGATTGTAGGGGAAGATCAGTTTGGGTTTAGAAAAAATCGTAATACAAGGAAAACAATTATGTTTTTAAGATTAATACTTGAAGGACGGATCAAGAAAAACAAAGATACTTTGATGGCATTTGTAGATTTACAAAAAGCTTTTGATAATGTTAGGTGGGACAAGATGTTCAAAATTTTAAAGAAGTCAGGTCTAAAGTATAGAGATAGAAGAATACTCTATAAACTATATAAGAATCAAGTGGTTATAATAGAAGTAGAGAATCACAAGAGAGATGCATCAGTTTAAAAGGGCGTGAGACAAGGTTGTAGTTTATCCCCGTTAATATTCAACTTGTCTGTAGAAGAAGCAATACAGAAAGTCAAAGAAAAATTCCATGTGGCATAAGTTTTCAGGGAGAAAAAATCAGTATGCTCCGATTTGCTGATGACATTGTCTTGTTAGCAGAGAGGGCTGAGGATATTGAGAAGTTACTGTATGACATGAACAAAATACTGAAGGAAGATTTTGGATTGAATATAAATCAAAGCCAGACAAGAGTGATGAAATGTAGCAGAAATGATAGCAATACTAGTAGATTAAATATAAAAACAGGATCGGATGGAATGGTAGAAGTAAGTGAATTCTGTTAATTGGGAAGCTAAACGACAACCGATGGCCGAAGCAGGAATGATGTTAAAAGCAGAATAGCACTAGCAAAAAGAGCCTTCATGAAAAAGAGAAATCTTTTAGTTTCAAATGTTGATCCAGGAATTAGAAAGAACTTTTTAAAATTCTATGTGTGGATCACAGCACTTTATGGTAGCGAAACATGGACTTTAGGAATACCGGAAAGAAGGAAAATTGAAGCATTTGAATGTGGTGCTACAGAAGAATGCTGAAAATTAAGTAAGAAGTGAACGAGTTTTGGAAGTGATGGTTGTGGAAAGAAGCTTGTGGAAGAAGCTTACAGGAAGAAGAGACATGCTAGTAGGTCATATTTGGAGACATGCAGGTTTGGTTAATTTACTGGTGGAGGGAACACTCCAAGATAAGAACTGTAGAGGAAGACTGAGATTAGAATATCTGAAGCAGATAATTGAGGACGTGGTTTGTAAGGGGTATGTAGAGATGGAGATGTTAGCACAGGATAGGAAGGGATGGAGGATTGCATCTAACCAGTCGAAAGACTGACGAAAAAATAGTTACAAATCATTCATGCGAAAAGAATTTGTATTCCGTTAGCCATAGGGGCTATAAATCATGCAGACCTTGATGATGTTGATTTGAGAGAAAGGTCTGTTCAAGAAGCCGTGAGCAACAACTACGAGTTTGATATTAAACTCACTTTGTCCCCCAGCGAAGGCGGTGATGAATGTATACACAATCTACACCCATTCGATGAGGATGTGCCAGCAAAGTAAGAGAACGGTTAAGGCCACCGTAAGTATGATGCGATGGTACGAGTCACGTACTATAGGTAACACTAAGATGAATTTGAGTGGGATTGGTTTGTCTGTGGAAATTGTCATGGAACACACTAAGTAACCTACTGAGAATGGTGACTAAGTGTAAGGTGTATTTTGGCCTAAAGACATGCATCGATATAGTTCGTAGAGGTAGAAGTGACATGTAGCAGGAAAAGAGATTACTATGACCATACTCTAGCATTTTATTTCAGGCGTGTGCTTTGATAGAGTATTCGTTAATGGATAAGGATTTCAGGAACTGTTATAACGTTACCAAGGAGGTGCTCAATAATATAAACAACCAGTCAATTAATTTCGAGTAAAAATATCTAGAGAGCGAAGGAGGTGTGTAAAGAAATTACATCAGGGGATATATTAAATCGCAACTTTCAAGGATACCAGATATTAAACAATTTTTATAACTGTTTTGAGACGCCGTTTCGACAGGTAAACTGAAATAACCTATCTACCTACCTACATCTGCGCGATCTGTGTGTTTCGACTGTTATTTTAGTTCTATGATTTCAGAATTATCCCTTTTCTGTATCATTGCCGGATCTAGGGGGGTTCATACCGGGGCATCTGTTCCGGGCGGCAACTTCGTGGGGGCAGCAAAACAATGTTTGAAGGGACGGTAAATGGCATATTCGTGTGGCGGCGACTTTTCTTTTTGTAACTCTACTGCCCCTAGCGAAAACTTCTAGGGGCGGCAAAATCGAAGAATAGCTCTATTCTGCTCCGCGTTACAAAAACATGTTCGAAGACTCAAGTTTTTTCCCCGGCTCGGAAAATTCGTAGATCCTCTACAGTTCCGCATCTCTCAGCTGTGTTTCAAATTTGTATTTTAGTAACGCCTTGTTTGTAGTACCTATGGACGTTTAACTGTTTAATAGAGCATACACCTCCACAAAAACTCTAATGTACTGATCTAATTTTAAACGAAATGTTTCATTACTTCACCAAACGAAATAAGTTAATTGGAATTATAGCCAAACTTATAACTTATCTTCTTCAAAGAACGTACGGAAATAAAAACCTTTCATTATGAAATTAAATTCGTCAGCGTTGTTCTCCAAGCGTGAAAAATGCTGAATTGGTTACTTGAAGATAACCTTGTCATCTGAGTAGCATTTTGAGGCATCAAGCAAAATCATAGCCTCGTAAAAGTGTTACTACCTTCCATAAATGTCACCTTTAGACCGCCCTTATAAATTAAGGACACGGGAATTGTTGGTTTGCGGAAGCAGTTTGCCGAGCGATTACCTGTTATTACTGTACCTACACAGCTGCATTTTCACTCATCATTACATTCACATTACGCATAAGGCAATTTATTTCACAACAGTTGACAGGTGCTTTCCCTATATTTGCGGTATAGTGTAGCATTGAGTTGTTTTAAAAAACCATCTGACATTTAAGTTGTATTGTTACTATTGATTCAGCGAAAATAACAGGACAATTGATTACATCATTCCACTAAGAATACTTGATTTTTTTCCTTTTTCACGTAGGTTTATGAGGCCCACCAAGGAGTATTTTTCACTATCCATTCCCGAGGCCTTGTTCCCAAAGGGCAAAATGAACCTTACTGCTGACGTTCCGCTATTTGTCAGTCTGTCGCAGGATTCTAGCACTTAAATCGGATACGCAAGAGATTAACATGTACACCTTTTATTTACACATTTTTTTTTCTACCTCATTGTTTGAGCATACATATTTAGAGCTGGTTATGAAGAGAACTAAGATTTCTAAAATTTTGTAGTAGTTTTTATTCATCTGAATATTAAGACTTAAGAAACCATTAATGCTGTGGATCTTAGACCGTTTTTGTTTTTAAATCTATCTCGAAAACGCTATTATCTAGGATCTCGAAATTTGCCCTCGATATCGACTACTTCCTACATTTAAACGACAAATGCTATTTGTTTCTTATAAGTCACACTTCAGAACAACTAATATTAAAAATATGAATAATAAATTTTATAAATCAGAACAATAGCTTTATAAATCATTAAACACTGGTTGAGTTCACATTCAATCCAAATATTCAGATGGTGACAGAACATTGCTTGATGTTACTTGATGTAGATAGGTTGGTTGTAAACTTTCTGGTATTTCGTGATAACGAACTTGGAATCAACTAGCTTTGGTATGTCAAATCTGCGATATTTTTGTTACTTTATAAAATATATTTCTTACGTAAACATAACTACGATAGAGGATGTTTTCATACGCATAACAATGGTTAATTTGCATGTGGTTCGTCACTTCGACGATATCGACCGTCTGTCCTAAAAAAACTTTACTAGGGACTCGCTCAGCATTAATGCCTAGATTTTCCTGTAATGCCGCTAACAGCAAACCTAGAAACTAAGCTGGGTATTCCATACTAAGGCTGAATGAATCCTCGCTTATTAAGTATACTTAGCCAGTTCCTTTCCTCATTGCCTAACGTAATTCGGTAACCGTACAGTGTAAAGGGACCTACAGTTTAACATAGAATCCGAACCACGGAAGCTGCAAACGCTAGGCACGAGATTGAATTTATCGATCGTAGACTGCTGTGGAGAGAAGACCAATGGTGACCCACGAGAGTCAAGAAGGTTTTGTAAATTTCAAAATCAAAGTGGTAACCATTGCAACGAAGACCCATGATTAGTACTCCATGAATCTTGGCAGATAGATATAAACAAAACATAATAACTATGATGAATGACAGTCGAAGGCTCAATCAACGAAATATATAGGTGACACCACCTGGAAAACCTAGGCAGTAACTGTAGCTGTAGCTGACGTTATTCGTTCCATACTGTCATCAGGGTGTATGTATACGGCCATTCTGCTTCTGTTACATCCACTAGATTTGTGCAGCCACTTCTGAATTTATCAGTCCAAAACAACGGTTAACAGCAAAAAAATTACAGCCGAATCGATTTGTTAAATTCAACCCTGCACCTCTGTGACTATGAACATAACATGTTTAGAGATACAAGCGAAACTAGTAGAGGAAACAATATAAAAACACAGATATACTGCGAATACTTTGTGATCTGACCGGTATTCAACACGCGACGTTTCGACAGCTGTCTCTGCCTTTTTCTTCGGGTGAAGCAATACTCTGGGAGAGATACATGAGTACAGATGTTCGGTCCACCGACCAGGTTGAGGCGATATGCAGTAACTGGGACCAATCCTCAAACCGCCACCCCGACCACACCATCCATCTTACTACTTCACTACACCCCGCCGCGAAATTAGGGTCTTCAGAATCACCCGCCTTTACGGCAGGGACGGTGAGGCAAGGCACATTTCACCACCCCTTATGGGTGCCCACGGGGAGCAACGCGGATGTAGCGCCCGCCACGAACCAGGCAAAAGACCCTTCCAAAACCTGGCCATAAAGCATAAGTCTCTCTGTGGTTCCTACGCGCAACACCCGACCCCACCCGTATTATGATAGGTTCACTTGATCTGGCCAAATTCCAACTTGACCTGTGTTTCAGCCTTAGGGTGAATAAAGTCTCTTGAACGAGAAGAACTCAGAAGTATTAATAGACGTATTAAAGACGGACAGAGACGATAGTATAGTTGTTTCAAAGGTTGTGGTTACTAACTCCAACTTGCTGAAGTACAAACTCGACTCATAGTTGACCCTGAAAGTTCACTCTGCAAAATTCGAAGACTTTCTGTTTAAATGGAGTACGCAATTTTTTCGAAACCTTCACGTTATATTTGACTGAGGGTGTGCAGAAATGCATAATGTAATCTTTGGCCTTAGTATCCGTAACGACCAGAGAATTTAATTCAGATTCCAGATTATTAAACGTATAAGCAATACCGAACAAATGAATTACCAGAATACTCGATTAGGTAACATATTTGTTCTGATGTCAACATTAAATAACCTAACAACTCTCGTACAGCGAACGTAAACAAAAGTGGTAAGTAAAATACGCAAAAGTTAATAAACCATGATACCTAAACTTTGGTCAAGCAGCAACAATAGCGACAGTTTTAATTAAACTGAAATTTCGCGTAGGCCGGAATGACAATTGGCATTCGTGGTTGCAGCAAATAGTACGAGTATTTTAAGTTTTTTATGTTACTTTCATTAGCGACATGTTACTGAAAAGTAATTGTACTTCCACGTTTTTTCAGCCATAAAGTTTTTACATGTTTTTTTTAAGAATGAAATGCTACGAAAAGAAAACTTAATGAACGTATTCTAGCAATTAATTTCATAGCAGTTGTTTAGCTGTTAAACTGTGCACTTTACCTCCAATTTCAAAAATATCTTTGGCCGCTGTTAATTTGCGAGAAAAGCCGGCTCGAGACGTCAACGTTCTCCAACCAATAATTATAGACGTGAGTGAGTAAGTGAGTGTGAGAGCTTAGGAAATTATATAATAGATGATGCTAGCGGTAATGTACTGTATGTTCGCGGAAAATTGTGGGTTGCTCATTATACGGCGTGGCGGGTGAGGCGCGATGTTGCCAGAGGAACGACTCTCGCACGGCTGGCCACTGTGGCCGAGATGTAATCACGGAGTCGATAATGCGCGAGCTCTGCAGTCGGCTGGCCCCGTGACCCAATTCGCGCAGGAATGTCAGCCCCTCTACCACCATTATTAATTATCCCTGATAAACCAACACTGACACGAGAGAGGCTCAACACTACTCGCAAGAACGTTACACCCGCTCCACTGTGCCTGCTTGAAAGATGACCTTTTGCAGATTTCGGGAATCCGAAACATTCAGATTACAGACTGCTGAATGAATACTGAATGCGACAGACAATCGATTATCTCAATAAAGGTCTACTGCCTGTCGGATCTCCGGTATCACTTATCCGTAGTGATAGCTATCACAGGTTACAACTGCTCCTGTCTGGTATATTACGAATCATTGAATTCGTCTGAGATTCTGTAACTCATAATTTTGTCTTCAATATTCTGACGTCGCGAGACAAAGCTGTATATTTGCAATTATCTGTGCGATACGTTATTCCAGTGATATTATTTGTTCCGCAACATAGTTTTCAAGGGCGTTCATTCAGTTATAGAGAGTCGATTTCACTGTTAATACACCATTAAATATTGATCACTTTTTTTATTTTTTAATCATCAGCCCCATTGCTGAAAGTAGTATACCCTTGCGGCCACAGCTAATAATCGAAGCAGCTGAAAATGGAGAAAGCTTCTCAGATTCCTCCGCCTCTTGTCACCAGTTGCATGAACATGACTTGCCAACCGTTCAGATGAAATGCAAGTGTTCTGCGCTTCTTAATACTTCTTTAAGTATACGCAAAATACTATGGACTATCATGTCCCCAACATTCCAGAACAGGTAAAACTATTCCTGACCATAAAAAATCGTCGAGTACTTGGTAGTTACGATCAGCCTTTGGAGAAACTAAGGAAAACTTTTAAAAGTGAGGTATTGTGCAACAAGGCCAGGCATTATGCGATGACACCGAGTCCGGTGTTTGAAAAATAACGCTCGGTCATGGCATTCGTGGAGACGCTGGTTCAAATCCCTGTCGTGCCATTTTGATATCGGTTTTTCATGGTTCCCCCAAAATCACTCCAGGCAAACGGCACGATGGTTTCTTCAAAAGATACGGTGAGAATCATGCGCTATATCTCAATGCAGTTACACAGAATATGACCTAGCAATAGTTACTTTAAAATATCCTTTTTTCATGCAAAAAAAAAATAAAAAAAATAAAATAATAAAAAAAATAAATAATCGAATGCTCTTTCTTAATCTGCAGATTTGTCTGGACCGTAAGGAAGGTATGGAAGAACTTGCCACCTTACTTTCTTAATTTCCACCACGCTGAAACAAGTAGAGTGTGGTCACGAATATCATGTTGAAGGGTGAGTTTCTTCCCATGGCGATTATCGCGCAATGCACAGCAGAGATCATGAAATTTCTCGGCGTAACGGTAAACGTCCAAACTCAAGAAATTCAACCACAGTGCACCCATTTGTACAAAAGAAGACGGTTTCCATAAATTTCCCAGTATATTGGACAGTCTTTGTTTTTTTCCCTTGGTTTTGGTTCGTTATAATTGAAAGAGCTTTCCCGCAATAATCATTAGGCCTTCTTCATTTCGATGTTTCTGAACGTCAGGAGTGATGGTTTTTCCCTTAGCTCTTTAGTGTCAATAAACGTGGGAACCGGTGAGCGCAAACTTTGGACAGTCTAAGTTACCGACCGTTTTCTTCACTTTATTCTGTCTATTACAAATTTAGATGTTATTTCTTTCAGAGCGACCTGGCTGTTTTGTTTAATAATGTCATCAGTTATCTCCTCGTTGCGTTCAGTGGAGGCAGTCCGACGAAGACCGCTCTGAGACTGACTTAGGATACTTGCTTTTAAGCCAGTGAAATGTCTTAAACATCTCTTAACACACCAAGTACTCACGTTACCATCTCGAAATGCGCGCCAAGTCTCTGGTTGATTTCAGGAGCAACAAATAGCTCATTAATCAAGAACCTATGACGAAACAAAACATTACTGTCGTCCTTTTTGTATCTACTTCCTATGGTGACATGGCAAGACCAGGAGATTTAATAACTCAAATGGTTGTGTAAAGTCTATATATAATTTATGGATATATTTATGGTGGCTGAACAGATTGCTTTAGGTGAAAATGGGGCTACACGAACTATGACGAAATGATAGAGGTGGATGTCATTGGAATTGTAGAATCCTCCGTCTTAACTGTTTGGCCCCTTCGTGTCTTCAATGTTCTTGATAAAGTAATTATCAGATACGTAGATACCGTTGCGCCAAAGGACGCGATCGACAAGTTCATCCCGCTTTCGTTGGTTTATACCTCATGTCTTATCTACAAATCGCTTCAACACAGCATCCCGTGTCTTCTGCCGCAGCAAAATTCACCGCGAAAGATTTGCCCAGGAAACTGATATCACTCATTGGCCGGTGATGTCCAGCCCATCTAAGCCTATGACCTTCGATGGAGCATTTAATGATTATCTCTATATTATATTAAATCTGGTGGATTACAGTACAGGCCACTGTGAACGAAAATTATAACAACTAACGATGACCTTAAAAGTTTATTAATAATAATATAAGAAACTTGTAAATGTAATCAGCTTCTGCAGTCATGAATTTTGGAACGGTTTTAGATTTCTATTCAGTCAGTGAACGACTCAGATATTTCTGAGTCAAAAGGAACGCAAATTTTTCTGTGAATTGGGGAAGTGGAAAGCCGAGCATAGCGATCATGAACAAGGCAATAGTTATTTTCGTTCTTAGACATTTTAACCAAGGAAAAGTAAATCGCAGTGTAGTAGAGAATTAAATCTCGAGCAACCTCTGTCTCATCTCATTCTGAATTCAGCTCTTTCCCGCAGTAGCCAGCATTACAAACAGGTCGATAGGCTAAATGGTTACAGGTTGGTGGATAAATTGACTGTCTTTTGCCTTCGCACTTCGCATTCCAATAAAGAGCACCAGAATATTCTGACACCGACTTATAACGTTTTTGCTTTAACATTTACTGCATCACTAAATCTACAACTTCAGAATTCACTACGTAACAGTGGGTTAAGATATCTCGGAATATTTTTCTGAGAAAAAATCGGTTTACACTTTTATTTCTGGCATATTTAGATGAAATAAAATTGCCTAAGTTTTCTAAAATCATAAACATCAAACATAAAAAAGAGAAGAGGTAAAACGTAATTTTCAAATGTATACATATTAATCTATTGGTATTAAAACATGTCATGTCTTTAGTTCTGTTATTTTATGCATCCGTTTGTATGTATGAATATACAAAAAATTTACCATCCATTGTTCATAGCATGTTCCTTACGACAATCGCCGTTTTCGTAAGTGTAAATGAGTTCATGCGGGGGCCAGTAGTCGAACCCGTGCTTCATCGATCCAGTGTGGTAGCGCATTAACACGCATAAATAACAAACGTAATATTACTCTTTCGTTACGTAGTGCTACACCCTTGAATAGACAGGCGGAAAAAAAATCATCTTCAAATCCATTCATCTTCGAAGTTCGGTTTATTATTTTTTTTTTATACCTAGTACTGTACTCATTTGATGTGTTCAAGCCAGGTCTCTAACACCGATTTTGGTCCAAGGACTTTTGTTAATTAAATAGTTAGAAAACAAATTAGGTATGGGCGTTTGTTTTCTTAAAAAATCTGTTATGGTTTCATTTCTTTCGATAGAAACATAGTTCTTGCACCAAGCCTGGTTAATGAGCTTCGACTTTCCTTGCGCTCGGGAGACGTGGATTCAGATCTCCGTTCGGTTACTCAGATTTCAGTTTTCCACTTCGCGAAAGCCGTAATGGGTTCCTTCAACATGAACTCACCGATTTCCTCCTTGTTCCTATTCCTCTACCGTCTCTAATGACTTCGATGCTGACGAGACATAAAGCCACAGCAATATATTTTATATATAAACACAGGTAGAATAAACTATTCATTGAGGAAAGGGGCAAACGGGTATAATCAATCTGTGGCATACGCTGAGACTGTATGGTTTGTTCTTCATTCGTAATACCCAACTGAGAAGTGTGGTTGAACTTATTTAACAGACAGATGTGTTTTCTTCACGTTCCTCCGTCCAGGTATTCGTTCTTGTAATATAAGGTGTATTGGAAAGTTGATGGTTGCTGAGCGGACTACTAATGTAGTTCATGTGATTTCCTATTCATCCAAATTCCCCTGTACAAACTGGGTCAAAGATTTTCTTTAAAAGTTTCATTTATTGCTTTTCAATATGTTTAAACAGTGATCTACTCGCAATAATCAAGGGTTCCAATGCGTATAATGCCTCTAGTTTAATTACAGTGTTATTGTGTCTTAACTTTGCATTTCGGGATATAGAATTTTTGTTGCATCTGTTTCCGGTGATACTATACGATTTTCGTAATTTTTTAAAATTTCTGATTGTATAGTTTATAAAAACCAAACTGTTTGGTTTCAGGCAAGGAAGATCCACAGTGGATACAATTTTTATACTCGGGAAAATCATAAAGAAAAAGTGGAAATATAGCAAAGACACAGTAATAGCTTTCATCGACATATAAAAGGCCTATGACAAAGTACTGAGGGAAAGCTTATGGCTAAGTTTAACAAAGAGAGGAATAGATGACTGGATTGTTGAATTAATGAAGAACATCTATGAGAAATGTGAGAATTGCGTGCGCATAAACAGTAAACATTCAGAATGGTTTCACACGAAAAGAGGAGTAAGACAAGGAAGTGTATTATCACCTGTCGTGTTTAATGTAGTATTAGATGTAATAATAGCTGAAGTCCAAGGACACAGAGAGCCTACAGAGCTGAAGGTGACAGCATATGCTGATGACATCATGATATGGGAGGAGACAGAGCAGGATCTGGAAAGGGAATTACGGAAATGGTGGACAGCAATGGGTAAACATGGCCTGGATATTAGTGTGGACAAGACCAAAAGAATGAAGATAACAAGAAACACTGGCTCTTCGAAGGATGTGTTACTGGACGGCAAGAAATTGGAATGGGTAGAATCGTTTGTGTATCCGCGAAGCAAGATAACTATCAATGGAAAGATGGAGGAAGAAATAGGCCAGAAAGTAAGGAAGAGTGGACAATTGTGTCATCAGATAAAGGATGTAATCTGGAGGTGGAACATAGGAAAGGGTGCCAAAATTTTGCTCTATGATGTATATTCCCAGCCCATACTGACTTAAGGATAAAGAGAGACATTAGCAGATTGCAGACGGCAGAGATGAGGTTTCTGAGATGGATAGAGAATGCCACGAGGAAAGACAAAATTAAAAATAAAAACATCAGCGAGAGACTACAAGTGGAAGCATTAGAAGAGATGCTAACAAGGAAAATACTCCATTGATTTGGTCATGTTATGAGAATGGAGGAGGGGACAATGCTGAAAGTAGCTCTACTGAACGCCGGGAAGGGAACGAGACCAGTTGGAAGACCTCGGGCAAGATGGATGGACCAAGTGAAGAAAGATACAGAGGCTAAAGGAGTCATGTGGAGAAAAGTGATGGAGGAAAAGTCTTGGAATAACCGCCAGGCTTGGAAGAGGATGACCCGCAAAAGCGGAAACGTCTCATGATTTACAAAAAAAGTAATTAATTTTACATTTCCGTCTTTTAATGGAAGTGTGAAGGGATGCGGTAAGTGAACTGTACTGTAGACTTGAGTAGAAATCATTCAGGGTCATAATGAACTGTCAAAATCCTGCAGCGCAGCGTGTTTAGAAAATTACTGTTCTGCTGTTGCGGAGCGTTTATTTTAACGTGGTATTGCGTGAGAGGCCGGCGCGGAAAGTGGTGTGGTCATTATGTAGCTACTCTAATTACAGTGGGGTGCGTAAAGCGTTAGTGGGTCAGGCCGCCAAGTGAATTACAATCGTAAACGTTGTTTCGGTGGCCCCGCGCCGCTTTAGCCGCCACTTGCCGCTCCCTCTACGGTGACCTCTGCTCCAGCCGGGGCAACGCTTTCAACCCGAGAGATTGATCACCCTCATAAAGTGTTCACCGGGCTTTACATCATGCTGTGATGGGGTACCGCACTAAAACATTTACTCCGATATTTTTCATTTGATGTGTAATTGATTAGAGATTACAGTTTGATATCAACTGCCCCCGTGTAGTGCATAATCGGTTTTTATTGGAGCAAATCACAAACTGATTTCGAGAAAATTAACAACGTTTTTCTTTGTGTGTGTGTGTGTGTGTGGGGGGGGGGGGGGTATCAGATATCTCTTCTGGCTCGAATAAGAGTTAAATTTGAAACCTCTCTGAATCATTATATCTTGGAACCTACAAATATTTGAAGAATTGGGAGTTCATCTCAATCGCTTCATTATGGCACTTATAACTTCTCCACAAACATGATATATTGCTTGAATAAATAACTTTTAATTTTAATCTTATTTCATCGGAAAAGCAGATTAGATCAAATATTTTAGACTACTCGTTTTTTTTTTTTTTTTTTTTTTAACTGCTTAACGTCTCCTATAACAACTAGATCTTTAGAGATGGGAAAGGATGGGGGCAAGGAATGGGAAGGAATTCGGCCATGGCCTTTTGAAGGAAGCATCCCGGCATTCACCTGGAGTGATTTGGGGAAATCATGGAAAACCCAAACCTGGATGCCCGGACGGGGATTCGAACCGCCGTCCTCCCGAATGTGAGGATGCGAGGCCAGAACGCTAACCGTTACACCACCACGCTCGGTAGACTACTCGACTGCTAACAATTGAAGCAAACAATAAAAACTTTTTTTTAAAAAATAAAACTTCTCATTACTAAATGAAATAAAAGACACATTTTGAAATAAAATAAAAAAAATATTTACAAACATTTTGCATCGCATTGGTGAAATTAATAATTACAAACTGTCAAAATTTCATTTACAATATGACGGTTAGCACAGTATTCTCTTTAACTAAACTTCCAGATATTTTTAATATTTTTAACACATTTAGGAAACTATTTCGTTCAGTCTTGACATGAAGGATTTCTAATGGTGTCGCTTGGTATTTTTGTAGAACCATTTATTTTATATGACATATGATTGTACAAATAGGTTCTTCTCCTCGGCCTCTATGGGACACAACTCCTTGGATTAATCTCACTCTTCAAATTGTCTCCAAATTAATAAAGAGAATAAAGTTTTTCAATATTTGAACTACAAAGTAATTTTAATACTGTGCTTTATTTTTTAAAACCAAATTACACTATCAGAAAAATCAGTTTCGATATCTGAAGAGGTTCACTATAGGCAATGATTTATATGATCTAAATCACTTCTCCGCCTCCAAAACGTTCTCTTAACAACGTTGTATTAATTAAAAACCCTCAAAAAATATTTGTTGTGGACCAAATATTATTTATGAACGTAATATCTCCTGCTAAAATTACTTAGAAGCTAACGATATTACTCTCATCTCTGAGCGCGTCACTGGTCCGGCCACAGTTCCTTTATAAACTCTTAGTTTAAATCCCTAATTAGTTCACTGGTGGAGAAATAACAAGGTTTGTGAGTTACACGTAACGGTTGTTTTGCAGAAAGTGGAGAGAAAGCTGATTCTGCATGTTTCAAGTAGCAGCGAATTCATTCAGTATGCCAACCTATATAAACTACCGTTGAAATTTGAAGCCAAATTCAGTTAGTAAACCGGTCGTCGTCTGAAACACAAAAACATTTGCATACCGCTTCACTTCATTACAAAAAGCTCCAGCAATTTTTCAGTATCTACGTTTCCTTAATACGCATCTTTTGCTAACGAGTGGTATTGAAGGTTTGTCGTATCTAATATAACACTTCAGAAACGATAAAAGATATTACTGAAACTTCTAAATTTTTAATCTGTTAACTAATCATGGATTCTTCCAGTTGACTAACACGAAAAGTAAGCGCGAGAAAATAAAACAACACCAGGAAAGTTGTAAATTTTCTTTTTCTGCAGGCTGATTCGTATTTTCATCGAAGAGAACTTGGCAAAGTGGGTGCAATCAAGGTAATGTAAGAAATATTTGAATGTGGTTCAAAGGTTTGCCGCGATTTGTTGACGGAATTTTATTGTGAGCAGATAAGAATTAGGACGCTGAGAAAATGCTCAGTGGTATTAACAAATATTAATCACAGAAGGAATGACAACAATAACAACAGACAAAATACGAAAGTGAGATCGAAAATTCTAGCAGAATTAAGTAAGTTTTGTTATTTACCTAGTGAAGTTATAACTGATGTCCGAAGCAAGAACTATTTCAAAAGCAGAGTATTTGTAACAAAGGAATCTATTTGCAAAAAATATAAAATCTTAGTTACAATTATCGATGGCCTTCCTCTTTGACGTTAATATGACAACAAGGACCTTTTCCTTCATATGCAATCAAAACGTTTAATTTTAAAAATTGGCTAGGGAATCAGAAATAACTTTTTTGAAACTACCTTTAATGGAGTCAAGGTTGAACGAAGGAATAGTAAAAAAAAAAAAAAGGGAAATGGAAAAATTTGGAGTATAATGCTATACGGTGATGATCATAATTAACATACGAAGAAAGGTTGAAGAATTTTGGTTACAAAAGTTGTACTGGCCATTGCTTGAAAATGGTGGCGTTGTTTCGAAGCAACATTTTGGGTATCAAATACAGTAGTCAAAGGGCGTGCAAATGAGAGCAGCTAGATTTGTTTGTGGAAATTACAGCAGGACCTAGTCAGTTACCGATATGTCAAAGGAGCTGGATTCTTAGTCACTGGAAGACAGAAGGAGGGGAAAGAGAGTGCTCGGGGTGTAAAAAGAGCATGTTAATGATAAAGATTAAAATGATATTGATAGAGGAATTAGGAGTGGTGCAGGAAAAGGAAAAGATGACCATTAACACAAGCTGGCACTCGATTTTATGCATAAGGGAATGTGATTTTTTTTTTTGGTATTTAAGGCAGGGATTGGAATAAATTACCGCAAGAGGTGATGAATAATCTACAAAAACTATGGAGGAATTTAAAATTAGAATTCTTAAACGGTAAAAGTTAATGGGTGAGGGAATTTTACATTCAAAGTAAATAAGATAGTAATAATAAAAAATAAAAATAATAAGAAAGGGCTATGTAGATGACTATGAAAAATTACCCAGAGCAAGCGACCCATCGCAATCATATATATATTATTTCTGAAAGGTGTTTTTTTCTTTTGTCCCAAGCCCAACCGAAATCGATATTAAGGTCACATCATACTTTAAGAAAGTAATTTTTGCAAATACTACCCTTAAAGCGCAAAAATGTAAATAATTCAAAAAATGCTTTTTTTTGTGTCACGAGCTATTTATCTCCCTGGATACACAACCGAAGTCAATAAATAAAGTATCATTCTAATGATTAAGGTCTCCGATTTGGTAACATTATATATTTGTAAAGGAATTTTTTCAAAATTCTACCCTTAATGGACAAAAGTATCAATATTTCTGCAGAACGTTTTTGTGTCGCGAGTCATTTATCTCCCTTGATATCTCACCGACATCGAGGAATGAGGTATTATTTTAGAGATTAAGGTGACATCATATTTTATTAAAGGAATTTCTCGGAATTCGGCATTTAAAGGGTAAAAGTATCATTATTTTCATAACTTTTTTTAATGACGAGCCATTTATATTCCTTGATATATATTGAAATGAATAAATAGGGAATCATTTTAAATATTAAGGTCTTTGGTTTGGTCATGTTATATCTTAAGAAAGGAATTTTTCGGAATGTGACCCTTAAAGGGTTAAAGTATCATTATTTCCGTGAAGTTTTTTTATTGTTACGAGCAATTTATCTCCCTTGATTCCAAACCGAAATCGATAAATGAGGTAACATTTTAAAGATTAAGGTCTATACTTAAGTAACATTATAAATTAAGAACGAAATTATTCGAAATTTGACCCTTGAAGGACAAAAGTACTAACTGTGAAAGTCGCGCGGATGAGGCAGTTCATAGTCAAGCCGCCAGATAGTAGCACAGCATATTGGAAAGATATTAATAAACTGCTTCACTGCCATCCACTTTTGCTACGTACCTTTTACGCTAATAAATAATTAATTGCTACAAATAAAGCGGTTCATCTTTCTTCATATTAAAAACCACAAGCCTTACTATTTATGCTATTCGCAAAATTTTCACACTGGTCATCTAGTTAAATTCAAATTCAAGAAGAGTTGTTGAAGATTCTCACTGAAAGACGATGGTTGCACAAATTTTAAGACATACAGGATTGGCTAACTTGGTGGAGATAACAAATGTGTGTGGGAAACGAGAATACAAATATTTTTTTATATGAAGCATATAGCTGAGGACGAAGGTTCTGAACGGTGTGCTGAGATAGAGAGATTACTTCACGACAGAAACTGATGGGAAACGATAACGTTCGGACCCGACATTCTGGAGCACGCAGGTTCATTTTTCGTTTTCCCGAAATCACTCAAGTCGAATTGGTTCCCTCAAGAGGACATGGCCGAAATCCTTTCAGTTATTCGTCCCCAGCTCTCTCCCGTTTCTTATGACATCGATAGCGACGAGGTGTAAACCATAAAAAAGAACTTTTGTGGGATTTCACCAGATCAGTCAAACAGTGATGAAAAATAAAACATAATTACTGCGCGACGTGAGGTACGTCCGGATTTAGTTGAAATATTGGAGCGTACATCCCGGCTGTCCCGATTATGATTTTTATTTAGCCTGTTATATGACAGTAGCTTCGATGCGATATCACTTAAATTGGGATAACGATTTTAACAGTGGAATAATTATCTATTGACAATCAGTAAACGAAATGAGCTATAAAGTATTTCAAAATAATAATAGACCGGGGCGACGTACGGATTTATATTTCCCCAGCTTTCCGGGTGGCGCCTAGTCCTCGTATTAAATGCTTCATTTCGGCCGACCTACTTCTGTCATCTTCTAGGGCGGAAAAGCAGTGATGCTTATATGTATTATTTCTTTGCTCGCACTATTCGAGATTGTTGTATTCGAGATTTACGAGTTAGTTGTGGTGCAAAGCACCCTCTGCCAACCACAATATTTTTTAATTGCGGAGTATTGATGTAGATGTTGAAATGGTCAACCATTTTAATATTTAAAAAGCATTTAATTTATATTTGCAATGAAATGGTCAGCCACTTTAATATTTAAAGAGCATTTAATTTATATTTGAAACAAATGAAAATAAACATAAATCACAGTATTATACCTTACAATTCTTTTGACATTATTTAATTAATAAAGAAAACACAATGTATTTGTAGATATAAGCAATTATTTCTGTCTTTTATATATGAAATAGAGTCCACAGCTCGTTCTCATTTAAGTCTATTGGCAGAGAAAGTCAGTCACTATATTATGAGGTACATTACCATTGCTGACGACGTCTTCTCTGATGGGATTAACACAAATACAACAATGATAGCATCCCACCTTCAAAAAAAGAATTTTCACCTCTAAAAAAAAAAAAAAAGTTATTCTTGAACATCCATTCATTTCTTCCACGTCCAGAGAGATGTATCGTCTTTTGTTATGTATACCTTCTCTGGCGTCCGGAGAAAACACATTCACGGCCTTCTAAAATAAACACTGTGATGAAGACACAATGTGTTTCACAGGCATTACTAAACATAACGACCGATTGCCTGGAAGATTTGAATGGTCCAGCCAATCAGGAGAGTGCAGATATCACATGGGTGGGTGTCTTAGTTGGGGTCGTGGAGGGATCTGTTAAATACAGGCAACTCAGAGAACAGAAACTGGTGATGAGAAATGAATGACTGGAATCGAGGAGAACAGGGCGATACTTACACCCGGTGAGCTACACAATAAGATACCAGTTCAACATGTTGGAGAGAAGAAGGTAACTGTATAGAAAGACGTCTACGATAACCGTACCGTTACTGAAAATCAGAAGAATTGTGTGTGGGGGGTATTTAGATACTTTGTGGAGAGCAGACTTTATAACGCTCTCTCTTGTAGATGGATGGCTCGCTGTCAAGTTCCGTTTCGGATTATTACCTGGCTATCGAATCATCTTTTTTTCTTATTGCAACCATTACTTATGTGACCATGTATGCTTATCATAAGATTAAAGAATGTGTGAGGATCGCTATTCTTATCATTTTTACCCAAGACTATGATCTCTCTGTGTATCTGAAGTATGCTAGAACGCATATGTGCTCGAATTACGAACAAAACTGTTTATGTTTCATCATTAGGATACGATTTAAGTTAATTATAATGAAAAAGGTGAACTGCATGGTCAAATGAAAATCTTAAAAGGGCAAAGTAGAGATAGGTCTCTGCTCACCATTATTGTCTTAATATGTGTTATTGTTAATATTGAGTTGATTTTTTTAAAATACAGCTTTACGCCACGTCGACGGCTAAGGTCATTAGAGGCGGGATGGGACTTGGGAGTTGGGACAAGGAACCGGTAGGAATTCTGTCATGGCCTTTTCAAGGAAGCATCCCGGCATTCGCCTGGAGTGATCTGGGGAAACCATGGAAAACCCAAATCTGGATGCCCGGACGGGGATTCGAACCGAGCGGGGTGGGTGAACGGTTAACGTTCTGGCCTCGCATTCGGGAGGACGCCGGTTCGAATCCCCGTCCGGGCATCCAGATTTGGGTTTTCCATGGTTTCCCCAAATCACTCCAGGCGAATGCCGGGATGCTTCCTTCAAAAAGGCCATGGCCGAATTCCTTCCCGTTCCTTGTCTCCAATCCCATCCCGGCCTCTAATGACCTTAGTCGTCGACGAGGCATATAGCCGCAAGTAAAGAAAAAAAAGGGGATTCGAACCCGCGTCCTCCCGAATGCGAGGTATTAGTTTCAAATGGACACTATCGGATCATGCGAAGTTTTGATTCTAATCATTGCTTGGAATCTAATTTGTCAAATGTTTGCACTGGGTAGTTAGAACCAAGGATTGTCAGTTTCTGGAGTAATTTTTTTGGGGGGGCGGGGAGGGGTGGAGAATTGACATTTGTCTGCGATTCGTGTGACTTATAATTTCCTTGTTACATGTAGTTCTGTTAGTGAAATGTGTAGTACGGCCTGTGCGCGGCATCCAGGATTCGAACCAGGTCCCCTTGTACCTGTCTAATTCAGTCTGGTGGTATCTTAACGCACCCAGTTACACTAGCGGTAGCCCTTATACAAGATATATTAAAGAACGTCTGAGTGGATAGTGACATTGTTTAAAACACAACCATTACTATGCTGTCAGAATTCTTAACATATTTTCTACATACGTAAGATGATTATTTTCTCATCGAAGAACTCTGGGACGTTACTTTTATGAAGAGGTAAACCAACTGATTTTGGCAGAGCTATTTAAAGTAAATATACGTAGTTAGTGCCATGTTGCTGTAGGCAATTTTAACTCCAGTTGCTTAATTAACTGATGATAAACAACGGCAATGGAACTGTTTGTTATCTTGTGAGTACGAAGCCTTCGACAGCGAATCGATGATATGAAGTTTTCGCGGGTTCTCCTATGTATGGTGTTGTTGTTTTTCTTCAACACCCTACGGCGGAGAACCCGCAAAGACTTTATATCGTTTATTTTATTTATTGTCGTATGCGTTTGAAATCTTATTTACATCTAGTATAAATCTGAACGGAGATTCGTCTATGATGATGCCCCTTTTGGGGTGGAACAAATTAAACACAATTGCATTGGCATTCTTTATTAACTATTAGTGAAATAATTATTACCACTAAATATGTATTTATTGGATCTCACCTGATGAAGGCAGCGGAGGTTGCTGCCGAAACGATGTGGACAGAACTTATCAGGCAGAATAGTCGAGAAGAATTTTTGGATAGCTATATGATCTCTTAAAAAGGGTTTGTCCCGAATCATTTCATATCCATAATAACCTTGATGTCAAGCTGTTAAGTCATAAAAAAACAAAGATAAATACCTGCTCATTCGTCATAGATATGTTAAAATCGAGGAGAGCAGTTATTGTAAGATAAATTTAAAATTATCGTTTCTTAATCTTCAGCTTTGAAACTGAGATCAGTGAGGAAACCAATGAACATATGCATGGGTATTCTAAACTATAATCCAATATTTGAAGACCATAGAGCTACTTTTTAAACGCCATGTGTACAATTTACTCCCAAGCGACTGTTTTTAAACCAGTTTGTGGAGGAGGAAAAATAGAGGTATTATTTTAATCTAGCCGAATCTGCATAGTTAACACACGCTTGTAAGCTCAGGCGATTACTTCAGGCATGCAATGCATGCTGGTAAGTTAACGTAACCCTGAAACTCAGATTTAAATTTTTGTGGAGGTTTAAATGCAAACGCGATGCTTCTTTCACACCACAATTTCTTTTTCTTTCTGCAGCCGAAAAAAATTCGGTTTAATGAATTTATACGGTGTACGCTGAAAATAATCTGGTCCCATTGTAATTACGCTTGGCAGCATTTATATAAAAACTGGTTTGCGTTATTTCAAAAGCTTATAGAATTTTCTGTTAATGTGGACTGCCAACATTCTGAATAATCACTGCGAAATTTCACACCACAACAGTATCACTCTAGGATTCTTACTTTAACAAGTCACAATTTTACAAGAAAAATAAATAACTGTGAAATGATTTATAGAAAAGAAATAGTGATTTGTTTGAAACCTAACTGATTGTTTCCAAAACTTATCAAAGACTGATTGCTGTAGGAAATTAGTTTAAAAAGCGATTTATGTTTGTTACATTCCTTGCACGATTCAGTAATAGACTACGATACAGGAAGATATTAAGACTTTCTGACATTGAGCGTGTGACTGTGCTTATGAGTAAGAGAGATTTTACTACTCTGTTTTTTCCTGGCTACAGTTTCTAGGATGATTTAATAAAATTTTGTCGGATAACTAGCTAAATTAGTCCATCGGTCAAAGACGACGTTTCAGTCGTCACATACTCTGCCGCCATTGTCAAGTGACTGCTGCCGTCGTGTTTAATCGATGGACTCACTCGGCTTGTTACCCGAGAAAATTTTACCCATTTTCAACGCCGAGAAAATCTCCAGTCTTATGTAATTACGGATGTTTTAAATTTGGCCTCATCACCCTGTCTCTTCCATATGTGAGATGCTTCTCAATCCATCATTTCGTTTGGCTCTTTATTTATCCATTTAATATCCAGCATCGTCAATATTTCACTTCCATAAAGTTCGTTGTTTCATATATATAGCATTGTTCTAGGAAACTAAAAGATTTCTCCATCTTAATGATTACTTTGCTTCTGAAATAGTTTCTGAGCGGGTTTCGCTACCGAACAGAATTATATTATTTCTTTTACATTTAATTATACTGTTATATTGACTTTGCTATTAGTTTTACATCCCTTTAATTCAAGTTTTATATTAATTTGAATAAGTTACAGCCTGAACTAACAACCTTTTTAACTGATGCTTGTTTATCTTGATTTAGCGTTTATAAAATAGAACTCAGAAATTATATGACAAGCTGTGATGAAATTGCAGGGAGAACGGCACTTCACTCTAATGCAAGTGGTAATGTAGCTGTCGAAGAATTTTCCAAATGATGACGCTATAAATAATTAATTCCTTCATGAATACGCTATTCCATCGTTTGACGTCACGGGAAAAAATCGAAAGGGGTGTCATTTAAACAGAGCTTTAGTCATAGTTTAAATATTCCAGTGCATTCATGCCTCGTTCCTGAATGGTTAATTTATGAAAGTATAATTTAGAATACCGCTTGCTCAATAGCGTCATTGAAAATTCAATTGTTATTAGTGATCAATGGAACCACACCTTGCTTTAAGTAAGACTATAAACTAAATTTTACTCGACTCTGATGCATTAAGCAATTATGACTGGAAAGATCCAGGAGAAAATGGGATTAACCGAATGACTTTACAATTATGCGCAAGAATTGAGAATTTAGTCTATTCAAACTCTTTTAACTTATCAGGGAAATTCTAGATATCTGTCAAAACTAATACTTCGTACCCGAGAAAACATGCACACAAAATTTTCTTACTAAAGGTAATGATGACAAGATGAATGGAATTGAAACGAAAGTGATAAAGGTATTAAACGTCCGCGGATCATCCCATACTCATAATTAGCCCATTTACAGTGTCTTGTGCGGGTAATGAAGATGAAAAGAAAAAAAAATATGGGTTTTTCCTTGGTAAGTAGAAGACGAGTTACTGCACATTTAAAAAAAAAAAAAATAAGCATGAAAACTGGGGAACAAAATATAATCGTCGCATTTAGTTACAAAGTTTCTGCCTTATATTCAGTTGCCGCCTTCAAATCAAAGTTTACGTTTTTGTCGAATGTCGCTATATTTCTGTAATAAACAAGGAAACATGCAAACCATCCATTAGCAGCAAACATTGATAGATGGAAAACATATTTTGAATTCTGTTTGTTTGTTAACTAAATAGCGCATTTGCGATTTGCGTTGCTAACTGACAACCCATTTTACGAAATAAGTTGTGACCTGCCCTATTATTATTGTTTTTAAAATTGCAACACGGTAGAGGTTACAAAAACTGAAAGGCAGCGACGGTCATGGTTTCTAAGATGCTCCATGGTTGCTAGCACCAGTTATGAGGCTTTAAAACACCGTTACAGCAATTCTGAAGCTTAATGTTTCTGTTCCGTGATGTTTATCTTTTTTCCCTGTTTCTGATTACCAGGTAACGACGATTATTTTTGTTTGTAATAGACTTATTGATTTTGAATATCAACTTGTAACGTAAATTACCTGTTTCTAGAATGTTTTCTTTCTTTACTAGGATATTCCCTTGCTTTCCATTTTACGCGAATGTGTGCTGCTGTATAAAACATCATTTAAGCAGCAGCTTAAAGTAAAACCTCTCCTTATTGTTTCGGAACTATGACTAATTTTAACTCCTTTTTAACTTTTCAAAATTCCAAAAACATCTGAATGTTTCAAATATGACGAACGTATCTAAATGATGTAGTTGTGGAAGATTTTAAAAGTAACAGTACATTCATGACAGGTAAAGGTAGTCACACGGTTTTTTCTTATAATAAAACTTGACTTTAACGGAAAGCGGCTGTAAAATATTGGTCTTTTGACAAAATAGTTTACTACATTATATGTGGAATTCACGTTTATAACCTAAGCTCACTTTGACTCGTCACCGAGTGTGGTGTGAGCTATCATTCGGGAGAACGCGGGTTCGAATCGCCGTCAGGGCATCTAGATTTAGGTTTTCCATGGTTTGCCTAAATCACTCCAGGCGAATGCCGAAGGCCATATCCGAACTTCTTCCGGTTCCTTGTTTTCAGTCCTTTCCCTCCTCTAATGACACGGATGTCAAAAATGCTTAAAACAATAATAATAATAGTTGACTCGACTTTTAGAGGACATACTTCCAAATTTAGTTCTGAGCGATGAGAATGAATTATTATGATGCAAGAGTAGTATTCATATCGCAATAATCCTGTTTTCTGCAAACTTTCTTAAACAAGGTTATGGGATTTTATTTATGTGAAATTTATTATCGTTCGTTGCTACGTAGAAAGGATACTAAAGAAAAGTGTAAGCTCATAAATTACCTAAGAGTAGATTCAGTGTCACTTCTTATTTACATGTCAGACGTAGAAAGGATAAATATTTAATGCAGCCAAGAGAAATTAAATTTCTGACAAAAAAAAAGAATAATAAATCTCACGGTAGAGATTATTCTTGTGAAAGAAGGAGCACATATGTGTACGTGTACACTTCTACATTTCAAATTCGAACCAACTTCCTGAAGAGAATAGATGTTGTATTAAAATTTAGTTACATAGTTAATAATTTAGAGTAACTTTCGTATATTTCAATTCATCTTTTTAAATAATTTAAAACAAAGACTCAATAGGTCAGAGGTCATAAAACAGAACATGTAACATCTCCCAGATTTTATCTGTAACTTTTATTTACGATGCGAAGGCATAGGTTGTTTCGTTGCTATATCAGTGTTTTAGAAATACATTAAAAAGAACTGAGCATAAATGTAATGGAAACCTAAGCTGGTGTACGAATAGTATATAAGTTGTTACAAAAAATAGCTAAATTTACTTTTATGAATTTTTTTTGTTTCTTTAAACGAAACATATCTGTTTGTTATTGCGATAAATATTTATGACAGTTCATATTTTATCTCTAATCACACAAAATTCCTTTTACAGAGGTTGGATGCGTGTGGTAATAATTTACCAGATGCAAGAGATTTAACGTGATTGCGCATGTAATTTAGTTATTAGATTTTAAGTCAAAGTGTAGACTGTGTTGATGGTGAATTTGCTACAGGGTTTATAATGTTATGCTTTAACAAAATATTTGGCTGTGCTCTTACAATAAATTTTCTAATTGATAACATTCTTCAGTGTACTTTTCCTTTTATAAGTAGAGTGAACCGTTAATGAATAGTTAGCATTTAATATTGCTCTGAAAGTAATAATCAATATAAAAACGTTGTCGCATGTTATATATCTAGAGAATGGAATGTATACGTTATACATTAGGTAAATGGAAAAAACGTTACAGTGTCTTCGCAAGAACAAGCAGCAAAGAAAGTGAAGGTAACATCGTCTCTACAAGAAGAACGAAAAAAAGCAATATAGAATGCAGTATACAGAATCATTATATCCATTTATATTATTACTAGACGACCCGTACGAAAATTTCGCGAATAAAATGCGATGAATAGTGAGGTTGAATATAATGTCACCAAGTTCAGTCATTTGCTCTTCATACTCCTACTTCATTTATCGATTTTGGTTAGAAATCCAGGGAGATAAATGGCTCGAAACACAAAAAACGTAGTTTAGAAATATTGACATTTTTGCGCTTTATGGGTCGAATTACGAAAAATTCCTTTCTTAGAATATAATGTTACCACGGCGGAAACCTTAGTCTTTAATACGATATGTCATTTATCTATATCGATTAGATATCAAGGGAAATATAAGGATCGTGACACAAAAATACAGTTGTAGAACAATTTATACTTTTTCCCTTTAATAGTTGAATTCCAAACACTTCTTTCTTAAAACTATGATGTCAGCAAAGCTGAGACATTATTCCTCACAATCGTACTTGATTTATCGATTTTGGATAGATATCAAGGGAGATAAGTGGCTCGAGACACAAAAAACACATTTTAGAAAAATTGACTTTTTTGCCTTTTATGGGTCGAATTACGAAAAATTACTTTGTTAAAATATAATGATACCACGGCGGAGACCTTATTCTTTAATATGATACCTCATTTATCTATATCGGTTAGATATGAAGGGAGATAAATCGCTCGTGACACAAAAATCGGTTATAGAAAAATTTATACTTATTTCCTTTAAGGGTTGAATTACAAAAACATTCTTTCTTAAAATATGATGTCACCAAATCTGAGACATTACTCCTCATAATCTTACTTGATTTTTCGATTTTGGTTAGATATCCAATGAGATAGATTACTTAAGACACAAAAAATGAATTTTAGAAAAATTAACATTTATGCCCTTTAAGGGTCGAACTACGAAAAACTCCTTTCTTAAAATAATATGTTACCATGGCGGAGACCTTATTATTTAATATGATACCTCATTTATCTATATCGGTTAGATATTAAGGGAGATAAATCGCTCCGTGACACAAAAATGCGTTATAGAAAAATTTATACTTTTTCCCTTTAAGGGTTGAATTCCAAACACATTCTTTCTTAAAATATGATGTCAAAAAGCTGAGACATTACTCCTCATAATCCTACCTCATTTATCGATTTTGGTTTGATATCCAGGGAGATAAATGGCTCGAGATACAAAAAACGCATTTTAGAAAAAGTGACATTTTTGCACTATAAGGGCCGAATTACGAAAAATTCCTTTCTTAAAATATAATGTTACCATGGCGGAGACCTTATTCTTTAATATGATACCTCATTTATCTATATCGGTTAGATACTAAGGGAGATAAATCGCTCGTGACACAAAAACGCATTCCAAAAATATTGATACTTTTGCCCTTTAAGGGTCGAATTCCGAAAACTTTCTTGCTTAAAATACGATTTAACCAAAGTGGAGACCATAAGCTTTAAAATGACACCTCATTCATTGATTTCGGTTAAGTATGAAGGAAGATATAGGCTTGTGACAAAAAAATACCTTATAGAAATAATATATATGATGTGTTTTGTAATTTTTCATTCCTTTTCATGTAATACCAAAAGCTTTTTTTTAATGGATATTCGATGAAAAAGTACAAATGAAAATTTAATTTATTTGCAATAGAATGCAAGGGTCTGATAGGCAATTTTCCTAGACACCCACTTTTCTCCTTTCTTGTACCCATTGAATTTAGCCTTCTACGAATTTTAATTAAAATTCAGCGTTTATGGTAAATTATTTATGACTTCTATTGGTAATTTATGCCAAACCGTGATTCCAGAATTTGATTTACATGTGTGAAAGCACTCATAAACATTCTATCGCACAGATTCGACGTCAAATCGCAGGTGAAGCAACGACGGAGGCGGCAGTTTGAAACTTGATCACCCGATCATTAAGATAACAATAAATAGTTTTATTTACATTACTTAAATACTTACGTAGCTTCGTAGGCATAAAAGTGTATTTGAGTTGTTGACAATGTTTGGTGGAAGCAGGCCTGCGCCTGAGACCTTAGCCTACCAGCCATGCTCTTCCCCGGGACCCAATTGGCTCGAAATGTCATTAAATTATGAATGGGAAGGAGGCGGTGTTTGGCCCGGAGATGGTGGAAGCGTTTCCTCAACCTCCAGCTGGAAGCAGCAGTTATAACGCTGGGGTTGTACTGAAGGGGGAACAGCGCTTTCAACAAGTCTAGACCGAGGGCTTACAATGAGGCACGCAGCCGAGTGTTTAATAGTTCAGCGCACAACTCTCAGCTGAACCGCGGCTCCTATATACTCATTTAGCAGGAAACAGTTCCGTCGCAGAATTTTTTTCCAATGAGTGATCTTGTTTTTCTTCGTTTATGACTGAATGCCGAAGGTACTGCAAAGATACAATTCAAAGTTTATCTCAGTTCTTAAGTTTTCTTGTAACTGTTTTCAATCTGTTATGTGTGTTGCTATATATCTGTGTGTTATATATCTAAATGTTTTAACAACGTTTGAAAGAGTTAACGGTTATATTATTTTATATCTTGAATGAACTCGCACAGGTAACTACCACGTCCTCTACCCTACCCATTTCAATTTTATGACCATCTTCGCATTTTCCGTTGTGAATATTTTCTATAAACTATTGTTTGGAATCATCTACCAGATGGGATCAAGGTCTGTGCATTTCTTTAAACCTAATTAAAATTTAACCAGCAATGTTTGCGCGAATTACGTCCAACAAAAAATGGTTAGTAATTTAAGGATATTTTTAGCTTACATTTCTCAGATTTCAGACTTTACATTACAATGAAACATACCATGTTTTATCACCGAGCTCGTGCGATTGTACATTACCTGGAACCTCATCAAAATTCGACCATTAGTTTTTGCTTACGTCACGTATATATCCAAACAGACAGGTGGGCAAAATTTTTAAAAAATATATTACTTTTCTCTAGATCATTAGCAATTCCTAATGGGTAAAAAATATCTTAAATGTACAAAAATTCTTACGTTTACAGTCTTATAATAAAATATATAATTGATCAACAGGGTTTGGATCTTTAAGACAATTCATATTTTTTTCCTTACTACTTTTTTTTAACTGTAATGCTGAATTAAAGACTGATTGAACGTTTCTAATTGTATTTAAATGTATTTTATATAGCATATATATTCATATTAATGACAATTTACTATTTTTGGTCATATTACGATAAGTATTTATGGTCATATTTTGAGGAAATATCTGTAATTTTTAAATAGTACCAGACAATTTACTAGAAGTTATAGATGAGAAAAATTAAGATTATCATTCACAGAAATGTACTCCTTAATATAAATTGGAGGAAAAAACAGAATTAATTGGCAATGAATTGTTCAGAATTCTTCAGCTAAGAATTAAAGTATACGTTAATGTCAATCTCTACACGTTACTGTTCCTCCCGCTGTTTAATCTCAACTATGCAGCAGTAGTTAAAAGTGTGGAAACCGAGGTAAGTCAAGCAGAGGGCTTTGTGACTAGTTCGTTTCAGAAAAAAGAAACATACTCAACAAGGTGAAAAAGGCTTAGGGACACTTTCGGACAGACCTACAACGTCTACTAAAAAAAAGAACATAGAAATTCAATAAAAAAAATTATGCATTACAATACAGTTATTAAAACCAACGCTCTCTACGACACAGAAACACTCACACTAAACTGTAAGAGAGGACATCGAGAACATCCAAAAAGAAGAACGGAGAATCATCGAGGAAAATTATTAGTCCAAACCAAAACGGAAGGAGCGCTACAGACTAAACTCAAACAAAACAGTAGAGCCCCACTCAAACATAGTATTAGCTTGTTCGTGGTTTAATTAATATGATAAATAACTAGTACACGATACAGTTCAGTTTAAACTTGCTTTTATTTTCATAAACACGACGTCAACGATACTGTTTACATATATACTATACAATCCAGAGATTGCATACAATACTCCTTCCACAGACAATATAGTCCTTCGCCGTCGTATATTGATTGAATCTGTTTAAACTGTTTCTCTGTCTCGGATGTTAGCTTTGTAAACTCCATCGAAATTTCTAGAACACTTTCAAAAGCGTCCGCCAGATATTTCTCGAACATTAACAACACTTAAACAATGGAAACATATTATAAACAATCAAAATTAATACATAATCATTTACCATAATTACAAAACGGTCAGAAATGGAAATTAAAGATGCTTAAACACAAAATTATCGACAGAAATCATTTTAAATTAGTAGCAAATTGTCCTTTAGTCATCGTGAGTTGCATTAATACTTGGAATTACGAACATTTAAGCAATTCTATTGCACAATTCTGTTCTTTAACATTTTACATGGCCTTTAAATAATTTCTTTTCATAAAGCAAAGTCTATATACATTGATTTACAAGAAATTGCAAAACAAACCTACCAGATCATATTCAACCAAACTCTAGCTTACTATAAGTGCTTCATAAAATACCATTCCATTAAAGTTAGGTTTGAGGGCTGTTACAATAGCCAACATCAGAAAACGCAGACCAAAATTGTACGGTCATATCTACAGGTTGCCAGATCACAGATTAAGTAAGCAGATATTCGATCTATGCAAGCATTAAAAATGCTTAACAGCTTGTCCGGTCAAGAATGACAAGATCTGGAAAAAGCAAATATCAGGAGATCAGAAATCCTATATCGCAAAATCTTTAGAAAAAAAATACACAACTGGATAGTCATGCCAGAAGCCAAAGCCAAGAAGACTGGCGCAACTTGGACAGAAGAGAGAATACTTGCTTTCAGTAATCGGATGTGAGAATATTGGAATGGCGAAAGAAACTCAGACAGAAAATGACTTAAGGTTTGCGTGATCTTTATAGGTCTATCTGCATGAAATCAATAAATAAAAAAAACTGATAAAGAGTTGAGAAAGAATTCTGGATGTAAAATAATTTGTAAAATTAATCACATTTTACATGGTGGTGAATCTGTTTTGACTGAAGAATACCCAAAATTTAATTAAACTGCAATGCTGGCATGAAACAAGAATAAACAATGATATATACACTAATCCACAGAAAATGTATAATAAATTCCCGTTATTGAAAATAAAAATTTAGTAACCTATTCCTTTGCAGGAATATTTTAAAAAATATTAAAAAATTAATCCCCAATAGTGCAGTGAGTGCACGCAAGTAAATTATGCTAGCTACATGAAAGCAACACTACTAAGATAAATAGAGTAGGCTATTTGTAACTGAGCATGTTTTAATGTATAGTAAATTTAAATGTTTGGTCATATTCTGCTATTTTTAGTTGATATTAACTCATTTTAAAATCATATTTTCATGCATATTCCTCTATTTTTTGGTCATAAATATTTATAGAGCTACAGTATTTATAGAGCTACAATTTATGAACATCAGATTTTCAATATCCGATGGTTATTTATTAATCTCTCAATACAACAGTTTAGAAATAAATCTTTGTCAGCAATGTACTTCGCAGCAATTCACTTTAATTTCTGAGAGAACATCATAGTTTCTGAGTTTTATTATCTCTCACGTCGTTTTCAATAAAGGGAACACTACGGTGCTGCGAGATTTCTCGACGGTTTTAGATGAAAGCTTTGAATTACTGGTTACGAGTTTGAGTTCACAGCACTACTCAGTTTTTGATGTTTGCATTAGTTCAATGGGTGAACTGCAAATTGCCATACGTGGGGCGCAGTCATCTCCCGATAAAGCTCTTCAAATCACAGACTAATTTCACGGTTGGTCAGACTGTATAATAGATTCTCTCACTGTATGCTACGCTTTGCTTAGAATATGCAGTCTAAATTCTCAACTCGTTTTTAAACTATATTTCAATTAATACTGTTTAATAGCTGTTGCTGGAAAATTTTCGCTGTAGGTGAATGTTACGTTCTCATGGTTTTTAATTTCCGCAAATAAATTTCGTACATATACTACACAAACATGCAGCTGAAATCGACTATCAGTTATTGTAAGAATTGTCCAAACACACTAATTTTGAAAGATAGTTTGTTAGTGTGAAATTGAAATAAGGAATGAAAATGAAATCTGATTGTATATTAAATGTTTGGCACCAATTAGTGCAAAATACTACGAATGATCCTTAACACAGGATAATTACTGCCATATATTAACATACGAGTCACGTTGAATTTTGCAGATTAACACCTGGACAATCTGAGTACGAACCTATATTATGGCACGTGATTAATTTACATTATACATATCACTAACAATAAGCGAAACAATCGACAAAGAACTAGTCGACACAGCACTGTCGGTAAACAACCTTACACCTGTTTGAATTAATAACCAATATTTCGCATCAAGAGTGTTTCTATTTCTTTCAACAACATGCCCAATATATTCATTGAAGGGGCTGCTGCTCTATCAGTGATCATAGTATCATAGTTCACTATTATTTACCATGTAGTTGCATCAAATGATTATTAAGTCAAATAAGTCAAGTACAAACAATGTATTAGCGAGATGATAAAGCCAATGACAATTAAAGGAACAAACAGTTGTTCAGGATCAATTAACTTATGAATAATTGTTAAGATTATTTGGAACCTAGGCGACAGTGTTTCTTAAAATCTTGGCTGCTTATTATATAAAATATTTGTTTATGTTCACAATTCATTACGTAAAACCTCGAAAACATGCCAGTCTTTCAGCGATCTTTGTTATTTGAACTGCTCTTTCAAAAATATGATAGCAAAAATTAGTTACCAGAAAAAATGAGTTATGATATATCAGAAATTTCTAATAATGTGAAATATATTTAATGAAATTTAGGCGTTACTTTTAGAAGTTTGGTCGGTGAAAAAAGATTTAAAGGTTGGAGTAGGTAAGACATTTCACTTCGATCACATGCGAGAATCCGTTCCGTATATGTGGAGCAGTACATACATTGAACCAATAATGTTAACAACTAATTACAAGTTAGTTACTTAACATCCCATGCGTATAATTAATTTCCCGAATTAACTGCAAACACATAAAATACTATATTAGGTAATATATATGATTATAATTTACAGAGAATTTTATTAATCACAAAATTTGTAAACAACATAAAAAAGTAAACAACTTAGCAGTGATGGTTTTCACTGATTCTCCTAATTAAACTTACGTTTCTCGATGATAGTATTTACTGTTAAATTTTTATAATTTACATCTTTGAATTCATACTACCATTTATCTTCCAAAAGATATAGGGAAAAGCAAAGAAATTTAGTAACAAATAAGTTGTAACGAAAAAAATTAAAATAACTAGGTTACACACTGTTCTGGTCAGATGTATCAAACACGTGCATGAAGTCTAACTTTTCCACTGAGTCTTTGGTTGATGAGACCTACGTGCAGAATATTTTTGAAGGTAAAAGTGAAGTTTATGTTACTCTGTTTTAAAAGACGATCTTCCTCTTCTCGTAATGAATTACTGGTGCGTACCTGATCTGCAAGTGTATTCCAGTAAACAGAATCGAACTTGGCCAGAGAGCTTCGTCAACAGGTTGTTTTGAAAGAGAGTCGCTGAGGAGCGGCAAATTCCGTCTCCATGGAGACGAGAGTCGCCCGGGAGGTTGGTGGACCTACCCAGAATAGAAGCCGCCCACGCTCGGGCGCCATCTGCGCGTGATCTGCCATATGGCGTTCCCAATTTCTCTATTGAATCAAACGTTCACGCTTCTTATTCTATAAGTGCTACATACCATTTTTAAGCACTGTGGCGCGTCGTCTTTACATAGCATACATTTTTTACTATAATAGCAGTGAAACCGATACTAACAGTTTCCAATCCTTTCTCCTATGTCTTACTCTTTTTTTTAATAAAAAAAAGAAAGGAACGAATCAGCCAACTTCAGATAGATTAATTTATACAATGCTTCTAGATAACAGAAATTTTGTGCGTTTATGTAATCACAAAACACTTGCTGCCGATTCTGAAAAGCTCTGTTGTAATGATTTACTAAGCAACATACTCAAATTTACTTAAGATCGCTATTTACGTGTTAAATAAATAATATTTGAGTAGTACTTAAATGAATTTTATGACAATTTTATTCAAGAAAACCAGCAAAAATAGTAGTAACCTTGTAACAAGCCTAGTTGGTGAGGGGGAACTTTCGAGCCTTTGGTAGGAGCCGGTTTTCAGTCGTATTCGGTCATTCGTATTTCGGTTTTTCATGATTCGGTGATGAGAATCATTACTAATAGATACTGCAGGTATCGTTAAGCAATTAGAGCTCCTGAAGTGGGGGAAAACACCGGGCCCGGATGGAATTCCAGTAAGAGTATTTTCAGAGAGTATGCTGCAGAAATCGGGCCATTTCTGTCTGATATATTCAGTAAATCATTAGAAGAGCGAAAAAGTACCTTCAGGACTGGAAAATCGCGCAAGTAACTCCGATTTTCAAAAAAGGTGATCGAAGTGATCCTGGGAATTATCGTCCCATATCTATAACATCTGTTTGTAGTAGAGTTATGGAGCCTATTATATGCTCGAACATTATGAATTTTCTAGATTATCATAATTTGCTCTACAACAAATCAACATGGATTTCGGAAGAAAAGATCATGTGAAACACAGTTGGCCCTATTTACACACGACGTAATGAAAGTTATTGATGCAGATTCACAAGTAGATGCCCATTTTTTTAGATTTTCAGAAAGCCTTTGAATCTGTGCCACACAACCGCCTTTTTAGCGAAGCTATCGAGCGTACGGTATATCGGATCAGCTTGTGAATGGATAAAGGATTTTCTAACTGGTCGGTCGCAGTATTTCGTCGTTGAAGGAGAAAGTTCTTCTAATCTAGATGTTACATCGGAGGTACCTCAAGGAAGTGTAATTAGGACCACTTCTTTTCTTAATTTTTATAACAATCTTCGGAGACAAAGTGAAAAGCCTTTTTAGATTGTTTGCTGATGATGCGGTTATTTATAGGGAAGTAAGGAATTTGGCCGATTGCTTAGAAATTCAGCGCTGATCTGGATAGTTATTTGGCTTGGTGCGCTGAGTGTGCAACTTACGCTAAATTGTAAAAAGTGCAAGACAATGAGCATAACTAACAAAATAATCTAATTGTTCAGAAATACGAGTTAAACAATTCAGTTTGATATGGTCGATTCTATTAAATATTTGGGAGTAACAGTACAAAGGAACATGAAATGGGACATACACATTAATTCTTTAGTAGGTAGAGCAAATTCTAGGCTGCGATTCATAGGTAGAATCTTGAAAAATTGTAATGAACAAACAAAGGAGATAGCGTACAAATCTCTTGTGCGTCCACATTTGGATTATTGTTGTGCCATTTGGGACCCGTTTCGTAAGGGATTGATCGAAAGTATAGAGAAAGTACAGAGAAGAGCCGCTCGATTCGTGACCGCTTGCTACAGTCCTTATGAAAGCGTCACAGAACTGATTAGTAGATTAGGTTGGGAGTCTCTGGTAGATAGACGACACACGTTTCGTTTAAACTTATTGGAAAACATGCGTACTCCAACTTTCACTCATGAGTGTAGTGAAATACTTCTTCCACCAACCTATTTGAGTCGGAAGGACAGGAAAGATAAAATTAGAGAAATAAGGTGCCGGACTGATTCTTATATGAATTCTTTTTTCCCTCGTACCATTAGGGATTGGAATGCACAGCAAAGAGATTAGCTTTGGTGCTGAGCACCCTCTGCCACCCACAATTTTGTGAATTGCAGAGTATATATGTAGAATGTAGATTTCCCGAAAACAATCCAAGCGAATGCCGGAATGGCTCTTTCAGGAGCCCATGATCGAATTCCTTTCCATCGCTTGCCCATCCTCCCATATTCTTTCGGCTCTAATGACTTCGATGTAGACGAGCCCGAAGCAAAAAGAAAGTAAACTTGAATTTTAAGCAGATATAATTTCGTAGATAGGAAAAACTCGCCTAGATAAAAATTAATCTAACAACTACAGTTTTCCCGCCGTTTCATCTACATAGTTTAGACCTGCTGGTGAACCAATTAAACTAAGTGAAAGTAAAATAGGAACTGTACATTTTTACTATTAGTAGCAATGTAATTATATTTTAGGTTTGTTGAAATGTAAGGTGCACTTTCAGACGCACATTATTTTTACACGCTTTATATTAGCTTGACTTGTATGTATGTATGTATGTATGTATGTATGAATGTAACGGAATTTTACAACTCCATTTTGACCCACTTCCCGATGTCCGAGCTGTTTGAAATTTGGCACACATATTAAGAACCGGTGACAATACAATAATTTCATAGCTATATCCTGCTATGCTCATTACTTTGACAGTAACAACAGAAAAATGGTTGAATGTCGTGGAATTTTGCAATATAATTTTAACCCAATTCCAGATGTCCGAGTTGTTTGAAATTTTGCTCATGTATTGATAACTGATTACAATACAATAATTTCATAGCTATGTCTTGATATTCTGATTACGTTGACAGTAAAAACATAAAAATTTTGCACACGTTTTAAGAACCGTTGACAATACAGTAGTCTCTTAGCAACGTCCTGCTATTCTCGTTACTCTGACGGTAACAATAGAAAAATGGTTGCCATGTAATGGAATCTTTCATTTCAGTGTTTACCCGCTTCCTGACGTCCGAATCGTTTTAAATTTTGCACACTTATTAAGAACCGATAAAAATTCAATAATTTCACTCTCACCACGTTGTCAGTGTATCCTATACTTGATGGGATTACTGAGTTAGGCAAATGCAGCCGCGACATTAGTGCACAGGTGCGATTCGAGAAATCTTCGTCATTTGGCGGCCACACCCTTCGGAGATTTCCCACCCAATATAGCCATCATCATCATCATCGTTCTCCAGTTTCCCGGGTGTGATTTACGAGCCTTGGTTGCTGTAGACGATCGTCTTCTGCTGTCTCCTATCCAGAAAGGTTTCTCTGTCTGAAGTCGCTTAACGTGATGTTGAATAGTAAGTATTCGAAATATTACTTCGTACTATTATAGAAAAGTAGCCTTCCTCGTTTACCGTGCTATTGGATCTCTTGTTGAGTTGACCATTTAATTGTATTTTACTCGTGGGAATAATAATTAATAATGAAACTACAACTCAAAGAAAAAGAGAGATTGGCGAAGAAAAGCCAACAGTAAGAAACATACTTTTTAAACTATCTGAACTAAAAAGTTAAAAATAAAATTGTAGTTTAAAAAACTAAAATCACGCTTTCGTAGTAATGTGAACTAAAAGGTTAAAAATAATATTTAAATATAAACATTTTGTTTAACAGTGATAGGACGTCCCACAATTCAGGATAAATTAATTTTTTTGAATAAGCTTAAAGTATAAAGTCACTGATTAAAAAAGCGTGGGGTGCGCTCTACATAACTTTTGACAATGACTCTGTCTTTACAAACAGCCAACGACAAAAAATATAAGACAACTGAAATAGCACCCCATGCTTTTTTACATTAAAGTTAATTTTGTAATCAGTGACTTTATACTTTAAGCTTATTCAAAAAAATTAATTTATCCTGAATTGTGGGACGTCCTATCACTGTTAAACAAAATGTTTATATTTAAATATTATTTTTAAACCTTTTAGTTCACATTACTACGAAAGCGTGATTTTAGTTTTTTAAACTACAATTTTATTCATAGAATATTGATCCAACAAAATCTACCGTGACACAATTTACTCGTGGTGAAACAGAAAATTTAAGTATTATGTTTGTTAAGGAACTAAGATTGAAATCACCAATGTATGCATGAAACAAGAACAAGTCGCTTAATGATTAGCGAAATACATCATTCATTCGGTATTGACGGTAGGTTTATCGGCAAAATAAACCCGACTCTGCTAGTGCTGTTATGCTTCTATTCGTGTAAAATGATAAAATCCTCGTTCGTCTATTCGGATTTCGGTTTTCCATGGTTTTCTGAAATTACTTAAAGCAAATGCCTCGTTGTTTCTTTGAAAAAATCCGATGCCTGTCCATTTGGATCTGCTTTGCCAATTTTACGTATATTTTTAATACAATATCGCCTTTGGTTCTCAAGATAATTTCAGATGATAATATTTATCAGAGTTTTTTGAAGGCGTATGTGACCAAATGTAAAGTTTCGGAAGCCTAAAAAAAACCAATCCAGAAGCCTTATAAATTTTTTTAGTTTATATGGCATTTTCTTTTGAAATACGTTACCTTAACATGACTCACTATGTCTTTTCAAAAGAAACTGATAGCTCTACCCTCATGGAAAAAAAAACAAAAAACTTTCAGAATAAACAAAACTGAAAAAGTGTCGATTACACCCTTTCAAAAACCACCGATCACCGATTCAATTATTCACTGGGACAGGTGACATTACAGGTGTTGGCAATTGTTGTGCTAGACAGCACAAAATCCGTTGAAATTTTCTTCTTGCGTGTATTTATGTGAGCATGCGATGGCTTATTTGTAACCCCTGTACCAAAAGTCTTTGTAGCATTTGTTTTTGATGTCAGGAGCAGGATTTCCTATTTACTTGGAGAATGTCCAATTATTTATTCCAAAGTGTGATGAGAGGTGTTCTGTTTCTTAGAGTGTTAGGAATGAACACGAACTGTGTCCCGTGGCCAACAGCTAAAAAAAGAACAATTAAAAAAATCATTGTTTATGTAGCGATAAATCTGATTTATGAGTAACACAGTTACGTATGTACGAAATAGCTATATTTCTTTTAGTACAGTACTAAATCAGTCATTATTTTATAGCTGGCTGGTAGCAACTCTAGCTAGAAGTTAATGAACTTTTATTTTTACTGAAGATATTCACTATCCACTGTGCTGACATTTGCAAGTCCAAACAGATGTGTGAAGCAAGAGGATCTGCACGATAGTACGGGAGAGACTGCATACGTTAAAATTTTCTCCTTACATGTTTAACATTTTTCGCCTTAACTGTTAGCTTAGAATAAAGAGATCAGAAAACAGGTTAAGTAGTTTTCCTGTTGAATAATTTTTCTTTCTTCCTGCAACCATTGATTCGAAATTCCTTGCAGCTGCTAAAACTATCCATCGTCCCAAGTAAATCTCAATTGTTGTAATATGTAATTAATACGAATTCTGTCAGTGAATCTGTGGTAATGGACACTTTT